>VHKM01000420.1:0-651643 GCA_007210695.1 Neogobius melanostomus
ACAATATCAGCACACACAACATCCAAGTCAACGGTCACATTTCACGATCATGTTTTTTCCTTTACGTGTGTGTTTCTGTTTGGAACAGACAGATTAGTTTAAATGACCTTTTCGCTTTGGCCTTTGGTCAGAAGTGTCAAGCTTCTGAGGCAAAATGACCTCAGACGCTGCCACTAGACCAACACCACGAACAACCCTGTGATCTCAAACAACTTATATGGACTTCATAACACTCAGCTACGCGCCAAAATGAAGCATACAAATCATGCAGGTGCTAAAGTAAACAAAACCACACTTTTTACCATCAGGGTCAACCATCCCAGTCGCACTACGACTGTGTTGAGTCCCCACCGCGTATCTACGCTCATGTCTTAATCACTGCACAGTGTTGCCACACATTGTCATAGACATAGCATCATAGGGCCAAACATCTCCCCTAAAACCAACCATCTAAGGTCACACCAGGAACCGGAAACAATAAGCTCACTCTCTACTACATTTGCAGCCCCAGCAAACCGGCTGAACTGAACTGCAAACTAAGGCTTGACCATTCAATACTGACTCTTGGCAAGTCTGAAAAGTAGTAGAACTCATGCCCATGAGTCAGGTCGTTATCCCTAAGCTCTGTGTAATAGCTCACCTATCAATAAGTCCTGTCTAATCTGCTGCTGCCAACGAAACACACTGGGACACAGTTGGCCAGCTATGCCACCAGAGCTATGGCTGCACACTCACCCTCCATTACGGGGAACCCGCCTATCACCCTGATGAAATACTACCCCTCCATAACACAATACTCGGAATATCAACTGGAACACTATCCCTCCATTAACAATCATCCAGCACACACTAAACAGGACTATCAAACCTCCATCTCTACACGCTACTACAAAACGTGATAAGCTTTCACTATCACTAACATCTATGCTCAGACTGCTGCAAACAATGCAAGACTGTATCTCTGTCCCCCCTTGGCGTCAGAAGCGCTCTCCTCGATCGACAGGTGGGGAATGCTGCGACGTGGAGAAGGGCCTGGCCGAAGGGGGCTGGTCCTCTTCATCTAACAGTTGCAAAGAAAACACATAAACCATTAGACATCTCCTCAAACTTAACCTTATCTCACTCTGTTCGAGTGTAGCTGGTGTTGAAATATTATACATAAAATAAAAATCAGATCAGCTCACCTGGTCCATGAAGACCACCTGGGGCATCAGGGCGAACTGGTGAGTGATGCTCCTGTCAACCCCCACCATCGACGAAACTGCAGGCTTGCATAAAGAATGTAATGTGTTAGATACTATTTCAGGAACAGATCATGAAGTGTCAATTAATTAAAATGTACACACACCATCGTCCTCCAGGAAGCCGTCCAGGGTGACCACGCTGGTCTGGTGACGTTCCTTGGTGTCACCTCACGGACAGCTGCCGCCACCCTAGGAGGACAACATTTGTTAATATCAAAGACAGTTCCCGTGTAAAAATGTATTCATCCTTTTTAAACGACACTGACCTGGTCCTTCCTCCTTGAAGACACGGAGCTGGCAGATGAGCCGGGTCTCACGCCCACAACCTCTTGTGCTGCCCGCGCCTACAATAAACAAAATAACAAATAAGCATTAATTTCTTTGAATGTAGTAAAGAGCACAGTCTTAAAAACCACCACCTGCCGCGTTGGCCGCGTCTCTTTGGGCGCACGCTTGCGACGCCTCGCCTGAGACGTCTAAAGACAAGCAACAGACGTGTTATTTTACCAGCTCAGAAAGAAAACCATGACTAAACAACTGACTTTCACATGAGATCTGATACTTACTTTTTCCCGAAGGAAAGGAGCCGATGCACCTAACCACAGCCCCATGAGATGGAGAGATGCGGCTCCATTCTTCACCAGCATGGCAGGGTCTGAACAGGGCAACGGCGACAGGGATGGAGAAACACGGTCTCACCTCCAAAACAAAGGAAACAGACATTTTAGTCACAGGCACTCACAATCTAACCATAGCTTTATAGAGTAGTACCACTAACCTCCTGTGCCCGCAGGCAGTCCCTTGGCTTGCGGGGGAGACCCAGGCTGAGTGACAGAATTTAAACACAAAGCAGTCAGTATATGCAAACTTCAGTGAACAATGCTTTAACAAAACAGAACAGATGTTCTCACCTTGCTGCCCTGTCGAACTTGGGTCCACTCAGGAGGGCGTGGGGTGTCACGGCGGCCGGCTCGGCACCTCCACTCTTGGGGAAACCCTCTGGTGGCCGGGCAGAACGGGGAGGAGGACACCGGCACACAGCTCGGCAGCGTCATCAGCTCCCGCTGCATGTAGCCACGCCTGCCACGCAGCTGGACGAGGATGGGCATGCCACGGTCGTCGGCTCAGGTGGTCTGAAACACATCATTCACCCACATTAAAAAAACAACAGTCATTAAAATGTCGACTTTAAAGAGAGACTGTTACTATACACCATAAACCTGGCCCACAGCTCCCCGTGCTCAGGGGAAACTCGTGTGCTACACGGAAGTTAGCGGGATCCCTACAAACATGTTAGCCACAAAAGAACATGTTTCACAGTATGCGATCATTCAAAGAAAATTAGTGTTAACAGTTGAATTATTTTTACATACCCATACGAACAGCTCGATGCGGTGGTACGCCTGCCGAAAGAGGGCACTGAATCTCCAAGTCAGCACCTACGCCGAGGTGGGAAATCCACGACCACACACCTACGATTACAACATTACAATTTAGACAATTTAATATACAATATATGAAGTACTTTCAAACCTCATAGAAGTAAGTACACCTTCGACCAGCGTCCCCAGACGTAGGCCAGGAGCTGGCCGAACTCCCTCGCAGCCTGGTCAACGTCCGGCACGTTGGTGAGTCCGTTGCGGGGCCATGGACACACCGGAGCAGGCTCTGACAACAAGAGAACGGACCAGAGGTCAAAATGTCTGAAACGTATAAGAGACAAAGTCAAACAATGTTGCTAGTCAACGGTTCCTACTGTACCCACCCTCGGGCAGCGTGGTCTCAACCAGCTCCCTGTGGATGTTGCCAGGGTTCCACCACCGGGGGTCGCGCTGAAGCGAGGAATAGTGCCCCTCCTGCATCGGCCACGTGTGCTCCTACGATGGCCGAGCGCAGATGGGAGTTCCCGACAAGCAGAACGAACTCTAGGAACAAAAAACAAAAATATGTATTTAGTGATTGTCAGCACATCAAACTACACATCTTATTTCCTTTCTCAAACTCATTGAGCTTGCCTTCTTGTCGGGAACCCCTGTGGGAGCACCAGCGTGCTGCCTTCCCGGACCAACCTTCCGTGGGCCAAACCTTGCGCCGGTGTCGTAGCCGGGTCCACGGGCTTCAAAAGACAAGAAGAATCACTGTAATATCAGCAGAATAAAAGGAGGTGGAAATATTCTGAAAATCCACTTACGTTCCCTCGATGGGGGGCCAAAGAGGAGAGAATCGAGCTCCTCCTCAGGAAACAGCGGACTGCCCCGGGAGCAGCTCGACGGAACAAGCCGATCCCCCAGGGAGCAGCAGCTCGGACTGAACAGCGGACTGCCCGCGAGCCTCCCCTCGGGTAAGAGCGCGACTGCCCCGCGACTCCTCCTCGGAAACAGCCGATGACTGTGGCCTGGGAGCAGCTCGACGGGAACAGCCGATCCTCCGGAGCAGCTCGAAGGAAAGCAGCTGGCCCCGCGAGCTCCTCTCGAAGAGCGGACTGCCCGCGAGCTCGCTCCTCGGGAAGAGCGGACGTGCCCCGCGGCCTCTCCTCGGAAACAGCCGATGCCCTGGAGCAGCTCGACAGGGAACAGCCGACTCCCCCGCAAGCAGCTCGTCTGGAACTAGCACACTGCCCGGAACCAGCTCGACGGAACAGGAAGAATGCCCCGCGAGCTCCTCCTCAGGAACAGCGCACTGCACCCGCGAGTGCTTCTCCCTCCTCCTCTTGGCCGCAAGGGATCGCCTGGACCCCTTGCGTGCGGCATCTGAAAAACCCAAAGTGTAAGAGTAACAAACAATGCGTCAAATAATCAAACCGAGTCAGACTCTGTTTACACATAGAGAAACAACACTTCATAGTCATCCTAGCCTCAGTCATGTGATTGTGCTGTAAGAAGGTACTACCTCATTTGGCATCATGGGACTGAGGCAGAGACGACCACAGCATGGGAACTGTATGACTCAGTCCACATTGTCCAAACAGCTAAAGATTGATCCAGGTTTGCTGTGAAAACAACTTCTGTCCTATAGTGTCTCACAGACAGGACCAGACATGACCAGCCAGATAACCAGCAAAACCCAACCAATAATCTAGACTTATCTGTCCCAAAATATCATGAAGTGAGATTTATCAACCTGCCAGACACCAAGTACTTCCCAACTCTGAAACAGAAACACTCACAACTCCTCCACGTTTTCAGCGCAAAACAGTAACAAAAAGACGGTTGCATCAAAACATACTTCCCACTACAAAGAAGGCAACTAAAAACTATTAACTCATCATTTAGAATAAATCTTAGTGGCCCCATCAGGTTAAAAATTTAAGGCAATAAACAAATAAAGATGGACCACAGAACATAGCCACACCAAGTCTGGCACCAACAGTGTCTCGTTACTACATTAATGTTCACATGACACTTTACTTGCTCCACACTGAAAGATGACATCATTAACCACAGGTCTAATAATTGCTGCATTACATATGTGTCAATAAAAACAGAGCCACTGATTCTGCAGACACAAAATAAGCACTGTATACTCCGTACATTACACACACTCTCACGCAGCAGAGCCAGAAAAAACATAAAAAGCTAACTGTTCAAACTGGACAATTTAAAACCAATGTGGAACAGGCCAAACCACGAAACTTACAATAACAAATAGTTTTAAATGCATGATTTACTTGTTGAGGTGTCACAGAAAACCAATAGGTCTATGCAAACATATGCAGCATCGTATCAGACAAAATGGCGGCTTCCTTTAAAGGCACTATACCCAAATTTATTTCTAGAAATGGAAACAAAATGAGTTTTGTCTCCTTTGGTATATGGAAACTCAACCATTTGTGAAAAAAACGCTTGTTTCTCCTTATTATAAAAAACAATTGTTTCATTGAACTTCAGGCAATTTTTCTAGGCATTTTTGTGAACCTGACACTGAAAAGTGACCCTGCAAGTTGTGAAATGTCTATAAACTTGTCTCCCGCTGACAATTTGGATGCTACAAATTTGTTCGGAAAGTTAGGAATGAGTTGAACACAAATAACATTTTAATTCATACTTCTTTTCAGTGTTTGCCAATCAACCAATATCACTGAGTGCCGAACGCGAAGAGCATCATCCTCCTCCTACCACAGACATCCTGTCACAAGTACAACCCTGCATCAGGTCTGAAAACAGTACCACTTGAGGCTAACCAAAGCCAGCGTTCAGAACACTACAGTGAAAGTTCACATGAATCAAGGAAAACAGGGCACTGTCAATACACGTCAATACCCACAAATATAAACTTTTTCACATAAAAGTTGCATACATGCACCTTTATAAGACCTAAGCGACATTAAAACAACAACAAAACAGGAAACAAAACCTGCACTGAAAACATCTGACTAAGCTTGGAACATACTCAAACTCATATACAAAAACATGAGTCCCACCAGGACAAGGAACTCATTCAGATTTTAAATCTTTACAGGTTATCTATCAAGTTAAAATTAGCTTAAAATTAAACAAATACCATCAAATCCACAAGACACAGACCAAACCAAGTCTGCATGAAACAAACGATGAATATTTACATGACACAATGGAAACTGTTTCACAACTTAAAAAAAAGATGACAAATCATGCACCAAAACATCTGACCACAATGGCAAGCTCTCCATCGCACAGACGGTGCTGTCACAACAATAAAACTACATCATTGAACGAAGCACCAGACTGAGGCTGAACCTTTAAGCCATCCAACACTTGTGCACACGCATTATCGCCCTTCTGTTCTTTACACACTCTCACAGCACTTATCCTCAACATCACACATAAAACCAGGCTGAGAAAATGTCCTGCATACACCACAATGACCACAACCATCTCACGCAGAGAACCAGAGCAAAACAACCTATACTGAGGCAGTAACTGTGTTTAAAGGGTCGACATGACGATTTATTCTTAAATTGCAAATGAGGTAACAGGCAGCAATGTAACAGACCATCACATTTAAGATTATATGAGGCAACTAAAAACTATTGTTATTTAAAACTACACAAAACCAGATCAACTTAACTGTTGCACAAACTGTATAATAAAAACGTTGGCACTGCAGGACTAAACGAGAACCTTACCACTAGATTAAACTTGACCCAGAACTCTGCTGGCCTTCACAAACAATGAGTCCCCACCAGGTCAGACTTCATTGTGAATAGAGGACCTATCATATTAACCAAGGTTCAACAAGACAGTCATCATCTCACTGCACAAATATTTCACATGACTTGTAAAACTGTGAGCGCCACAACCATTTAAGACTGTTTAATCATGAACGAAACGTCTAATGCAACCACAGCTCGGCACAGTGTGTTTTTCCAAACAAGGACAAATACGTCTGAAACATAACCTTACTAGAACATATACATTCTTATAGGTAACACTTTCTTTTACCCTTACCCTTATACATGGACCGCCACATTCCAGTTACAATGTAATCTGCTTGTAACCATGTGTATAACTTGTATTGTACTAACATACACAATGGAAAAAATTGCATATTTGTACTTTGGTTCAGATACGCATATTCCATTGTGTATTGTAACACATAGACACCATACACATCGTTATAGGAACATTTACATTGTACTAAATGCGGCAGGTACAATGTTATCAGGGATAGGGTAAAAGTGTTTATCATTCACATCACACAATAAAAAACCGGCCTGAGCCAACTGTCCTGCAAGACAAAAATGGCTGGCCACAGCACTGCACTTCAGATTATTATATACATATATATACACCTGTACATCACACACGCTATCACAGCAGAGAGCCAGGAAACACCACCATACAGACGGCTAACTGTTCAAAACTGACAATGGCACCCCAATGCAAACACAAGAAAAGAATTTCTTCATTAAAGAACAATTTAAATGATGATTTACTTGTGAGGTGTCACAGTTAAAAAACAGGTCAATGTGCGTATTTGACTTATAGTGACCCAGGATCAATTGTTTTGATGGCGTTTCTGGGAGGGCTCAGTCAGCAGTGAAAACTTTTGCCGAACAATTGATCATGGAGTCGTCCTAGAGACACTGATAGAACATAAAAGCGCCATTACTGACCACCCATACAGCTTCACTACCAAGGTCAAATCCCACAAATATCCAAACCTCTTTTTATTACATTAAAAGTGCATAATGCACCTTTAGTAAGACACCCAAGACATTAACAAACCTTAACACTGAAAAACATCTGCACCTAAGCTGGACCAGAACTCTACAAACTCTATACAAACATGCAAACAGAGTACCCACCAGGAAACAGGAACTCATGAGATTAAACCTTAGATATGGAACAATTGCACTTATTAAGTAAGACACAAAGGACATTAACAAACAGAAAGGGAACCAAACCTTACAGCTTTCTTACCACAACATGCCCCTCACAAGTCCCAGAACACTACAATCAGGTCTGAACCAGTACTAGTGACTGTACCAGAAAACTAACAGTAATGTTCCATTGAATCAATACAACAGAACCACTGTCTGCAAGACACAATACATGGCTGACAAGAGTAATTAATGCCTTTGTAAAATGTCAAACTTTACTTGTGACAAAGCCTTACACTACTCCGTTCATCACACACAATCTCATGCAGAGACCAGAACAAAATAACACCATACTGAGGCTAACTGTTTAAAAGTGGTCATAGACTGATTTATTGCAAATGGAATAAACAGGCAGAAATGTACAGATCACCACAATTAAGCCACACAGTGGGAACATTTCAGATTATATGAACAACTAAAAACATTGATTTTAAAACATTACACAAAGATCAGATAAACAATGTACAAAAAGTTGCTTATCTTAGCATTGCATTCCTAATCGACCACGCTTCTCACAGCAAGAACTTGTTAATAACTTGACCATTCACTTACTGCAAAACAGGCCAAACAACCCAACAAAGACTTGTTCCTCACAAAAAAATGTAAGCAAATGCACTGAGTGGGAAAAAGGCTTGATAAACCATCCTCTGCTTAGCGCCATCTAGCGGTTACGATATTTTTTGGTGGACACTTCTACCTCAAAACCATTAAATGCAGTTTGTATCAAGGGAATCCTTGATGTTTTGTATAATATTCTGTAAGCCAAATAGTTTTTGAGTTATAATTAATAAAGTTCACAGAATTAGATGTCCCAGTCAATCAGAATGCCTGTGCAAATAACGCAAAAATGTGCCTGCTACCCATGCTGAGTCACAGATTGGCCGCTACCCACTAACCCACACAGTCATGCCAAGACCCGTAATGGCCGCCGGAGACGCGGTCCTTTAAGCCTATAAACCTATTTTACCACTCTAATGTTACCAGTGACATAAAAAGCCGGGCTATTCATTAGCATATGAATACATCAATAGGGGCTAATACCCAAACTAAATTAAATTCCAAAAAAGCCAAGCATTAATGAACGAGGACGATGATCTGTGCTAGCAACAATTAGCATCTGAGCACCAATAGGTAACAAACTAAACTAAACTAAATCAAATTCACACAAAAAAAAGCATGTAACTGAACAGAGGACGACGATCTGCCCTAGCAAATTAGCTTCTGAGTACAATAGGCCAACAACCAAACTAAATTCAAATCACAAAAAAGCAGCATTAATGAAAGGAGGACCGAGCGTGCTAGCAAAGATGATCAGCATTGGAGAACAAAGAGCTAACAATGAAACTACATTAAAATCACACAAAAGCTAACATTTTACCCCACATTTTAAATAAACATCAATAAAAAGAATAAAATATTGTTTTTCCTACCTTTGTCCTGGGAAAGTGCTCTCTGCTGAAAGTCAAAGACGATCAGACGGTCCTTTCTCCAGCTGAAGATGTCCTCAATCCAAAGAAAAGTCCACACAAAAGACGATAAACTCACAAAAGATTACAAAACACTAACAACAAAAACAGTAATCCAATGATCCGATGATCGCAAAAGCAAGCCAAAGTTCTAGAAAATACTTCTGACTCAATCACGAGAGTGACTGTCTCGAAGTTGTGGCCTTTCTCTGATCTCCCACTCTTATTTATAAGCTCCGGTGTGTCACACCTCACCCCATGTCTCTAAACCAATCAGGACGGAGCGTGGGAGGGTGGGGTGGTTGGGGGGAGGGGAGGGCGTTGTTGCTGGGCAGATAACAAACAGGGATGGGAGGGGTGAGGAGACTGGACTTCAAGTGTAGTTGTTTTTGCCTGGGCAGAAAGTAGACTACAGACAGTTTCACCAAAGAAATGATTAGTTTAGTGAGTGCAAGGACTACAAATATAAACCAGGACAGATGAGATTATTTATGTCAGATTATTTGAGTTACTTATATCTTCACCAGAGAGACTAGTAATAGGTTATTTTATCACAATTTATACTACATTTCTGTGGCTCTTTGGTTCAATGGTTAATCATTCAGACTGTAGTTTCAAAACTGGAGGAGTTCTTTGTGCTTTATATACAGAATTACTTTTACTCCTGTGATGTGATTTCCAATGATTAAATATTATTAAAGACATGTATTATTTTGATGGAAAAATATTTGCTCTTAACCACTTAACCCCCGGCCAAAAGAATTCCTGTTTAACCCCTTAACCCCCGGCAACACCGATTCCCGCCTTAACCCCCGGCCGCATCGGAATCGGTTGTATATTTGCTTCACAATGACACAACATTTATAGAACATGTTAGTTGTTTTTATTGGGTTTACTCAAATAAATCAACACACGGAAATGGAAAATGTTCATGGGTGGAACATCAGCTGTGTGTGCCTGAATGAACAATACATGAGTCCTGGAGCAACACCGAACAAGAGAGTAATATGCACAATTTTGCCTTCGGTAAGTGATTAGACACTGGGAGTTGTGTTTGCTTTTCTCAATGCTAAATCTGTGGAATAGTGGTTCATTGATGATTGGTGGAGATGGATAATGAGATCCTACACGTGTTTGCCTGATCACTCACATGAGTTAAACCACACTGATTTAAGTACAATCAGAAATGCCAGGCACGTTGGCGCCTTCTGTATGTTGTAGTCACAAAGTTTTGCCCAATGTTTAAAATGATTTGTATTTTTTGAAATATGTGTTTCATTTGTGGGAAATAAAAAGGCGCGACAGCGCCACCTACAAAAGGGAAAATACTCCCATAAAAAAACAAGATATACAGTATATTGGCCCTTCACCCCTGGACACAACAAATAAAAAACAATGACATTGGGCGCGATAGCGCCCCCTGTATGTTGAGAAGAAAAAAATGCATTGGGAGTCAAACAATTAGTTTCTCAGAAATAGATGTAATTTGGCAAAATAATAGCTAATAGATGGCATCCTGATCAATTAAGCTAATGTAACCCATACCGTATATTGTACTGTGTTGCCATGGAGATGACCGAGGCCCCCCATGTTATCCTAATGGGACGGACACATGAATCTCACATTATACAAAATTACAGCGCGTTACCGCCCTCTGCTTGTGAAATAAAAAAAGATTGGTGCGCGCTAGCGCCCTCTGCAGGTTGGAGCCATTATTCACATAGAGAGGCTAAAATGTTGTTTTGATATTTACTGACAAAGATTAATGGCACATCAGTGCCATTAATACAATGTAGTGGGCGCGTTAGCGCCCTCGGTAGGGTTACAGAGGCAATGGCAATGGAGATGCAGAAATGGAGGCACAGACAATGGTCATGGAAATACGGCCCGTCCAATGCTGCTTGTGAAATAAAAATGATTTGGTGCGCGCTAGCGCCCTCTTCAGGTTGGAGCCATTATTCACAAGGACATGCTAAAATGTAATTTTTATCTGTGTTTACTGACAGATTAATGGTACATCAGGGCAATAAATGTAGTGGGCGCGTTAGCGCCCTCCGTAGGGTTACAGAGGCGTGGCAATGGAGGCACGGCCCGCGAGGGCCGTTCGATGCCGCTTGCGGCTTTAATTAGACCCGAGCGGCCTGCCGTCGCAAGGGCCTATTGTAATCGCAACGCAGTGCGCGTAGCGCACTGTACCTAGGTGCGCGGAGCGCACGAAAACAGCGCGAAGCGCTGTCCCCATGTCAAACGTAAACTCACCGTGTAAAACAGTGACTGCCCACACCTCTGGTGTGGGCCCTGTATACTTATAATTGCATGAAAATGAATGGGGGTATATGGCCAACTGTCATACGGAAGTGGATGACGAGCGCGAAGCGCTCGTCATCCACCTCGGACCCACACGGCTGCGTGGGGTGGTTGAGAGCTTTCCAAAAATGTATAATATGTGTCGTCGCGAAAGCGACTATATTGTTTTTGCAAAAAATATTATTATTCTTCTTTATTTATTCTTCTTCTTCTTCTTCTTCTGCTCTTTGAGCAGCAATTTGACCCCTGAACATAGTTGAAAACTCACCAAACTTTGCCCAAAATTCAGGTCCGGTGAAAAATTAATTTAAATGTGTGTTTCAAGGTGCGCAGAGCGCTTAGCATTTTCCCACCTTCCTGTCAAAATGGCGGACTTCCGGCTTCGCGCTCGTCATCCACTTCCATATGTCAGTTGGCCATATACCCCCATTCATTTTCATGCAATAACAAGTATAAAGGGCCCACACCAGAGGTGTGGGCAGTCACTGTTTTACACGGTGAGTTTACGGTTGACATGGGAAAATGGGGAAAATGCTGCGCACGAAAACAGCGCGAAGCGCTGTCCCCATGTCAACCGTAAACTCACTGTGTAAAACAGTGACTGCCCACACCTCTGGTGTGGGCCCTTTATACTTGCTATTGCATGAAAGTGAATGGGGGTATATGGCCAACTGACATACGGAAGTGGATGACGAGCGCGAAGCGCTCGTCATCCACCTCGGACCCCCACGGCTGCGTGGGGGTCGTTAAGAGCTTTACAAAAATGTATAATATGTTGTCGTCGCGAAAGCGACGATATTGTTTTTGCAAAAAATATTATTATTATTCTTTATTAGGCCCGAGCGGCCTGCCGTCGCAAGGGCCTATTGTAATCGCAACGCAGTGCGCGTAGCGCACTGCACCTAGGTGCGCAGAGCGCACGAAACAGCGCGAAGCGCTGTCCCCATGTCAACCGTAAACTCACCGTGTAAAACAGTGACTGCCCACACCTCTGGTGTGGGCCCTTTATACTTGTTATTGCATGAAAATGAATGGGGGTATATGGCCAACTGACATATGGAAGTGGATGACGAGCGCGAAGCCGGAAGTCCGCCATTTTGACAGGAAGGTGGGAAAATGCTGAGTCAGCGTTTTCGCTGACGTCGTATTTTAACGAAACTCCTCCTAGGGCGTTTCACCAAATGAGCTCCAAATCGCGCCAGCTCATCTAGAGATGTGGGGCATCAAAAGTTATCCAAATTTTTTGGCTAAGTTTTACGGTTTGTTTGAGGCAGAGCCGCAATCTTTACGAAGATTTTTGCGACTTATTGTAAACAACAAAATGCTCCATTCGCACAAACAAACTCCGATTAAAAATCGGAAATATACATTTTATTGACCTTTCACCCCCGGACACAACAAATGTCAAAACGTGACATTGGGCGCGATAGCGCCCCCTCCAGGGCAGAAGAAAAAATGCATTATGAGAAAAAAATTAGTTTCTCGGAAACGTATGAAATTCGGCACAAAAATAGTTGATGGCATCCCGGTCAGAAAAGCCAATGGGACCCATACCGTATTTCGTACGGTGTTGCCATGGTTACGCCCGGGGCCCCCATGTTATTCTAATGGGACTGACATAAATCTCACATTATGCACAATCACAGCGCGTTGGCGCCCTCTGTAAGGAGCTTGTGGACAGTAGTCATGGAAGTATGATGCTGCTTGTGAAATAAAATGATTTGGGTCGCGCTAGCGCCCTCTGCAGGTTGGAGCCATTATTCACATGGAGAGGCTAAAAATTTAGTTTCCATGTTTACTGACAAAGATTTATGGCACATCAGGGCAATAAAATGTAGTAGGCACGTTAGCGCCCTCGGTAGGGTTACAAATGCGCTAAAGGAGGCACGGCCCGCGAGGGCCGTTCGATGCCGCTTGCGGCTTTAATTAGGCCCGAGCGGCCTGCCGTCGCAAGGGCCTATTGTAATCGCAACGCAGTGCGCGGAGCGCACTGTACCTAGGTGCGCGGAGCGCACGAAAACAGCGCGAAGCGCTGTCCCCATGTCAAACGTAAACTCACCATGTAAAACAGTGACTGCCCACACCTCTGGTGTGGGCCCTTTGTACTTGTTATTGCAGGAAAATTAATGGGTAAACGCAACGCAGTGCGCGGAGCGCACTGTACCTAGGTGCGCGGAGCGCACGAAAACAGCGCGAAGCGCTGTCCCCATGTCAAACGTAAACTCACCGTGTAAAACAGTGACTGCCCACACCTCTGGTGTGGGCCCTTATACTTGTTATTGCATGAAAGTGAATGGGGGTATATGGCCAACTGACATACGGAAGTGGATGACGAGCGCGAAGCGCTCGTCATCCACCTCGGACCCACACGGCTGCGTGGGGGTGGTTGAGAGCTTTCCAAAAATGTATAATATGTTGTCGTCGCGAAAGCGACGATATTGTTTTTGCAAAAAATATTATTATTCTTCTTATTAGGCCGAGCGGCCTGCCGTCGCAAGGGCCATTGTAATCGCAACGCAGTGCGCGGAGCGCACTGTAATTAAGTGCGCGGAGCGCACGAAAACAGCGCGAAGCGCTGTCCCCAGTCAAACGTAACCTCACCGTCTCAAACAGTGACTGCCCACACCTCTGGTGTGGGCCCTTTATACTTGTTATTGCAGGAAAATTAATGGGTAAACGCAACGCAGTGCGCGAAGCGCACTGTACCTAGGTGCGCGGAGCGCACGAAAACAGCGCGAAGCGCTGTCCCCATATCAACCGTAAACTCACCATGTAAAACAGTGACTGCCCACACCTCTGGTGTGGCCCTGTATACTTGTTATTGCATGAAAATGAATGGGGTATATGGCCAACTGTCATCGCGCTCGTCATCAACCTCCGAGCCCCACGGCTGCGTGGGGGTGGTTGAGAGCTTTCCAAAATGTATAATATGTTGTCGTCGCGAAAGCGACTATATTGTTTTTGCAAGAAATATTATTATTATTAGGCCCGAGCGGCCTGCCGTCGCAAGGGCCTATTGTAATCGCAACGCAGTGCGCGTAGCGCACTGTACCTAGGTGCGCGGAGCGCACGAAAACAGCGCGAAGCGCTGTCCCCATGTCAAACGTAAACTCACCGTGTAAAACAGTGACTGCCCACACCTCTGGTGTGGGCCCTTTATACTTGTTATTGCATGAAAGTGAATGGCGGTATATGGCCAACTGACATACGGAAGTGGATGACGAGCGCGAAGCGCTCGTCATCCACCTCGGACCCCCACGGCTGCGTGGGGGTCGTTAAGAGCTTTCCAAAAATGTATAATATGTTGTCGTCGCGAAAGCGACGATATTGTTTTGCAAAAAATATTATTATTATTCTTTATTCTTCTTTCTTTCTTCTTCTTCTTCTTCTTCTGCTCTTTGAGCAGCAATTGACCCCCTGAACATAGTCGAAAACTCACCAAACTTTGCCCAAAATTCAGGTCCGGTGAAAAATTAATTTAAATATGTGTTTCATATTGGGGAAATAAAAAATGGCGCGACAGCGCCACCTACAAAAGTGAAAATACATTGCGCCTATGGAGGAGGGGCCAACGTCAACTTTGTCATAGAGCGACGGGATTCGGTACAGACATTCGTCATGTGACGACAAACAAAAAATATTATTGTGGCCACGCCCCCAGACAAACCGGAAGTCCGCCATTTTGACAGGAAGGTGGGAAAATGCTGAGTCAGCGTTTTCGCTTACATCGCATTTTAACGAACTCCTCCTAGGGCGTTTCACCAAATGAGCCCCAAATCGCTCCAGCTCATCTCGAGATGTGGGGCATCAAAAGTTATCCAAATTTTTCGGCTAAGTTTTACGGTTTGTGTGCGGCGAAGCCGCAATCTTTACCAAGAATTTTGCGACTTATCATAAACAACAAATTGCTCCCATTCGCACAAATGAAATCCAATTAAAAATCGGAAATATACATTTTATTGACCTTTCACCCCGAACGCAACAAATGTGAAAATGTGACATTGGGCGCGATAGCGCCCCCTCTAGGCTGAG
This sequence comes from Neogobius melanostomus, assembly GCA_007210695.1. Classification (NCBI taxonomy): domain Eukaryota; kingdom Metazoa; phylum Chordata; class Actinopteri; order Gobiiformes; family Gobiidae; genus Neogobius; species Neogobius melanostomus. Next base: position 15,411 of record VHKM01000420.1, read on the forward strand.
AAGAAAAAATGCATTATGGGAAAAATATTAGTTTCTCGGAAATGGATAAAATTCGGCACAAAAATAGTTGATGGCATCCCGGTCAAAAAAGCCAATAGGACCCATACCGTATTTTGTACGGTGTGGCCATGGTGACGCCCGGGGCCCCCCATGTTATCCTAATGGGACTGACACATAAATCTCACATTATACACAATTACAGCGCGTCACCGCCCTCTGTAAGGAGCTTGTGGACAGTGGCCATGGAAGTACGGCCCGACAGGGCCGTCCGATACTGCTTGTGAAATAAAAAAGATTTCGGGCGCGCTAGCGCCCTCTGCAGGTTAGAGCCATTATTCACATGGAGAGGCTAAACATGTAGTTTGGATGTTTATTGACAAAGATTAATGGCACATGAGGACAATAAAATGCAGTGTGGCCGCACTAGCGCTCTCGGTAGGGTTATGGCTCGGCAATGTAGGCGCTAAAGGAGGCACGGCCCGCGAGGGCCGTTCGATGCCGCTTGCGGCTTTAATTCTTTCTTTCTTTCTTTCGCACCGTCGCAATTTTCACCCAGTGAACATCGACGAAAAGTCACAGATTTTGGCCCAAAATTCAAACCCGATCCGACGCAACTTTTGACTATTTCCAAATTTTGAATTTGAAAATAGTTCAGTAGTAGTAGTAGTAGTAGTAGTAGTAGTAGTAGTACAGTTTTTTTTTTAACATTGCAAGATAGGACTTGGCCAAAAATGAAGTTTGTCGTAGAATCATAAAAATCGGTACAGATATGCATCATGACAAGTTGAGCGAAAAATATTATTACGGCAACGCCGTCCGCCATATTGGGTGTCGGCCATTTTGGATGAAAGCCCGCGAAGCGGGAATCCGCCTTTATTTTTCACTTTGTACAAAATCTATCTCCTCCTAGAGCGTTTATCGGAACGACCTAATTTTGGGTGGAAAATAATCTTGAGAAGTAGAACTTTAAAAGTTATCCAAATTACTTTTCTAAGTTCTATGGTTTTTATGCGGCGAAGCCGCAAACTGTACGAAGTATTTTGAGATTTTTCGCAAACAAAAAATGGCTCCCATTCGCACATATGAAGCCCGATTTCGCTCATTTTGTTATCAGTTGTTAAAGTCTCAGTCCTAAACACTTTCATTTGGCAAAATTCAAATTGGGCGCGATAGCGCCCCCTATAGGAATTATATGGTGAGTAAAAATTTTAGTTTACGAAAATTAAAATAATTTGGCACAAAATTCTATTTGGTCGTTCCGATCAGAAAAGTCAATTACACCCATGCCATATTTTTCACGGTGTTGCCGTAGCAATGACCAGAACGTCCCATTTTATTCTGATGGAAACATGTTAAACTCCATAATTCAGCGAGAAGTGAGGAACCAAAGGTTATCCAACGTACTTGGATAACCTTTGTGGATGATCTGCGGCGCAGCCGCAGCCCTAAGTAAAATGTAAAAATTTCAGTTTGCAGATATAGTGTGATACAATTCATACTAATTTTTCTCTGTATAATGTCAAAATTGAGCGCGGAGTGCGCGTTAGCGCATTCCAAAAATCCTAAAACTAAGACCCTTGGGAAAAAAGTTAAAAACAAACATAAAGGCAGTAGCAATACCATAATTTTAGATTGAGGGAGACAAAAGGCGCGAAGCGCCCCCTTGCTTTAGGCAGGGCGGTCGGCGAGGGCCGATAATCGCCGCTTGCGGCTATATTGTTGCTATTGTTCTGTTTTAAAAGTTCACAAAACAAAACAGCCATTAGTCAATCAATCAAATTTTATTTATAAAGCCATGCTTCATTGTGTTTCTCTTTATATTATTAATTAGATTGTGGTATGAGAGACATTTGATGACACGATCTGCGTTTCTTCAGACTTGGTGGCGTTGGGCAGGCTGGGCAGGCTTGGCAGAACACTGGTCCAGAAGTGAACAAAGCGCATCCTCATCTTCTCATGGACGTAGCTCTCGCTCATGTTATGGTGGATCTCCAAGTACTGGTCTCCGCTCGTGAACAGAGGCCAAGTGACAGGGACCTCAGAGCCGCCCTGGTTTGGGTCTCTGTGGAGGAAATGAGTGAACAGAAGAAATTATGAATGGCATTAGTAAAAGGAGGTATTAAGAGAAATAGACTTTTTTTTTAAACTTTTTTAGCATGTTGCAATGTTGTTCCCTCATATAGGTGTGGAGTTGTGTTGTGAATGATTCATGTAATGATTTTGAATAATTTAATTGTCATCATACAATTGTCCAACAAAATATAGATCAGATGTTGGGTTAGTCCTGAGCCGCTGCGACTCTGCGCGCCGCCACTGTGGGCCAACCTGACCAGCATGTTTTTGGAGGCAGGGGAAACTGAAGCACCTGGAGGAAACCTACGCAGACACGGGGAGAACATGCAAACTCCAAGTTCCAGACAAACAGGTCTCACAGCTTGACATCCCTCATGATGAAGCTACCAACTTCTAAAGCCCAACGCACCGAAACACCTTGACGTGCGGCAAAAGAGCCGCCTCCTTTATTTTCTATGAAAGAACGCACAGCGAGGTTGCAGTGACGCGCAGCGCCGCTGAACCCTGCACCACGATTCAGATCTGTTGAATCCAGACGTGGCGCAGAGGAGGAAAACACAGGCTTTTAACCATCCTGCAGAGGCACAGAGGCGGGTCTGGCCATGACAGACAGGGAGACCGCCGTGAACTTTGTTTGGAGGGACGAGAGAAGCCACGGAGACAGAGAAACCATCGTCAGGGGAAGCATGTTAAATTCGTGTCTGTCGCCAACTCGCTATTAACCTCCATAAAAGTGTGGGCTCATGGCCATTATCATTATTTGTCCTAAAATGTTATGTGCATGTTTATTGTTTGCAGTGATTTTCAGTTATGTTGCATGTTTCATTTTGTAAAAATTTGAGTTGATTGGTGTGGAGCCGCCCACACCACCACCATTGGCTATTCACACCTGGTGACAATCAGTACATTAATGCAGTGACGCAAGTGGGTCACAAAAAGTGAACAAAGGGAGTGTGCAGGAGATGGCAGAGGACGAGGGCAGGATGGCACAAGCGTGCGGCGGCAGCACGTGAGGAGCAATTGGGAGTTTGGGCAGACGGGTGCGGACCACAGAGACGCAGACCACGGGGGCGTTGGCTACGGAAGCGCGGACCACGGAGACGCTGACCATGGTGTGATACAAGGCCTGTTTACTGGGCGGCTAGGAGACGCAGTGAGTATCACACCTGGAGAGGGGGCACAGAGCCGTCCATTCTCGCCCCCCACTGGCAGCTGTGGTTGTGTCGCTAGGGCCGGACCACGCGAAGGCGGAACGGGAGCTAAGAGAGATATGAGCCCGGCGTCAAAAGCTGGAACACCGAGCAGCGTGACTGTCGAACGGGCAGCGGTCTCTCTGGGGTCTCTTCCCCTCGCCTACCCAGGCTCATCCTTCAACCCATCTCCCTTTACTCTTAGCCCCTATTTTAGACTTTTTAGTACTAGGCCTAGTTTTTAGCTATTTCAAGTGTTATTGTTTTAATCATTTTTGTAATAAATTCAAGTAAACTTTGTATCTCTTGGTTTCACTGCTCACCCCTGTGGTACGAACCTGGGGCCTTGTAATCGCGTCCTAGTCCCTCAACTAGGTGGCGTTGTCGGCTTTTAAAACAATTCAACCTAATACACCCACCTGCTACAAAAGAGCCACGTTTGCTCTCTCTCTTACAACACGGACATACTAGCCTGATAAACCACACCCACTTCTTTTCTGCGTGAAAGAAGGTGGGTCTGGACACACATGGTAAACAAGTTGCTGATTGGCGGCTAAGGCCGAACCAATCACGAACGTCACAGAGAATTGACAAGGTTACGTCACTCGCTGCGCTGCTATGTTGTTAGTTCAATTAACAACATTAACATTAGCCAAAACTAATCATGGATGAAGTAGTCGAGGATTTTGCCTCCGCGTCCTCGTGAGTTTATATTCAGTTCATATTTTGTGAGTTGGACTACAGCTGTGGTCACGTCCGCTAATTTCTAATTGGTTTATTTCACTGACAATCTGTGCGCGTTAGGCCCGCCCGTTCAAACTGCTCCAATTGCTCCGTTACCAGACTAACTTCCCTGCGTGGAATGGACAGTATGGCAGAGCCAGGCAACGGACATTCGTGTCTTCTTTTAGTCATGATAAATGTATAAATCACGTGTGTAAAGCCCCGCACGGTTTGAGAAAAGCCTCTGAAGTGCCGTGACGCGGCGCGCTCCGGTGTGCGTTGAAATCCCACATGGACGCGCGTCAGAGGATGTGCCGCGGCGCGCTGCGTTCTGGTGTGCGTTGAGCTTAAGACTGGGGTCTTTCCCACCACCACGCTTGTGTGGCTTAGCTGTCCCTATGTTGTCCCTGGATCAGGAATCACAAATTAATCTCTAAAGATATATACGAATTGTTTATTTGGTACCCGCTTTTGATACCAGTACCAGTAGTACCTAAACTTTTTTTTCAATACCATACCTTTATTGTTTAGTGGTAGCCCTAATAGAAAGTTTTTTTTTTGGTACTGCATATTGAGATTTTCAATAAGTAACTAAATTGACTCAAATTGCATTTTTGTGACAATTCTAATGCGTACCCGGTTTTGGCGAAGTTGGTCCAGTATGCGATCATGTATCCGGACACATTCCTGTGCCTTGGCAAGTATCTCTGAGGACTGCTGAAGGGCTTCCCGAACACGTACTGCAGGTCATCAGTATGGTCCGCTTCAATCCAGCTGGTGTAAGGTGGCTCCACGCCCTCCTTGTAGTTGGGTTCAGAGAACATGTACGAGTAGGTACGGCCGGTCCTATGAAGACAGCATAACTGCTTAAAGGAAAACTCACCCTCAAATCCACTTTTTTTGCTGATAAACTGTATAAATGAGTGTCCAATAGTGTTGTCTCCATATCCTGGTCCTAATTTTGGCACTTTAGTGCAAATTAGTTGAAAGATCAACTTTATGCCTAAAACCGTCAGTGAGGCGCCATCTACAGTCGATCGGTCTTTACTGCATTTGATTTTTGAATTTGGCGCTCCTATTTGCCCAGGCGTGAAGCCTGACGTCAGTTGCCGCTCTGGGCTATAAAAGCGGCCCAGTCTCGCTCAAGCCCTCGTAGCGAGTTGGTGAAGGAATAGCAAGAGAGTATTTTCATCAGTTGTCAGGTTTGCGATTAGTTATAGCATTTAGGTAGATTTTTTTAGCATAGCTTCTTGTATTATAATAATTGTGTAGTGTTAATAGTGTTGTTGTTGAATATTGTAGTTTTAGTCATTAGTTACAGAACAGTAATAAAGTCAAGTAATAAAACTGCCACCATAATTTTCATTATTTCATCATTCAACTAAATAAGCATACATTTAAAGATAAAGAATAATATAGTCTTTACAGAGTCATTTAGTGGTAGTTTAGTGTATGTGTTACATTGGTTAAACCTTTAATTCACTAAATTTAGCAACAGAAATTACTTTTGGCTCTTGAGTCCACAATGTTAGACCGTTAGTCAAGCCTTTAGATAAACATGGATGATTCTGTTTTATCTTCAATGACAAACCGAAAACAATTTCAAAAGGACTGTGTTCCTGCACAATATTATATTTTTTTTGTTTTGTTTATGCGACATGTTTTGTGCACTTTGCTGTAAGAAAAATAAAATAAAGGTCTGTAATACATATAGTCATGTCTCTATACCTCACACATGCTCTGCTGAGGACACAGCTACATCTCCCATGCTTATGTAGACTACAGCAAAAAGTCTACATTAAAATAGATCGGGAAATTCTGAAAGTAGCCTGCCAGGACAGTTACGTTCGGTCCCTTAGCTGCAATGCTAACATCGATCTTGCTCAATGCTAAGCAGCTAGCTTTGTAAATTACAAGAATCACTAATAAAATAACCCAGCGCCTCAGAGCAGTCTCAGGTACTTTCAGGTATTTTTCTCAAGGCCTTTGTCAAGATGCTTCTCCTGTGTAGAGAGAGCTGTAGAGTTGTCCCAGTGGAACAGGATGCTACACAAGTTAGCTCGCTGGAACTCCATGCTCGGACTGTGTTTACAAGCAGGTGCTGCGTCAAAGTCAGATGACTCAGGCCTGTCAATCACAGACCCAGACCCCAACCACCCCTCCGACACCTCCCGCGCGCTTCTTAGTCCTCCAGGCAACGCCCCTTTTCTGTTGAGATTTTCAAATCTGAGGTTGAGGCTCGCGCGCTCAATGCCTTGCATTGAGCACGCGAGCCAAATACATAGAATAATTAAAAACATATAGACTATACGCTTTAAAATGCCCATCAACTTACAGTATTTACCGCTAATTAGGAATGCAAAAAAGCAGAAACAACTGCGGAAAGAGGGCTGGGTCGTTTGGGTTTGGGCTGGGTCGTTTGGGTTTGGGCTGGATCGTTTGGGTTTGGGTTGGGTCATTTGGGTTTGGACTGGGTCATTTGGGTCATTTGGCACCACTGATGTAAATCAATTGTGTGGAAAGGCCCAACCAGGAACAGGAGATGAGAATTAGCACTGGCCTATATGAGTGATAGTTACACTCTTTACACTAATGAGGAATGCTAAATGACTAAAGACTCGATGGTAAGTTTAATGAATGGTAGAGTAATCACAAGTTATGACTTGCGATTACCTGTCTGTATTATAGCATGGGATTATTTTCTAACAGAAATACAAGAGTAGTTCTCACGTGGCATGTTTAGCGTGCAAGTTCAGCGCAACCTGAGTGGGCACCAGGAAGATGTAGTCGGTTCCGACGTCCACAGCGGTCTTCTTGACGATCTCGCTGACATTGGTGGTGCTCCAGTCGGCGCTGTAGACAGAGAAGGCTTCCTCCATACCTTTGATGCCTTTGGGTCTGGTGTAAGCAGCCAGCAGCCTCTTCAGGTCAGCCCTATAGCGACAGACAGACTTTAAGAAATGCTTCCCTTTTTAACACAATCGTAAAAATCATCCAGTCTTAAGGTATAAGCGACAACCGCGGTTAGCTAAACCTGCGGCTGTAGAAGGCCCTGCCCAATCTTAAAACTGGTCCCAGCGTGACACTAGTGAAATGTATGTACTTAAATGAGGTGTGCAGAAAGAGCTACCACAGCGTACGTCGTCATTGATTTGACATGTATCTATTTATTGCCACTTCTCATAATAAATATATATAGTCTAACCTAAGCACAATGAGAAAAAATAAAACATGCTAATGATAACGTGCCAGTAACATCTAGGAATGGCACCATCGAAATTGCTCAGAAAGAGAAGGGTTGTGTCCTAATGTCCACCCTAGTCCCTAACCCCTCATTCACTACATAGGCCTGCACTATATAGTCTACTATATAGTAGTAGACTATATAGTCTACTATATAGTGCACTGATTCTGTTGGCGATTCGGACAGAAGCCACTACTTTCTCCTCGCTGCATGACGAGAATTGATTTATTGTTACAAACATTAATTTTATGAAACAGAACGACAGTTTTGGCACTTTTACAGACATTTTATTTGTCAATTAAATTAAAATGAAAACTATCATCACAACCCTCCTGGAACCGCCACCTTAACGTGGTGGAGGGGTTTGAGCCTGAATGATCCTGGAGCTCTGTTGTCGGGGATTCGTGCCCCTGGTAGGGTCTCCCATGACAAACAGGTCCTAGGTGATGGGTCAGACAAAGAGCGGTTCAGAAGCCCCTTATAGACAGTGGACTATTTATGGGTAAATACGAGCCAGATATGTTTTATTTCACATAGATTTTGCATAAATTAAGCCTTTTTGCCCGAGAGAGGAAGCTATCGGTCATTTAACAGTTCGAGCTCAAGGTTAGCAGCTAACGTTAGCATCTTTTCACTGTAGCCATTTATATTCAAGTCGTTTATTCATGAGAAATACACAACACACGATTGAAACTGCTGATTTCATTCAGTCGTGTTGTGTTTAGTTCAAAGACCTGTCGCTGTCAGTCGTTCTTCTCCGACTCTCGCAATGCATTGTGGTCTATATTGACCCGTTTAGTGACCACCGCTGCTCACTACTTTTCAGAATGCATTGTGGGAAATTTTGAGTTGACTACTTTTTTCTCTCTGGACATTCGGACACCCCTACAAAATGGAGTGACCACGATAAAGGGCACTACATAGGGAATAGTGTGGACATTCAGACACAGCCAATGACATTTCAGCCAAGTTTCACCAAGTAGCTTACCAACAAAGCGCAATGAAAGTAATTTAATGTTTAGTTTGAAAGAGTGATTTTTTGGTTCGTAAGAGTGTCGCAGTGCATCTCGTCGCTGTCGTGTTGTTAATTACTATTGACAAAAGTGCTCATCAACGTCGCCAGCTCACAGCAATGAGGCCGCAGGAATGGTCCCAACCTACAGTGGATTCGCGACAAACATTCTGTATCAGTTTGAGCCTTTCAGTATGGATTTTTGTGAGATTGAAAACCTTGCGTAATGCTGTTGATATATTATGTGCATCCGTAGCTGTTCACATGACACAAGTTACCCAAAGTGCTCCACACAGTGTAGGGGATTTGTGCTTTATTGACTTCACACACGATGGCGGTAAGCTACGTAGCCACAGTTTCCCTTGGGGTAGACTGAGAGAAGCCCGGCTGCAAACATCTGGACGCCTTTCAGAGAAAATAATTGGACATTTGTTTATATGCGCTGACAGAAATGTGGATTCTCCCAGTAATGACGGAGAAATTAGCCAAACACTATGACAAAAATATGCAGTCCACCAGTTACCATAGTTACCATCATGGAAATGTCAGTTTCCTTGGGCCTTAATTTTAAACTAGGCTCTTTAGGACGTTGTGACGTCACGTGGACCTACTGATCTGTTCTGGCTGACTTTCAGCCTCATTAACACGTTAGAGATGTACAGACCTGCACATCGAGTTACAAACCCTGCACTCACACATCAGTGTTCACAAAGAGGCGGATGATGGAGAGAGTGTCATAGCGGGTGATGAAATATCCGTCCATGTTGTTGACCCCAGCGATGTAGTCGATGTCTGCCGCATTGTGGAACAGGTTTGAGGGATGGTCCGGGAGGAAGTCTCCGTCCACCACAGCAGCGAGCACAAGGTTGTACACCACGGGGTCTGCAAGGGGAGTGACAGATGGAGGCCGAGTTTAGGTGGTGTCAAAGCAAGACTTGCAGATGAATAGGTAAAACAAGAAATCAATATATAAGGGTGGGCTGGGCTCTATATCTGTTTGTGTTTTCTTGTAGAGGAATAAAATATGTTTCGGCCTTTTGTGTATGGGAATAATTGTGGGAAAAGAGCATTGACTGAACCAACAAAAAACTTTGTCACCTGGATTTAACTGTTCTGATCTGAGGTTACTGCAGTTGGTCAGGTCTAGGTTCAGCAACATGATGTGGTCAAACTATCAGCTGACGACCTGAACATCCACTAAACTATTTACAATTTGTTATGAGAGACAACAACAGCAATGCATGTGAAAGAATGAGACCTATTTGTTTTGTCTACATACAGTAGGTACCTGTTAGGTTTGTTGCCTTTCACGCGTGATTTACACGAGACATCACGTGTGAAACACGCGTCTTTTATTTTCCCCCCCAGTGACGCTGCAATGACCCAAACAACCACCAGGTGGCACTTGTGAGCAGGGTTAGGATTGGCCTCTCACCGCTCTTTCTTCTCTCTTCACCGGCCAACTTTTCTGTAGCTTTATAGCTCAATGATAAGGCGCTAGACTCTGGTCCAGGAGGACCCAGGTTCAAGTACAGGTTACGATCCTTTTGATTACATTTTGTGGACGTTTACATTTTTTCTAACCAATACTTACTAATTACGCCAACACATTTAAAATAGTTGCTAGACTGTAGTAAACTGTTGTAAAACGCGCTGGGTGTCACACATGGCTGGGGGCATTAACGCACGGGTTGCCACGATTCATTCTATAAAAAGTCCACTCTCACAATATAGTTCCCCGGGGCTGTGCCATCCCGGAAGCGCGTCAGCTTTTAATATAACCTACTCTGCTCCAAACATAGAAAAGACCGACCAAATTTTCTGCGGGTTTATCGCTCAGTCATAACGCACAAGTCTTTGGCGCAGGAGGACCCGGGTTCAATTATGGCTTAAACACTTTTGATACAACTCCACGATCAGCACCAAGTTATGAAGATAAAAATATTTATTATTCCACTTTTGTAGTGGCTTTTTATCTTTGCAGGGTTAGGAACGTTGGCTGAAAATCTTCTGCTTTTAACCTCTTAACTCCCACCTGAACCAAGCACGTTTTCTCCAGTGTTAAAAGCTTCTACTAAATTATTATTAAATGATTACATTTTGTTGACATTTAAATTTTTCTAAAAAATACTTAGTAATTAGGCCAACACATTTAAAATAGTTGCTAGACTGTAGTAAACTGTTGTAAACTTCACAATCTGCACCAACCAAACTGCAGGAAAAAAATGCAACTTTATTCAGTAACAGAGTAATCTAATTCATTACTCTCCCCGTCGTTACGACGCCGTTATCGCTACTGGGTAAATAAAGTGGCACGTTACAATTTGACTGAATGAGCGCCGCGGTGTCACCTCACTGCAGCAGGAGCAGTGGAGAGGGTGGGCGCATTTCTCAGTCCCTCTAAAGTGGCTCATGATGTTTTGGGCAAAGGCAGTGACAGGTGCAGGCTAGTCTGTATTTTACAACAAAGTTCGACGTGTGCATTTCACACTCAAAACACTGTCCAAAAACAAGTCCTTCTCCACGAAGCAGCGCGCATGGGGTTGTGTGTGTGGGGCACTGACCTTTTGTGCATAATGGACACGCATATGACGCGCCACACGGACAGCGTCATATAGTTGTTTTTGTTGTAAAAATGTGATTGTGCTCTTATTGTTTTTGAGATATTAATTAATATTATCCTATTCAGGGCGTGTGCGTCATTGTGCTTTTGTTGCCCCACTTTATGCGCCACTCACAATTAAACTATCGCTCTCAAACTTAGCATTTTTATAACTTGAACTTTAATTTGATGCATTTCTGATTTGGACTAAAAACGAAAAAATAAATAAAGCTAATAATATGAACCTAAAAAAAAGAGCACATGCATGCCTTCGATCAGTGGTTAGTCCGTCTCAAAATACATTTGGAAAAACACGACTTATGGTTGCTTTATTGTGGCACAAACACTGTTTACGTTATTTAAAAAAGCTCTCCTTCTTAATTCCGGGGGGAGCGGCGATGAACAGGGAAGGTGGCGTTGACAGGGGAGACACTGTGCTGACTCCTCTAGCACGCCATAATAAGCCTCTATCATTATCAGCTATTCTCACGAAATACGGGACAAAAGCCGAGGGCAAACAGACCTCAAAACCATTGTCGGAAATCAGAAAGTGTCCAGAGTGTGTTCACAGGTTGGGTTGGGGGTAGGGCAGAGCGGGATCATTTACATATCTATAGAAATAGCCTCGCATCGTTTATTTTTCACTCCACAAACCCAGCATAACTCTATCTAACCATAAAACCGAACATATGAGTTGGATTGTTCTCAAATAAAAATGACTTAACGCTAGAGATGCGCTGATTACATTCATGGATGAGTCTAAGTAGAGTAAACAGCAGGTTTGTCCTTCGCACACGGGCTGTGGCTGCAAGTTTTACAACACCTTTCAACACCGTTCTCTCTCTTTCTCTCTCTCTCTCTCACTCTCTTTTCTCTCTGAGGTGAGTGTAGCGCAGACCGGTGCACGTGGAGCTTGATAAACATGTACACTTTAAATACAATTGGAATTCAACTCCACAATCAGCACCAACCAAACTGCAGGAAAAAATGCAACTTGCTGTCTCTGGTATGCTCTTACTTTGAAATAGCATCCAATAGCAACACATTAAACATAAAATACATTCTCACGATATTGCTAATAAAAGTTTAGGACTGGCCGGGGCTCGAACCCCAATCATCCAAGCGACCATCTTGCGACAATTCTGATGCCCCACCCAGGCGCTGGAGAAAGCCATGGATCTAATAGGAGAGAGCGCTGAGTGAATGAGCCGTGCGTATGTGCGGGACGCTGTTTTTCCCCTAAAATAAAATAAAGTTTTAACACGCCTTATATGCAAGTTAATGCAAATGTTTGCCATATGATCTGCTACTCCTGTGCATTTGCGTTTTAGAATTCCTAATTAATGGTAGCTATATGTAACATGTAATAAAGTCAAATACAGAAAGGAGGGAGGAGGGGGGCGAGCGGACACGGAACACTCATTATCCCAGCTCTGCCCTCCCCCACCCCAACCTGTGGACATACTCTGAAATCCTGGCTGAGACTCGGCTCTCATCGTTCACTTAAAAGAGCTGGCTCTTTGTACCGACTCGTTCGCAGCGGCCCATGTAAAAAGAGAAAGCATTACAATATAAAGCCACAGAGAAGTCATGGTTTGCAGGCAGATTTATAGATTAACCAGAGCGGTTAATTCGTCAAATTTATTTTGGTTTATAAACTGGACAACGATTATGAAACTATCACCTGGATGAAGTTGGTACAGTCCAATTCAGCGGAGATAGATAGGAAGAATGTAGTTTTAGATGAATTAAAGCTGATAATCTTATGTAATTGCACACCAGCGCACGGAGCCAAAATCAGACAGGAATCGAACCCCGGAGTCCCGGGTGCCAACCTGTAACGCTAACCATTCGGCCAGCATAGTCTCACTAGGCAAAGAAAGTTTGCACGCAGTGTTATACCTGAGCGTTTAAGTCGCCGGCAGAGCTAAAGACTTCACCTGCCACCTTGTGGCGATAAGATGTAATATATTTCGCGCAGCTGCGTGATTCATGAAAAGCGGGAATGAAGACGACAAAACTAAATGGCGTCCACTGTATACAAAGTCTGGAACAAGTATATAATTCTCTGTGAGTCTCTGTGACATCCCTGACAGTTTGTGGTGCTCTGAAAGCAGCATGTCGTCTCTCTGATTTTGTGTACTTTTAATTGATGGTCTTGCTAATAAATCTGGCTCTGGACACGATCCGCTATTCTCCGGGAGTTTTTGTATGATTTAAACTTCCACAGACACCAGGACTCATGGGGCTCACATTGTGAAAGACTGGTTCAGGGAGCATGACATGGATTGGCCATGACAGAGTCCAGATCTGAAGCCCATTAAGACTGGGATGTGCTTGAAGAGGCTTTGCACAGTTGTTATACATGCAATATACATTCATTTTATTTCTATTTAATATGACCTTTATTTGACTGGATAGTCCCACTTAGATTAAGAATAGGGGAACCTATTGTACACATTTTTAGTGGTTGGAGAAACCTACACAGACACCGGTAGAACATGCAAACTCCTCGCAGAAGGCCCCAACTGGCCTGGGGATCAAACCTGGAACCTTCGTGCTGTGAGGAAAGAGTGTCACCGTACTGCCCCAATAAATATGAGATCTTGGTGAACATTAATGTTTCATTTCAACAGATGGTGTTGAGTGTAAAACAACAGTAAGGTTAAAGCATTGAATAATAAAAACTTGAAGGAATAAAAATCAACCTCCATTCAGGCGACAGTACAAACCTCATGCAGCAAAGTAAATGGGGTGAATATTAGGTATTGATCCTTAATTACTGAAATATTGATTCATATTCACTCAATTGGCATTTTTCTATGGCTTAAAGTAAAGTTGTAACTCACTAACATGACGTGTAGAAACAGTCTACTGTGTGAGGTTTCATGAATCAGAGCACTGCAATAACATTAAAATACCCAAACACCAGATCTCTTCTCTTGTTTTTTAAATATATTGTAAACTTATCTTCTCATTCTGGTATGAAAAGCGCTCTCTGAAAAGCGGGGGGGGGGGGGTATGGCTTATCCAAATGAGATGTAAATGAGCCCTATTGTCACTCCCAACAACAGAGAGGTGAGAATGGCCCAAATCTTTGGGGACCTTTTTCAGCCCTTTGGCCTTTTTGGGAATTGTTAACTTCAAATCACCGCTACGCCTCCAAATATTATCAGATTTCCATGTGTTACACATTGTTGGAAAGCTTGGAGACTACACTTAAATAATTTGTGAAAATCTCAAAATGCCCCAGAACCGAGTTGTGTCTTTGATTCTAGTGACTGGTCACTAATGCAACACTGGATCTTTTCTTGGTGCAGAAACAGATATAACATTTGCATGTCTACACACTAGCAAACTAACTACACTTACGGTCAGGAGAGCTGGTCGTGTTGAATGTCCCGGCCAAGGTGAGCTGCGCAGGGTTGGTCAACTTCAGACAGGCCGCCATCCCGCTGTCAGTGGTGCAGTTCACCTTCCGAGCCACCTGCATGTAAATGAAAGGAGAGACAACTCTTTTTTTGTAAACTTACTGCAGAAAAAACCCACAAACTTTAACGATTGTGTTGTCATTTGTGTTGAAATGACAACACAATAATGAAAATAAAAGGCAAAATGACAAAAAGTGGATTCACATATTGAAAGACATAACCAATAATGTAACAAATCCAACCATTATTTAATTGAAATACAGTATTAGAGCTATAGCCGTTCCCACCTGCTCAGCTATTTTGCGGGGGTTCTTTATGATCGCCCAGGGGCAGAGGGCCACTCCGCTCTGAGAGATAGCTCTGCGGATCATTCCCTTGTTGTGAGGAGTCAGGGTCTGTGAGAAAGTTTAAAAAAATAAAGAAAACATAATCTATGCAGCAAATGATTATGATAAATGGTTGGAATTATCAATAGTAAGGACAGTTGTGGGAAGACTTTCTGAGACTAGAACATAAAGAGCACCTGACCTCATCATCACAGGGGCGGCGCCAGGGGGGGGCTAGGGGTGCTTGAGCACCCCCTGAGATTGCCAAAGCACCCCCAAAGCACCCCCAAAGTTTGTGGCCACTAAATCAAAGGAGCAATATCTCTAGAAACATCTCTCGGACGTTTAACATGAAAAGGAGTGAGTAGGACAGGTTTAATTCCAACTAAAGAACGGGGCTTTGTCCGAGGCCCAGTGTGATGTTAATGCAGCCGTGCGTCAGAGCGCACGCTCGGCGACGGCAGGAGTCGGGCTGAGCCTGACTCCAGGGTCATTATTACAGTCGTTCACTAAATTTGATCAATGAGCTGAAGTTAGTCTGATGTTATAAAGTCAGACTCTGCTCCTCTGAACACAAATCAGAGGTTATTATTGTGCACTTTTGATACAGCGACGGGAGCGCGGCTGAATCTAAAGCACAAGAACAGAGCGAGTCCTCCAGCAGCGAGACAAAGTCTGGACGAGGAAATTACGCACAACAGCGGAAAAAAGTTCACTTAAGGCATGAGCGCGTTGCCCTTCTCTCAAGTCATGGGCATCCGTCTGATATCAGCTCAACTTTAACATTAACTGTGTTTGCGATAGAAGCGTCTCTAGGATGCAGAGCATGAGGGGGGAGATTACGACGTGAGAGCAAAGCCACCATTCACGAGGACCACTCCTCTGGCCTCACGTCTTCCCGGGGTCGACATAAAACCGTCTCACAGAGGCTCTCGGTGCTGCTGGAGTTAAAGGCAGGTCCAGAGCGTCCTCCTTCTCCATACAGCACTTTGATTGCTCACGACGCCTTTGCAGCCCAAACACTGCTGTTCCGTTCTCTCGGACGCCGAAAATTACGCATTTGCGCGTTTATTATGTATGTTATGTTGTCTAATTGTCCCAAAAATGAAATTTTTGTGAGCACCCCCAAGAAAGCCCTCAGCACCCCTAAGCACCCCCTGGGACAAATGTCTGGCGCCACCGCTGCATCATCATATCATATACTGTACCAGACCTGGAAGTTGACACTAGCGCCCCCTGCAGACTCCCCAAAGAGGGTGATGTTGTCGGGGTCTCCTCCAAACGAGCGGATGTTCCTGTGCACCCAGGCGATGGCCGCTTGCTGGTCCCACAGGCCGTAGTTTCCTTAACACAAAGCACAGGCATTCATACTCCGACTACATAGTATGAGCACCAGGGGAACATTGACCACAGTTTGAGAACCACAAACAAAAAAACATGTTCAGGTTTTAAATATTTTAAAGGTGCTCTGTGGAGTTTAGCAGTTTTGTGCTCGCAATTGCCCCCTCAGGCCAAACGCGTAACTGCAGCCTCGATGATAAGCTCGTGTATGAGGCGCTCAGGCTTTACGAGCACCAGAATAACAGTCCCGTCCTGGTCCGTTTACAGATTTGCAGGCATGACTTCAACTGAGGTAAGAAATGTTACTGTTTTGTAAGATATTTAGACCAAATCAATTTGAGTGAATATTTTCCAAGATGTGATACTTGAGCAAATGCAGCAAAGTGAATCGAGGGAAGAAGCCAAATAATACATATAAACAAATCAATGACGTTTGAAGGAGAAAAAAAAATACTTGTATACTTTGTATGTATAAACATAGGCCTAATTGAAATAATAAAATATTTCCACCGGTAGAAATGCTACTAGGAAACGCCAAAATCGTCTCTTCAATTTCCTGGGCCCAAAGTTAGCGTAGCTAACTCGTAAACTATATTGTAAACAGCACATGTTCACTTTTTGTAGTCGTTTCACTACTTATAAATCCATGAACAGTCATGCTTATTATGCGGCCAAGAAAAGCTAACATTAGCAACATTATTTTTACCGTTGTAAATACAGCACCATTACCACTGTTACTACTCAAAGGTTTTGTAGGTACAGCACAATTACTGTTATTACTGACACTACTAGTCTGCTACTAACACTACACAACTTCTCTGTAGGTATAAAACTATTAGATCAACTCTTTTGGTAACTTCCAAATATGATTATTTTATGGCTTGTTTCAGTGAAGTTTGTACAACATGCACGGACAGTCGGACGCCGTTGTTTTGAAGCATCATCTACACTTTTCCTCCACGTATTTAGTCATAATTTCTTACCTTTCAAGCAAAAATAAGCTGCGGGTCTTTTAAGAGATTCTCTCAACATTTTCCGATGTTTACTCTGGTTCTTTGCCTACGCCGATCAGACTCGACTTTCGCCTTTTTTGTCACACTTGAATAAACTCTTTGTTTATTTTTGTTATTTGGGGTCTGGGCTGGAGTTTCGATGGTGCTTGAAGCCGGTCTCCTCGTATTATCTGCTAAATCCATCCTTCCGAAGTTACCACTCGCGCTGCAGCGTCAGTATAGAGGAGATACAGCTAACGCTACAGCTAACGCTACAGCTAACACTACAGCTAACGCTACAGCTGAGCGTGAACGCACATGACTTCATAACGCATTCCGCTGTTTGCTTGTTCGACCCGAACATAGACTATTTAAGTGACTTTACAGGCATATAGAGGCAATCGAGGTGAAAAGGCCAGGGCTCATTCTCCTCACCAGGGCATTGCTGGAGCATGTATGAGGAAGACATTTTAAATTTGTATACATTTATCTGTGGTTAAACTTATGTATAGTCCCTTTAAATATTTTTTGTAACATATTAACTAACTATATTAAGTAACTAATGGAATACTTGTGCCCTTCATCCATGGAACTTACCTGTGTGTCCTAAAGCTAAAAAACTGGGTCGGCTGCACAATGTTTTGTACAAATCAATAAATAGTTCAAGAAACCATCATGGACAGACTTACTAATGGACAGTCACTGGCTACGTGTTAAACATTATGTTGGATGTAAAAACATATGAGTTTTTATCTCATTACTAATGGCTAGTACCAAAAAAACACAAAAAGGAAATACTAAAAAGTATTTACAGCAACGAAACACAGGCTATTGCTCTAAATCTTGGTGCTATGTTAATTTTTATTTAATGTTAGCCGTTAGCGGCAAGACACAAACACCTACGAAAGTTTCCTCCAGTTTGCTGCAATGTTTTTAACATGATGCTAGTGACTGTTCATCAGTAAATCACTGTCTGCCATGTAAGGCAAGGCAAGGCAAGGCAAGTTTATTTGTAGAGCACAATTCATACACGAGGCAATTCAAAGTGCTTCACAGTTGCAGAAAAAATTACAAGAAAACAGTTAAAATCAATCAATAAAACAACAACACAAAGTTAATCAATTACAGTAAAAGTCAAGAGTGCAGATAAAATACTTCAGTTTTCATATGCACGGGTAAAAAGAGCTGTTTTCAGCCTGGATTTGAACATTGTCAGAGTTGAGGCCTGTCTCACATCCTCATGAAGACTGTTCCAGATTTTAGCTGCATGAAACTGAAACGCAGCCTCACCGTGTTTATTATTGACTCTGGGAACCACCAGGAGACCCCTCCCTGAAGTTCTCAGGGCCCGAGATGGTTCATACGGCTCTAACATGTCAGAGATGTACTTTGGTGCTAAACCATGAAAAGACTTGTACACAAGCAGAGCTGTTTTAAATTCTATTCTCTGAGTGACAGGAAGCCAGTGCAGAGACCGGAGCACTGGACTAATGTGGTCGTATTTCCTGGTTTTTGTCAGACTCGAGCAGCAGCGTTCTGGATGTACTGCAGCTGTCTAACAGCTCGTTTAGACAGGCCAGTGAGCAGGCCGTTACAGTAGTCTAACCTGCTAGAGACAAATGCATGGATGAGTCTCTCTAAGTCTGGTTTTGACACTATTCCTCTGATCTTAGCAATGTTCTTCAGATGGTAAAAAGCTGATGATGTTATTGCTTTGATGTGGCTGTTTAAGTTCAGTCTGAGTCCATGATTACTCCTAGATTTCTAACCTGATTTTTGGTTTTAGAGCGAGAGACTCAAGGTGACTGATAACACTTTGTCTTTGTGTCTGTGGGCCAAAGACAATGATTTCAGTTTTGTCTGAATTTAGTTGGAGAAAGTTGTTTTGCATCCACAAACTGATCTGTTCGATGCAGTGACAAGTGTATCTACAGGCCCATGTTCACCTGCCGTCAGTGACACGTAGATCTGAGTGTCATCTGCGTAGTTGTGGTACGACACATTGTTGCTGTTTATTAGCTGACCCAATGGAAGCATGTACAGTTGAATAAGAGGGGTCCCAAGATTGACCCCTGGGGACTCCACAGGTCATGGAAATTTGTCTGAGACACAGTTGCCAATTTCGACAAAGTACGTCCTATCCTCGAGATAGGACTTGAACCAGTTTAGAGCAGTACCAGAGATTCCCACCCAGTTTTCTAACCTGTGAAGTAAGATCCCATGGTCCACTGTGTCAAAGGCAGCGCTCAGGTCCAGCAGAACTAAAACTGAGACCTTACCTGCATTGGTGTTCATACGGATATCATTTGTCACCTTGATCAGAGCTGTCTCAGTGCTGTGGTGGGGCCTAAATCCTGACTGGAAAGTATCAACACATTGTTAGATAGGAGAAAGTAAGTGAGCTGTTGATATATTACTTTCTCTAGGACTTTTCCTAAAAACGGTAGGTTTGATATGGGCCGGTAGTTGTTCAGTACCTTGGATCAAGGCTGCTCTTCTTTAGAAGAGGCTTAATGACCGCGGTTTTCAAGGCCTTGGAAATGCTCCAGTCTCAAATGAGATGTTAACAAACTGAACAAGTTGTGGTAACAAGCTGGTCAGCACAGACTTCAGAAATCTAGTGGGTAATTCATCAAGGCAGCATGTACATGAACTCAAACCGGAGATGACCTCTTCGATTGTTTGCCAGTAACAGGTGTGAAATGTGTCAGCTCAAGGTGTCTAGTTGGTGGCAGGGTTGGTATTTGTGTTGTGGAAATTATGGCATTTTTATGCCTTGGACTTTATCATAAAAAAATATTGCAAACTCATTGCACTTAGATGTAGAGATTAGTTCTAAGGGCAGTGAAACTGGAGGTTAGTTAATCTGTTTACTGTGGAAAACAGAACACGAGAATTGTTTCTACAGTTGCGATGATTTTAGAGAAGTATTTCTCCCTTTCTCCACGCAAAATCTGGTTGAACTCACAAAGCACTTCTTTGTATATCTCACAATGAACCTGGAGCTTTGACTTGCGCCATTCCTTTCGGCTTTTCGGCACTCCCTTCTGTGCCCTGACCGAATCTTCACTTCTCCAAGGTGCCTTTTGTCTATTGTTAACCATTTTTACCTTGACAGGAGCAATAGTATCCAAAACATTTAAGACGCTTGATGTATAAAGAGTCCAACAGATTATCAACATTTGAACATGGAGGATTTTCAAATCTGATCATTTCCATAAACTGTGTCCTTGTTGTATCATTTATGTGTCTCTTTGAATAACTCCAGGCCCAACCACTGGTTTGGGTGCAACAGACAAGTCAAAAAAGACACAAAAATGATCAGATAAAGCAACATCAACAACATTCACATTTGATATATTAACACCTTTTGTAATAACTAGATCTAGAGTGTGACCTTTGTTGTGGGTCGCCTCACTCACGTGCTGAGTTAAACCAAACATTTCAAGAACAGCATTAAGTTCTTTTGCATGCCTGTCATTGGTCACATCCACATGCACATTAAAATCACCTGAAATGACCAAACAATCAAAATCAGTGCATATAAATGAAAGTAATTCAGTGAGTCTTCGATAAAACAATTCTGTGGTGGTTTGTAAATAGTCATATAAAGAATGGAAGATGTTTATCTCCATTTTGTGTAATCTTGAGCTATTTATTCATTTGGACAAGACACCGCTACAAATCATGGGAAATGACGAGACAGGAAGAGCAGCACGTCCTGAGAATTTACTCGGAAGTCACATGACGCTTGCAAGGCATAGCCTATTGAATTTTAACACTGGCCCTAGTGTAGTCCATGGGTGTACAGTTAAAGATCAGGACATTGCAGTTAACATCATACAGCAGTTGGGTCTGAACGCACCTCGAGCTAATCAGAGCTAACTGTTTGCTAAGAACAAACTTTACCAGGCAAAGGTCAACAATAGAGCGCATAGCCCCCTGCTGGCTCGAATCTTTAGCCAGGCTAGACTGGACTTCACATGTAAACGTAGTGACGGACTGACCGGGCAGATCGGAGTCTCCGGTGCTGAGGAACCCAAGCGTTCCCACTCGGTATCCCACGGTCACCACAATGACGTTCCCACGGTCTGCGATCTCCTGCCCGCTGTACCGGTTGTCGTCCCCAATGGGGCTTTCAATCAGGAAAGCCCCTCCGTGAATCCACACCATCACGGGCAGATTTGAAGCCACTAAGGAACCAAGTAGAAAAGGTTAAATCAGCGACTGGACTGGGTTTTGGTAAAATTGGGGACATTTCACTTCTAGTCACAGAAGCTTCTTCTTAGCTCTTTAGGTCACAAAGGACACTATTACCCAAATGGGATTGGTCTAAATAAGACCCAGGAGGAGGGAACCAAAACTGCCAAACATCCCTAAGAAAGCCACACTTTTGAAGACAAAGAGGTTAAAATACTAGCTAGGGAAAAGAGATGGTTCAAAGGGGGAGTTAAGGAAGCTATCCTTGTAAATCAACTGCAACCTAGTCTCCATAGAGGGGACTGTGGTATGCCTCTTCCTTGCTCTCTAACAGCCTATTAAGAGCAGGTGAACGACCCTCTTTTGTTAAGGCTAATGGGTCGTCTAAGCCTATTGACTCAGCAGCAGAGAAGAACAAAGGCCTGCTAGTTGAGTAAGACTATAAACAACTAAGGGATGTTTGGCAGTTCTAGTTCCCTCCTCCTGGAAGGAGCCTGGGTCTTATTTAGACTTAGCTCCAGTTGGGTAATAAGTCTTTTGTGACATATAGAACTAAAAAGAAGCTTCTGTGACTAGAAGCAAAACGTCCTCAACTTTACAAAAACCCAGTCCAGTCAATGATTTAACCTTTTCTATGATGGATTCTCCCTGGATGAATGAGAGCCTTCACAAACAAGGTTAGGGTTAGTGTTTTATCAAAGAGTGTAGATGAGATTACCTGCGCCTTGGTGAGGAACCCAGATGTTGAGGTAGAGGCAGTCCTGAGATCCTGTTGTGTTAGTCTGCCTCAGATTGAGCTGAAGGCATCGTGGTTTGTACTCCATAGCCTCCATCACACCTGAGAAAAAAATTGCATTGAGAATTAAACTGGATTAAGTCATTGTCCGTTTTTCTCAACTGGTAACGTTGGGAACCAGATGTAGGTTGGACCGTTTTCAGTTGCAAACATGATGATAGGTGAATTGTTTTAATCATTTTGATAGACAGCCTTATGATCAACGCTTGATTGAACATACAGAATATTTGCTGTGACACTGCTAATCCTTTGGAAATTAACAGGAGTGGAAGAGCAGCCTCTTTGGTTTGCTCGCCACTAAGTCTAAATTCCGTAAACAAATGTCCTTACCGTCCCATCCTGGGTGTTTTTTAGGTTTCTCGAAGCGTCCGGGGATGTCAGCGAAGGGAATGCCCCTGAACACATCCATGTGCCTGGACTCTCCCAGACTGATGTTCTCCCCTTCACCATTCCCCCTCCGTGTGCACCACCCCAGCTGTGGAAAACAAGGAACATTATATCATTAGAATAACTGCATCAATGAGATATGTATTTGTAAAGTATTGTGGGACTAATAGTGATACTGTCTTGCCGATGTACCTATATCTATGTAGTAAGAAGTTAACTCATAATGCATTATCAAGGCTTTATAAGACAAAATAAATTATTTCAAAAGGACACATTTCCTTAGTTTAAGGCCTGCTTCTTCTTCTAATGCACCATCCCCTGCCCCGCTGTAACGGAGCGGTTGGTGGTACCTCGGGACCGCAGGTGCCCCTGTCCACAAACTGTTCTCACTTCAAATTGTTTTTGTATAGCCCAATATCACATCCTCAGTTACCTTACATGGCTGCACAAAATGAATGATTTACAAACAGGAACCATTTAATAATAATAATAATAATAATAATGCATTCGTTTTATATAGCGCTTTTCTGGACACTCAAAGGCGCTTTACAGTTGCATTATTCATTCACTCCATACTCCACAAACAAACACATGTACATCACATGTGTTTGTGTCTTCACTAGTTGCTAAATGGTTCCTCTAACTGTTTCTGTCTGTGCTATTATTTATGCTCTTGCTAACAAGACATATGGGGTCAAAACATCATGAATAAATGCACATACATTTATTCGATTTAAATTAAAACTGCATTTAACGATAGCTAACAAAAAAAAGTACATTTTAAGAATTACTTAAATTGAAATTTATAATCATAGATCACTTACAGAGGCTGCAGATACCGCCTCCCAAAACAGGGCCACAGCAACACAAATGCTGAGCAGCGCCATTGCGTCCGAACTGTAAGACCTGGAGCCCCATGGGACATTGGACATTTATACTGGCACGCCCCCCTCCCCCACCACAGCATCTGAACTGTTGCCACAGTCAATAGTATTTAACCAGTGTGGCATTGGCAAAAGAAGACAATGATCTTCGAAAAAACATTTTAAAGTTACAGAAAGATTGCAATCATTTCATCATCTTGATCAAAAATAGTGATGTAGGTCAGACCGCAATAAAGGCCCAGATCTACCAGACCAGTGACCAGACAACACGTGGTGTAGACTGTGCACAAAGGCCCCAGAAACAATCCAGCACACAACTGCAGGGTTTATGCAAAATGGTCAACACCATAATCATTCTGAACATAATGTGAAGTACAGATAAAGTACAAACACATAGACACAAACAACTGACTCACAGATAGGCAGTCACCCTCTCTGTGTAGAGAAGTGCAAAACTAGGGTAAACGGCAACTGTCAACAGGGGTCTGGACTTCGCTTCTTCTCTCTCTCTGAAGTCACCAGCTGGTTATACTGCTTTGTAACTAGGAACAACGGCAATAAACACCTTTTCTTTGAGACAACTTCTATCTCCAGTGTTTGCTTTGGCCAAATCCAAGCACAATTCATACAGAAGGCAATTCAATGTGCTTCACAGTTGCATAAAATTACAAGAAAACCGATCAAATCAATAAAACATCAAAATAAAGTTAATCAATTACAGTAAAAGGCAAGAGTGCAGATAAAATACTTTCAGTTTTCATATGCACGTGTGACCGGCATAGGATTTGTGCTCTGCGGGGCACCGTATTACGTCATGCCCTCTCCGCTTCCGCATTCCTATGCAGCCGGTGTTTGTATTTAAGCGCCGTGTACGCCGGTAGACGCTACTCTCTCCCTCGCCATATTGCCGCCCGCTATCACTGCCCTTTCGTAGCGATGGTGTTGTAACTTCGGTAGGTCTGAGTGTTGTAGTGCTTGCGGTGAGTTTATATACTGTGTTATGTGGTGCCAATCCCGTGTCTGTATTGTAGATGCTGCCTAAAAGCTTTGGATAGAGGCCCGATGCGTGTCCGCGGCTTGGAGAGCTAATGTGGCTTAAACCTAATGCCCCTTAGGTAGGCTACACAATATGTTGGTCTGCTACGGTCATATCCAGATTGTATGTTTGTCTTTAATATTATTTGTTTACCCCTTAGACGCTGTTGGCCATTGCTGTTTTTATTTGGGTCTAGTTAATGGTTGAGTTACATGTTGGGCTATAGTTTTATGTTTTGTTTCCGTTTTACATAGTTATCATTTCCTATTTTTGATACGATTTGATTTTGGGTTTTGTTTCTATCTCCTAAGCCCTGTAACTTACATTGTTTTGTTTTCTGCTCCAGGATCTGGTCCAGGCGTGGTTGTCCCAGACGGTGGGGGGTTTGGTGGTAGTCCCTCACTCCTGCTCCATCACTGTGTGTGTGTTGTGGTATTCTTGCACGTCCCTCACATATTTGCACGTTTAGTTTGCCCTAGTTTTGATGTGCTTTTTGTTTGTGTGTGCGTGTGTGTTACACGGAGCGTGGTGAGTACTTCCCACAACTCATTGTGCCCCCACTAGGTGCATCTACGGTCGGCCAGTCCTGGGCAATTTTAACCTAATTAACTAACTAGTCGTGTGTTGCTAGCCATGTTTTTAAAACTTTAGCTTTCCCTAAATAAACAATGAATTAGTAATTATAAAAATAAATGTAATACTTTTAAAACTCCTAAATCGACTGTGTCTCTTTTTGACCATCTACTGCATCCTTTGTATCTGCATTTTTATTGTCCATCCTTACCTCTCGGTTACACACGGGTAAAAAGAGCTGTTTTCAGCCTGGATTTGAACATTGTCAGAGTTGAGGCCTGTCTCACATCCTCATGAAGACTGTTCCAGATTTTAGCTGCATGAAACTGAAACGCAGCCTCACCGTGTTTATTATTGACTCTGGGAACCACCAGGAGACCCCTCCCTGAAGTTCTCAGGGCCCGAGATGGTTCATACGGCTCTAACATGTCAGAGATGGACTTTGGTGCTAAACCATGAAAAGACTAACAAGCAGAGCTGTTTTAAATTCTATTCTCTGAGTGACAGGAAGCCAGTGCAGAGACCGGAGCACTGGACTAATGTGGTCGTATTTCCTGGTTCTTGTCAGGACTGGAGCAGCAGCGTTCTGGATGTTCTGCAGCTCTAACAGCTGGTTTACAAAGGCCAGTGAGCAGCCGTTACAGTAGTCTAACCTGCTGGAGACAAATGCATGGATGAGTCTCTCCAAGTCTGGTTTTGACACTATTCCTCTGATCTTAGCAATGTTCTTCAGATGATGTTATTGCTTTGATGTGGTTGTTTAAGTTCAGGTCTGAGTCCATGATTACTCCTAGATTTCTAACCTGATTTTTAGGTTTTAGAGAGAGAGACTCAATGGTGGCTGACAACACTTTGTAATGGGTCGTCTAAGCCCAGTGACTCAGTGAGTAGTAGAGCAGAACAAAGACCTGCTAGTCAAGTGATACTGTAAACAACTTTAGACCACTCTAGTTTGGGTAATAGTGTCTTTTCTGACCTAGTGAACTAAGAAGAAGTTTTAGTGACAAAAACGAATCGTCCTCAACTTTACCAAAACACAGTCCAGTCGATGATTTAACCTTTTCTACTAAAAGGATAAGCAAGTTTGCTTTGTGGTGGGCAGATGTTTCCTCATCAATAGTCCAGGGTCCAAACCTTGCAATTGCTTGCATGCCCCCTTTTTTATATTTTGCAATATCCCACACCATCTATGGAGTACAGTGTTTAGCATCTCAGCCTTTTTAGAGTTCTTTAACAGATAACAGATTCTGAAATGATAACAATACTCCTCAAACACTACAAAAAGTAAATATCAAGCATGGGTTTAAATGACTTGAATTGAGAATATCAATGGTTTTCACTCATTTAGACGTTTGCGCCGATCGGAGCAAAATTACTTTGCTTGTTTGATGACATTTCAGACTGGTTCTAAGGTCATTTGTAATAAGAAAGTAAGACTGCCAAAGGGATGAGAGCAATGTTTTTACCCCATTTGCAAATGAATTAATCTCAAATAAAGACAAAATGTATTGAAACGAGTCTCATCTTAGACCAAGTGAAATAATCTAGTGAAAATGCTGCAACTGCTGCTCTAATCGGCCGCGGTTCGGTTCTTTGGTGCAAGTGTGAACGTGGGCCGTTCGGGCATCCAGACCTTTCCTTAAACTAGAGCTAGAGAACGGCACAGTTTGGATGTCAAGTGTGAGTGCGGTCTAGACACACGGCCTTTTCCTGATGTTGAAGTCGCTTGGTATTGCTTTGTCAACCACCACGGCTTTCCTCTGCTCTTTGTCCACCACCACAATGTCCGGTTGGGCCATTACCATTCTGTCCGTCTGTATCTGGAAGTCCCACAGGATCTTGGCTCGGTCATTCTCTACCACCTTTGGAGTGTTTCCCACTTTGACCTTGGGGTTTCCAGCCCATACTCTGCACAGATGTTCCTGTACACTATGCCAGCCACTTGGTTATGGCGCTCCATGTAAGCTTCCCTGCCAACATCTTACACCCTGCAGTTATGTGCTGGATTGTCTCATTGGCCTCTTTGCACAGTCTACACCTGGGGTCTTGTCTGGTGTGATAGTATATATATATATATATATATATATATATATATATATGTATACACACTGCACATACACATATACATATTAAAATGTTAAAATACAAGGCTTGTACACAAGCAGAGCTGTTTTAAATTCTATTCTCTGAGTGACAGGAAGCCAGTGCAGAGACCGGAGCTCTGGACTAATATGGTCGTATTTCCTGGTTCTTGTCAGGACTGGAGCAGCAGCGTTCTGGATGTTCTGCAGCTCTAACAGCTGGTTTAGAAAGGCCAGTGAGCAGCCGTTACAGTAGTCTAACCTGCTGGAGACAAATGCATGAATTAATCTCTCCAATTCTAGTTTCGACACTATGTCTTTTTATTTTATTTTATGTTTTTTTAGATGGTAATAGGTCGCTGATGTAATGGACTTAATATGATTAATATCATTGGCCCTTTGATTTGATTTATTTATTTGAGCTATTATTTACAGTGCATTATTATTTACAATATCTACATCATTTCGTTTACATTATCCAAAAAAAAGAATAAAAAGAAAAATAAATAATAACTCAAAAGGAGTAGGCCGAAACAAGAAAGCTTATAAGTGCCTACTCCAATTTCAAAATACAATACAATAAAATACAAATAGAAAAGTTTGTGATTTCTGAGTGTATTTACTTAGTTTTATAATAGTGTGATATAATATAGTGTTTTTAACACAAAGATAGAAATGTATGCAATTTACCAATATGTATAAGCATTTATTTTATTTTATTTTATTTACAATTTGTACTATTCTTTTCTTTTCCTCTTTCCCATTCACTTAATAACCATAACCAATCTTTACTTATAAACACCAGTCACCATTCAAGTAATTGAACATTGACTTAGTTATTATTAAGTATTACATAATCAACATGACCCATTATTATTGACATTCCCATTTCCACCATAAAAATATTAGTTGTGATTGTTTTATTGTTAGTTTGTTTCTCACTTGATGTTTTGGTTCTAGTGAAAGAGCCTCAAGAATATTATTAATCATTTTAGAATCAAATATCTGTGAAAGAAAAATCATAAAATGGGGCATTCCAGCTGCAGTTGGGAGGTTTGGCCCATGGATATTGTCGAAGGAAAAATCAGCCCATCACAAATCAAACTTGCCTACGCCTGCTGTACACTATGCCAGTGCACTTGGTTATGGTGCTCCATGTAAGCTTTGCCTGACAGCATAAACCATAGACCGTTAAAAAGAATAGACAGCTCCTCCTCACTCCTCCCCGTTTACCATAATGACCACGTTCGAGGGGAAATCATGGCGGATTTACAGACTCCTCCTCCCCAGCTCTCTGCAAACAATCTCAAGCTTTCCCCCCAAAAATGTCATTTCCTTTGGCGCTCTGTAAAGTTCTTGGGCCATATCATCTGCGAAGAGGGCATGAAAACCGACCCCAGTAAAGTCCAGGCCATCGGTGACATTAGGGAAACTGACCTCATGGAGGCAGACGGTAAAACCCCCAGTGCTAAAAAGATTAGATCCTTTTTAGGCATGGCCTTGTATTATCACCACTTTATTGAAGGTTGTTCAGCTAAGGCTAGGCCCCTGTTTAATCTCGTTTCAGAACCCTCCACCTCCAAGAAAAGGGGTAGGACCCCAAACCGAAGTCTAAGAAGGGTTTAGTAAGATTAACCCCCACTGACTGGACTGACGACTGCAGAGTGGCCTTTGAGACCCTCAAACATGACTTGATACACAGTGTGCCGTTGGCTCATCCAGATTTTGACGCTCCTTTTATCCTTGCTGTAGACGCTTCTTTCGACGGGATAGGCGCTGTTCTTACACAATTGCCACCTGGCAGTAAGATCGCCAGACCTGTGGCTTTTGCCAGTAAAACTTTGTCTCAAGCCCAGTTGAATTATCCAGCTCACCGCCTGGAGTTTTTAGCTCTTAAGTGGGCTGTGTGCAACAAATTTGGCCATTGGTTAAAGGGCCGGACCTTTTCTGTTTGGACTGACAATAATCCACTGACTTATATATTGATTAAGCCCAAACTAGACGCTTGCGAACAGAGGTGGGTGGCGAAATTAGCTGCTTATAGCTTTGATCTTAAACGGGGGGTATTATGCTTTTTTCAATCACATAGCACCGGTCTATAGCATACTACAATGATGACGTAACCTTCTGTTGGTCTGTATATGCAGTAAATTAAAATAACTGCCTTGAATAAAATTGCTCTCTCAAAATGGCTGTACTGAACGTCTTGAAATAGGCCTCTGTGTCTTTAAGAAGCTTTCCGACACGCCCCTTCAGCACACTGCTGTGGCATCTAAACAACACTACTGTGCGGAGAGGGGCTCTGCTGAGCTGAGGAGCAGTGTTTGGTGGCTTGGCTGGTGACAAAGGTCCAGAGGCGTCTCCAGGAGGTGGGGGCGTTCCTAGGAGGACTGAGGCATTGCTACACCTAAAATGGCTGCCGTCTAATTTTTTACTGATTACTCAAAAATATGTGAATGAGCCAAGGCAACACTCCAGGCATGTGTTTAATGAGGGAATGACATAATAACATGATATAAAGCTTGAAAAAGTCGATTTTACATAATACCCCCCCTTTAACTATGTCCCGGGCACTGAGAATGTAGTCGCTGATGTGCTTACTAGGGAACCATTTGTTAAGTCCTGTGTAGCCCACCGTCTCGTTTCTGAACCTTATTCACACCTGCTCGCCCAAGTTAGTGAGTTAGCGGACCAGAGAGTCCAAGACTAACAACTGTCAACACGTTGAGCAGTCCGGGGACTCTGCGATTTCGCTTTCCCCACAGCCGTCTCTGTCACTCGACGAAGTCCAAGCGGTGTTAGGCGCTCAAGGCGTGGGGAATGCCAGTCCTTTACGTGTCACTTGCGCTGATATTCCTCAACTAGCTTGTATCACCGACAGTTCCTCACTCCCAATGAGCCAGCTCGTATCCATGCAAGAACAGGACAACACCCTGAGTAGAGTCTTCTATTATGTGCAGAGGCATAAAAGGCCCACCAAGCGTGAACGTGTGTGTGAACCAGGTGGTGTGAAGAATCTACTCAAACACTGGCCGAAGCTGTCTATCAGGGACAGTTTGTTGTTCCGCAAAAAAAGGGACAATAACATGAACATGACGCTCCATCAGTTCGTTGTACCGGACGCATTGAAACAACAAGTCCTCACTGGCCTCCACGACTCAGCCGGCCACCAGGGCCAAGCGCGGACGCTATCCCTAGCCAGACAAAGATTTTTCTGGATTGGAATGGACATTGTCAATCACGTCAGGAAATGCTTCAGATGTATTGTTGGTAAAACTCCTGAACCAACGGCCGTGCTCCTCTCCAAAGCATTCACACCTCAGAGCCGCTGGAGCTGGTTTGCATCGACTTCTGGACTGCGGAGCAAACCGACAAGAAATGCGTTGACGTTTTGGTCGTTACCGGTCATTTCTCAAAACTAGCACATGCTTTCCCATGCAAGAACCAGTCAGCTTAACAAGTCACTCGTCGGTTGTGGAATGACTTTTTCTGCGTGTATGGTTTCCCAAAGTGCATCCATTCGGTCCAAGGTGCAAATTTCAGAGCAGTCTCATGAAGGAACTTTTGGCGCTGTCTGGGGTCCAGAAGTCTCACACAACGCCGTATCACCCGATGGGGAATGGCATCGCAGAACGATACAACAGGACGCTGGGGAACATGATCCATGCTTTGCCCCACACTCAAAGGCAAGATGGCCACAAATGTTGCAAATGCTGACATTCTGTTACAACTGCACCGAACATGAGATCACGGGGATTGCGCCTTTTTACCTCATGTTTGGAAGGGTCCCACGGTTACCAGTCGATATCGTTTTCCAACATGTGCTCGGTAACAACCCAGCTGTTGACCATCATGAGTTTGTTGCACGTTGAGGTGTTGAGGCGTTGTCGTGGGTGACCGAGTTTTGCTTGCAAATCGTGGCGACAGAGGGAAACGGAAGGTTGCAGACAAATGGGTTTCGATGGTGTTTGAAGTAATTTCCGTGAACCCGAGTGTAAATGTCTATTCCATCAAAGACCCTGACACACAGAAAGTCAAAACAGTACACAGAAATCTTCTACTCCCTGTCAGCTTTCTTTCGTCCGATGTAGTGAGCACGTGTGCGCCTGATTGCCCCTCGTTAGCGAACGACGAACCGGAAATCCCTGTTGAAGTACAGGACAGTGAGACTAGAACAATAAATTGGCTTTTGAACACAGAGAATGTTTCTTACCAGGGTGTAGGAGCAAGTTTGGCGGACACAGAGTCCATAGACGATCCGTCTGCTGAGCCTGAAGTGGATTCAGTAGCGTTGGGCCCGTGCGATAGTGCTTCTCTCTGCGTCAAACCCCAAGGTGTGTCTCCTTAATCACTACTGAGCGCAGGCGACCACACCCGACCTGTTGATCATTCAGAACTAGTTCCATCGGACGCGATGACATGTGAGGCTGTAGCTGACGCACAACTGCTACCTGTGCATACTAGAGCAAGTAGACTGATTAACCCTCCCGCTCGTCTGATCTGTGAGATGAATGAGCAAAAAGTAACGACAAAGGACTCCTCACAGTCCGTGAGTTTTGTGGTTTCCTTTGTGAAAAGTATATTCCCGAGTAGAAAGTTCTATTGTTTTTTTGTTAAGGGACTGTTGTGGTGAATTTACTTGATGGAAAGAAGTGTACTTTTTTTTTTTTCTGTTTAGAGAGTGTTACTGCAGCATGTTGGGTGTAAACGGCACCCTTCCAGTCCACACAGTTAAGGGCTCTTCTCTGTGTGATCCTTAGGGATAGTCATGTACTGACCTTAGTTGCTCTCGTGCCACAAATATTTTTTTCTTCTTTCCTTTGTTTTTTTGTGTGTCCCCAATTGCGCAGAATTTAAGAGGGGTGTATGTAAACAGCATTGCGGCTGCCTTGACTGGCATTTTGCGGCCGTCGGCTCACTTGTCTCCAAAGGCAGCACACTCCCAGTCTCGTAGGCCACTGCTCCAGAAGATTCCCACATCACACAGGGGTCGGCCGTTTCCACATACTCAAAACACTGGACTCAACTACACGACGTGCTTTTACCAAAGAAACAGAGCGACTAATGACAAACAGCGCAGTTTAGCTACACTTCATCAGAGCATTTCGGGTCATGTGACCGAAGCGCGTTGTCATGCATACGCGCAGCTTGGAGAAATAAATATTCCGCTTTTCTGTCCATACCTCTGCGTTTATACAGCGTCTACAAACATCTCCACTAGGGCTGAACGATTTTGGAAAATAATCTAATTGCGATTTTTTTCTTCAATATTGCGATTGCGATTAAATATGCAATTATTGTTGCAAAGTCCTCTTCTCATGTATTTTTCACCTAACACAAGCAATAAATCAGTCTGTTTCATAATAAACTATTAGATTAATTTGAAGTGAAAATTGCAACAATAAAGCAAACAAAATTGTTTCTTCATGTGGACTGCACTTCTTAAACTGTCTGAACTTAACAGTACAGTCTATAAATAAAAGATAAATTATATAGCTATATTAAAAAAAAAAAAAAAGGATAAAACTCTGTAACATCACCCACACTAAAGTGCAGGAAAAGTAAGAACAAACGTCTGCTTTAACTAGTTGGAAAAGTTTTAGGAAATCAAACTCCCAATTAATACAAAATAAACTATTGATTATTTCGGCCAATCAAATCCCTGTCTAAACTGCGACTCGTAGTTGCTTCAGATGTGCGTTATTGATGGACACGGAGAGGCCAGATGGAGCACACGCCAAAACACAGTGGAATTAGGAGCAGCATTTTGGTTTTGGGATGTAACTTTGGACAATATGAAGAGAAGAACATTGACGCAAGGAGACGGCGACATGAGGTGCCAAACACAGACACGTTTACTTTCTTTGACTCACAGCCATTTAGTGACATTTAAGCTTAAACAGCACATTTACTCAGTAAAGACATGACATGGACTCCTGCCTCGGATCGTAGTTTCCAAAACTTTCATACAGCAGTTTAGTGTTTATATCTAGCGTCTGTAATACCTACGGAGCGCATATGCGTAGATGCAAAACGTTATGGTCATGAACCGTCATTATGCTTTTGAGATAAGTTCTTTATCCACAACATTCCCAAACATAAGCCTCCTAAACTGAGCCACAAACGACTCTTTACTCTTTACAAGCAGCACAGGCTCACCTATATCTCTGTGGAGGAGACGTGTGAATCCTCTGATCATCAAAATCGCGTTCCCTGCGATTACGAAATCGCGTTGTGTAATATCGCGATAAAATTGCAAATGCAATTAATCGTTCAGCCCTAATCTCCACTTTGAAGAGCGTTTACAAAAGTATCCAAAGTAATGACGTCATTTATCTGGATGCGTGTGGCCAGAAAAATATCTGAGTTTATAATAATATCTAAGTACGTGTGGACAGGGCGTCACTACAAGAAAATAAATGGTAAAATGGACAATCTATTAGCAAAGTAAACTTTCAATGATGTAATGTTATGTTAATGTTGCTATTGTTCTGTTTTAAAAGTTCACAAAACAAAACAGCCTTTAGTCAATCAATCAAATTTTTATTTATAAAGCCATGCTTCATTGTGTTTCTCTTATATTATTAATTAGATTGTGGTATGAGAGTCTTTCTGCTTCAGATCTGCGTTTCTTCAGACTTGGTGGCGTTGGGCAGGTTGGGCAGACGATTGGTCCAGAAGTCAACAAAGCGCCTCCTCATCTTCTGATGGACGTAGTTCCTGTCCATTTTATGGTGGATCTCCAAGTACTGGTCTCCGCTCGTGAACAGAGGCCAAGTGACAGGGACCTCAGAGCCGCCCTGGTTTGGGTCTCTGTGGAGGAAATGAGTGAACAGAAGAAATTATGAATGGCATTAGTAAAAGGAGGTATTAAGAGAAATACACTTTTTTTTAGAACTTTTTTAGCATGTTGCAATGTTTTTCCCTCATATAGGTGTGGAGTTGTGTTGTGAATGATTCATGTAATGATTTATGAATTATTTAATTGTCATTATACAATTGTCCAACAAAATATAGATCAGATGTTGGGTTAGTCCTGAGCCGCTGCGACTCTGCACGCCGCCACTGTGGGCCAACCTGACCAGCATGTTTTTGGAGGCAGGGGAAACTGAAGCACCCGGAGGAAACCTACGCAGACACGGGGAGAACATGTAAACTCCAAGTTCCAGACAAACAGGTCTTGCAGCTTGACATCTCTCATGATGAAGCTACCAGCTTCTGAAGCCCAACGCACCGAAACGCCTTGACGTGCGGCAAAAGAGCCACTTCCTTTATTTTCTATGAGAGAACGCACAGCGAGGTTGCAGTGACGCGCAGCGACGCTGAACCCTGCACCACGATTCAGATTTGTTGAATCCAGACGTGGCGCAGAGGAGGAAAACACAGGCTTTTAACCATCCTGCAGAGGCACAGAGGCGGGTCTGGTCAGTGACTGACAGGGAGACCGCCGTGAACTTTGTTTGGAGGGACGAGAGAAGCTACGGAGACAGAGAAACCATCGTCAGGGGAAGCATGTTAAATTCGTGTCTGTCGCCAACTCGCTATTAACCTACAAAAAGTGTGGGCCCATGGCCATTATCATTATTTGTCCTATTTATGTGCATGTTTATTGTTTAGGTGATTTTCAGTTATGTTGGATGTTTCATTTTGTAAACATTTTTAGTCGAGCGCCGCCCAGACGCGGTGAGTATCACACCTGGGGAGGGCGCACAGAGCCATCCATTCTCGCCCTCCCACTGGCAGCTGTGGTTGTGTCGCTAGGGCCGGGTCCACGCGAAGGCTGGAACACCGAGCAGTGTGACGGTCGGACGGACGGCGGTGTCCCTGGGGTCTCTTCCCCTCGCCTACCCAAGCTCATTCTTCAACCCATCTCCCTTTACTCTTAGCCCCTATTTTAGACTTTTTAGTACTAGGCCTAGTTTTTAGCTATGTCAAGTGTTTTTAATCATTTTTGTAATCAATTAAAGTAAACTTTGTATCTCTTGGTTTCACTGCTCACCCCTGTGGTACGAACCTGTGGCCTTGTAATCGTCCTAGTCCCTCAACTAGGTGGCGTTGTCGGCTTTTAAAACAATTCAACCTAATTCACCCACCTGCTACAAAAGAGCCACGTTTGCTCTCTCTCTTACAACACGGACATACCAGCCTGATAAACCACACCCACTTCTTTTCTGCGTGAAAGAAGGGTCTGGACACACATGGTAAACAAGTTGCTGATTGGCGGCTAAGGCCGAACCAATCACGACCGTCACAGAGAATTGACAAGGTTACGTCACTCGCTGCGCTGCTATGTTGTTAGTTCAATTAACAACATTAACATTAGCCAAAACTAATCATGGATGAAGTAGGTACTAACCGGCGCGCTCCGGTGTGAGTTGAAATCCCACATGGACACGCGTCAGAGGACGTGTCGCGGCGCGCTGTGTTCTGGTGTGCGTTGAGCTTAAGACTGTGGTCTTTCCCACCACCGCGCTTGTGTGGCTTAGCTGCGAGTCTTGCCCAGATACTTCCTTGTTTGCCCCTTTTTTGTTTCCTGTAGCGCCTCTTGTGACGCCTCCACTGAGCTGCAGTTGTGGGGGGCTCTTGAAACAACCAAGTCACTTCCTGGAATACTGTCCCTGGATCGGGAATCACAACTTAATCTCTAAAGATATATGCGAATTGTTTATTTGGTACCCGCTTTTGATACCAGTACCAGTAGTACCTAAACTTTTTTTTCAATACCATACCTTTATTGTTTAGTGGTAGCCCTAATAGAAAGTATTTTTTGGTACTGCATACGGAGCTTTTCAATAAGTAACTAAATTGACTCAAATTGCATTTTTGTGACAATTCTAATGCGTACCCGGTTTTGGCGAAGTTGGTCCAGTATGCGATCATGTATCCGGACACATCCCTGTGCCTTGGAAAGAAAAGCAGAGGATTTCTGAAGGGCTTTCCGAACACGTACAGCAGGTCATCAGCATGGTCCGCTCCCATCCACCTGGGGTAAGGCCTCAGCAGGCCCGCCATGCGGTTGGGTTGAGAGAAGATGTACGAGTAGGTACGGCCGGTCCTATGAAGACAGCATAACTGCTTAAAAAGAAATAATATACAAACTTTAAAATATTCTTATCATATCTGTCACTCAGAGAATAGATGTTTAAAACATTAGTGATTGTGTACAAGTCTCTTCATGGTCTAGCGTCAAAGTACATCTCAGACATGTTAGTTTCATTTGAACCATCTTGGGCTCTCAGAACCTCAGGAAGTTGTCTCCTGCTGGTCTCAGTCAGGACTAAATATGGCAAAGCTGTTTCTCAGTTGTATGCTGTTAAAATCTAGAACTGTCGTCCTGAAAATGTGAGACAAGCCTCAACTCTGACAATTTTCAAATCCAGACATTTTTTTCTGATTTGCACCGTTTTGGGGACATTAGGATTTAATGACTACAGGCCGATGGCGCTGACGTCTGTGGTCATGAAGTCTTTTGAGCACTTGGTCCTGCCACACCTCAAGGACATCATGTGCGGCTGGGGAAGATCGTCTCCGATAATTGGACTACAAACACTGGAACTCCTCAGGGCTGTGTACTTTTTCCCCCGGCTCTTCTCCCTGTACACAAACTGCTGCACCTCCAGTCACCAGTCCGTTAAACCAATTTAGTTTGCAGACGATCGAGCTCATCTCAGACGGTGTTGAGTTCTCCTACAGGGGAGAGGTGGACTGGTTGGCGTCCTGGTGCAGCCACAACAACCATCACCATCACCCAGGACCTCAAATGGGAGCCAACCATCAGCTCCCTCATCAAGAAGGCCCAGCAGAGGATGTTCTTCCTGCAGCAGCTGAAGAAACTTAAGCTGCCGACCGAGATGATGGTGCAGTTCTACTTGGCCATCATCGAGTCCATCCTCACCTCCTCCATCACCGTGTGGTTCCCCGGCGCTACAGACCGGGACAAGTATCGACTGCAGTGCATTGTGCTGCTGCTGAGAAGGTGATTGGCTGTGAGCTCCCATCTCTCCAGGACCTGTTCACCTTCAGGACCCAGAGGCGTATGGGTCGGATCACAGCTGACCCTTCTCCCCCTGCACACGGACTATTCACCCCTCTCCCGTCAGGGAGAGGGGTGAATAGTCCGCACGAGTTCAAACACATTTCTGTAGCAAAATTTGTGTTCCATGATTGTTCAAATGTTTAGTTAAACTCCATTTATCCAGCGATCTCACATTTTTCCTAAAATACACAATATGCAGCTTATATATAGCCTATGTAAATGTCTTTAAAAATTGCTTATAATGTGAGATTAAGTCATGAAGGATAAAAATAGCCCATGACGGATTTTTTATAAACCTGCCCGTCAAAATGAAGGAGAGAAATTATCCCTAGTGAAACCACTGGTGACAACCATACATTATTATTGCAATATACAACTACACAAAAATATTTAAAAAATAATTATTTTTTAATTTACTATATCAGTACTTTGTATGCACTCATTTAATAATACAGAGGCAAACTTTATACCTAAAAACAATTCTTTAAGAAAAAAAAAAGAGAGAACGCAATATAAAGGCTATTTTGCGCAATAGGTGTGCCTTCAGATTTTTACTTGTCCTTTGGTGTGCCTTGGGCGCAAAAAGTTTGGGAACCACTGGTATGTTTTATGTTTAATGTTGCACGTGTGGACTGAGAAAAATTCCTAGTTCGTGAACCTGTTCTGGAACAATGGCAATAAAAACTATTCTGATTGTGATTCTGACTTACTAAGCAGTGTTTGGGACAATACTTAGAAATGTTATTCAATTACAGAATACTTTTTTTTTTAAAGATATTCTGTTATTTTGTCTAGTCATAGTAGTGTAAACAGAATACTCAAAATACTTCCCTATTGATTTGCATTATATTTATGTACAAATACATCGAATAATTAAAAACATATAGACTATACGCTTTAAAATGCCCATCAACTTACAGTATTTACCGCTAATTAGGAATGCAAAAAAGCAGAAACAACCGCAGAAAGAGGGCTGGGTCGTTTGGGTTTGGGCTGGGTCGTTTGGGTCATTTGGCACCACTGATGTAAATCAATTGTGTGGAAAGGCCCAACCAGAAACAGGAGATGAGAATTAGCACTGGCCTATATGAGTGATAGTTACACTCTTTACACTAATGAGGAATGCTAAATGACTAAAGACTAGATGATAAGTTTAATGAATGGTAGAGTAATCACAAGTTATGACTTGTGATTACCTGTCTGTAGCATTGCATGGGATTATTTTCTGACAGAAATACAAGAGTAGTTCTCACGTGGCATGTTCAGCGTGCAAGTTCAGCGCAACCTGAGTGTCCACCAGGAAGATGTAGTCGGTTTCGATGTCCACGGCGGTCTTCTTGACGGTCTTGCGGTCAGGGGTGGTGCTCCAGTCGGCGCTGTAGACAGAGAAGGCTTCCTCCATACCTTTGATGCCTTTGGGTTTGGTGTAAGCAGCCAGCAGCTTCTTCAGGTCAGCCCTATAGCGACAGACAGACTTTAAGAAATGCCTCTCTTTTTAACACAATCGTAAAAATCATCCAGTCTTAAGGTATAAGCGACAACCGCGGTTAGCTAAACCTGCGGCTGTAGAAGGCCCTGTCCAAATCTTAAAACTGGTCCCAGCGTGACACTAGTGAAATGTATGTACTTAAATGACGTGTGCAGAAAGAGCTACCACAGCGTACGTTGTCATTGATTTGGCATGTTTCTATTTATTCCCACTACTCATAATAAATATATATAGTCTAACCTAAGCACAATGAGAAAAAATAAAACATGCTAATGATAACGTCGCTCAGAAAGAGAATGGTTGTATCCTAATGTCCACCCTAGTCCCTAACCCCTCATTCACTACATAGGCCTGCACTATATAGTAGAATATATAGTAGTAGACTATATATTCTACTATATAGTGCACTGATTCTGTTGGCGATTCGGACAGAAGCCACTACTTTCTCCTCGCTGCATGACGAGAATTGATTTATTGTTACAAACATTTATTTTATGAAACAGAACAACAGTTTTGGCACTTTTACAGGCATTGTATTTGTCAATTAAATTAAAATGAAAACAATCATCACAACCCTCCTGGAACCGCCACCTTAACGTGGTGGAGGGGTTTGAGCCTGAATTATCCTGGAGCTCTGTTGTCGGGGATTCGTGCCCCTGGTAGGGTCTCCCATGGCTAGTGTTGCCACCTGTCCCGGTTTTACCTGATTGTCCTTCTTTTTAATGGTCTGTCCCGGGGAAATAAAATATTCTCCCGGGACACTACTACAACGCAGTCCTCCGCCGTCTCTCTCTCTTCTCCGCTGATCGCCCCACACAGAGCAGCTCGCTCCCTGCTCTGATTGGCCAGAGCGAGGCTGACATTGGCTCCTCGGGCGCACGTCCCCGCCTCCTCCCCTCGCTCTTTGGCCGTGCGCACGTGTGTCTCCTTCTACGGCTCAGCGTGGCTCCGTTTTACCGCGGGGATACAGAGACTGTACTATCGACAACGCGAGGAGACTGTCTTATAAACACTGAGACACATATGCGTCAGTAATTAGGCACAGAACATATATGGAGGAGTTTACAGGAGCTAGCTCTCCCCACGTGCGTAACATTAGCATCTCAATATAACAACGCGTTTTCACCTCATGAATACAGATGAATATTTTGTCAGGTCAGGTCCTAGAAAGACAAAGACAGAAGGCTGACAGTGGACACTTGCCTCCAGCTCAGTGTAGATCTGCCCCTGAAGGTAAGGCTTTGCTGACCTGTCATTATCTTCACAGAGGAAGGTCTTTTTAACCGATTCAGTGCAGACTGTCAACATCAGTATCTTCCTAAATAGACCTACCAAGTACAGAACATTTGAGACAGTTTGTCTTTGAATTATTCTTAACTGAGGGATAGTGGTTGTCGAAATGTAGCTTGGTAAATAGTATGAGATATCTAAACATAGGTCTATTATTCAAACAGACTGCCCCAGGTCTGATATTAAACTTGTGCTGAAACTAGGACTGGACCTCATGTAACAAAAGGCTCACTTTGTATTTTATGTATTATTTAATTAATCTGTGCAAAGATAATTCTTGTTAGAGATAAACGATTTAGACCAGTTCACTATGAAGGGAGAAGTTACTAATACTTCACTCTTGTACTTGTAATTAAGTAAAATGTCAGTCACGTAATTGTACTTTTACGTGAGTACACATTTTCTGTCCTCTTTCCACCACTGGACTTTAACCACAAAGTAAATACTTAAAGCAAAACCAATATAGCTCCATCACAAGGTTATGGCCAATTTCGCTGTAGAAGGGTCATTTTTGTCTTGGGTTAGGTGTGAAGGGCGTTACTGCTTGTAAGCAAAATGGTTGATTGGGTTGCCGAAATGTCCAGGTTTTTTGTCAGACATAGGTGGCAACCCTACCCATGGCAAACAGGTCCTAGGTGACGGGTCAGACAAAGTGCGGTTCAGAAGCCCCTTATAGACAGTGGACAATTTATGGATAAATACGAGTCAGATACGTTTTATTTCACATAGATTTTGCATAAATTAAGCCTTTTTGTCCGAGAGAGGAAGCTATCGGTCATTTAACAGTTCGAGCTAAAAGTTAGCAGCTAACGTTAGCATCTTTTCACTGTAGCCATTTATATTCAAGTCGTT
This sequence comes from Neogobius melanostomus, assembly GCA_007210695.1. Classification (NCBI taxonomy): domain Eukaryota; kingdom Metazoa; phylum Chordata; class Actinopteri; order Gobiiformes; family Gobiidae; genus Neogobius; species Neogobius melanostomus. Next base: position 55,969 of record VHKM01000420.1, read on the forward strand.
TATTCATGAGAAATACACAATACACGATTTGTGTTGTGTTTAGTTCAAAGACCTCTCGCTGTCAGTCGTTCTTCTCTCGCGATGCATTGTGGTCTATATTGACCCGTTTAGTGACCACCTCGCTACTTTCAGAATGCATTGTGGGACATTTTGAGTCGACTACTTTTTCTCTCTGGACATTTGGACACCCCTACAAAATGGCGTGACCACGATAAAGGGCACTATATAGGGAATAGTGTGGACATTCAGACACAGCCAATGACATTTCAGCCAAGTTTCACCAAGTAGCTTACCAACAAAGCGCAATGAAAGTAATTTAATGTTCAGTTTGAAAGAGTGATCTTTTGGTTCGTAAGAGTGTCGCAGTGCATCTCGTCCAATGGGCGCTGGCTGCTCTACTTTGTGACCGCAACACTGGAGGCCGCCATTGCTCCTCCATTGCTGTAGTACCTCCATTTGGCCGCTAGGCCCCCATTGAAAAGCATTGGACTTTAGACACGTTAAAAAGAACGTTAATGCCTGGTTTCAATTTTTTCAACACTTAATATGGCTACATATTCCTCCTGACATAACGCTGGGTTAGTCATAAAAATAGAAACCAGGCTGGTTTTCGAAATATATTTTTTTAATCTCCTACTTAACGGAGGTCGGACTGTTGGCATTGGTGCTGCGCGAGCTACACGTCACGCAAGGGCAGAGTCTACAGTGAAGATCCCGCCCTTTGCCCTTATTAGGAACATGCTTGGTCAGAGCTGGGGAGGAGGAGTCTGTAAATCCGCCATGATTTCCCCATCGAACGTGGTCATTCTGGTAAACGGGGGGGGGAGTGAGGAGGCGTTGTCTATTCTTTTTACAGTCTATGATCTCGTCGCTGTCGTGTTACTATTGACAAAAGTGCTCATCAAAGTCGCCAGCTCACAGCAATGAGGCCGCAGAAATGGTCCCAACCTACAGTGGATTCGCGACAAACATTCTGTATCAGTTTGAGCCTTTCAGTATGGATTTTTGGGAGATTGAACACCTTGCGTAATGCTGTTGATATATTATGTGCATCCTTAGCTGTTCACATGACACAAGTTACCCAAAGCGCTCCACGCAGTGTAGGGGATTTGTTCTTTATTGACTTCACACACGATGGCGGTAAGCTACGTAGCCACAGTTTCCCTTGGGGTAGACTGAGAGAAGCCCAGCTGCAAACATCTGCGCCGACGGACAGTCATCATTCATTCTGGCCTATTGTACTTGTTTTTAGTGGTGGGACGCTGGAGTACCCAGATCGAACCTGGGACCTTCTTGCCCGGTTCGCACATAAACGAGAATAAACCGAGTTCCAGACTAAAATGTCGGGTTGGAGAATAAACACGTGTTATGAAACTTACGTCTAGACTGTTAGTGTTGTGCGGCGCCTCAGTTTGTGTATCTGAGGTCATTCTGGGGCATTGATGATGGGTGCAAAAGAGATTAGCAGCAGCAACAGAAGGTGAGAGGAGCGATTTGACAATGATTGGTTCCACGAACCTGCCACATTATTCTTATGTTGCAAGTCCTTTCTACTGGCCAACATCACGCACATGTTTTTGAACATTGTCACCAGTTTTGGACGCCTTTCAGAGAAAATAATTGGACATTTGTTTATATGCGCTGACAGAAATGTGGATTCTCCCAGTAATGATGGAGAAATTAGCCAACACTATGACAAAAAAAATATGCAGTCCACCAGTTACCATAGTTACCATCAGGGTTCGAAAATAACTTTTTTGATCACCAGCCAAAGTGGCTGGTAACTTTCTGAAGTTACCAGCCAATCAGAATTTCCATTAGACACATTTTTACCAAGTTTACAAATTTTTTTGGTACCAACAACGAAACTGTTGGTTTTATTTTTTTCTTTCGTGTACTCACGGCAAATCTGACAAAACATGACCAGATTTTTACTATCAAACACTAACCAGTGACGACCTGTCTGCCATTTACAACTGAACTTCCTTCTCTTTGTTTCGCATATTCTGTCAACATTTTCATCTTCTGGCTCCTTCCTCTTCTCACTTCTTCCTGATCCTGATGTTTGTTCTAACCACCGCAACATTTTAGTTTATTTCGCTGTCCAGCTCAGTCCTCTCATCCAATATTTCCGCGTATCTGCGCGCTGCAGCCGATCTGCCAATAGGTATCTAAAACGTCACCAGTAGTGTAGTGTTCATGGGAAATGTAGGACGGAGGGGACAAACCACCCAGAGCGTCTCTGACATGATTTGCATGATTGGCTCATGCATCACCGGCCAAACTGGCTGGTAGGTTTTTATCAGTACCCGCCAAAATGATTTTTAACCCGCATTTGGCGGGTTGGCGGGTGTTAATTTCGAACCCTGGTTACCATCATGGAAATGTCAGTTGCCTTGGCCTTAATTTTAAACTGGGCTCTTTAGGACGTTGTGACGTCACGTGGACCTACTGATCTGTTCTGACTGACTTTCAGCCTCATTAACACGTCAGAGCTGTACAGACCTGCACATGGAGTTACAAACCCTGCACTCACACATCAGTGTTCACAAACACGAAGTTGATGGAAGGAATGTCCAAGGTGGTGGTGAAATGACCGTCCATGTCGTTGACCCCAGCGATGTAGTCGACGTCTTTCGCATTGTGGAACAGGTTTGCGGGATGGTCCGGGAGGAAGTCTCTGTCCACCACAGGGGCGAGCATAAGGTTGTTCACCACGGGGTCTGCAAGGGGAGTGACAGATGGAGGCCGAGTTTAGGAGGTGTCAAGGCAAGACTTGCAGATGAATAGGTGAAACAAGAAATCAATATATAAGGGTGGGCTGGGGTCTATATCTGTTTGTTTTTTCTTGTAGAGGAATAAAATATGTTTCGGCCTTTTGTGTATGGGAATAATTGTGGGAAAAGACCATTGCCTGAACCAACAAAAAACGTTGTCACCTGGATTTAACTGTTCTGATCTGAGGTTGCTGCAGTTGGTCAGGTTTAGGTTCAGCAACATGATGTGGTCAAACAATCAGCTGACGACCTGAACATCCACTAAACTATTTACAATTTGTTATGAGAGACAAAGACAGCAATGCATGTGAAAGAATGAGAAACCCATTTGTTTTGTCTACATATACAAGGTCTGGAACAAGTACACAATTCTCTGTGAGTCTCTGTGTCTTCCCTGACAGTTCGTCTCTCTGATTTTGTGTATTTTTGATTGATGATCTTGCTAATAAATCTGGCTCTGAACACGATCCGCTTCTCTCTGGGAGTTTTGTACGATTTAAAGAGGGGTATTACAGTATGCTTTTTTCAATCACATAGCACCAGTCTATAGCATACTACAATAGGGGTGGGCGATATGGCAAAAATAGAATATCACGATTTTTGAATTATAAACTTACGATTTCGATTTTTTCACGATTTTTTTATAATGACAAAAATAACTTAAATTAGCGTTAGCGGGGAAAGACACTGACATGAGCGCTGAAATAGAGACAGAACGCTGGGTTTAAAACATTTTAAAGCTCTAGATTGAGGAGCCTGGTCGTATATACGCCCTGGAGAGGAGCGTCTCGCTGCTAAATGCTCGCATTAGCGTCTGACATTGCGTAGCAGAAAGTTTGCGGCTTGGGATTCCTTCACTGACGGTGAAAGAGTAAACTGCTGAAGTGCATAAAACCGTGATAAAACGATCCCACAAAAATGACAGACCGTCTGCTCTGGGGATCGTAAGACGGTCTAATATCGTCATACCGCCCAGCCCTAGCCTACAATGATGACGTAACCTTCTGTTGGTCTGTATATGCAGTAAATTAAAATAACTGCCTTGAATAAAATTGCTCTCTCAAAATGGCTATACTGAACGTCTTGAAATAGGCCTCTGTCTCTTTAAGAAGCTTTCCGACACGCCCCCTTCAGCACACTGCTGTGGCATTTAAACAACACTACTGTGCGGGGAGGGGGCTCTGCTGAGCTGAGGAGCAGTGGTTGGTGGCTTGGCTGGTGACGAAAGGTCCAGAGGAAAAAGTCGATTTTACATAATACCCCCCCCCCTTTAAACTTCCACAGACACCAGGATTCATGGGGCTCACATTGTGAAAGACTGGTTCAGGGAGCATGAGATGGATTGGCCATCACAGAGTCCAGATCTTAAGCCCATTAAGCCCGGGATGTGCTTGAAGAGGCTTTGCACAATATAAATTTTATTTCTATTTAATATGACCTTTATTTGACCTGGATAGTCCCACTGAGATTAAGAATAGGGGAACCTATTGTACATATTTTTAGTGGTTGGGGAAACCTACACAGACACCGGTAGAACATACAAACTCCTCGCAGAAAGCCCCAACTGGCCTGGGGATCAAACCTGGAACCTTCGTGCTGTGAGGAAAGAGTGTCACCGTACTGCCCCAATATCAATCAATATGAGAACTTGATGAAACATTAATGTTTCATCAAGATCTGACCCGCCGTGGATTCCAAAGACACATGTCGGCAGCCCGTGTTTCGAGAAAAACGTAAACAAAGGTATTTTTTGGGAAATTGCTGATTATCACATTATTGCAGAATCATTCAGTTGAAGTCACGAAGAAGCTTCTTCATTTTTAAGCTACCAGTATTGGTATATTTAAAAGCGTAAATGACTAGATTTCAATGCGTGCAGTAGGGGCGTGACTTTGTGTGTATTTACATACTGGGTAAACAGCACGTGGAGGAGGAGAGGCACAGCTGGTTTGGTTTGCGTTGTTGACCCATGCTTTAGCAAACAAATGCCTCGCAAAAAGGCAGTTTTATACATACGCCTACTGTCGATCAGTTTTCAGGTTGAAAAAGTCTTGTTTTGTCAGAGAAATAGCGCACGCCGTGGGGGCGTGTGCGTGTGTGGCTTCATGACTATGCAACGCTTCCCCTGTGTCTCACGGAGGCCGCCGCTACTTACGCTGGAAAATGGATTTACCACGAGTTTGCTGAGCAGAAGGCACGCAAAGGTCACTTCAGACGGGTGAGTGAAAGTGTGTTTTTTTTATCGCTGGTGGCCGCTGTGCCAATTGTTTTTTGTTGAGGCTATTGTGCTGTTGTAAGCTAACGTGTAAGCTAACGTCCAACTGAACCTGCTATTTACACAAAATCAAGATCTCTACAAACTTAAACTACTCCATAAATGTAGTCAGCACATCCCTAGCTCTCTCTCAGCGTGAGACTGAGCAGACACATGCAGGCAGCTCTGACACAGAAGCTCAAACTGGGAGAAGCACGCAGGATTGTGTCTGTAAATTAAAGACTAGGCTACACTATGTCCATTATCTACATCACTATGGCCTAGTAAACATCAAAGTTTGTCGTTTTGTGTTCATTCTAAAAACACGTACGTTATCTCATGTTTAGTCCATGTTTAGACTTTTTCATACCTATTGTTATCAGCTAGCTCAGGACTCTCGTTGTGCGTTACAAGTCAAAAGTAAAAGTATTCATCAAGAGTTTAATGTACAGGTGTTTTTAATCCTTTGACTCAAACCAGGGCTAACCACTAACTGAGGTCTAAACCAAGACTAAACCAGGTAGTACAGATTATGATATATAGTATGCACAGTGCAAATTACACTGTGCATACTATGTGGTGCAGATTTGGAGGAAAATATTGTTTAAGAACAGATGGTGTTGAGTGTAAAAAAAACAGTAAGGTCAAAGCATTGAATAATAAAAACTTAAAGGAATAAAAATCAACCTCTATTCAGGCGACAGTACAAAGCTCATGCAGCAAAGTAAATGGGGTGAATATTAGGTATTGATCCTTAATTACTGAAATATTGATTCATATTCACTCAATTGGCATTTTTCTATGGCTTAAAGTAAAGTTGTAACTCACTAACATGACGTGTAGAGACAGTCTACTGTGTGAGGTTTCATGAATCAGAGCACTGCAATAACATTAAAATACCCAAACACCAGATCTCTTCTCTTGTACTTTAAATATATTGTAAACTTATCTTATCTTATCATTCTGGTATGAAAAGTGCTCTCTAAGCAATGTTTGAGTGATTTGCTTTATTGATTGATATATTCTTTTTATTTTCCATAGTTTATTGCTTATTATTTATCATTAGCAAAAAACTACAATGGCAATAAAATCGATTCTGATTCATACTTGGATTCATACTCATACATCACTGTTTTTGATTTGAACATTACAATTATTTTTAACATAAAAGTTACAGATGTTACACAACACATTCTCAAGCCAGTGACAGTTTATCAATTGATATTAAAAATTAAGAAGAACAATAACAACCTTCTGCTGTGAGGTGAGATCAATAAATGAAACCAAAAATAAAGCGGATACACATAAATATGGCAAACAATGGTTTGTTGTGGAAGCAATAACCTTTTTGCTCCCTCCCTGTGCTTTACTGCTTTGGGGGGGGAGTTTGACAGGGGGTATGGCTTATTCAAATGAGATGTAAATGAGCCCTATTGTCACTCCCAACAGCATAGAGGTGAGAATGGCCCAAATCTTTGGAGACCTTTTTCAGCCCTTTGGCCTTTTTGGGAATTGTTAACTTCAAATCACCGCTACGCCTCCAACTATTATCAGATTTCCATGTGTTACACATTGTTGGAAAGCTTGGAGACTACACTTTAATAATCTGTGAAAATCTCAAATGCCCCAGAACCGAGTTGTGTCTTTGATTCTAGTGACTGGTCACTAATGCAACACTGGATCTTTTCTTGGTGCAGAAACAGATATAACATTTGCATGTCTACACACTAGCAAACTAACTACACTTACTGTCAGGAGAACCTTTCAGGTTGATTTTCCCGGCCAAGGTGAGCTTCACAGGGTCGGCCGACTTCAGACAAGCCGCCATCCCGCTGTCAGTGGTGCAGTTCACCTTCAGAGCCACCTGCATGTAAATGAAAGGAGAGACAACTCTTTTTTTGTAAACTTACTGCAGAAAAAACCCACAAACTTTAACGATTGTGTTGTCATTGGTGTTGAAATGACAACACAATAATGAAAATAAAAGGCAAAATGACAAAAGTGGATTCACATATTGTAAGACATAACCAATAATGTAACAAATCCAACCATTATTTAATTGAAATACAGTATTAGAGCTATAGCCGTTCCCACCTCCTCAGCCATTTTGCGGGGGTTCTTTATGATCGCCCAGGGACAGAGGGCCACTCCGCTCTGAGAGATAGCTCTGCGGATCATTCCCTTGTTGTGAGGAGTCAGGGTCTGTGAGAAAGTTAAAAAAGAAACATAATCTATGCAGCAAATGATTATGATCAATGGTTGGAATTATCAATAGTAAGGACAGTTGTGGGAAGACTTTCTGAGACTAGAACATAAAGAGCACCTGACCTCATCATCATATCATATACTGTACCAGACCTGGAAGCTGACACTAGCGCCCCTGCAGACTCTCCAAAGAGGGTGATGTTGCCGGGGTCTCCTCCAAACGAGCGGATGTTCCTGTGCACCCAGGCGATGGCCGCTTGCTGGTCCCACAGGCCGTAGTTTCCTTAATACAAAGCACAGGCATTCATACTCTGACTACATAGTATGAGCACCAGGGGAATATTGACCACAGTTTGAGAACCACAAACAAAAAAACATGTTCAGGTTTTAAATATTTTAAAGGTGCTCTGTGGAGTTTAGCAGTTTTGTGCTCGCAATTGCCCCTCAGGCCAAACGCGTAACTGCAGCCTCGATGATAAGCTCGTGTATGAGGCGCTCAGGCTTTACAAGCACCAGAAATAACAGTCCCGTCCTGGTCAATTTACAGATTTTCAGGCATGACTTCAACTGAGGTAAGAAACGTTACTGTTTTGTAACATATTTAGACCAAATCAATTTGAGTGAATATTTTCCAAGATGCAAAGTGAATCGAGTGAAGAAGCCAAATAATACAGATAAACGAATGAATGACGTTTGAAGGAGAAAAAAAAATACTCGTATACTTTGTATGCATAAACATAGGCCTAATTGAAATAATAAAATATTTCCACCGGTAGAAATGCTACTAGGAAAAGCCAAAATCGTCTCTTCTATTCCCTGGGCCCAAAGTTAGCGTAGCTAACTCGTAAACTATATTGTAAACGGCACATGTCCACTTTTTGTAGTCGTTTCACTACTTATAAATCTATGAACAGTCAGGCTTATTATGCGGCCAAGAAAAGCTAACATTAGCGACATTATTTTTGCCATTGTAAATACAGCACCATTACCACTGTTACTACTCAAATGTTTTGTAGGTACAGCACAATTACTGTTATTACTGACACTACTAGTCTGCTACTAATACTACACAACTTCTCTGTAGGTATAAAACTATTAGATCAACTATTTTGGTAACTTCCAAATATGATTATTTTATGGCTTGTTTCAGTGAAGTTTGTACAACATGCACGGACAGTTGGACACAGTTGTTTTGAAGCATCACCACTTTTCCCCCACGTATTTAGTAATAATTTCTTACCTTTCAAGCAAAAATAAGCTGCGGGTCTTTGAGAGATTCTCTTTTCCGATGTTTACTCTGGTTCTTTGCCTACGCTGATCAGACTCGACTTTTTTGTCACACTCGAATAAACTCTTCATTTCTTTTTGTTATTTGGGGTCTGGGCTGGAGTTTCGATAGTGCTTGAAGCCGGTCTCCTCTTATTCTCCACTAAATCCATCCTTCTGAAGTTACCACTCGCGCTGCAGCGTCAGTATAGAGGAGATACAGCTAAAGGTACAGCTGAGCGTGAACGCGCATTACGCATTACGCTGTTTGCTTGTTCGACCCGAACATAAACTATTCAAGTGACTTTACAGGCATATAGAGGCAATCGAGGGGAAAAGGTTCATTCTCCTCACCAGGGCATTGCTGGAGCATGTATGAGGAAGAAATTTTAAATTTGTATACATTTATCTGTGGTTAAACTTATGTATAGTCCCTTTAAATATTTTTGTAACATATCAACTAACTATATTAAGTAACTAATGGAATACTGTGCCTTCATCCATGGAACTTACCTGTGTGTCCTAAAGCTAAAAAACTCGGTCGGCTGCACAATGTTTTGTACAAATCAATAAATAGTTCAAGAAACCATCATGGACAGACTTACTAATGGACAGTCACTGGCTACGTGTTAAACATTATGTTTTTATCTCATTACTAATGGCTAGTACCAAAAAAACACAAAAGGAAATAACTAAAAGTATTTACAGCAACGAAACACAGGCTATTGCTCTAAATCTTGGTGCTATGTTTATTTAATGTTAGCCGTTAGCGGCAAGACACAAACACCTACGAAAGTTTCCTCCAGTTTGCTGCAATGTTTTTAACATGATGCTAGTGACTGTTCATCAGTAAATCACTGTCTGCCATGTAATCTTGAGCTATTTATTCATTTGGACAAGACACCGCTACAAACTCATGGGCTGATTCCGAACCCTTAAATTGTAGCCTCTAAGTCCTAACACTAGCCACTAATCCTTAACCTTTCATGGGGTCAACTGTTAGATCTCTATGCAGTTGGTGAACTTCTGCTTCAGCAGCATTTGCCCAATTCGACCGTCCTTACCCAGGGGAAGGGGAAGTGACATCACCAACAGCTGTTCATCTTCTTTAATGATATTGGTAGGCAAACAAAAGCGCATGCCACCACCTACTGTAGTGCATATGCAACAACATAGTGTCCAAATAAAGACATTTAAGGAGAAAAAAAATAAATCCAAATGATCCATCACATTTTCATTTAGCCTTATTTTATTTCAACAGCTGTTTCATAAAGCTACAGTATGCAAATTAGCCATGTGGCTTAAGTTTCTACTAAATAAAAGCAAAAGCACAAACTGCTTCCATTTAAGCCATTTACTGAGGCTGTGACTGTGCTGTGATGACTCTAACATGTATTTCGTCACTTCCATAAAGTTTGGCTTGTGCAGAATCTCTTATATATATATTTTTTAATGAATTGTGCACCTGTCGTGCACGATTGTTTGTGCATTGGCAAAACACCATTTTATTGGGGGGAATGGGTGCAAAAGGGTATTTTAATACTCAATGACCTTTTTACAGAAAGTGGATTAAAATCATTTAATGAACTAATGGATGAATTCAAGCTTCATAAAAATCAATATTGGCACTACATACAAATTCATAACCTATTTAACTTAACTTTTAAAAATCAGCTCCTCCCACAAAAGGATGAAATGCCTGCATTAATTTTGTCTCAGCTGGGTAAAAGGCATGAAGTGTCCTCTTATTATGCACTACTTTTAGAGAAAATCAGCTCTACTAGTGCACTTAAAAAAGCATGGGAAAAGGACATAGGATGCTCTTTCACAGATAAACAGTGGAAAGATATTTTAAGTAGCTCCAAATACATGTCAAGAAATATTAGCACTAGACTTACTCAGTTTAAAATTGTCAATAGAATATACTGGACACCATCCAAAATGTATCGTCTTAAACTTAAAGAGGACCCTTCATGCTGGAAATGCACAAATAATGGTACATTGATACATTTGTTATGGCATTGTCCTAAAGTTCAAGTTTTTTGGAACTCTATACATAAATCTGTCATCTCTGTTGTTAAGTATCAAATTCCATTCTGTGCTCACTTGTTTATTTTGGGTGATTCATCAACTTTAAGAGGACTAATCTCTAAGAACTGTATGGAATTCGTTCAGACTGCACTGATGGTTGGTAGGAAACTCTTAGCTCAACAATGGAAGTCACAGTATACACCAACTGTTGCAGACTGGTACAACTCACTATCTACAGTAGCAGCATACGAGCGCATATCTTATTTTCAACTAGGCAAGGGAGAAGAATATAAGCTGAAATGGGACTGTTTTTTGCAACATATATCTGGCAATTAGTCGCGTAATCGTTCACCGCAACCCAGGTGACCCTCATGTCTGGCACTCCAACTAGCTTTGATGGATCTTACTGAACGTTTAAGTCTATACAATGAACACTGTTATTGATAACTGTTTACCTGTTTTAAAATCTACAGGAACAATGCTCTCCCATATCTGGTGTCACCAGGACGATTTTGCCCTCTGGTTGCCAGGTCAGGTTGCTACTCAACCTCAAAATATTCACACTAGGGTGGAATCCAAACTTTGATCTAATTAATTATTAATTATTATTATAACTCACATAAAGAAAGATCTAGTAATGTAAGTTTACAAAATCTTCAATGAAGGCTACCGAGTCGTCTTCTGTGCAAAGCACAGAAGACTGATGTGGTCGTCTTCTGACTATCATCTAATTTGTCACGGGCAAGAAAAGACTAATGACAAACAACAAAGGAATAAAAAATGGAAAAAAAAAAATCTATAATCTACATAACTACTACTACAGAGGAGTATGCTTATAGTAGCAACCTTAAGCTTGAGAGGCATTATGATGGTATATGACTGTATGTATGTATATGACATTATATAGAAAAGTGGGCGTGAGTTATTTATCTATTGTGAAGCCCAAGGGCTTGTAAGAGTGAATGTAACATATAAGACAGCTTCCAAACTTTTTATTATTATTATTATTATTGTTTATGTGTGTGTTTGTTGTTGTTTCTATTGTTGTCTTTGTCTCAATTACACCATGTGTTTGTTTGTTTGTTCTATGTAGGAATTTGTTTGGTTTGTTTTTTCTATGTGTCCTTAAAAAATAAAATAAAATTACAAATCGCAAAAAAAAAAAAATGAATTGTGCACCTGTCAATCAAAGCATGAAGAATCACTCAAGGGTGGGGGCGAGGGGGCGGGCATGCGGCGCAGTGGCTTATGGGATGGCACATGGCTCCTAATCGCCAGTGAGGTATCATCAGAAGCTCCTATGCTAAAGTGGCCAAGATAGTTAGCATTGAGGCTCCTTTCCCTAACTCCTTCCTAACTGACAGACCAATTCGGAAGCTACTTATCATGGCGGACGCTGACGCATATCCGGTTTGGCGTTAGACCACTTACCAATTTCACGGTTTCGGAATCAGCCATGGGAAATGACGAGACAGGAAGAGCAGCACGTCCTGAGAATTTACTCGGAAGTCACATGTCGCTTGCGAGGGCATAGCCTATTGAGCTTTAACACTGGCCCTAGTGTAGATCATACAGTGAAAGATCAGGACATTGCAGTTAACATCATACAGCAGCTGGGTCTGAACGCACCTCGAGCTAATCAGAGCTAACTGTTTGCTAAGAACAAACTTTACCAGGCAAAGGTCAACCAACAATAGAGTGCATAGCCCCCTGCTGGCTCGAATCTTTCGCCAGGCTAGACTAGACTTCACATGTAAACGTAGTGACGGACTGACCGGGCAGATCGGAGTCTCCGGTGCTGAGGAACCCAAGCGATCCCACTCGGTATCCCAGGGTCACCACAATGACGTTCCCACGGTCTGCGATCTCTTCCCCGCTGTACTGGTAGTCGTTCACAAAGTATGCCCCCACGGAGCTTCCAATCATGAAACCCCCTCCGTAAATCCACACCATCACGGGCAGATTTGAGGCCACTAAGGAACCAAGTAGAAAAGGTTAAATCAGCGACTGGACTGGGGTTTGGTAAAGTTGGGGACATTTCGCTTCTAGTCACAGAAGCTTCTTCTTAGCTCTTTAGGTCACAAAAGACACTATTACCCAAACGGGATCGGTCTAAATAAGACCCAGGAGGAGGAAACCAAAACTGCCAAACATTCCTAAGAAAGCCACACTTTTGAAGACAAAGAGGTTAAAATACTAGCTAGTTTAGTTCCCTCCTCCTGGGAGGAGCCTGGGTCTTATTTAGACTTAGCTCCAGTTTGGGTAATAAGTCTTTTGTGACATACAGAACTAAAAGCTTCTGAAGAAAAAAGAAGCTTCTGTGACTAGAAGCGAAACGTCCTCAACTTTACAAAACCCAGTCCAGTCAATGATTTAACCTTTTCTATGATGGATGCTCCCTGGATGAATGAGAGCCTTCACAAACAAGGTTAGGGTTAGTGTTTTATCAAAGAGTGTAGATGAGATTACCTGTGTACCCTTGTTGAGGAACCCAGATGTTGAGGTAGAGGCAGTCCTCAGATCCTCTCGTGTGAATCTGGATCAGATTGAGCTGAAGGCATCGTGGTTTGTACTCCGTAGCCTTCAGCTCACCTGAGAAAAAAAATGCATTGAGAATTAAACTGGATTAAGTCATTATCAGTTTTTCTCAACTGGTAACGTTGGGAACCAGATGTAGGTTGGACCGTTTTCAGTTGCAAACATGATGATAGGTGAATTGTTTTAATCATTTGGATAGACAGCCTTATGATCAATGCTTGATTGAACATACAGAATATTTGCTGTGACACTGCTAATCCTTTGGAAATTAACAGGAGCAGAAGACCAGCCTCTTTGGTTTGCTCGCCACTAAGTCTAAATTCCGTAAAAAAAATGTCCTTACCGTCCCATCCTGGGTGTGTTTTAGGTTTCTCGAAGCGTCCGGGGATGTCAGCGAAGGGAATGCCCCTGAACACATCCATGTGCCGCCTGGACCAGAACCATCCCAGACGAATGTTCTCCCCTTCACCTTGCCCCCCTCCGTGTGCACCACCCCCAGCTGTGGAAAACAAGGAACATTATATCATTAGAATAACTGCATCAATGAGATATGTATTTGTAAAGTATTGTGGGACTAATAATGATACCGTCTTGCCGATGTACCTACATCTATGTATGATCTCTATGATACGCAGCTTTGGCCCGAGGGGATCTATGTGCGCCGGTACTTTGAGGCTCGCAAACCGAGAGAGCGTAATAGCTTAGCCCAAATGTCTGGTGGGGCTGAAGGCAGCTCTGCACCTGGTGTTACACCTGGGCCTGTGCCTCTCGAACCGATTTGCGAGGAAAGTGCTAGTGATCTTACTCCATAGTCAATGAATCTTACAATTGGATCATATAATGTTCGAGGATTACGCGTTGGGACGACGAAGCCGACAAAGCTCGCCGCCTCGTTGTAAACAAGCTTTTAGAAACTCATGATATACTGTGCGTGCAGGATACTTTCCTAGCAAAACAGGATTTGGAAAAGCTGAACTCCATACACAAAGACTTCTATGGGGCAGGTGAATCTACCACAGACTGTAGTACCGGGATACTCCGTGGCAGAATTCCTGGAGGTGTTGCAGTGTTGTGGCGTAAAAAGCATGACCATCTGATCAATGTGGTTAGGCCAGGCGTTGACTGGGCTATAGGGCTTGAATTCTGCTCTGAGGACAAAAAGTTAACAATACTGAACATATATACACCATATGAATGCTCTGATAATGAATTTGAATATCTAAATAGGCTGGCCTATATTATGGCTTATATCCAAGACAATGCTTCCAGCAGCATCTTCATTGTGGGGGATTTCAATGCAGATCTCTCAGATAATAGGTCCTTGTTTGCTAACCATTTAAAGCATTTTTGCTCAGAGAATAGCTTTTTTCTCTCCAGTGAAGCACTTTTACCTAATGACAGCTACACTTACATTAGTGAGGCATGGCACACCACCTCCTGGTTAGATCATTGTATATGTACCAGTGATGCTCATGACTCTATTGTATCCATTTGGATCAATTATGAATTTGCTACTTCGGATCATGTGCCTTTCTCTTTGTCGGTAAATGTGGGCAAAGTACCATCTCTTAAATGTATGAACAATGATACACAAGTTGGAAAAATTGTGGTCCACCTTAACGCAAGAGGACATTTGTACATATCTTACCCAGTCTGAAACCAGTGAAGAGTTATATATTTTTAGTGATGTTTTGATGTTTTGGCTATTTAGCAATTTTAACCAGAAGTTACAGACTCGACCCAAATAACACACGAACTCATAAAATGGCGGCGAGGGGCGGAGCCAAACGTCACATGACGGCTCGGGTACCAATGGAAACAACGATACGTGGTCTTAGGCTACTGCATGATGGGAAAAATGTGACGTATACTCTGTTTCCCCCAGAAAAGAGGTCGGTCTCTCCCCGAGGGGAACGGAGGCGGGCAGACAGGGAAATGGGGAAGCAAAATGTTGTGCTTCTAATATTCTAATGTCAGGGAAATAAATCTTCGTAATTTAATCTCCTGAATCTTGGTCATCTTTATAACTGGTATGTGTTAATTAGCTGATCGCTTAGTGTTGACGATGCATCTGAACTCCTCTTCCAGTCATGGATACGCAGTGCTGTCCGGATACGGTAAAACTTACAGGCAACAGGCATTAAGATGTATTTGTTATTTAAATGTATCCGTGGACAGCACAAGAAGAAAAAGTAAATTCTTCACCAGGTTGAGTAACATTGAGCTGCCTAATAGTGCTGTAACCTGTAATGATATTAATTGTCAGAATCTGCAACACAGAGCTGAACTGTGCTCACTGTATGATACAATAGTAGACTCTCTCCTTGTCTCAAGTCAACCTCTGTATAAGACAAAAACATACGAGGCTAAACCAGGCTGGAATGAGTATGTGGAGCAGTCCCATGCTGAGGCTAGAAGGGCCTTTACAGCTTGGGTTGAGTCAGGCAAACCCAAGTGTGGTCAGGTGTTTGAGTATAAGAAAAAAGCAAATGCAAACTTTAAATATGCCCTACGCTATATTAAAAGTAATGTGAACACTCTCAAGGCTGATTTACTGGCTAAGAAACTGCAGAGCAATAGCCCTACAGACTTCTGGAAAGAAATAAAAAGAATGAACAGTAACAAACTGTCCCTACCAACACATATTGATGGTGTAAATGGAGCAGAACAGATTGCTCAGATGTGGCAGAAACATTACTGTGACATTTTTAATGCTGTTAAGAGTAATAATTTTATTGTTGACAAAATTGAGAAGAGTGAAGATGTGATTGTCACTCCACAAGAAGTTTTTGAGATAGTGATGAAGCTGGATAACAACAAGGCATGTGGTGCTGATGGGGTATCTGCTGAGCATTTAAAATATGCTAGCAGGAAACTGTACCCTCTGCTCGCCATTTGTTTTACAGGCTTTCTAATACATGGAGTCTTACCTGACCGATTATTGTCTGTTATTTTGGTCCCAATTGTAAAAGACAAAGCTGGCAAAATTAACAGTAAAGATAATTATAGGCCTATAGCGCTGGGCAGTACTCTGTCTAAGGTACTGGAAAAGTCCATTCTGAATAAGTTGGAAGAGTTTTTGTTGACCTCTGATAACCAGTTTGGCTTTAAACCCAAACATGGAACAGAAATGTGCATTTTTGCCTTGAAACAAATCTTGGATCTGTACAATAGACACAATACAACCATGTTTATGTGTTTTATTGATGCCACAAAGGCCTTTGACTATGTAAACCATGAAAAATTATTTTCTAAGCTGTACAAGAAAGGTTCTCCAAAATGTCTTGTGAGAATTCTGGTTTTCTGGTATTCCCATCAGTTAATGTGTGTGAAATGGGGAAACTGCTTATCTGCATCTTTTTGTGTGGCAAATGGAGTAAGACAGGGCAGCATTTTATCTCCGTTTTTATTTAATGTATATATGGATGACTTGTCAAGGCTTTTAAATGATTGTGGAACGGGCTGTAGGGTTGGCAACAGTACCATTAACCATCTAATGTATGCTGATGACCTTGTTATTTTTTGTCCATATAGCGCTGGGTTACAAGAGCTGTTGCATGTGTGCTCTCAGTATGGAACAGACTTTGATATTAAATACAACTCAAGGAAAAGCATTATCATGATAGCCCGGAGCAGAGAGGACTCCAAACTGATATTCCCTGATTTCTTTTTATCAGGAAATATTCTTAATGTCACTGATGAATGTAAATATCTGGGACACTATGTGACTGCAGACTTGTCCGATGACAGAGACATTTACAGACAGTGTCGCATGCTTTATGGACAAGCCAACACGCTGATCCGCAGGTTTGGAATGTGCTCCACACCTGTTAAAATTAGACTCTTTCAGGCGTATTGCACTCCCATGTATACTGCCCACCTGTGGAGGCGCTACAAAAAGAGCAGTATGCAAAAGCTAACTGTGGCTTATAATGATGCCATGCGGATGCTACTGAGGGTCCCACGATGGAGTAGTGCAAGCCAAATGTTTGTAAATGCGCGTGTGCCAAACTGCCCTACTGTACTGCGAAATCTAATGTACAGGTGTATGTGCAGGCTTACAAATTCAAGGAATAATATCATCACTGCATTGACCAACCCCGGACTAAGCTCGGTGCGATATTCATCTCGTATGTGGACTCACTGGCGTTTGAGCCTATACAGGAGATAAATGTATTGTTGTTATGTGTGTCTTTTCTTTTAAATATGGACCATCATTCTAGTGTCCGGAATAAAGTCAAATAAATAAATAATAATAAATATGTAGTAAGAAGTTAACTCATAATGCATTATCAAGGCTTTATAAGGCAAAATAAATGATTTCAAAAGGACACATTTCCTTAGTTTAAGGCCTGCTTCTTCTTCTAATGCACCATCCCCTGCCCCGCTGTAACGGAGCGGTTGATGGGTGTACCTCGGGTCCGCAGGTGCCCCATCTTCAGTGGAAGGACTGGGGATCGCTGAATGGGTTGAAGAGGTTGAGGCATGTATGCGTACTCGACATCTGACTGCTGCTGACCACGCTTTGTTCATCTTTGACCACTTGGAAGGAGAGGCCAAACAGGAAATCAAGTTCTGACCCATTGCTGAGTGTGGGGACCCGGCAAAGATTCTTTCAATTCTAAAGGAGCTTTATGGTTGCCATCAGTCTTACATTACTTTACAGTAAAGGTGCGTTCAGACCGAACGTGCGTCCACGCTCCGTCAGCCTCTAGTTGGACGCCAAACATTGCCGCTTCACACTCGCGAGAAACGCCTGTCTGCTGGCGCGTGAAGTTTTGCAAGCGTCATAATTAGGAGGCGTGTCATACAACTCAGGCTGAGCGCAAACCGCGATGATCAACTTCTCCTCCATGCTGCAGGTCAGGGGCGCAACTACCCCCCCCCCCACACACACAACAAACTCGATAGAGGGAAATGTCGATGTTATATTGTGTAAAATAGTGACATTTTCGTTAAAATAAAGTCAATTCAGAGGGTACTTATTTACTTTTTTTTTTTTAAACAACAACCATCAAAGAGCCGTGTGCGTCACAAAAAACAATCACACGGCCCGATTAAAAGCAATTCTTTCATTCGTGTAACTTTTCCTCCTGTCCCTCTCTGTCCCTCGCACAAGAGGGGAGAAAACAATGCAAGTGAAAGAGGCGTTTTGCTTCAACGCGATCTCCTTTGTAACCGTGTTTATTTCATTAGGACTTTTATTTCTCAAACTTGTTGCCTTATGCTCACTTTGAGCTCCTCGTGGGAGGTGGAGATGACTGTCCCTCTGCCAATCCTCCACTCCTCTCTGCACCACTCCAGCAGTGACTTTTGTTTCGCAAAATAAGCACGCACAACTAAAGTGACGCCCCTCCCCCAAAGAGGAATTTAAAAAAAATACTCCGCCAACCCGTTCATATCGTTCACTGTAAAGACTCGTTCAAAAGAGCCGGGTCGTTCGCGACCGACACATCACTATTGGCGCCTCTATGAAAGGCATATATTGCGTATGCCCTTTTTGCTCCACTGCTGCAGGTAACAGGTGACGCTTGTGCTCACTATTTGAGCCCAGTCCCGGATTGGTTAACAAGGCGTAAATGAACGCACGATTGTGATTACTTGAGTGCATGAAGCAGTGGGCGTGGCATCGCTGCTCTGTACCACACTGTTCTCACTGGGTTTGACGCGCGTTTATCCTCATCTGCTCGCATTTGGAACGCTTCATACGCGCGGACATCTTTGCTTACATTTCGAAGCGTGTCGAAGCACGTCTACATAGGGTTAACATGGAAGTTGGTGGCGTGTCAGCGTTTGGTCTGTACGCACCATAAGACTTCTTTAGTCCGATTAGGTTCATTAGGTCTTCAAAATGATGTTGCTGTGACGTGACGTCACAGCAACATCACGTGACAACCTCTGAGGAAGGCCACAGTTGTAGCCGAAACCGTCAGGTACGAAAAACTAACATTAAGGTCTGTCTATAAGAACAATAGCTACAACATAAGACTTCTTTCCCAGACATCAAATGGAGGATGAGAGCCTTAAAGAATTTGCACTAGCTTTAATGTCGTTGATGGCACGAGATAAGCAGCAGGCACCAGATGGGACGCCTAATGCGTTGCTTCGAGACCAGTTTACAGAATACGTTCTAGATTATGCCTTGCACCGCAAGCTTAAACAGCTTGTTCATAGGCAACCAACCATCACTTTGATGGAGCTTCGTGCTGAGACGATTAGGTGAGAGGGCTTGCCAGGTGGTGCTAGGGGCCGTAGTTATTCTGTTCCTTCGCCCTTGGGCCTCCAGTATGGTGTGCAAGGTCGTGTTCAGTCTAACCCTCAAGTTGAGCCATCCGGGCCTAGTCTAAAAGAGCTTATGGACCTCTTGAAGCAGCAAAAAGAGCAGCTGAATAAACTTAAACCGTTGTGTCATTGCAGGCCCCTCGTCTTCAAGAGTATAACTTAGATCCATTTAGGTCCCTTGGTTTACAATCAGCAGCGACCAAGTAGGCATGATGGTCAGGGGTCAGGGAATTCTAGGCCAACTCATTTCAACTGGCAGTCGGGAAACTAGAACCCACTGAGCTGTTGAGCCACAGTTCAGGTGGGGAGCTCTTAGGCTCTTAGGGGGTTTCTACCATCACTGGGAGTCTGTTTATGGAGCAGTTTGCACAATGGAGTCAGGATTTCCTTCGCTCCTGCAATTGGCTTCAGCTTAAGGCGGAAAATGGACTAGCCATCCCCTATGTCGGCTATCTGGAACTGGATGTTGAGTTGTGTGATAAGGTCATTCCGTGTGGGATTCTTGTGGTAAGGGACCCCCCTGGAGCTGGTTCGTCAGTCCCTGGTATCTTGGGAATGATTGTCGTTCGACCGTGTTATGCTGAGCTTTTAGTGCGCTTGGCTCTTTTTTTATCCAAAGCCCCTCAACTGGTTGTCATTGCGCAAACACAATGCCACACAAATGTGTGGCATCAATTTCTAGCACAGTGAAGGTTCGAGGCAGACGAACAGTGCATGTGCCTGGACGTAATATGAGATTGGTGGCTAGCACTTGTTCTGGGGAGTTTGCTGAAGGAAATGTTTTGCTAGAACCGCCAGAGTCTGGGGTGGCCTGCTTGTTTCATCATGCCTGGTGAGAGTGGTTCGAGGGACATAAATGTTTCTGTAGTCAATGTGGGAACCAAGGATGTTCTTCTTTATCCAAGGACCACCTTTGGTAGTCTGTTATTGCAGGGTTAGGAGTCAGTCTCTGCTACTCACGAAAATGACCTGGGATGCACGACTCTTCTTTCACATGATATACTGCTGGTCGATGAAGTCCCGGTTCGCTGAAGAGGCAGTCAAGGCGCATATAAATCTCTTGAGTCTCAAGTAATTCGGGAGAGCAGCAGCCTTTACCAATCGTATTAGTGTGAAAGAGAGATGGTAGTCCCCCCCACACACACACATACACACACCCCACCCCACTCACACCAGCTGCCGCCCATCCCCTGCACCTTCTTTAATGGACACTTCCCTCTCACTCCTGTATGGACCCTTTGCCAGGAAAGTTTACTGATGTTTGTGAGCAGCCTGTAGTGTTCTCTGAATGCGTCTCTGTCGATACTTTGCATCTTTGGGTTGAAAATAAGTTTCCCACTATTGATCAATGATCACCAACTTGATTCTGATCCGTACCGGGGATACCGGCACAAAATAAAAAAATAAATAGGCTGGGCCAGCTCATGCGTCTGTGATGGGCCATTGGATGATTCCATTCCAGAAAGAACGGGCTGCACAGAAAATAAAAAAATAAAATCTAACGCACCGGCCCATTTTGGAACAGGCCCACCGGTCAAATGCCCGGTAAAATATATGGCCAGTCCAGGATGCTGAATTGATCCTGCCTGCGCTGTGCCATTTAATGACCATACACGAGTATTTGACCAATCTTCACCAAATAAACACCCATTTAGAGCACCCGAGTAGCAGCGCAGCACTGTGGGATCTCTTAACAGTTAAGTGTGGACAGTTAATGTGCATTATTTCCCCTAAATGATTTGGCTACATGCTGTCTACACTGTCCACGTTTTTAGACACAGTGCGACCGTGTGTTACTGTTGTGAGTGCTCCATCTGGAGAGGGTGCAGTTTACACCGTGGCCCCTGTTGATGACTTGCATTATGGTCCGGAATGTTTGTAGTGGTTTCCAAGATGGCTGCTGCTCTGTCTCTTTGAGCTGATGCTGCTCTTGAATCTATCATAAATCTAAGGAATCCTTGTAAAATGATTGGATTAATGCAAGTGGACACTCAGTGGACACTGAAGAATCCAAAGACAATAATTTCCTTACTCTTTGGTTTGATTGACACTTCATTGTGGGACATTTGTTCAAGTGAGGCTCAGGCCTTGTAGGCATCACAGACCACTGCCATGCCACCAAAGGGTAGCAACAACACCACTGAGGAGTCTGTTGCTTATAAAAACAAATTAAACAATTTATCCTGATGCCTTTAGCACATATCCCCTATATAAAGCTGATGACGGACAGTGTCTTAATAACTATAGACCCTTTAACTGCTGACATCATCAGTGACATCAGCTGGAGGCAGGAAGTGATCAAGAGAAATAAGATTAAACTAAAACTAGCGATTTTAAGTGTAAAACTACAACTGAAAATGTGGTCCTGTTGTGGCTTAAGGTGCAAGAACAAGAGGAATGTCATTTGAGACGATAAAATAAGGTTTATCTGATATTTCCAAAAACAGTTAGACATTTGTCTATTTGCTACAATGGAAATAGATATGAATCCAACTTCCTGCCACTATTTTGCCATGTTTTTCTAAAATATTGGAAACAAAGTGTCTACAATGCCGTCGGACGGTTCCCGCAACTCCCCGGCTATTTTTCCGTCACATATGTTTGATATGGACGTAACGAGCCAATCCGACACCATTTGATACCCGTGATTATAAACTCCACTATCCTTAAGGTTAGGTTAGCTTGTAAACTCCGCGTCGGAATGACGGGGTGTTTGTAGCCGTCGGACGGTTCTATTGGAAAAGGTTATACACAGTAGAATTCTCACCCATTTAGACAACAATTCTATTTCTTACAGGCATCAATATAGTTTAAAAAAAAATCACTGCACTTACATGGGATTAGTTCATTTGGTAGATAGTGTCACCTGCGTGGTAGATAACAGCAACTACACTTGTAGTATTTTCCTGGACTTATCAAAAGCTTTTAATACAGTCAATCACAGCATTCTAATTTCAAAATTTCACAAATACGGTTTCCATAACACTGCTTTAAAGTGGTTGCAGGATTACCTCAATAATAGCTCTCAGTTTGTGTGTATTAACGGTTGCAATTCAGATAGAGCAAGTATACATTGTGGAGTCCGTCAGGGATCCATTTAGGGCCATTATTATTTTTAATTTATATTAATGATCTAAGTCAAGTATCTCAAGAACTTACTCCAATAGGGAGGATCGCTGTTATTGTTTATTTCCGCGATTTTCACCGGATGTTTTGGTGACTGGTGGGCAAACAGCTGATTTTTCCGAGCTTGAAGAGCTGTTTATTTAAATCACAGATCTTTTACAGCGCCGATCTTTTCACAGAAGCAATGATCTGTTTGTGAACAATGTTTTGACCCACCATAGAACTATTATTATCTATTTAATACATTTGCGTTGCCCACCAGTGCCTCGGACGTGACGACACGGCGATCCCCCTAATAATGTTTGCAGATGATACCACTCTAGTTATATCTCATCAGATAAGAAAAGCCAACATTGGATTATCTGCTTATGACAAATGGTTTAAATTGAACAAATTATCTCTGAATATTAAAAAATCTAATTATATTATCTTTTGTGGTAAAAAAACAAACAAAAAAAACATCAATCCTTATCGATGTTGCAACCCAGTCTCTTCAGAAAAACGTACCCCGGGTACGCTTTTACAATATGGAATTACGTACCAGTAATACGTATTTTTGCAAAATTCCGTTGGTTATTTACGTTTTACAAATTCATTCAAATAACACATAGCGCGTTCACGCGGAAGCCTACGGAGCTTGCCGAGTGATTTCCGAAGTTCTCCGAAATCTCCGACAACATTTCTCTGCAAAAATACTTTTACTAAAGCCTTGTTTTTACCTTTCGCTGTCTTCGTTGGGCGAGTCCTCCATTACACGTCCCATAAATGTGCTAGCCTGGTGAGACCAGAATGATTCCCCTCTGTATTTTTTTATCCAGCGGGGGATCAGTCTGGTCACCCTGCCCTCGTTCGCGGCTTCCGCAAAATCAATCCGTTCACGTGCAATCAGATTTGTTTATTTGCCGTGACGTGTTGTTAGCGAGCTGCGTCACTCACGGGACGCGGAAGTCCCTCAATAACAATCTACGAACGACGCACGAAAGAGAGAAAGCGTGTCTCCAATCGGCGGTAAATGACCAAAAACACATCGACAGTAGGTGAGTTTCGTGATTCATAATCCTGCGCAAATATTAACGCAAAATCGCTAATAACACCGCATCAACGGCAGACGCCCGGCCTTCGCTGATTGGTTTACTCCGCTTCCTGTTTGCTTGCATATGTACCGCTGTGGGAAATGGATTTGCCGCAACAGTGACCAGACTCACTCGCTGGTACAGCGGTGAGTCTGGATTTTTCCAGGCTAAAAATGTGCAGCTACAGCTCTGCCATGCTCTTGTTTGAGTGCATGATCCGAAAAACTTCTGCCGGGTCTTTGCGAAGCATGTAGCGGTGGAAAGTGCCTCGTCTTCAGGCTAGCTTAGCCCCACAGCCCGCTGGAGTCCCATGGAGGCTCGTCCCGCTTCTTCCGTAATAGTCCTTTGGGTGAACGTGATGCCAAGCGTCCACGATGATATAAATGTCCTTAGGTTTGCCTCGCTCAGCCATTTAAGGTTAAAAACAAGCATTTATTGATCATAATTTTTACATAAGCGCATAATGACCAGCTGTTTTGATTGACATCCGCCTCAACCAATGACACGCGTTCAAAATTGTGACATCACTAAGAAGGCGGTCAGAACACGTAAACCTGTACTCCTGATTGGCTGTGTCAATCTATTTTTGTATTGTAAAATATTAATATTAGTCTTATTTAGTGAATTATTTATTTACTAGTATGTTTTATTAAGTTATTAGTATTATGTTTTCTTTCCTTACAGTCTGTCCATGAACAAATATATATTATTGAAACAAATAATATTATCTGGATTATAAGACTTAATGCATTTTTATGTGACGAATGTTTCTTAACATGAGTAAAATTACAGATAAAACAATGGGATGGATACAGGAATATTTTAAAGTCCCGCCTCCTCTCCCGTCCGGAAGTAAAATTCTCCTTGCTTTGGGGCCGTATGGATTTAAAAAAAGTCTTTAACCCCGTAACTACGTCAGCTTGGGCTGAAACCAGCTATGTGGTTATAAAGCCTCAAAGTCAGATGTAGGTGAAAAAAACACATATGAGATCGATCTAGTTTAGGAAAAAATACAGTTTAACAGCGAGCCTTCGTCCTAGAACTACGTTACCCAGTATGCTCGGTAGTCAGGTGATCTAAGACAAGAAGTGATTGGTTGAGCTTCACGTTCCCCACGTATTTATTTATTTATTTATTGTAATGCAGGCTACATATATTTTTAGCGGCAAATGAATTTTTAAGAGCTGAATGTAACAATTCAATTTCTCCATTGTGCGATCACTAAAGGCTAGCTTATCTTATCTTATCTTATATAACCCATCTTGGTATATATTCAATATTCCTTCATGTAAGTGTTGGAGCAAAGAGCAGATCAGGTCATACTTTCAACGACTGGATGTAGGCAGATATCTAAATTTTGATGGGTCATGGGATCATTAGATTAGATTAATCTTTATTGTCTCCAAACAGAAGAGATTATTTCTGTGCATCAAAAACAACATATCACAGAGCAAACATTTCTCACATCCTCACATTTCACCCACTAACAAACCAAGAGCAGCACATTATAGGAAAAGGTATTGCCCACATTACACCACAAAAAAGTAAGAATTTGTATTCCCCAAATTGAATGCATATGTATTGTGTAATGATACAGCTCACAGAACAGACAAGCTATTGACAGGGTTTGAATTACGGGGGAGCTAAGGGGAGCTCGGCTCCCCTGAAAAGGACCTGGGCTCCCCTGAAAGCCTACTTTGAGACGTTTAGGGGGAGCTCTAAAACACTGTCCATTTTTGTGTCGCATATAGATTTTGATTTTCTGTACATTAAGGTTCCTGAAATAAATGATGATATAAAAAATGTGTCAATGCTGTTTCTATTTCCGAACATCTGTCTCCGCTAATAAATGCAATGCTGTGTCTCCTGCTGTGACCATCCATGCGTGGCGGCGCTGCACTGAAATGACTACGTTTACGTCAACACAAATGCCCGAACATGCATCAAAAGCGTTAAAGTTAGTCAGGGAGGATCGGAAAATAGGGCTCCCCGAAAGCCACTTTGTAATTCGAACCCTGGCTATTGATACAATATACTATATGTATTGGGTTAGACTGAGCTAATAAGTCAATGACTTTACCACAACAGGTGAAGGTTATAAGATTTATCCAATGGAAAAGAGATGAAAACTCAGGAAAAGGCACTCAAATGATGAATAACAATCTTCCTTAGTTATAACTAGTTGTAACTTGTAAGTTCCTTAGTTCTGGGTTGCTCTGCTGTTATCACCATAAGTGATCACACTGGCATACCCCAAAAGGTTTATGCACAATGAGAGGTTTGTTTAGGCTACATTATGAAATATACTGTGCTACTGTCACCTGCAGAAACAGTCTATTCTGACACATGTGGTATTATACACCTGAGCTTCATTGACAGAGGACAAGGCGCTGGACTTTGCTCATTTTTGCATCCATAATTTAAATACAATTATTTTTACATTTCTTTACATTAGATATACAGATAGTAATTTGTCTATAGGCTTTTTTTTTACTTTATATTCTACTTTCAAATGTATATTTTATATTGATCATGTCCAAACATAAGCAAGAACTGTTATAAATTGCATTTGTACTATGTTATGCATATTAGACGATGAAGACATGTGCCCATTTCACACCCGCATCTCTTCAGGCTGAAGCATCAGACGTCAAAACTGTGGAGCCTAAAATATTCCTGTATCCATCCCATTGTTTTATCCTTAATTTTACTCATGTTAAGAAACATTCGTCACCTAAAAATGCATTAAGTCTTATAATCCAGATCATATTATTTGTTTCAATAATATATATTTGTTCATGGACAGACTGTAAGGAAAGAAAACATAATAACTTAATAAAACATACTAGTAAATAAATAATTCACTAAATAAGACTAATATTAATATTTTACAATACAAAAATAGATTGACACAGCCAATCAGGAGTACAGGTTTATGTGTTCTGACCGCCTTCTTATAGTGGTACGTACTTCCATATTGTAAAAGCGTACCCGGGGTACGTTTTTCTGAAGAGACTGGGTTGCGATACCAGTAGGTCCAAACTTTCAATTGCTTCTGCTGAATTAAATAAAGTCTCATCCACCAAATTTGCGGGTGTCATTATAGATGAGAATTTGAGTTGGAAAGCACATGTTGACTGGGTAACTAAAAAAGTGAACAAATCACTGGGTATCATAAGAAAAGTAAGTCAGTAAGTAAGTGTTTGCTCACTCTATATTATAGTCTAATCTACCCATATTTGTCATATTGTAATGTAGTGTGGGGGAACATTTTTACTTCTACCCTAAAGAAAATTTAACTTCTGCCTCTTCCTGCACTTTTATGATTATATCTTAATGTTATAATGGATTGTTTGCTATTATATGCAAAACTAATTTAAAAAATATATATAAATGTACATCGCAACATGTTGAAAGCCGTTGTGGAGGCTATGGAGGTTGTTGGGCAGGCCCCCTGCTCGCCCCCTTTACCAAACGCGGCCCCACTTGAGAATTCTTACTCTTTAGACAGTGATGTCTGGCTTTTGGTCTCAGAATCTCGCCAGCCTGTGGGTGCTCCGAGTGCCTCTCTTCGGGCTCCAGTGGGGACCTCTGCCTTGAGTATGCCCGGACCTCAACCAATCCAGCACCAGTGCTCAAGCATTACGTCGGACCACTCGGTCTAAGGCAAGTCAACATTCAAACATGCATCGGCTTCCCCGGGCTTCTGGTTTTAGTAGGGCGCTGGACCCTACTTTAATTCTTTTGTTTATTCCATATACACTATTTTAAAGAAATGATCAGAATTTTACAGAAGTGTTAAATAAAAGTTATACTTTAATAATTAAAAAGGTCCTGTCTCTGCCCTGTGCCATTATTTATGCTCTTACTAACAAGACGTATGGGGTCAAAACATCATGAATAAATTCACATACATTTATTCGATTTATATTAAAACTGCATTTAACGATAGCTAACACACAAAAAAGTACCACATTTTATGTCATTTTAAGAATTACTTAAATTGAAATTTATAATCATAGATCACTTACAGTGGTTGCAGATACCGCCTCCCAAAACAGGGCCACAGCAACACAAATGCTGAGCAGCGCCATTGTGTCCGAACTGTAAGAACTGGAGCCTCATGGGACATTGGACATTTATACTGGCACGCCCCCTCCCCACCACAGCATCTGAACTGTTGCCCCAGTCAATAGTATTTAACCAGTGTGGCATTGGCATAAGAAGAAAATGATCTTTGAAAAAATACATTTTAAAGTTACCGAAAGATTGCAATCATTTCATCATCTTGATCAAAAATAGTGATGTAGGTCAGACCGCAATAAAGGCCCAGATCTACCAGACCAGTGAGCAGACAACACGTGGTGTAGACTGTGCACAAAGGCCCCAGAAACAATCCAGCACACAACTGCAGGGTTTATGCTGGCAAAGCTTACATGGAGCACCATAACCAAGTGCACTGACATAGAGTACAGCAGGGATAAGCAATATGTTTGTGAAGGCTGTCGTGACCGGCTCACTGAAGTGACAGGGACACAAGGCATGGGAAGGTTTAAGGGAACCTGAGCGCCTTTTATTTACAATATTTAGTTTAGAGTTTAAGAGCACATATAAATGCAAGAGTCTCTGAGGTGGGGTGCTGAAGCAGAATCTGGGCAAAGCAAGGCAGGCAGCCCCATCCAGGTGTCTCCACTCAGCTTAAATCACACACTTAGCCAGGCCTGTTGATTTTTAAGTTTATTGCTCACATTTTATCTAACACGGGCCGTAGTCGATCTGTTTTATAATTATTTCTATGCTAGCCCAAAGAGATAGCTCGCACTGACCCCCTTGAAAACAAGTATTATGCACTAATCACGTCAATAAAGCCCTAAACTACACAGAACAGCCTTTATGATGGTCACACACTGAGATGGGCTTGACACATTTGTGGTTTATTGCACACACATCTTTTTTTATTATCAACAATGAGCTGTACACGATCGCAAAAAGCTAACCGGGCTAACCTAGCCTATAGCCACTTGCCACCAATTTCCCTTCAACCGTATGGGCTGGATATGAGCTTAAATACTGGGGAGATCCTGTGTACACCATGGGGGTATAGTTAAAGATCCATAGGACATGGCAGGAGCAAAGAGGGAGACTACAGTAGTTAGCCTCCGAACAACTGTAGTTTTCAGGCACGAGCTGTTTCCAAGATGGCTACGAACAGACTCTGAGCTGACGCGCGGCCAGGGCGTCTGACGCTCTGTGACATTTGTGACAAGCGTCTGACTTCAGTAAGCACAAGCGTCCAACTACGGACTTGAGTTGCGTCTTTGACGCCCACGATGCGTTCGGTGTGGACGCAGCATAAGGGTTGTAACGAAATCTGAACAGGCTTCTGATTCATGCTTTGTTTACAGAACAAGAAGACCATGTCTGTGAGATAAGCTGATAAAAAAGGTCAACACTATAATCATTCTGTACATAACGTGAAGTAGAGATAAAGTACAAACACATAGACAGAAACAACTGACTCACAGATAGGCAGTCACCCTCTCTGCGTAGAGAAGTGCAAGACTAGGATAAAAGGCAATTGTCACTTGTTCTCTCTCTCTGAAGTCACCAGCTGGTTATACTGCTTTGTAACTAGGAACAACGGCAATAAACACCTTTTCTTTGAGACAACTTTTATCTCCAGTGTTTGCTTTGGCCAAATCCAAATAACTGTTCTCGTGTGATACAAAAGAACCAAGTCCTAACAGGAGCAAATCAGGGGCGGACCACACAGTACCTGCACAGAGAGGAGAAGGAGGAGCGACCCTCTTTTGTTGAACGACCCTCTTTTGTTGAACGACCCTCTTTTGTTGAACGACCCTCTTTGTTGAACGACCCTCTTTTGTTAAGGCTAATGGGTCGTCTAAGCCCAGTGACTCAGTGAGTGATACTGTAAACAACTTTAGACCACTCTAGTTTGGGTAATAGTGTCTTTTCTGACCTAGAGAACTAAGAAGAAGTTTTAGTGACAAAAACGAATCGTCCTCAACTTTACCAAAACACAATCCAGTCGATGATTTAACCTTTTCTACTACAAGGATAAGCAAGTTTGCTTTGTCGTGGGCAGATGTTTTCCTCATCAATAGTCCAGGGTCCAAACCTTGCAATTGTTTGCATGCCCCCTTTTTTATTTTTTTGCAATATCCCACACCATCTATGGAGTACAGTGTTTAGCATCTCAGCCTTTTAGAGTTCTTTAACAGATAACTGATTCTGAAATGAGTAATAATACTCTTCAAACACTACAAAAAGTAAATATCAAGCATGGGTTTAAATGACTTGAATTGAGAATATCAATGGTTTTCACTCATTTAGACGTTTGCGCCGATCGGAGCAAAATTACTTTGCTTGTTTGATGACATTTCAGACTGGTTCTAAGGTCATTTGTAATAAGAAAGTAAGACTGCCAATGGGATGAGAGCAATGTTTTTACCCCATTTGCAAATAAATTAATCTCAAATAAAGACAAAATGTATTGAAACGAGTCTCATCTTAGACCAAGTGAAATAATCTAGTGAAAATGCCCAACGGTGCAACTGCTGCTCTAATCGGCCGCGTTTCGGTTCGTTGGTACAAGTGTGAGCGTGGGCCGTTCGGGGCATCCAGACCTTTCCTTAAACTAGAGCTAGAGAATGGCACGGTTTGGATGTCTAGTGTGAGTCCGCTCTAGACACACGGCCTTTTCCTGATGTTCAAGTCGCTTGGTATTGCTATGTCAACCACCATGGCTTTCCTCTGCTCTTTGTCCACCACCACAATGTCCGGTTGGGCCATAACCATTCTGTCCGTCTGTATCTGGAAGTCCCACAGGATCTTGGCTCGGTCGTTCTCTACCACCTTTGGAGGTGTTTCCCACTTTGACCTTGGGGTTTCCAGCCCATACTCTGCACAGATGTTCCTGTACACTATGCCAGCCACTTGGTTATGGTGCTCCATGTAAGCTTTCCCTGCCAGCATCTTACACCCTGCAGTTATGTGCTGGATTGTCTCATTGGCCTCTTTGCACAGTCTACACCTGGGGTCTTGTCTGGTGTGATAGTATATACATATATGTATACACACTGCACATACACATATGTACAT
This sequence comes from Neogobius melanostomus, assembly GCA_007210695.1. Classification (NCBI taxonomy): domain Eukaryota; kingdom Metazoa; phylum Chordata; class Actinopteri; order Gobiiformes; family Gobiidae; genus Neogobius; species Neogobius melanostomus. The sequence goes on from VHKM01000420.1 coordinate 86,643, forward strand.
ATTAAAATGTTAAAATACAAGACTTGTACACAAGCAGAGCTGTTTTAAATTCTATTCTCTGAGTGACAGGAAGCCAGTGCAGAGACCGGAGCTCTGGACTAACATGGTCGTATTTCCTGGTTCTTGTCAGGACTCGAGCAGCAGCGTTCTGGATGTACTGCAGCTCTAACAGCTCGTTTAGAAAGGCCAGTGAGCAGCCGTTACTGTAGTCTAACCTGCTGGAGACAAATGCATGAATTAATCTCTCCAATTCTGGTTTTGACACTATGTCTTTTTTATTTTATGTTTTTTAGATGGTAATAGGTCGCTGATGTAATGGACTTAATATGACTGTTAAAAGTCTGAGTCCATCATTGCCCCTTTGATTTGATTTGATTTATTTATTTGAGCTATTATTTACAGTGCATTATTATTTACAATATCTACATCATTTCGTTTACATTATCAAAAAAAAAGAATAAAAAAGAAAAATAAATAATAACACAAAAGGAGTATTCCGAAACAAGAAAGCTTATAAGTGCCTACCTCAATTTCAAAATACAATACAATACAATAAAATACAAATAGAAAAGTTCGTGATTTCTGAGTGTATTTACTTAGTTTTATAAGACAACACAAAGATAGACATGTATGCAGTTTACCAATATGTATAAGCATTTATTTTTATTTTATTTTATTTACAATTTGTACTATTCTTTTCTTTTCCTCTTTCCCATTCACATAATAACCATAACCAATCTTTACTTATAAACACCAGTCACCATTCTAGTAATTGAACATTGACTTAGTTATTATTAAGTATTACATAATCAACATGACCCATTATTATTGACATTCCCTTTTCCACCATAAAAATATTAGTTGTGATTGTTTTATTGTTAGTTTGTTTCTCACTTGATTTTTTGGTTCTAGTGAAAGAGCCTCAAGAATATTATTAATCATTTTAGAATCAAATATCTGTGAAAGAAAAATCATAAAATGGGGCATTCCAGCTGCAGTTGGGAGGTTGGCCCATGGATATTGTCGAAGGAAAAAATCAGCCCATCACAAATCAAACTTGCCTACGCCTGCTGTACACTATGCCAGTGCACTTGGTTATGGTGCTCCATGTAAGCTTTGCCTGCCAGCATAAACCCTGCAGTTGTGTGCTGGATTGTTTCTGGGGCCTATGTGCACAGTCTGGTCACTGGTTTGGTAGATCTGGGCCTTTATTACGGCCTGACCAACATCTTTCTGTAATTTTAAAATATATTTTTTCGAAGATCATTTTCTTATGCCAATGCCGCACTAGTTAAATATTATTGACTGTGGAACAGTTCAGATGCTGTGGTGGGGGATGGGGGTGCCAGTATAAATGTCCCATGGGGCTCCAGTTCTTACAGTTCGGACGCAATGGTGCTGCTCAGCATTTGTGTTGCTGTGGCCCTGTTTTGGGAAGCGGTATCTGCAGCCTCTGTAAGTGATCTAAGAATATCAATTTTTATTTAAGTGATTCTTAAAATGACATAAAATGTGGTACTCTTTTTTTTTTTTAGCAATCGTTTAAATTACATTTTATTTTAAATTGAAAAAATGTATGATAAATTCATATTTGTGCAGCCATGTAAGGCAACTGAGGATGTGATATTGGGCTATACAAAAACAATTTGAAGTGAGAACAGTTTATGGACAGGGTGAGAGGAGCCCCTCACTGTCAAGTCTGGATGTTCTCCAGTGCCCAAAGAGATAAAGGTAGAAAAGCGCTATATAAGTTGAGTCCATTTACCATTTACCATAATGTAATAAGACATAACCTTAAGCCCTAACCCTAAGGGTCTCGTATCCTATTACATTATGTACTTACAAAGTACTTTGAAGAACATGTTAATACAATTATTGAGTCATCTTCTGTACAGAAGATGACTCAATAACCTTCATTGAAGATGGACAACACCTGTACGACTGAGAGCCTACACAGACATAATACAAGTTATTCCAGGGGTCACGAATTAAATTTCACCAAGGTCCGAAATGAAAAAAAATTGTCAAGCAAAGGTCCGGAACCTACGGGGTTAATTCACAGTTTTATAGGTATTTTAAGACTTTATTAAATCTATTACTGTGATTTGAAAATAATGAAATTAAGTGAATCCTGTTATTGTTTTTTTGGCTCTAAAAATATGTTTTGGCTCTTAAAAAGCAAAATGCATAGCCTCTATTATACTCAATGTGCACAGAATATATGACAGTGATGTGTTTCTCCTCTGCTCAGTTCACACACACTGAGTCCTGCTTAGTCCACTTTCAGACCAGGTTTAGTCCTGGTTCTGACCTGCTCACTGCCGATCGGGAAACAGCCGCGCTATTTGCGCATGACGATCGCGCGTGCATATTTAATTAAGGCGCCCTCCGTTTTTTTTTAGCGAGCCGTATTTCAGTCATTCCGAAACCGTTTCTAAATATTTAAAAAGTACCATGGAGCTGAGATGTAGGACTTTCTCTGTCTGTTCATCTGGGCTGTAGTTACCGCTCTGCAGTCAGAGAGGGAGAGATCTAATCTAAGGGATTAGGGTCGGGTCCAAAGTTCGGATCCAAGGTTCGGGTCCGGATGGGCTGGCGCATGGGTCCGGATCCGGACCGAGGTCCGCCGTTTAGTGACCTCTGAGTTATTCCATTGTGTATCTAACCCATAGGTACAAGTTATTACAGATTGTTACAGAGCACATTACATTCTGCTAAATTTAGTTAGGTACAATGTACAGTATCAAGGTATTGTAAAATAAAGTGATACCTAAACCAGGTTTGCTAACCTGAAAGTCATGAAACGTGTTTATTATAAACTATGTAAATGCTCACTCATCCCTGGAAATGATTTGAATGTTAGAAATGTTTTAGGAACGTTAAGAATGGCTTTGGACCAACTAACAATTTAAAATGTATGCTTTCCCTTTTTATTGTTTGAAAAAGGGCCTTAAACTAAGGAAATGTTTCCTATGAAATAAATTTGGTCTTATAAAGCCCTGATAATGCATTATGAGTTACTTACTACATAGATACATTTACATAGGCAAGACAGTATCAGTATTATTATTAGTCCCACTTTCCAAATACATCTCATTGATGCAGTTATTCTAATGATATATGTTTGTTTCCACAGCTGGGGGTTGTGTACACAGAGGGGGGCATGGTGGAGGGGAAGAACATTCGTCTGGGATGGTCCAGGCACATGGATGTGTTCAGGGGCATTCCCTTTGCTGACATCCCCGGACGCTTTGAGAAACCTAAGAAACACCCAGGATGGGACGGTAAGGACATTTTTTTTAACGGAATTTAGACTTAGTGGCGAGCAAACCAAAGAGGCTGGTCTTCTGCTCCTGTTAATTTCCAAAGGATTAGCAGTGTCACAGCAAATATTCTGTATGTTCAATCAAGAGTTGATCATAAGGCTGTCTATCCAAATGATTAAAACAATTAACCTATCATCATTTTTTGCAACTGAAAACGGTCCAACCTACATCTGGTTCCCAACGTTACCAGTTGAGAAAAACTGACAATGACTTAATCCAGTTTAATTCTCCATCCATCCATTTTCTTCCGCTTTATCCGGGGCCGGGTCGCGGAGGCAGCAGTCTCAGCAGAGATGCCCAGACTTCCCGATCCACGCACACCTCCTCCAGCTGTTCTGGGGGGACCCCGAGGCGACACCAGGCCAGCTCGGAGACATAGTCCCACCAGCGTGTCCTGGGCCTTCCACGAGGCCTCCTCCCAATAGGACATGCCTGGAGCACCTCCCGAGGGAGGCGACCAGGAGGCATCCGGAATAGATGCCCTAGCCACCTCAGCTGGCTCCTTTCGACGTGAAGGAGCAGCGACTCTACTCTGAGCTCCTCCCGGGTAACTGAGCTCCTCACCCGATCTCGGAGGGTGCGCCCAGCCACCCTGCGAAGGAAACTCATTTCGGCCGCTTGTATTCGCGATCTTGTCCTTTCGGTCATTACCCAGATCTCATGACCATAGGTGAGGGTGGGAACGTAGATCGATCGGTAAATCGAGAGCTTTGCCCCCTGACTCAGCTCCCTCTTCACCACAACAGTCCGATACAGCGACCGCATCACTGCTGACGCTGCACCGATCCGTCTATCGATCTCACGCTCCATCCGTCCCTCACTCGTGAACACGACCCCGAGATACTTGAACTCCTCCACTTGAGGTAAGGACTCCCCACCGACCTGAAGCGGGGAAACCACCTTTTTCCGGTGGAGAACCATGGCCTCAGATTTGGAGGTGCTGATCCTCATCCCGGCCGCTTCACACTCGGCTGCAAACCGCCCCAGTGCAGCTGAAGGTCCTGATTTGATGAAGCCAACAGAACAACATCGTCTGCAAACAGCAGAGATGAGATCCTGAGGTTCCCAAACCGGACACCCTCCGGGCCCTGACTGCCCCTAGAAATTCTGTCCATAAAGGTAATGAACAGAACCCGTGACAAAGGGCAGCCCTGGCGGAGACCAACACGCACCGGGAACAGGCTTGACTTACTGCCGGCAATGCGAACCAAGCTCCTGCTACGGTCATACAGGGAACGGACAAGCCCTTAGCAGAGGGCCCCGGACCCCATACTCCCGGAGCACCCCCCACAGGGCACCACGAGGGACACGGTCGAACGCTTTCTCCAGATCCACAAAGCACATGTGGACTGGTTGGGCGAACTTCCACGAACCCTCGAGCACCCAATGTAGGGTATAGAGCTGGTCCAGTGTTCCACGACCGGGACGAAAACCGCATTGTTCCTCCTGAATCCGAGGTTCGACTATCAGCCGGATCCTCCTCTCCAGCACCCTGGAGTAGACGTTACCGGGGAGGCTGAGAAGTGTGATCCCTCTGCAATTGGAGCACACCCTCCGATCCCCCTCTCAAAGAGAGGGACCACCACCCCGGTCTGCCAATCCAGAGGCACCGTCCCCGACCGCCACGCGATGCCGCAGAGACGTGTCAGCCAAGACAGCCCCACAATATCCAGAGACCCAAGGCACTCGGGACGAATCCCATCCACCCCCGGGGCCCCGCCACCGAGGAGCTCCCCAACCACCTCGGCGACTCCAGCCTGGGTGACGGACGAACCCCCCTCCGAGTCCCCAGCCTCCGCCTCCCCATCGGAAGACGCGACAGTGGGACCGAGGAGATCCTCGAAGTACTCCTTCCACCGCCCGACCACGTCCCCAGCCGAGGTCAACAGCTCCCCGCCCGCACCACAAACAGTGTTGGTGAAGCACTGCTTCCCCCTCCCGAGGCGCCGGACGGTTTGCCAGAATCTCTTCGAGGCCGACCGATAGTCCTTCTCCATGGCTTCTCCGAACTCCTCCCAGACCCGAGTTTTTGCCTCTGTGACCGCAGGAGCTGCAGCACGCTTGGCCTGCCGGTACCTCTCAGCTGCCTCCGGAGTCCCACAAGCCAACAAGGCCAGATAAGACTCCTTCTTCAGCTTGACGGCATCCCTTACTTCCGGACGCCACCACCGGGTTCGGGGATTGCCGCCGCGACAGGCACCAGAGACCTTACGGCCACAACTGCGAGCAGCCGCATCGACAATGGAGGAGGAGAACATGGTCCACTCGGACTCCATGTCTCCAACCTCCCTCGGAATCTGGGTGAAGCTCTTCCGGAGGTGGGAGTTGAAGACCCTGACAGAGGGATCCACCAAACGTTGCCAACAGACCCTCACAACACGTTTGGGCCTGCCAGGTCTGACCGGCTTCCTCCCCTGCCAGCGGATCCAGCTCACCACCAGGTGGTGATCGGTTGACAGCTCAGCCCCTCTCTTCACCCGAGTGTCCAAGACACGCGGCCGGAGATCAGATGACACAACTACAAAGTCGATCATCGACCTCCTGCCTAGGGTGTCCTGGTGCCACGTGCACTTATGGACACCCTTGTGCTCGAACATGGTGTTCGTTATGGACAAACTGTAACTAGCACAGAAGTCCAATAACAGAACACCACTCGGGTTCAGATCGGGGAGGCCGTTCTTCCCCATCACCCCCATCCAGGTCTCACTGTTGTTACCCACGTGGGCGTTGAAGTCTCCCAGTAGAACAATGGAGTCCCCAGTCAGAGCACTATCTAGTACCCCTCCCAGGGACTCCAAGAAGGCCGGGTACTCTGCACCGATGTTGGGCCCGTAGGCCGAGACAACGGTGAGACACCTGTCCCCAACCCGAAGGCGTAGGGACGCGACCCTCTCGTTCACCGGGGTGAACTCCAACACGTGGCGGCTGAGCTGGGGGGCTATGAGCAAACCCACTCCAGCCCGCCGCCTCTCCCCGCGGGCAACTCCAGAGAAATGGAGAGTCCAGCCTCTCTCCAGGAGTTGGGATCCGGAACCAAGGCTGTGCGTGGAGGTGAGCCCGACTATATCTAGCCGGTATCTCTCAACCTCCCGCACAAGCTCAGGCTCCTTCCCCCCCAGCGAAGTGATGTTCCATGTCCCGAACGCCAGAAGCTGCGCACCTAGTCCTCTCTGCACCCGACCCCTACGGATCCCTCTGCGGGTGGTGGGTCCACAGGAGGGCGGGCCCACGCCGTCCCTTCGGGCTGTGCCCGGCCGGGCCCCGTGGGCAGAGGCCCGACCACCAGACGCTCGCATTCGAGCCCCAACCCCAGGCCTGGCTCCAGGGTGGGGCCCCGGCTGCGCCATACCGGGCGACGTCACGGTCCTTGTTCCTAGTTTAATTCACAATGCATTTTTTTTCTCAGGTGTGATGAAGGCTATGGAGTACAAACCACGATGTCTTCAGCTCAATCTGATCATGACTGACACGAGAGGATCTGAGGACTGCCTCTACCTCAACATCTGGGTTCCTCACCAAGGCGCAGGTAATCTCATCTACACTCTACACTTGATAAAACACTAACCCTAACCTTGGTTCCTTAGTGGCCTCACATCTGCCCGTGATGGTGTGGATTTACGGAGGGGCTTTCCTGTTTGGAGGCTCCATGGGGGCCAACATTCTGAACAACTACCTGTACAGCGGGCAGGAGATCGCAGACCGTGGGAACGTCATTGTGGTGACCCTGGGATACCGAGTGGGAACGCTTGGGTTCCTCAGCACCGGAGAGTCCGATCTGCCCGGTCAGTCCATCACTACGTTTACATGTGAAGTCCAGTCTAGCCTGGCGAAAGATTCGAGCCAGCAGGGGGCTATGCGCACCCTTTGCCTGCTAATGTTTGTCCAAACAGTTTGCACAGTTAGCTCTGATTAGCTCGAGGTGCGTTCAGACCTAGCCTGGCCTTAGCCATCCGTAAACTCTGGTTAATTATAATTTCCCTACATGTACGTCTGGGTCTGATCTCAGTGGCTGCGTTACATGGGTTGAATTTCCACCTACCATTCAGCGAGTGGGGGAGGCGAGTGTTATAGGTGACGTCAAGCATTTGCACCGCATTTGCCGGTTGTAGTTCAGCAATGGCGGCGGATACGAAAGTAAAGGAAACTCTTCTATCCATTCTGGCTCGGCTCCCAAATATCCAGAAATTAAAACTGAAGCCGTGGAATGCGCAAGGAATGCTCCCAAGAGTTGTGATAGAGTTATGATAGAGTTATGATAGAGCTATGACAACTAAGCTAGTTCAGACCCAACTGCTGTATGATGTTAACTGCAATGTCCTGATCTTTAACTGTACACCCATGGTCTACACTAGGGCCAGTGTTAAAGCTCAATAGGCTATGCCACACAAGTCACACTTATGGTTAACCGAGTATTAACCGCTAAGGGCCTTGAAAACATGCAGCCCTAGACTACACATATACTTAAGTGGCTTAAGCTACCCGCCGCCACATTTGTGAAACACCTGTTAGAGCCACCTTTTGTGTGCTGTACTAAGGGAAGAGGCAGGGCACATCCACAGGCCCACCGGGGAGTCGCAAACCTAATCTATTGCGATTCTACCGTGTTATACCATGAAGCGTCCCCAGGAAGGCACCCACAGCTACACTAATGCGGGGAAACTCTAATCAGGGCGAGCAGGAAGGATACATTTTAAGTAAACATTGTCTTCCTATCTCGGACAGAGTTCCCAAACGCCCACACAGGGGTCAACAGGATGCGGATGTTTACACAAGGCCAGCTATGTTAGGCTAAACAAGGCTAGTATGAAGAAGTATGAAATAAATTTAACCAGCACAACGCTATTTTAAAGGCCGCTTTGTGTAGCTGATGCTTTTACTGACTTTATTTATGCTTATTTATTTTTTAATTTGATCGATCGCAGCAAGCTGTTGCTCTGAAGGGAATCTCATGGCCCAACACGCGTTCCACATTCTCTGCGCTTATTCAACCAAACTGGTGCTCATACTATGTTGTCAGAGTATGAATGCCTGTGCTTTGTGTTAAGGAAACTACGGCCTGTGGGACCAGCAAGCGGCCATCGCCTGGGTGCACAGGAACATCCGCTCGTTTGGAGGAGACCCCGGCAACATCACCCTCTTTGGAGAGTCTGCAGGGGGCGCTAGTGTCAACTTCCAGGTCTGGTACACCATATGATATGATGATGATGAGGTGCGCTTTGTAAAGAATTATTATGCAAATTGTATTTCAGTGCCATAAAGGTAAAATAAAATAGTTTTTCAAGAACTCAACTCATGGATGGTATTGTGCCTCAGGGATCTTTGAATCACTGACATCAATCTCAAACGACTGAAAAAGGACGTTCCACATCATTAAGCAGACCACCATTTTCAAGCAATAAGGGAAAGAAAAGGATCTCTCTGCTGATGAAAAGCGTGAAATAGTTGAATGCCTTGGACTAGGTATGAAAACCTTCGATATTTCATGAAAGATTAAGCGTTATCATCGTACTGTGAAGAGATTTGTGGCTGATTCAGAGCACACACGGGTTTGTGCAGATAAAGGCACAATGAGGACGGTTTCTGCCAGACAAACACATCAGCAGCAAAGCAGCTGCTGGTGCCTCTGGAGTCTCTCGAACATCAAGGTACAGGACCCTCCAGAGGCTGCAGTTGTGCATAAACATCCTTTTTCAGTAGTTTTTCCCTTAACTGGGCTTACCTGACAACTAATGATCGCAGGCGTCTGAGATTGATGTCACTATACCATCCATGAGTTTAATTGATTTTATGTTTTTACCTTTATGGCACTGAAATACAATTTGCTTAATAATTCTTAACATAGTGTATTGATAATTCCAGCCATTGATCATAATCATTTGCTGCATAGATTATGTTATCTTTTTCTCACAGACCCTGACTCCTCACAACAAGGGAATGATCCGCAGAGCTATCTCTCAGAGCGGAGTGGCCCTCTGCCCCTGGGGGGTCATAAAGAACCCCCGCAAAATAGCTGAGGAGGTGGGAACGGCTATAGCTACAATACTGTATTTCAATTAAATAAGAGTTGGATTTGTTACATTATTGGTAATGTGTTACAATGTGTTAATCCACTTTTTGTCATTTTGCCTTTTATCTTCATTATTGTGTTGTCATTTCAACATACACAGATTTTCCAATCGTTAATGTTTGTGGGTTTTTTCTGCAGTAAATTTACAAAAAAAGAGTTGTCTCTCCTTTCATTTACATGCAGGTGGCTCTGAAGGTGAACTGCCCCACTGACAGCAGGATGGCGGCCTGTCTGAAGTTGACCGACTCTGTGCAGCTCACCTTGGCCGGGACACTCAACCTGAACAGCTCTCCTGACAGTAAGTGTAGTTAGTTTGCTAGTGTGTAAACATTCAAGTGTTATATCTGTTTCTGCACCTAAAGAAAAGATCCAGTGTTGCATTAATGTTTCATCAAGATCTCAAATGTATTGATATTGGAGCAGTACGGTGACACTCTTTCCTCACAGCACAAAGGTTCTAGGTTTGATCCCCAGGCCAGTTGGGGCCTTCGGCGAGGAGTTTGCATGTTCTACCCGTGTCAGTGTAGGTTTCCCCAACCACTAAAAATGTGTACAATAAGTTCCACTATTCTTAATCTCAGTGGGACTATCCAGGTCAAATAAAGGTAAAATTAAATAAAAATAAAACTGATACTGTGTATCCAGTGTAACCACTGCACAAAGCCTCCTCAAGCACATCCCAGTCTTAATGGGCTTAAGATCTGGACTCTGTGATGGCCAATCCATCTCATGCTCCCTGTACCAGTCTTTCACCATGTGAGCCCCGTGAATCCTGGCATTGTCATCTTGGAATATGCCCGTACCAACAGGGAAGAAGAAATCCATTCGTGGAATAACTTATCATTCAGGATGTTCAGGTCGTCAGCTGATCTCATTGTTTGACCACATCATGTTGCTGAACCTAGACCCAGGGGTTAAAGTGGGCCGGAACGGTCTGTAACGACGTTCCCGCACCTTCGCGTGACCAAAAAAATAAAAAAAGTTCATGATTGCCACTTTGTCATTTCGCACAGATTCGAAAGTCTGCCTGTGAGATAAATCAATGCAATAAATACATAATCATAAGATCAGCAGCAGGGCAGTCCGCTGCTCATGCATCAGTGTTGCTTCTTTCTTTCTTTCTTTTTTTTTTTTTTTTTTTTTAGGAAAGTAATCATAATGTTGACAGTTATGATTCTCATCAATGTATAAGGCTAATTCAAGCAGCATAATTTTGCCTTAAATACACCAGGATGCACTAAATTGTATCTGATTATTTTTTTTAAATTCCCGGGTAGGACTGGCTGTTGCTCTAATTTTCTGGGAGTATCTCAAACAAGAGCACATATAAAGAAATCTTATTCTGTGAAATAGTGTAAAACTCATTTTTAAAATACATAAATTAAAAGTAATATAAAACACCTTCTGTTACATGTAATATAGACACAGCCTTTCATATATCGACCTAATATAGCGTTCTGAGTCTTCGAGATTAGAGTTCCACCACATCCCAAAATCCACTTTAACCACTGCCTAGACCTGACCAACTGCAGCAACCTCAGATCAGAACAGTAAAAATCCAGGTGACAACGTTTTTTGTTGGTTCAGGCAATGGTCTTTTTCCACAATTATTCCCATACACAAAAGGCCGAAACCAATGTTATTCCTCAACAAGTAAAAACAAACGGATATAGCCTACACCACCCTTGACACCACCTAAACTCGGCCTCCATTTGTCACTCCCCTTGCAGACCCCGTGGTGAACAACCTTGTGCTCTCCGCTGTGGTGGACGGAGACTTCCTCCCGGACCATCCCTCAAACCTGTTCCACAATGCGGCAAACATCGACTACATCGCTGGGGTCAACGACATGGATGGGCATCTCTTCACCGCCTTTGACATTCCTTCCATCAACTCCATGGTGGTGGACACTGATGTGTGAGTGCAGGGTTTGTAACTCGATGTGCAGTTATTACAAAATATACAAAATAACACTCCTCTGCCCCTCCGAACTGAACTCTATCACTAACCTTGCGAGAAATGCCAGCTGCAGAAGCGTGAGTGGCAGTTGTCGCGAGGTTGCGTAGCTGTCAAGTGTCCCATTCTGGAAACTACTGTATTTCCCCCGTCTTGGAGCTTGGTTGAGCTGGTGAGACGGCTCACAGCGGGCGCCAGAAAATGTCCCGTATTTTCAAATCCAAAACTTGACAGGTATGAACCAGGTGCCTACCAGTATAGAGGGAAAAATAAAGAACAACATGTCCAGAGAGCCCTCTCAGTCTGTGGCTATCCTACATGCTCTTACTCTAAAGCTCAAAGGACAAGAAGTCCCGAAGAACTGGACAAACAGGCAACAGAGCCCAGAAGGAAAGGGGTATCTGGGGTATCTTTGCCCTATGTAGCTGGGGTCTTGGAGAAACATCAGAGGATCTTCAGACAACATAGAATCGCAGTGTACTTCAAACCGGTTAACACACTGAGACAAAAATGTGTTCATCCCAAAGACAAAACCCCCGAGCCACAAACAAAGCTGGTTCAATCTATTTGTTGCAAAAAAGAGGAATGCCTTAGAGAAATCAAACAACAGCTACAGAAGAGGCCGCCACAGGCAAAGCACAAGCGGCCCACAGTCAGCTGTCCACCTCCAACTCAAAGCCTCCAACCACTCCTCTGAGGACAGAGAGGTTCAAATTTAAGCTTAAGAAAAATGTTTTGCAATTTTGTTAAGAAACAGAATGGGGGTCTGAGATTTAAGCTGTCCTTTCTGTAGAGCTCTGTCGTGTTAATGAGGCTGAAACTCAACCCAGAACAGATCAGTAGGTCCACGTGACGTCACAACATTCTAAAGAGTCTAGTTTAAAATTAAGGTGCAGGGCAACTGAAATGTCCATGATGGTAACTATGGTAACTGGTGAATTGCATATTTTTTTTGTCTTAGTGTTTGGCTAAAATGTCCAATTATTTTCTCTGTAAGGCGTCCACAACTGGTGACAATGCGGCAGAGTGGCCTCAGATGCACAAGCTGAGGCGCCGTACAACACACGCCAGATTTTGTGCCTGACACACGGGGGGCGCAGGCTTCTGGAAAATTTAGATTGTCCGAGTGGTGGAGCTCTGTGCTTTGCGCCTTCGCCATTTGCGAGAGGGCGTCGCAAGAGGAGGTGACTGCTCTGATGGGAGCACCGCTGACTTTCATTGCCTCGGTTACGTCGCGCTGCCTTGTGTTCTTCCTTAAGCATGATAGGTTCCCACGGGTCAAACTAAAAACTTTATTAACTCATCGTGAGCTAAACAATGTTCATGTCTCGAGAGCTAAAGAGCTACAGCCGTCCACTGTGGCGCGGGTTGGCCACAGTGGATGTAAATGCAAAACAAAACAAATGCACATGTTTCCCTCTCCCTCCCCCTTCCCGGGGCGGAGTCGATCTGGTTGGAGGAAGAAGTGTGTCCCCAACCCCACGTACTCCCCACTTCAATGTGCTAAGCTTGGAGTGGCAAGATCACAAAGTGCGCTCGTACTAAGCGCAAAATGTTACGCTATAGTGTGCGTTTTGAGACACGAGATCGAGCCCTAACAGTGTTAATAACAGATGTTATTAATGTATGAATTGTATCAACATTTGTTATGTAAGTATGTAGCCTCAACTTTTAAATTGTTTTATGTTTTATAATTGTTGTTGGCATTATACACCTTGCCCAGGGACAACAGTTGAAAACTAGCTTTGCAGCTAATACTGACACATTTACATAAATGTTCATTAATGTGTACTGTCCCTGTTAAATAAACTAATAAAAAAAAAAAAAAAAAAAAAAAACAGTCTTGAAGTTTCATGACACATGTTTATTCTCCAACCCGAAATGTTAGTCTGGAACTCTGTTGATGCATTCTTGTTTTTGTGCGAATCGGGCAAGAAGGTCCCAGATTCGATCCCCATACGCTGCCTTTCCTCTGGGTACTCCAGCGTCCCACCACTGAAAACAAGTACAATAGGCCAGAATGAATGATGACTGTCCGTTGGCGCAGATGTTTGCTGCCGGGCTTCTCTCAGTCTACTCTAAGGGAAACTGTGGCTACGTAGCTTACCGCCTGCTTAGCCACAGGTTTAGCTAACTGCGGTTATCGCTTATACCTTAAAGAGTAACTAAACACCAAATCAAGTTTTTTTACTGATAAACTGTCTCAATGGGCGTCTCATAGTGTTGTCTACTGGTCCCTGACATTATTCTGACATTATAGCGCAAACATGTGTTAAATCCTAACTTTGGCCTGAAAATGAATGGGTTGCGCCCCTTCAGGGTAAACTCTGCTACTAAATTAGAATTTCCTGATTGGCTGGAGAGTGTCCACGGCCTCCACAGAACGTCATAAGCCGCACCAGCTCCACACATCGTCATCGGGTGCTGCCAATTGTCCTGCCCCTGTACCTGTGGTATATAACCAAGTCCCTCCCACGTAATCAGTCTGCTGTGATTGTGCCAATGCAAAGGCCCACACACTCACCCCCCGCATGTCACCCCAAACTTCAGAGACCGCCTCTTTCACAGCACTTTTTGACTTTTGTTTGTGGGTGGGGAAAGGCTTTGGCACGCCCGTTTAGGTACTCTTTAAGACTGGATGATGTAGCTGGATGATTTTTACGATTGTGTTAAAAAGGGAAGCATTTCTTAAAGTCTGTCTGTCGCTATAGGGCTGACCTGAAGAGGATGCTGGCTGCTTACACCAGTGACAAAGGCATCAAAGGTATGGAGGAAGCCTTCTCTGTCTACAGCGCCGACTGGAGCACCACCCCTGACCGCGAGACCGTTAAGACGACCGCCGTGGACATCGGAACCGACTACATCTTCCTGGTGCCCACTCAGGCTGCGCTGTACTTGCACGCTAAACATGCCACGTGAGAACTACTCTTGTATTTCTGTCAGAAAATAATCCCATGCTATACTACAGACAGGTAATCACAAGTCATAACTATTTGCACTACCATTCATTAAACTTACCATCTAGTCCAGAGGTCACTAAACGGCGGACCTCGGTCCAGATCCGGACCCATGCGCCAGCCCATCCGGACCCGAACCTTGGATCCGAACTTTGGACCCGACCCTAATCCCTTAGACAAGCGGCTGCGTGTGCGCTCTCTCTCTCCTCCCTTCCTCTACTGCGGTAAAGTGGCCCTACACTTCCAGACCCACGGTAATGTGGCCCACACTTGAAAAGATGTTGCGCTTTTTGCCGATTACTTACGGTAATGGCAGATTTCCTCGTCCTTTTCCATGCAATTTCGCTATGAAGAAAGTTGTGATCATCACTCTGTCGTAATGAGGTTGTGTTTTTTAATTGAGGGTTTTAGAATTACGTGTGCGCGCGGTTGTTAAAACTTCCTATTCCTACCACCCGCGGTCGGTAACCCGCGGCTCTTCAGCCTCCTTGTAGTGGCTCTTTGTCCCACTGGAGCAGCAACAAGTATATCTACAAGGAGAACCGGTTCTGATTGAGTAATCCATTGGAACCGTGTGACTCCTTCATTAATGATGTCTCTTGTTGATGCGCTTTGCACCGAAGCGTCTATAGGCATACTATAAACCTGCAGGCGTGGAGCCGCTGCAGATACACGCCTGCAGATACAATGTGCTGTTTTAGGATCCGCGCTACACGTTGTAATGATTGTAAACGTGTAATTATTATTATTATTATTATTATTATTATTATTATAGAAAGGTTATGTTGAAAATGGTCAAAATGGAGCAAAATGCATTTTTTTTTAACAATTATTTTAAAAAATTCCTTCAAAGGTTTGCGACTAATTCCACTGCAGCCATGGCCTCAGTGCTGCCCTCTATCATCCTGCAAAACAATATCCATTTTTACTGTAGAAATTTGGAGAAAATGTATGCTGAAAATGGTCAAAATGGAGCAAAATGCAGTTTTTAAAAATTATTTTTAAAAAATTCTTCAAAGGTTTGCGACTTCTTTCACTGCAGCCATGGCCTCAGTGCTGCCCTCTATCATCCTGCAAAACAATATCCATTTTTACTGTAGAAATTTGGAGAAAATGTATGCTGAAATGGTCAAAATGGAGCAAAATGCAGTTTTAAAAATTATTTTTAAAAATTCCTTCAAAGGTTTGCGACTACTTTCTCTGCAGCCATGGCCTCAGTACTTCCCTCTATCATCCTGCAAAACAATATCCATTTTTACTGTAGAAATTTGGAGAAAATGTATCTTGAAAATGGTCCAATTTTAACAAAATGCAGTTTTTAAAAATAATTTTTAAAAACTGCATTTGCTGCATTTTGACCATTTTCAACTTACATTTTCTACAAATTTCTACAGTAAAAATGGATGTTGTTTGGCAGGGTGATAGAGGGCAGCACTGAGGCCATGGCTGCAGTGAAATTAGTCGCAAACCTTTGAAGGATTTTAAAAAAAAAATTTAAAAACTGCATTTTGTTAAAATTTGACCATTTTCAACATACATTTTCTCCAATTTTCTACAGTAAAAATGGATGTTTTGCAGGGTGATAGAGGGCAGCACTGAGGCCATGGCTGCAGTGAAAGAAGTCGCAAACCTTTGAAGGAATTTTTTTTAATAATTTTTAAAAACTGCATTTTGCTCCATTTTGACCATTTTCAACATACATTTTCTCCAAATTTCTACAGTAAAAATGGGATGTTGTTTGGCAGGGTGATAGAGGGCAGCACTGAGGCCATGGCTGCAGTGGAATTAGTCGCAAACCTTTGAAGGAATTTTTTTTAAATAATTGTTAAAAAAAAAATAGGAATAGGAAGTTTTAACAACCGCGCGCGCACACGCAATTCTAAAACCCTCATTAAAAACACAACCTCATTACGATAGAGTGATGATCACAACTTTCTTCATAGCGAAATTGCATGGAAAAGGACGAGGAAATCTGCCATTACCGTAAGTAATCGGCAAAAAGCGCAACATCTTTTCAAGTGTGGGCCACATTACCGTGGTCTGGAAGTGGAGGGCCACTTTACCGCAGTCTTCCACTCCCTCTCTGACTGCAGAGCGGTAACTACAGCCCAGATGAACTGACAGAGAAAGTCCTACATCTCAGCTCCATGGTACTTTTTAAATATTTAGAAACGGTTTCGGAATGACCGAAATACGGCTCGCTAAAAAAAAAAGCGGAGGGCGCCTGAATTAAATATGCACGCGCGATCGTCATGCGCAAATAGCGCGGCTGTTTCCCGATCGGCAGTGAGCAGATCAGAACCAGGACTAAACCTGGTCTGAAAGTGGACTAAGCAGGACTCAGTGTGTGTGAACTGAGCAGAGGAGAAACACATCACTGTCATATATTCTGTGCACATTGAGTATAATAGAGGCTATGCATTTTGCTTTTTAAGAGCCAAAACATATTTTTAGAGCCAAAAAAACAATAACAGGATTCACTTAATTTCATTATTTTCAAATCACAGTAATAGATTTAATAAAGTCTTAAAAATACCTATAAAACTGTGAATTAACCCCGTATGTTCCGGACCTTTGCTTGGCAATTTTTTTTCATTTCGAACCTTGGTGAAATTTAATTCGTGACCCTGGTCTATATGTTTTTAATCATACAGTGTATGTACATAAATATAATGCAAATCAATATGAAAGTATTTGAGTATTCTGTTTACTGTACTATGACTGGACAAAGTAACGGAATACATTTTGAAAAAATACATTTTAAGTAATTGAATACAATTTCAAGTACGTGACCCCCAAACAGTGCAAATCAGAAAAAAATGTCTGTCTGATTTGAATATCGTCAGAGTTTAGTCCTGTCTCACATCTTCAGGAAGATTTTAGCAGCATACAACTGAGAAACAGCTTTGCCGTATTTAGTCCTGACTGAGACCAGCAGGAGACAACTCCCTGAGCTTCTCAGAGCCCAAGATGGTTCAAATGAAACTAACAGCAAGATGTCTGTGTAGGCTCTCAGTCATACAGGAGTTGTCCATGTTCAATGAAGGTTCTTGAATCATCTTCTGTACTCTGTTGTTGAAGTGTCGAACGTTTCACCTCTCATCCAAAGGCTTCGTCAGTGCACTAAAGTCCAGTTCAGCCCACTGTCCACATAAAGACCGCGGGGAGGAGTTCAGCTTGGCTAAGTCCCTCCCCTCTATTTACAGCTACTCTCACCTGTAGATAAACATCTTTGTAGTTTAAGAGTCTTTATTATACGGCCCTTCACAATGCAAGTAGAACGCTCCATTGATTTGAATGTGATTTCCCGACGTTCTACCGGTCATTATTTTTTGATAATAGACCTCTGAAAAAAATAATGACGCTGCCAATGGCAACAGAGTTCGTGCTTGTAATACAGGTCTTTCATATCACTCCGCAGTAGTAGTAGCGACACTATCTCTGTCCCCGTCCCTGCGAGAGAAGTTTGGGGAATCACTCGTGAAGTTAACGGGAGTCCGACTTTCAACTTACCCAGAGATTCACCACCATTCCTCCTCTCCAACTGCACCTTCAACTAAGTAGCTAGGCTAGCAATAAGTAGCTAGCCGTGCTGCTACTAGCCTAGCCACACTGCTGGAATCAACAAACGTGCCAAGCAACGCGCAAACTTTTGGGAACTATTTGCCGCGGAAATCATTAAATAAACCTTTCTGCCTTCATAAAAGTGTATGAAGTTTATTTGTGTGTGTACAGTTGGCAAACAGCCGTATAATAAGCGGGATAATGTATAGAACGCCGGTCATTATCGGGAAAATAAGTACCGACAGGGCGAACCCTGAAGGTATTTATTTTCCCGATAATGACCGGCGTTCTATACATTATCCCTTACTTGTGTAATAGGCCCTAACGACCTGACACCTACGTTTCAGTCTGGAAGGTCCTGATCTCAGGTGATCCCTGCTAATTACCTGTCTATTGAACTGTTCTGGGCTCAGTTTCAGCCTCATTATCATAACAGAACCCTGCCGAACGGGCGCGAAGAAGATTGTTATAACAGGACAAATTAAATCTAAGCCTGCCATTCCTGTTCATAGCAGGGTTCTCCTTCTTCATAAAAATTGCTTCTTTCTCTTCACGTTCAAACCAACGTTTCACTTCAGAGAACGTTTGACACTTCAACCACAGAGTACAGAAGACAATTCAAGAATCTTGATTGAAAATGAAACTAACATGTCTGAGATGTACTTTGGCGCTAGACCATGAAGAGACACAACCACTGATGTTTTAAACGTCTATTCTTTGAGCGACAGGAAGCCACTGCAGAGACCTGAGCACTGGACTAATGTGGTAGACTTTTGACTATTTTTTATTCCAACTAAACATTCAAGTGAACAAAAAAACTTTACGTTGATATGTAAGAATATTTTAAAGTTTGTATATTCTTCCTTTTTAAGCAGTTATGCTGTCTTCATAGGACCGGCCGTACCTACTCGTACATGTTCTCTGAACCCAACCGCATGGGGGGCCTGGTGACGCCTTACCCAGCTGGATGGGGGCGGACCATGTTGATGACCTGCAGTACGTGTTCGGGAAGCCCTTCAGCACTCCTCTGGGATACTGGCCAAGGCACAGGGATGTGTCCAGATACATGATCGCATACTGGACCAACTTCGCCAAAACCGGGTACGCATTAGAATTGTCACAAAAATGCAATTTTTCTTACAACAATTAGCTCACAGGCTAGTCTGAGTTAGAAACTAAATGTGTGCACTTTTAATTCTTTTTTTCCCTTTTTATTATTTATTTCATTTCATATTTAAAGGGACTATATGGAGTTTAAAATTTTAAAAATTAAGTATTTTCCTTCCCCTACATGTTCCAGCCATGTCCTAATGTGTAGAATGAGCCCAGACCTGTTCACCACAACTGCCCCTAAAATCCTGCACTGTCACTCAGAAAGGTGTTCATTCGGGTCCGAGGTACCGTCATGCACGAGGTTAATATAGAGATTGCAGGTAGGCGTAAGACCTGAGGTGGCAGTAGTCAGTATAAAAATGACCAACTTGCATCTAGTCCCTTTAAAAAGCAAATGCAACAACAGCATTTAACATATGACTGAAAGGGAGCAGTAATAAGTAATAACTTATAATGTCTGCCCCATCACCTAAACAAGTAGCGGCTTCCTTCTCCGTTGGTTCAGCTGTGTTTCTGCCTTTTTTGCAGTTTCTGAGTTCCACATTGTTTTAGAAGATGCTTTGTACATCTTTGCTGTGTTTTTGTGAGGTTCAACAGATTTTTTACTGCAGAGTCCTTACTGGCCATGAAGGAAACAGCTTTTTTTTTAAAGTAGGCAAACAGTAGGCAAACTGCTAAATTAGCATTTGAGACTTACAAATCCACAGATTCTTCTTCTGAAACACTGAAGGGGCACCAAGAGCCCCCCACAACTGCAGCTCAGTGGAGGCTTCACAAGAGGCGCTGCAGGAAACAAAAAAGGGGCAAACAAGGAAGTATCTGGGCACGACTCGCAGCTAAGCCACACAAGCGTGGTGGTGGGAAAGACAACAGTCTAGAAGCTGGTAGTTTCATCATGAGAGATGTCAAGCTGCAAGACCTGTTTGTCTCGAACTTGGAGTTTGCATGTTCTCCCCGTGTCTGCGTAGGTTTCCTCCAGGTGCTTCAGTTTCCCCTACCTCCAAAAACATGCTGGTCAGGTTGGCCCACAGTGGCGGCACGCAGAGTCACACTAACCCAACATCTGATCCTTGCAATTTTGTTGGACAATTGTATGATGACAATAAAGTTCTTCATTCATTCATTCATTCATAAATCAATACATGCATCATTCACAACACAACTCCACGCCTAGATGAGGGAACAACATTGCAACATGCTCAAAAAGTTCTAAGAAGTCTATTTCACTTAAAGGGATTTTTCAGGATTTTTGACATAGGACCTCATTTCCTAGTTATCCAGAGTGTTGTTGATGTCTGGAGACATTTTTTTTTTAATTCATGCAGTCCTTATATTTGAAGAGTTTGGTGGCGCTAGGCTGGTGCATTTCTATGGTACCAGTTAGCCTGCATTAAAAACCGTTAATGCAGGGTTCATGCATCAGGCAAATCACTAATAACGCCAGACTATCGATATAAATGTCTGTGTCGATAGAGTAATTTTTGAAATATAACTGACCTTGCATCACATGAATTACAGCATTATGAGGGACTATTTTCTTGTAGATCACTCCGCCGCTGCATAGCTCAAATATACGTTATTTTAAATGCAAAATGGTTAAAAATATTCTATCGACACAGACATTTATATGGTTAGTCTGGTGTTATAAGTGATTTGCCTCAGGTGCACTGTGGAGTGGGTCAGACTGTTTTTAATGCAGGCTAACTGATACCATAGAAATGCTTTAGCCTTGCTCTAGCCTAGCGCCACTAGACTCTTCAAATATAAGAACTGCATGAAGTTAAGAAAATAATATCTCCAGACATCAACAACACTCTGGATAACTAGGAAATGAGGCCCAATGTCAAAAATACTTTATCCCTTTAAGACCTCCTTTTACTAATGCCATTCATAATTTCTTCTGTTCGCTCATTTCCTCCACAGAGACCCAAACCAGGGCGGCTCTAAGGTCCCTGCCACTTGGCCTCTGTTCACGAGCAGAGACCAGTACTTGGAGATCCACCATGACATGGACAGGAGCTACGTCCATCAGAAGATGAGGATGCGCTTTGTTAAATTCTGGACCAGTGTTCTGCCCAGCCTGCCCAACGCCACCAAGTCTGAATAAACGCAGATCTGAAGCAGATTGTGTCATCAAAATACTGTCATACCACAATCTAATAAATAATAAGAGAAACACAATGAAGCATGGTTGTTTTATTTTGTTATTGCTTTTACACGTGATGGCTGAGAGCTGGGCATTTCTTCTGACCAATGGACTAAGGGGGAGTCCCGGGTTTCCTTTCCAGGCCATTCAGGGTCTTTCTCTGCACCTTCTTCCAGTTTCTCATGGCGTTTGCCCTATCAGTCGGAAGAATACCACCTTGAGACCAGTGTTCCTCTGGAAAAGCAAATCGTTATTAATAATAGTAATAATAGAGCTCAACTGCTTCTCGTCATCCCCTCCTGGAACCGCCACCTTAATGTGGTGGAGGGGTTTGAGCGCCCGAATGATGCTGGGGGCTCTGTTATCGGGGGCTTGGTGCCCCTGGTAGGGTCTCCCATGGCAAACAGGTTCTAGGTGACGGGTTAGATAAAGAGCGGTTCAGAAGCCCCTTATGAGAGATCAAGAGGCCCGGTTAGAACCATGAGGCCGTCCTTCTGTGGACCCACCACCTGCAGGAGGAGCCATAGGGGCTGGTGCAGCTCCAACTGCTGCCCCCGCGACCCGGCAACGGATAAAGCGGAAGAAAATGGATGGATGAAATGGACTTCCGGACCTCAGCACGTGACCAGAAGTAGGAGGGACTGTTGAGCTCTAATGTAGCACGCTTAAGTTGCTATATAGGTAAAATAATAGGGTGACTAGGAAGATGCAGGGGTAGATTCATCTCAGAGGAAGGGACCAGCACTTAATAAAACACAGGAGAAAGATCTGCCGTGATATGCCAAGCACCAAAATGTATTATGAGGAAAGAGTTATATACAACATTTACAATATTTACAATATTCACAAGAGTGCACACTTCTTATAATAAAGTTCATGAGGTGTCGGATTGACTCTTCGGACACAGTTCATTAAAGTCCACTTGAACACAGCGCGCAAGGTTTATAGACAGTCCAGGTTAAGCAGAATGAACCAAAGCAAAAACGTGTAGTGATAGTAGGTCCAAGCGCGTGTAGAGTGAGTGGGGAACGAACGTGTAGCCTCCTACCGCACAGTAGATGATCTGTCGGACCGTAGATCAAGATGACTTGAGCATTAGACGTTACTGTCCATGTACGCAGAATCAGGTCCAGCACAGCGACCTAGCCTGTGCAATGAAAGCTAATATCAGTATACATGTATACACTTTTTCCAAAATCATAACACCCGATAATAGCTTCCTTTCATCCACGAATACACAAAATCAATACATTCATTCACAGCAGCTATAATCAAAAAGCATCAATTCATTACATTCTCAATAACCATGGTCATGGCAGTGACAGCAGCTAAAGCCAAAACATAGCAGCTATCAGTCACAGACAATAATAGTTCACAGTAGCTACATCATAAAACATCTAAAAAATAATGTGACGACATCTTCACACTATAGGCATTTAACCCAAATGGCATAGGGAAACTTACAGCAGCATGTGCCATGGAAACATAAAACAACGAAAACAGCAGGGGCTACGCCGACTAGCCTCAGCACATTAGCTTACCAATTCCATTCATTCACAGCACACGGATCAACAGTGTGGCTTGATTGCGGTGTAAAGCATCTGCAAGTCGAGGAGCACATATCTTAAAACGAGTACATGAAATGTGAAAGAAGAGGCTCATTTAGATATTAAATGCGCTCTACCTGCAGCCGAACTCCGTCCTGGCTTCCCACCCGTCTACCCACTGATGCGCGCCACCATGTTTAATCCCGCACAGGGCTAAACTCTGACATGTGTGACGACGGAAGTATCACGAGATGTAACGGTAACCACGGAGTTTGCAAGCAGACAGAGGGTGAACTAGCAATGGATTTTACAGCTGGGTTACACCAAACATATGTTTTTTCCGACAGTAAGAAAATCCATAACCGAGCCAGTTGATCAGTAAATGCTGAAATAATAGCGTGATGAATCAGCTTATCTCAGCTTTATTTTTGTATTCAAGCGCACGTAACGCCTCATTTGAAAGCTAAGATCTACAAAAGGGATCTAGGGTTATTCCATGCGTTGTCACTTTTTCATCCTATTTTTGGTTGATTTTTCATCACTGCATTAAAAACAGTCTGACCCACTCCACAGTGCAGCTGAGGCAAATCACTTATAACGCCAGACTAACCATATAAATGTCTGTGTCGATAGAATGATTTTTGAAATATAACTGACCTCGTATCACATGAATTACAGCATTTTGAGGGACTATTTTCTTGCAGATCACTCCATCAAGCAGGCCCAGCAGAGGATGTTCTTCCTGCGGCAGCTGAGGAAACTTAAGCTGCCGACCAAGATGCTGGTGCAGTTCTACACGGCCATCATCGAGTCCATCCTCACCTCCTCCATCACCGTGTGGTCCATCCTCACCTCCTCCATCACCGTGTGGTTCCCCGGCGCAACAAACCGGGACAAGGGGATTGGCTGTGAGCTCCCATCTCTCCAGTACCCGGAGGCGTGTGGGTCGGATCACAGCTGACCCTTCTCACCCTGGACATGGACTATTCACCCCTCAGGCAGGAGGCTACGGTCCATTCAGACCCATAAATCCCATCACTTGAACAGTTTTATCCCCACCGCCATCAGACTCATGAACAAAAAACAAATCTCTGTAGCTTAGTTACAGACTCATGGATGTTTCTGCACTTGCACTGTGTGGTGTGTCCACACTTGGATCCGCTGCTATCACTTTATATCACTTAATATCACTTGATACACCTACACATCTGTAAATACAATCCTGCTGTTGTTCAATGACAAATTGTTGTTGTCTTTCCATATGTCACTTTTATTTTATTTTATTTATTTAATATTTTTTATGCATGCCCCTTATAAAGTTTTTATTTAGCTTATTTTTATCTTAACTCTGTGTTATATGTTTGATGTCACACATTTGCACCGAGAAAAATTCCTAGTTTGTGAACCTGTTCTCAAACCATGGCAATAAAAACGATTCTGATTCTGATTCTGATGCCTAATCTGAAGGATCACAGTCTCCAGCCTCATTGTTGGAGGGGACATTTTGAGTTCTGCATATATTCATTTCTGTACTTTGCATAAATGTTAGTTTATGCAATGTTAGTTAGTTATTTTAGTGTCTAAAACTCAGTTCGGCATCAGCCTTGGTGTCGACCGCGGTTATGTCGCATTGCTCGGCTCCTTGTGGTGTCGGGTTACGCGACGTCACCTCACGACACGCCCACATTACTTCACGACACGCCTCGGTCTTGCAGGCCGCAGACAGATACACTTGTTTTTTCTGACCTGCTATTAACATTAGCCCCTCTGGCCAATCACAAGATAGCCGCCATGATTGCCACGTCAGCGAGCGTCACATCTTATCTAGAGGCTCATTGACAGTAACTGGATAAGACTTGGATAAAAGATGAAAGAATTGCTGGGAAAACTGCACAACTTGTAAAAAGTTTCCGTATTTTTGGAGTTTTATCTAATCAAGTTTGTTTGTTTTTCCTCAGTGTGAAAAAGCAGCTGGTCAGAATAACACACACTTTGCCAAATGTGTTTGAACAAATGTGTAAAAAAAAGTTCATCCTTGGGAGTGAATGGAATAAACGCTGATGATACAACTAACATTAATTCTAAATTTGTTATGCTGTGGTTTGAGGTTTAGGTTTCAAATTTTCCTTTTAGACTTTCCAAAGAATGACAACTGTGTTGCCTTTAAGACAGTTTATTCTTTAATAAATATCTCAGTAATTTAATAAGTTTAAAAATAGTTTTAAAATGTTGGAATAAGTTAAATAATCATTTTGTTATTGTATAAATAAATAATTCATGTGTTTCTATCCACCTTATTCCTGGGGCGGCTCATGTAGAAACGAAGATGGGGGGAATTTCCGGTGAGATGCCGGAAGTCGCTCTGAGCCATTGGTTTACATTGGTTTCCAGGGCGAGTTTTCGTTTCACATAGCGGTTTATTTCCACATTTTAAGATGTTTTTCCAAACGATCAGCCTCCGTAACATTTGAAAAGACGTCCTCGCACAGCTCTGGAACACGTTTCGCTGTTCGTGGTTTAATCAACAAAAACAGAGAAAGTGACACTTGTGGCTGTGGAACATGCAGTGTTTGGGACATGCTAAAACTGGCCTGACACTGACATGTTTGGGGCGATTTTGAACATGCTAGATGCTACTGACTCACATACATTTACGAAGAAAGCCTTAGTTCACGGAGGTAAATAAACACTGTTAACACACGACTGACTGACCTGCTCACACTGTACGAGTGATATGAACCGAGCCCCGTGAGGCGACACAAGCTGAACTGGGTCTGAATACATTGCATTTTAAATACTTAGTTATGCAAAGAGCATTCCAACCTTTTTCTGGTTGTTTTTTGTGCAAAACCTTTGACCTAATTAAACTACAGACATGGCCTTTTTCCACGTGAAGCGGCGTATGTAATGAGGCATCGTAAACAGACTTTCGCTCAGTTTAATCTGAAAATGTAAAGATCTCCACGGATATTTGACCAATCAACAAGAAAACAAAAGACTGTTTTTATGCTGACAATCCATTCTCTAAACCTAAAGTACCACATCTGAGCAAAGTCTTTGTGAAAGATCGCAGAATTAGAAGATATCCACAGAGGTTAATTGGAGACAACTTGGCCAACACGTCCACGGGTCAGAAAATTCTTCGACGGAGCGATTTTCAGTCATAAGTTTATTGTGAGCAGCTAATCACGGCTCGTAGTTTCGTCTCAGCTGTGACAGCTCGTGTTTCCACATAGTCTACACCTCTAAACCTCATTAAAAGTGGATTCGAGCGAACGGTCTCCATGCAAACAAACAGCGGCCCCGGTCATACCGGAAATCCCCCACATCTTTCACGCAAAGGCTCATGGGGCGTAGGAATAAGGTGGATAAGTTAAGTTAAAAAATATTATCGCTAAAACTACTTCCGGTTTCGCCGTACTACTTCCGGTTTCGCGGTCCCGAGTGTAAACAGAAGCTCCTACATGTCAGGAGCAGTCAGATCTGCATCAGCTGCCATCCACGCTAAAAACATTAATAAGGCAATGCCGTAAGTTTGTATATTGTTTTATATCTTTGTTTAGCTTTATATTTTCGTATTATATTTGTAGTTTATAGGATGAGTGCATTTTATTTTTATATCTGCATCAGCCGTTAGCTGACATTGTGCTGTGCTGTGTTTGCAGTTTTCACCGTCCAGTAAAGAGAAAATCAAACTACTACAGTCTCCGAGGTTTCTTTGCTGGTGGTTTAACTGCGTGTTTCATCAGACACTACAACAACAAACCAAAGCGTGAACATTTGAACAAACCGCAATGGAAACATGGTACAAAGTTTTTATTCCTTTCTGGTTGTTAAAGTTTAAAGGGATATTTCAGGATTTTTGACAAAGGGCCTCATTTCCTAGTTATCCAGAGTGATTTCTGGAGATATGTATATATTTTTTAATCATGCAGTCCTTATATTTGAAGAGTTTAGTGGTGCTAGGCTAGTGCTAGGCTAGCACATGTCTATGGTAACTAGTAGCCTGCATTAAAAACCTCTTCAAAATCATGGGGTCGTCCTCCAAACGTTGCCATATCTGATGTGTAGAAAGCTCCTTTGTGAATTCCACGTGTAGTAATGCCGGCCGCAGGTAAACAAACTACTGTAGATCACTCCGCCGCTGCGTAGCTTACAACCAGGAAGCTGATGCTGCTCAAATATAAGTTATTTTCAATGTAAAATGGTTATATTTAAAAAATGATTCAGTCAACACAGACATTTATTTATTGGAAAAATGTTTTCTCAGTAGTATTTTCATCATATTATATATTCAAATTCTCATTAATTCCAGCAGTGAAAACCTTCCAAACAAATGATCCTGGAGCATCCACGAGACCACTGTGATGGAAAGTAGGCGCCATGCTGACCACTCGTACAGGGCTTTTTTCCACATAAAAAGTTGCATAATGCGCCTTTAAAAAGCCTTGAACCGGAGTTGTCTTTGCACAGGTCTGGCCGTACGTTCTCCTACCTCCTATCCGAGCCCAGGCTGATGGCAGGACCGGGGAAGCCCTACCACGACTGGGTGGGCTCGGACTACGCTGACGACCTGCAGTCCGTGTTTGGAAAGTCCTTCTCCCTGTCCACATACATGAGGGCCTACCGGACCAACTTTGCCAGGAGCGGGTGAGACTGTGAGACTAGCCTGATGCCTTTTTCTATTTTGAAAAAGGCATTCCTATTTTGCTAGACAGGGAGATCAGTCTCCCCTCCTGGAACCGCCACCTTAACGTGGTGGAAGGGTTTGAGCGCCCGAATTATCCTGGGATCTCTGTTGTCGGGGGCTTGGTGCCCCTGGTAGGGTCTCCCATGGCAAACAGGTCCTAGGTGACGGGTCAGACAAAGAGCGGTTCAGAAGCCCCTTATGAGAGACCAACAGGCCCGGTTAGAACCATGAGGCTGTCCTTCTGTGGACCCACCACCTGCAGGAGGAGCCATAGGGGCTGGTGCAATGTGATTTGGGCAGCTCCAACAGCTGACCCCACAACCCGGCAACGGACAAGTGGAAGAAGATGGATGGATGGGAGGTCATATTGAATACCACAGCGGATCTTCTTATCAGTTTTGAGCCGTGATGCGCTGAACTTGGCTGCACTAAATACTAGATCTACTGTATGTTTTCAATGGGCAGCACACAGGTTAGGCAATGGGGACGCGATTGGGTTTGTTTTAGAACGAGCAAGAGACCCCCCTCGGAACCTCTGTCTACGATTTAAGACGAGCTGTTCTCTTCTCTGCCGCTAGTGTCAAAGCCTAGGATTGCTCCAGTGCATTTGGTTAAATCAACCCCGTCTGACTCTGATTTGCCTGATTGGGCAGATCATCAACATCAAGGGTGTGTTAAAAAAAGTATCAAACCACAAGCCTGTTTGTAATGTCATTTGCACACATGAATTTAGACGTGTCAGTCGTGTTGAGAAGGTGCGGTAACAAAGTTTGTCCCCATGATGTTAAAGTTCAAAAAGATTGAAGCAATTCTGAAGCTTTTTAGTGAGATGGTCCTTTTACCATAGCACTATGGAAATGTAATAGTCGTTGCCACATCTTCACTTTACAATTATAATCCTGAAAATAACATTCAACATAAAGGACACAGGTTTGACCATGTAAAATTGTCTTACGAAAACCAGCCTGGTCCCTAATTGTTACTAACCCAGCGTTATCACAGGAGGGATATCTAGCTGTAGAAAGTATTTTTTTTAAACGTGCAATGCATTCCAATGGGGGACTAGCGGTTATATGGAGGTACTACAGCCATGGCGGCCCCTAAATAAAATAAAGTTAACCCATAGGCAACAAAGGTGTGTTAATATAGACAGGACAAAGGCAAGTTAGGAAATCATTGAGGCTTTATTCTCCTTACGTTAATATAAGTTAGGTTTAGTTAAATATGTTTTAACAAGGAAGATTTCAGTTCATAGGTTCACATCATTTTTAGACCGTCCGACATCGGTCCAGATGACAGTTCGTAAAGTCCACGTGCATGAGTTTTACACACGGCATTGTAGAACAGTAGAAGTTATCACAGCGGTAACAAAAAGCTACAATCAAAAGGGGCGAGTGGGCACGCCATCAGGACCCTACAACAGTAAATTAGATATGCGACAGAAGCTATGAAGGGAAGGCTAATATTTCAGACTACGAGCTTACACAGCAGGTGAATGGTTGATTGCATTGCACTCTCCGGACGAAGCCTCTAGCAAGCTAAAAATAATGACCATTAGTGACCACCCAATCATTACAGCACAAACGCCATCGCACTAGCTTACCCGCGATGCACCATGGAAGTTGAAATAAATCTAAATCCCAACTCACTACATAAGGTTGGTGCCACCTGCTGACCGATGAACCTACTACACAAGGAAATCGTTGAAGTGCCTCACGGCTCCACTCTCCTGCCATCGCAATATTATCCTGATATGTATTGTATTGTGCAAAAGTGTATTGCCATTTACTATGCCTGATTTGATTCGTTCAGCTGTGGACTCAAGTCATCCCCAGCCTCCCATAGTCAGTGGCTGTATCCGAATGTCCACCCTAGTCCCTAACCCCTCATTCACTACATAGGCCCGCACTATATAGTATACTATATAGTCCACTGATTCGGACAGAAGCCCACTACTTTCTCCAAGCTGCGTGACGTCACACGTGCTGCGGCGTGCAGACTTTTTTCCTTTTTTTTTTTTGTCTGAATTTATTTATTGTTACAAATGTTTATTTTATTAAACAGAATGACAGTTTTGGCACATTTACAGGCGTTTTATTTTACATTTAAATAAAAATTAAAACTATCATAAAAAAAAAATTTAAAAAGGAAAAAAAATCACTCCAGAAGACGTGCAGAAAGTAGGTCAGAGGCTGGTGTCCGGAGCGCCAGCAGAATGAGTGCACTACATCTGCTGAAAGTTCGCTAAAATGTATTTCTGCGATAAAGACCAACCAAACTCATGAGACAGGGGACTAATTATGGATAAATACGAGTCAGATACGTTATATTTAACATGGATTTTACATGAATGGCTTGGATTATTCGAGAGGAAACTATCGGTCATTTAACAGCTCAAGCTAAAGGTAAGCAGCTAACGCTAGCATTTTTCACCGTAACCGTTTATATTTAAGTCATTTATTCATGATAAATACGCAACACACGATTGAAACAGCTGATTTCATTCAGTCATGTTGTTTAGTTCAAAGACCTATTGACCCGTGTAGTGAACACCGCTGCTCACTACTTTTCAGAATGCATTGTGGGAAATTTTGAGTACACTACTTTTTTCTCTCTGGACATTCGGACGCCCCTACAAAATGGCGTGACCACTATATAGTCACTATATAGGGAATAGTGCGGACATTCAGACACAGCCACTGGCCACTTAGTTTGACCATTTTTGTGAAGTTTATGTTTTCACTTCCTTATTGGACACCGACAGGAAGTGACATCGAAGAAGGTAAACAATTTTAAACTGTTGCCGTGCAACCATGTTAAGTCAATGGGAAATGTATGAGTCAAACTGCTATGGAATGTTTCCTTCTTTTATGTCACTTCGTGTCAGCAGCTTAAAAATTCAAATAAAAATAACTTTTCTGACCAACATTTCTTGCTGCTTCACTGAAAAAAATGATGCAACTGATGAACTTGCAACTGATGTAATCCATCTAAATAAGTCTTATTTTCAAGAGCATTAAAATCTGTCATATTCACTTTAAATCATCGAGAGGACTGGACTGGGTCAACTTTACCAAAACCCAGTCCCGTCGATGATTTAACCTTTTCTACGATGTCTCCAGTAGAGGACAATTTAGTGCCATCCGGCCTGTGACGACAGCAACACTGAAAGTCCACTATATACAGGGGAAACTCAGAAAATTAGAATATCGTTCAAAAGTTCATTTATTTCTGTAATTCAACTTAAATTGAGAAACTAATATGATATAGACTCATGACATGCAAAGTGACATATGTCCAGCCTTTGATGATTATGGCTTACAGTCCTTTTTCAAAATATTCTAATTTTCTGAGATTTTTATTTAGAGATTTTACAAGCTGAGCCATAATCATCAAAATGATAACAAATAAAGGCTATA
Organism: Neogobius melanostomus; assembly: GCA_007210695.1. Taxonomy (NCBI): domain Eukaryota; kingdom Metazoa; phylum Chordata; class Actinopteri; order Gobiiformes; family Gobiidae; genus Neogobius; species Neogobius melanostomus. The sequence continues at coordinate 117,428 of VHKM01000420.1, forward strand.
CATTTGTCACTTTGCATGTAATGAGTCTATCATATATTAGTTTCACAGTTTAAGTTGAATAATAGAAAAGAATGCACTTTCTAACGATATTCTAATTCTCCGAGTTTCACCTGTTTATACTGTATATAGAGGAGATATTCAGAGGGACTCATTACAACGTGTAGCGCGGATCCTAAAACATTGCAGTTTGTGATGAAGTGAAAGTGGGGCGTGGCTCTGCCGTCTTGAATCTGCAGCGGTTCCGCACCTGCAGGTTTATAATATAAAGAGGCAAAGCGGCATCGATAATTAAGGAGACCGGTGGATCGCTCAATCAGAACCGGTTCTACTTGTTGATTTACTCGTGGCTGTGCCAGTGGGACAAAGAGCCACTACTACTACTAGACCCCTGCACTATACGGTCAGTCGCCCCTTTGACTGCTGTGTGATTTAACGAGACAGAAGACACTGTCAGGCCACCTCTAATCACCTGTCCTGTTTATTTGTGATTCCAAAGTTTCATATATACAAACCACAAAACCTTCGAGTGGTCTCGTCATTGCAGCCTGGGTCAAACTTCACAAGCTGGATCACTAAAAGCTTTTTTTTACATTAAAAGTGCATAATCTGACCATAAATGCCCCATTATAATTCATTCACTTTTTTTTTTTTTTTACATATGGAAAGATTATTTTCACATCTTGTAAATTAACACTCTACAAAACTTATGGGGGTAAGTTTAATTCATAAAATGCATAAGCTCATATTTCTCACAGCGCTCATTGTGTTGCTGTTGGTCGCCCCCTGTTGGAGACACTGTGCATAGCAGTGAAGACGTTGGTACATAACTCTGAGGTCCCACAAAGAGCGACGTGAGGCTCAAACTTGGAGCGGGAAAGTGAGCAATGACAACCAGATAAGCTGAGGAGATAGTGTGTATGTTTATGTTCCAGTACATTCGTGTGAGCCTCATTTATGGACTTATCACAGGGAGTCCCGCCAGTGCTGGGGCCACATGGTTCAGAGGTCCATGGAGTCCCGCTGGTATTGGAAGCGTGGGCTGTTGGCGCTGTAGAACTGGCTGTACCAGCGCCTGTGACTCTGGATGGCGCTGTCCTCCTTCACCAGCATGGGACTGGGGTTGTACCTCTTATTGTTCCACACCATCACGTCCCGCTCAAACTGCGCACAAAGAATCAGCATAAAATAATTATCTTTGTTTGGTTTTAGTTCCAAAGTTTAACATGAAACAACTTGAGAAAACAGGACACAGTGGAGAAAACACAAAGGTAATTGATTTCCCATCGGTGTTTGAGTCGATTGGTGGTCACAGCAGATGCGATCTTTGCCGTGCTTTATCTTTGCCATACATATTATACTTCGAGGTAGGCACCGGAAAAAAGTAAAAATAAACGTACTTTATTAATCGACTCTGTGCATAACTTCAAATCATAACAACGCCGCCCAAGAAGTGACTTCCTGTTTGATCCAGCACGCCAAAATAAAAGCACACAGCTGATCTCATTGATCAGTTCAGCAGGTACTTGCAACATTACAAGAATGAACTGCTGAACTAATAAATAAGATGGTGCTTTTATTTTAGTGTGCTGGATCGAAACAGGAAGTCACTTCTTGGGTGGCGTTGTTATGATTTGAGGTTATGCACGGAGTCAATTGTAATACATTCAAATCAGCAGCAGATGGCGGTATAGAGCGAGGCTTCTAGCTGACACACTGGCCGTTTCTCAATTCTCAGAGTGCAGACTCTGTACTTCCTGGTTATGGACTTGCAGGTGCAGACTCCGAGTACGGACTTGAGGAGTTCACGAGTGTGGACTCGGATTTTTCAGCGTTTGGAACAAGTGAACTCGATGACATCACAGGAAGTAGCTCATGAACATGGGGCTGTGAGCTTTTATAAAATTAAATCACCTCATATGAAATTAAAAGGGTGAGACACTGCAGGCGAAGTGGACAGATGTTTTTAAAGACATCAAATACAAACTTTTGCAGAAAACAAAATAAAATGTGTACATTTTAGTCAATTTCACATTATGTATTTATACATAAATAAGGCATTATGTGTAAAGTAATTAAAAATATATATCTTATGTGCAAACTGAAATAATGAAAAATAGATCAAATATAAATGTTTAAAAACTGAAACTGTTTCTGAAGTTCCCATACAAAGATTTGCCCCTTTAATAAACAATGTCAAATTATATGCATTTGTCGTCAATAACCTGCTCATGACATACGACTTTAAATTCATCTATTGCTGATTGTTGTGAGAAAATGAAAGTTTGACCAAAGTTGTTTCAACAATTCTGCTCAGAAACTCAGTAAAAACTGTCTTGAGCAGGAGACACTTCTCTGTGGATGAAATGAGTCATATAGCCATGTTTATTTACATGCACACGATCAGCTGTTGATCAGCTGAAGCTCGGCAGGCGGACGCTTGAAGTGATCCACAAAACGGATTGTGGGAAATATAGCTGGCGGAGAACACACAAGCCTCCTCTGATGCATGCTCGGTAAAACGGGCGGAGCAAGTTCTCATCCGGGGATTTACAGCGGACTTGCTGAGAAGCGGACTTTGAATTGGAACAGGACTTGGGCCTCGCGTGATGACGTTTCACGAGTCCACGAGCCACAAGTCCACACAAGTCCACAGATTGAGAAACGGCCAGTGTCTGGCTGACACAGTGTCTGCGTACACTGGTGTGTGAATGTGTGACTGGCTCCTTGATGTAAAGCGCTTTGAGTGCCTAAAGTAGGTAGAAAATCACTATGTATAAGTTGAGACCATTTTTCAATTTTTATCACAATTCATGAGTATATTTCCTTTTATAGGCAACTAAAGCCATCTAAAGCCTGCTTCTAGGGATGCTTACTTTGTACTTTGATTGGAGTACTTGCTGATACCAAATACTAATACGAGGCATTTTCTTCAACATACTTTTTAAAGTATATAGACAGACTTTTTCACAGCAGATTGGTTAGTAATTAGTTACTTTATTCATTTACATAATCAATGAAAAGGTTCTTGAGTTATCTTCTGTACTCTCTACAGATGATTTTGATTTGATGATTTAGTTTTAGTCGCTGAGTTTTCCAGATGCAGAAAGTGCCTGAGCATAAAGCGAGCAGCGCACGTCAAGTGGTATCCGTTTCTGGTATCGGGACCACATTAATGAGTACAAAAGTGTGGGATCGAGCCGATACTGGTATCTGGTATCGGCGCATCCCTACCTGCTTCTTCTGAAGTTCCCTATTGCTTTCACTTATTTACAGGTACCAGCCCTACCTGTACACACTCGGAGTAGAGGATGAACTTGGGCACGGGCGCGGGGACACTGGCCTTGTAGAAGATGGTGTGGGTGACCAGCTGTAGCAGGGGCTCCAGGGGGGTCACACAGTGCATGATGACCCCCGACCCAAGGAAGCGGTGGTCAAAGCGGATGAACACCACGCCCGGGCCTGTCTGCAACACACGGGAGATTGAGGAAAATCCACCACAACAGCTAATCACCTTATTCTGCCCCGCCCACTTTTGACACTTCCGGTCGAGCGCGAAGCCCATTCATTTAAACGGAGCTCAAATCTGATGTTTAGTACCGATTTGTGTAAAATGTCCAATGTTCATTTGCACCAACAAGTCAACACTGCACCGTTTCTCTGCATGGCTGAAAATCGGCTTTGTTTTCATGTAGTAACTGATTTTACCTTTACTCCCTTATGTTAACTGACAGGAGAAAAGGGGCGGGCACAATTCATGGCGGCTCCCAAGCGAACATCCGGAATAAGGTGCTTTGAGACGCTTGTAAAACGTAATACAAAATGTCCGTCATTTAGTTTTTAAAGCAGTACTAAGTAACTCTTGCCCCTAGAGGCCATAAGTGCAACTGCAGGTGTCTTAGCAAGTTACGATTTTTTAACTTATTAAATGTCTTGGAGAGTAAATACTACGCTGACAGAAAAGGTGAAGGGAGAGAGGGATGTTGTACATCCAGTTATACAATGGGAATATTTTTTTCACTCAAACTTGGCTGTAAATACTGTTTAAAGTGGCGCTATCCCGCAGTTAGCTTTGCCCGTTAGCCTGTTAGCTTCTTCTCCGTGAAGAACACTAGCTCTGTGCTGCATCGGAACTGCACACTAATGTGCAGTTCCGGAACTGCACACTAATGCAACCAATACATTAGTGTGTATTGGTTGCTCCGCCCCGGTGGCAGTCAAGTTGCAAGCATGGTTTTCTGGCCAGAGACACCAGGGGGAGATGAAAGACCCTCCAATCATCCCATTAACACTTGCATTACCCCCAGAGGGACTACGGAAAGGATTTATTAAGGTAAACCAAACGTGTATACATATTATACTTTGAGGTAGGCACCGGAAAAAGTTAAATAAACATACTTTATTAATTGACTCTGTGCACAACTTCAAATCATAACAACGCCGCCCAAGAAGTGACTTCCTGTTTCGATCCAGCACGCCAAAATAAAAGCACACAGCTCATCTAATTGATTAGTTCAGCAGGTACGTACAACATTACAAGAATATAATTAAATACACACATTTAAGTGTTTTCTGTTTATAGTTGGGCAGAAAGAAAGTTGGACCAATGAACTGCTGAACTAATGAATAAGATGGTGCTTTTATTTTAGTGTGCTGGATCAAAACAGGAAGTCACTTCTGATTTCTGTTATGATTTGAAGTTATGCACAGAGTCAATTGTAATACATTCAAATCAGCAGCAGATGGCGGTATAGAGCAAGGCTTCTGGCTGACACAGGAGACTGAAAACCTCATTGGTTCATGAGGCTTTATTTTGCCCATCACTATAGATTACTGACATGAGGAAAAATGTATTGTGAGTTTTCATTGATCTTAGAGATTCAACTAAAATATAGAATTTTAATCGTAAAAATTGCCAAAACTGCTTATGTTATTCGGCAAAGAAATGTGAATAACTGATAGAGCCAGGTTTCAATTCATCTTTATACTGTGCTAACTTTTTAAGATTTTTTTCAGAGGAGATTTTAGACATGTTCAGTTTTTGAAGTTAGTAAAAAACATGTGTAAAAATTCAAATTTCACGTGATATATATTTTTGTTATAAATCAGTCTAGAAATTAGATATTTAAAAAATCCTTCTGTTACAAGGGGAAGTAACAAAACCAGGATGTAACATTTATTTTAAAAGGAATGCAAAGGTAAATTGAACAAAGGTTGCAAAAAAGGTTCCAAAGAAAGCTCAACAGAATGACACAAAACGTAAACTAGGATATCTAAACCAGAGTTCACTAAATACAAATACAAAACAAAACCAGTCTCTAAAAGTCCCAGAGGACGACGAGTGTCTCACTACAAAATTACAATAAACAACAGAAAGCACAAGAGACACATGCTCCATCTGAAACCAGTAAATTGGTAAGAGGTCAAACCGGATGTGCGTCAGCGTCCGCCATGATAAGAAGCCTCCGAATTGGGTTGTCAGTTAGGAAGGAGTTAAGGAAAGTGGCCTGTATGCTAACTATCATAGCCACTTTAGCATAGGGACCTCTGATGCTAACTCACTGGCGATTAGGAGCCATGTGCCATCCCATAAGCCACTGTGCCAATCTCCCCTCGCCCCCCTCGAGTGATTCATGCGCAACCACTGTTGATTGACAGGTGCACATTTAATAATAAAAATCATTAAAAAAAAATAAGATTCTGCACAAGCCAAACTTTATAAACGTGACAAAATACATGTTGTCACCACAGCTCAGTCACATGGTTTTAAAGAGCCTCCTCAGTAAATGGCTTAAATGAAGCAGTTTGTGCTTTTTTCATTTAGTAGAAACTTAAGCCACATGGCTAATTTGCAAACTGTAGCTTTATGAAACAGCTGTTGAGATAAAATAAAGGGAAATGTGAAGGATCATTTGGATGTTTCTTTTTTTTTTCACCTTAAATGTCTTTACTTGGACACTATGTTGTTGTTGGACAATATACAGTAGGGGGCGGTATGCGCTTTTGTTTGGCCTGCACTGAACTTTAAAGAAGAAGAAGAACAGCTGTTGGTGATGTCACTTCCCCTTCCCCTGGGTAAGGACGGTCGAATTGGGCAAAAGCTGCTGAAGCTCTAGTTCACTAACTGGATAGAGATCGAACAGTTGACCCCATGAAAGGTTAGGGATTAGTTGCTAGTGTTAGTACTTAGAGGCTACAATTTAATGGTTTCCGATGCAGCAACAGAGCTAAGTGGCATGCAGTTCAGTGTAAATCCCAGCAGCCCCGAATGGCAGGTCCTTTAAAGGTGTGGCAGCTCAGGTGGAATTCCAGGGTTGGCCAGACTCTGGAGCGCCGCACCAATCATAGGTGAGGAAAGTAGTAAGACCATTAGCCAATCAGGAGTCAGGCTCAGAGACAGTCCATCGATGGCTTAAGAGGACTTCCACAACCACATTTAAATAAAAAACAAAGAAGGGATCAGCACACAGGGATATGGCCAAAATGGAGGCGCTGGGGCCGAAACACCTTCAACATATTGAAGTACAAGACTGGTATCTATGAGCGCTACTGAAGTGGAGATTTGGTTGCAAGAGTGCAACGCAGGGGTCTCCAACCTTTGGAACTCTGTGAGCTACTTTCAAGTATTCAAAAATGGCAACAAAGAGCTACTTGCGCTTTGTCGGCAAGTGTAAATATGCGGCTTATGTAGACTTCAGAGGATCTTTCAACACATTAAAAGCAAATAACTCGAGTTTATTGTTTATTCTTTCATGTATTTACCGAAACAGTCCGTGTTCAGTATGTTCAGAACAAAAAGTAAACGTAATAAATGTGACTCTTCAAGCAAATGTAGAAATCAGAGGTACAGAGAATAGCAAACTCAATCACTGCAATCGCCATGATAACGCATTCCATAATCCTAAAACTAAGACCTCTAAAAAAAAAAAAAACATCATAAAGGCAGTAGCAATAATACCGTAATCTAAGACTGAGGGATACAAAGGGCACAAAGAGCACCCTTGCTTTGGGCAGGGCGGTCGACAAGGGTTGATATTCACTGATATTTTTTCTATTATTATTGTAACACTTACTGAATTCATTCATTTCCTCATTCTGACACCAGAAGCATGGAACTATGGGAGTGTTCTGGATTCGGGCCAGGTGTGTACTCAACAAGAATTGCTGTGTTTTTCTGGGCTTCTACTATAATGGCCTGTCATGTGTCTTCAGCGGACGTCTTACCTGTCGAGCCACCACGCTGACGTCGAGCAGGGACAAGTGCAGGCCAAACAGATGCATGGCGTGTTTGACCAGCATCTGAGAGCAGTGCCTGTTGGGCTCGGGCTCGGGGTGCCACTCCACCTGCAAATCAAAACAACCTAAGTCAAGTCACACAAAAGATGCGTCAGGAGAAAGCAGAGATATGTCGCCCCCACCTGCCCGGCCAGTCTCACTCTCTAAACCCAGTGCTCTAGACTAATGTCTGTTGATATAGTAAATTAATCATTAAACAGAAGCCCAATTCTGTCAACTGTGTATTTGTATTTGAAGGTTTTACTGTCCCCGTTTTTCTCCTCTGTGCATGTTTTGGTTTCATGCAGAAAACAAGAATTGTGCACAAGCACGGTCCCGGCCAAATAAACAAATGAAAAAAAATAAAAAATCCTGTTCAAACTGTGAAATTTTTGTTTGGCCCAAAATCGTTTCTAGCTCTCACAATCCCTCCTGCACATCCGAATTGTTCACCACCTCAGTGAGAATATTTATAAGCTGCCATGGATGTTAGCATTAGCCGCGTTAGGATTAGCAAATGCGTTGCGAGTAGCCAATTTATTTATTTATTATGGAATCAAGGTTATGACTGTAATAGTAAGTAATGGGACAAAGTAACAATTATAAATCTAACTTTTTTCTTTTAATATTCTGTTCCTAATCCTTTGCAGTCATTGACAGCCTGAAGTCTATAAGGCTAGACGTCACCAGACGCTGGGTTTCATCCCTGGTGATGCTCTGCCAGGCCTCTACTGTAAATGTCTTCAGTTCTTGTTTGTTCTTGGGACATTTTCTCTTTAGTTTTGTCTTCAGTAAGTGAAATGCAGCTCAATTGGATTCATGTCAAGTGATTGGCCATTGAATAACATTTCACTTCTTTGCCTTAAAAAGCTCCTTGGTGGCTTTGGCAGTAGCTTTGGGTCATTGTCCATCTGCACTGTGAAGCGACGTCCAAGCATTTGGTTTAATATGAGCTCATAATATTGCCTGAAACACTTCAGAATTCTGCTGCTGCTGCTGTTCCATTGGCCCATACAAGCCCATGCCATGATGCTGCGCCACCATGTTTCACTGATGAGGTGGGATGTTTTGAATCATGGCAGTTCCTTTCTTTCTCCATACTTTTCTCTTCCCATCACTGTGGTACAAGTTGATCTTTGTCTCATCTGTCCTAGGATGTTGTTTCAGAACTGTAAAGGCTTTTTTAGATGTTTTTTTGGCAAACTTTAATCAGCCTCCTGTTTTGAGGCTCACCAGTGGTTTACACCTTGTGGTTAATCGTTTGTATTCTCTCTGGTCAAGTCTTCTCTTGATTGTTGACTTTGACACATACACCCTCCTCCTGGAGAGTGTTTTTGAGCTGACCTATTGTTGTGAAGGGGTTTTCTTCACCAGGGAGAGGAATTCTTTGGTTCTTCACCACATTTGTCATCTGTGGTCTTTCAGGTCTTTGGTGTTGTTGAGCTCACCGGTGTGTGCTTTCTTTTTTATAATGTTCCAAACTGTTGATTTAGCCACGCCTGCAATTTACACTTGAAATGAACTGGACGTCTCACCTGTTCCTTATGAATGGGATAATGAGGGAAAAGCAAACACCAGGCCATGGAACAGCTGAGCAGCCACTTGTCCCATTACTTTTGAAGTTGGAGGCTCACATAAAAACAGTTGTAGTTCATCTGATTTGGATGTAAATAGCCTCAAATTAAAGCTAAGTATAAGCACACAGAGTCGGTGCTGGCCCTTCTGGGGCCTTAAGCAAAACTCCACTCAGGGCCCCTACAGTACGCATCCCATGGCTATTCGATGAAGAGCGAACCCATTTACGGTAAAAAACTGTTACACTGTGCAGTAGTGCAGGGCAGAAGTGGAACATAACCTCAATTTGGGCCCTGCCCCTCTGTGTGAGAACCATTAACCACTAAGCCACTGTCAGACTGGAGTTTAGGACACCACTAGTCTATTTCCCCCCACTTTTTAAACTGAAACCTGCACCAGAGAATCAGCCTGACAGTAATTCGTTTTAGACCGTGCACATTCCGAGAACTAGAGTTATTGAAAGTAACTGCGCTCATGAGAACTGTGTGGATTCAACTCCCTTTTTCTCTCGTCTATTCACTGCAGGAACTGCAGGATGTGAAATACAAATAAAAGTGTCATTATGATATATCGACAAAGGAGGACAGATCACTTTAAGCTCTCGGGAACATCTTGAATGTGTGTGATGTTGTCCAGTACCTTGGCCACATCATAACTGATCGTTTAACAGACGATGAGGACATTTACCGTCAGTGCCGGATGTTTTATGCACAAGCGAACATTCTGTCTCGGAAATTCTCCTCCTGCTCTGTACAGGTGAGACTCTGTTTCAAGCCTACTGCTCACCTCTGTACACCGCACATCTGTGGGTGAATTATAAAAAGTCCAGTTTCCAGAAACTTACAGCATTCAATGATGCATTGAGAATTTTTTTTTTTTTTTAACCCGATGGACAAGTGCCAGCGAGCATGAGGCGAGGCGAACACCGGGAGACAGACCGAGTGGAGACGCGAGCAGTGAAACAACACCGTGACACCGGCCCTTGCAGCAGTGGGGGCCCTACGCACCTTGCGTAATCTGCGTATAGGAAAAACTGGCTCTGTAAGCACATCTTTGTTGTTTCATTTGAAATCGATTGTGGTGTTTAGAGGCAAAAACATAAGAGTCGATGTCTCAATATTTATGGACCTGACTGTGTCAATATTGAGCATGTTTCAGTTGGATAAACAAGGACATTTCTGGGGTACCACTTTGAGGCCAATGTGACTAAATGACATTGTACAGTATTTGTGTCGCTGTTTTATTAACTGCAGCTGACAAAAAACGGCCCGCCAAACCACTAAAATGTTCATTCTTGATTCGAACCGCCAACCTCTCGACTATTGGACGACCTGCCCTGCCATCTGACCCATTGTCAGATTGTCCTTCACTGATTGACATGCCTGTGTTTAGCAAAAGGTAATGCTCCGGGGAAGGGACGCGACTGTGAAATGGGCCTATGCGTCAATACAAATCACATGTAAATATTGTGGGAGGATATGAAAATCTTCCTCTCCCATAACTCGCTATACAATCAAAGACAGACAGAGAAGATCTGTGCTTTAATGCCTGACCTTCCATTCGTGCTTCATGAACTCCCAGGCTTTGCTTTTGGTGTAGCGCAGGTCCACGCCGCTGATCATCCCAGGCTGGTGCAGGTGGCCTAGGTGCGCAATGTCCGCCGCGTTCTCCGGAATCTCCTAAGAAAGAAAAGTGTGTTGCTTTGATCTAAAGTGTGTACATTATGTGCCATGTGCATCATTGACTACCTGTTTTTATAAAGCAGCACGTTTTTGAAGAAAAAAAAAAACACCCAGTGCAGTGGTTCTCAACCTTTTGGAGTCGCGACCCCCATAATAACAATTAATGGGCTTCGTGACCCCCGCCCACCGCCGCTACCCCCCACGCCACACACACATAGCCTAATGACTTTCTTTATGATCTTTGTTACACAAATAGAATGATTATTTCTTTCATTTTAAACTTTTATTACATGGGGAATGCATAGGAAATTAGGAAATATGCTAAGCCTACAGCTTTTCTTTTTATAACAAAAACATGGCTAATAAAATTCAGTCTTTTTTGTCCTTGTTGTCGAATGCGTAATTTAATAATTATCTGAATATAACCGACCAACAGAAAGAAACAATAACTATTTACATTTATTCATGACATTAAATTGACAATATTAATGAGATGGCTGTGCCTGCTTCTTTGAACAAAGTGAAGGTCATCCTCAACCCTCCTCAGCTGGGATCTGTATTTGTTTTTAATGAATGTCAGCGCAGAAAATGTCTTTCGCAAAGATACGTTGACGCAAACGGATACAGTACATTAGTTGCAGCCTGTGCTAACGCTGGGTACTCTGGGGCAACCGACAGCCAAAACTCTTCCAGTGTGCGCGTTGGAAAGACGGACTGTAATGTGCGGTCAGAGGAGAGTTCCAGCAGGGCGTCCTGTAACTCTGACGGCAGGTGCGGCGCATTGGACGAGGCGAAAGGATCACGTATCCAGTCATGGATCTCTGGCGCGTCCTCTTGGGGGAAGTATTTATTGAAACTTTGACAAAGGCTCCTGAGATGGGAACTTATTACATTTTTAAGTGCACCAATGCTTATGTCGTAACTGTCCATGAAGTCATCAAGCTCGGGGAACATATCAGCGCAGCCCTCATCCATACGCACGGCCCATCGCTCCAGCTTTCTTTTAAATGCAGTGATTTTATCAGAAAGTGTAAGGACATTTGCGTTTGGGCCCTGAAGAGACGTGTTTAAGATGTTCAGTCTGTCAAAAATGCTGGCTAAATATGCGAGGCTTGCAACCACTTAGGGTCAAGAAAGGTGTTCAGCGAGTGGGGAACCGCAGTCAGATAAAAATATGCAGACTTCTTCACGCAGCTCAAACAATCTTGTTAACACTTTGCCACGAGAAAGCCATCTAACTTCTGTGTGAAACAACAGCGCTTCGTGTTCTGATCCCATTTCATGACAAAGTTGAGCAAACAATCTGCTTTGGACAGGCCTGGCTTTAATGAAGTTCACCATCTTAACGGACGTTTGGAAAACATTGCGCAGCTCTGGCTCAAGACATTTACTGGCAAGTGCTTCCCTGTGGATCATGCAGTGTAGACATTTTACATGAGGAGCAACCTCCAATACGCAGGCTTTAAAGCCTTTTCTCGAACCCTGCATAGCGGCTGCCCCATCTGTGCAGACTGACACGCAGCTCGCCCACCGCAGTCCTGCCTTCTCTAGGTCACTGTCCAGCTGCGTAAAAATGTCCCGTCCTGTGCATTTCCCCTCCATTGCTGAACAGAACAGCAGATCATGGTGCATTTTTCCTTCAAATGCGTACCTGATGAAAGTTAACAGCTGCGCGTGTCATTGTGTCATTTGACAAAGGAATGGTCAGGAGGGTTTGGGATATTTTTTCCCCGTGCATAGCCCTTGTCATGGCCACTGCTGCGGGACGTATGAGGCTCTCTGCAATAGTGTGGGCCTTTTTAGACTGAGCCACCAGATACGCCACTTCATAAGAAGCTGCTAGGGCTTTTGCTGGGGCTGTAGCGTATTCTGTGACCACTGTTTTCTGGCACCAGAGTTCTTTGGCTTTGCGCTGGAAAAAATCTAATGGCTTGTCCTTGTATGTGCTGTGTTTTGTCTCTAAATGTCTCTTAAGCTTAGCTGGTTTCAAGCTCTCGTGTGCCAACACTTCAGAACAAACTACACACTGAGGATATTCAATTTCATTTTTACTGTGCAGACAAATCCATATTTTAAAAACTCCGTCTGATATCTACGAACTTTTCCGAGGGCCTTGACACCCGAGTCAGGCACCTTGCGCTTCTCAGCCACTGGATCCGCTGTTTGGGATGAGTCAGTAGGCTGTTCTGTGGTGGTTGTCTCTTCCTGCTGTCTGTGTGGAACAAAAACTGCTTTTTTCTGAAGCCAACGATCGCAAGTTTGTTTGCTAATAGCCCAAGTCCGCCAAAATGTATCTTATTTATTCCCGCTGTTGGGTCACACCGTAAACGGCCATTATAACCTATAATTCTTAAGATAAATTAATAATTGGCTAAATCTAATAATTAAGAACAAATAATACACCTTTGATAAAATACCACACACATGCTACAATAAAATAATATTTTTCTAATTGATTTTTTTTTCTTTTTTTTTTACTAGCCTGATCTGGCGATCCCCCGAATTTTTTTCACGACCCCGCGGGGGTCCCGACCCCCAGGTTGAGAACCACTGCAATAGACGAATAGAGATTCTTTCCAGTATTGCAATTCCAGCATTGTGTTATTTTAGCGTTTTGTGTCCGTTTAGAGACCACAACAAACTTCACAACACACATTTCCTCTCCTCAACATGAGTGGACGGACCGGCATCTCTCAATCTCTCTCCTCTTCACCCGAAGCAGCGGCGCAGGTTAAACAGGACAGAGCACAATGAGTCACTGTTTTAAATATTATTGTAACGAATGTAATGAAGGCAGCTTTGCGTAGTTTTGTTTTCGCTTATAAATTAAACTTAAGTCCACATGATTAATTTCCATAAACGCAGACAGTCTTTACTGTGCCGTTAATGACAAATTTCCTAAACTTTTGTTTTCTCCCCTACCTAGATCTGGCCTTGTTGGTGAGCATTTTCTCTCTGCACAGTCTCTGTCTGAGAGCCACATTTTCAGAGTCCCCTGAAAGAAAACTGATCCATCTGACCCATCACGTATAACAATAGGTATACAGTAGCTACAGTGGGTTGCATGAGTCTCTGCCCCCCTTTAACTTTCCAATATTTTGCCACACTATGGTCCACAAACATAAATATATTTAATTGAAATGTTATGTGAAAGACACACACTAAGTGACAAACAGTCGTGAAGTGAAATGAAATTTATACAAGATTTTGAACGTTTTTTATAAATAAAAACTGAAAAGTGGGGTTTGCAAAAGTATCTACCCCCTGAGTTAATACTTTGTGGAACCGGTTTTTGCTGCACTTACAGCTGCAAGTTGTGGAATTATTTCTATATATATTTTTATCATACTAGGCTTTAATGATTATGAAACTGTGTTGATGTAAGCTATGCTTTAAGGTTCATTTGCAACTGGGGTTTTCTTATTGTTGTCTTTACTCTTGGAATCCACTGGGGGCAGTGTGTTAGAATATGGAGTCAGGTTGCGCAGAGGAAGTGCAGAAGAAGAGCATTCCAAGAGCACTGATTGGTTCTTCGACAAGGAGACGCCTACTTCCTGTTTCTATAAAAGGTCCATTCACGGGGCCTCTCCCTCTCTCTCTCCCTCCTTGCTGCCCGATCAACATGTGTCCCTTGGGACAGCCGCATAACTTTTTGTTTTAGTCTGTAATGTTAGGAATAAAACAATGATTTTGATTTTAATAGAACGAGCCTCCGTATTCTTTTTCATCCATTTTTGAACACAACAAAGTCCTTTGGGGTTTGTCTCTACCAGTCCTGCATATCTTGAGACTGGGCTTTTTTACCCATTCTTCTTTGCAAAACAGCTCACACTCAGGTAGATTAGATGGAGAGCGCTTGTGAACCGCAGTTTTCAGATCCTTCCACAGATTCTTTATTGGATTTAGGTTTGGACTTTGACTTGGCCGTTGTAACACATGGATACTTTTTGTTCTCAACCAGTCCATTCTCGCCCAGGCTTTATGTTTAGGGTCGTTGTCTTGCTGGAAGATGAACCTCCGCCACAGTTTCAAGTCTTTTGCAGATTCCAACATTGTCCAAGATTGCCCTTTATTTGGCCCCATCCATCTTCCCATCAACTCCAATATCTTCCCTGTCCCAGAAAATGACAATTGCAACTACGCTGCCTCCGGGTCAGATTCACCAACACACACTAATGGAATCACAAGGAAGAAGCTAACAGGCAAAGCTAACTGCGGGCTAGCACCACTTAAGCAGTAATTACAGCCAAGTTTGGGTGAAAAATTGTGTAATTGGATGAACAATATCCCTCTCTCCCTTTGTCTTTTCTGTCAGCGTAGTATTTACTCTCACAGGCAATTAATGAGTGAAAAAACACAACTTTAACTGTACTCTGAGAGATGTTCAAAGCTTTGGAAATCTTTTTATAACCTAACCCAGCTTTATACTTCTCAATAACTTTATCCCGGACCTGTCTGGTGTGTTCTTGGACTTCATGATGCTGTCTGCTCCCCAATAGTCTCTGAACAACCTCTGAGACCATCACGGAGCAGCTGTATTTGAACTGACATTAGATTATTATGTCATTAGGGCAACATGTGATCATTCAGAATTCTATGTCTAGAAAGGCAAGATCGGTGTGTTGTTGCCTCAGTGTCATCGTCACACAGAAAATGTCATCCGGTCACCCTCATGACTGCCTGACCTGTATGTGTGCACTGACGTAGTGCTCGGTCCTCCCGCGGTACACCCACTCCCCTCTGGAGATCTCCTCCTGTTCCGGGATGTCCCACTGAGGCTGCTCCCCGTCGCAGTGGAACCACACGTAGATCTGGCCGTTCACCTCCACGCTGGGCCAACGCCGCACTCTGGCAAAGTCTGGCACTGACAATCATGTCAAAAAGAACAATTAGGAATGACTACAGGATGCACAATTCTCACTTTGTAAATGAAGCAGTTACAGTGGGTTGCAAAAGTATCCGCCCTCCTTTAACTTTGACATTTTGCCACGCTATGGACCACAAACATAAATATATTTCATTTAAATTTTATGTGAAAGACACACACTAAGTGACACACAATCGTGAAGTGAAATGAAATTCATACATGATTTAGAATTTTTTTTATAAATAAAAAACTGAAAAGTGGGATGTGCATAAGTACCGGTTGGGCGATTTAGAAAAGAAAAAAAAATAATCACAATTATTTTCCCCATATTGATCGATCTCGATTTTCGGTTAGATTTTATTTTTTCATAATGAATTAAATACGTCTTGCTGATTCATGAAATTAGATACATCTTTGATTCAAACATCAGCTCAAACAAAAATCAGGATGAATCTTGGACCATTCCTCTTTACAAAACTGCTGCAGTTCAGTGAGTTTCAGGCGGTGTACTTACTTATTCCACACTGTCCTGTGAATGTTTACATGTTATGGCCAGTAAAAATATGATACAATGTAAATGTTTGGGTGGTGTTAGTTTAAGCAGACACTGTTTATTCATTCTTATGATTTTGATGAAGATCAGACCACATTTAGTGTTATGTGAGAAATTCCAAACAGTGTTCTGTATATCAATGTCACTTTTAGATACTATACTGTATATTTTTGCATCATCTTGTAATACATCGATTTGGTTCTTCTGCAGTTTACAAAAATACTTCTTAATTTTGTAACCTGATTAAAGTGGGAAAACATTGCAAGTTTTTGTTTTTTTTTTCCCCTGAGCTAAGGCACAAAAGCCAAGAAAAACAGAAAAATATATATACACAATAAAAGAAAAAAAAAGAAAGAAAAATCATTTACATTCTGGCTCGAAAAGGAGTGGGAAGAAGACAAGCTTATTGACTCCCACCCCTGTTCATAAACTTAAATAACAATAAATAAATAATAACACTTCATATTTCTTACCATCTTACAAGACAACTATCAACCGAGTTGGTTACATATCAACAGATGCCATACTGCATTATACCAGGTCAACATTCACAGTATCTCACACGCTACAACCAGTGTATTATTTCTGTTTCTGTTTCCCATACCGAATTCATTACCATGTTGGCATTACCGTTATTCATCATCACCATTACAACCCATATAACATTAAAAATGGTCCGGGCTCTTTACCGGCCTCAGCGTCACGAATGCCACACCCGGCTCCTACAATTTGCCTACTGTCTCTCACCGCTCTTCACACACTCTCACGCCATCATCATCATCATCATCGTACCTTTTTCTGCATAAGGAATCTTGGCACATTTCCCATCGCTGCCCTCAAACTGCCATCCGTGGAAGGGGCACTCGATGCAGTTGCCCACCACACGGCCCCCCACTGCCAGGTTAGCCCCCAGGTGAGGGCAGTAGGCGTCCAGCACAAAGGCCTTCCCCTCCTGGCCCCGGAACACCGCTACCTGCTCCCCTGAAAGAGGCAGAGGACGTATGTTTAGGAATCATAGGGGTTTGAAGCTAATTCCCGTACAGCATTTCTCACAGAAAGTTAGTGCACATGTTTTGTAGAATCTGTATTTCATATTTTTCAGACTATTGAGCGCACCTGAATATAAACCGCACCAACTTAATGTAAAAACAAAGCGCAGTTGAATGCGCCATTAGCACAGGAAATACAGGACTTTTCTCTCAGTGCGCGGTCAAATTTAAACTCAGATGCATCCACACGAGAAGACACAATAAAAACAAAGACAAGATGACAGTCAAAGTTACAAGAATAATAAAACCAAAACCAAACCAAACCAAACCAGAATGTCGTAACGTACCACACTCTCTAAAATGGCCTGCCAGGCATGATTTTGCTGCGGACCCCATAAAGGCGCGATCATGCGCTGCTGTATACAAAATATACCACGTAGTGCAAAAGGCAGGTAACAAGGATTTTTAGTGTTCATGAGTCTGATGGCAGAGGGTAAAAAGCTGTTCATGTGGCACGAGGTTCTGGCCTGGCTGGACCGTCCGCAGCCTGCTGCCTGAGGGGAGAGGGACAGGGTGAGAAGGGTCCGCTGTGATCTGACCTGCACCGGGCCCTGTAAACGTACAGGCCCTGGAGAGATGGGCGCACTTTTTAGCAGCACACATGATGTGCAGCAGTCTGTGCCTGTCTTTTGCAGCGGGGCCAGTGTACCACACGGTGATAGAGGAGGTGAGGATGGACCACACAGTGATGGAGGAGGAGGTGAGGATGGACCACACGGTGATGGAGAAGGTGAGGATGGACCACACGGTGATGGAGGAGGTGAGGATGGACCACACGGTGATGGAGGAGGTGAGGATGGACCACACGGTGATGGAGGAGGTGAGGATGGACCACACGGTGATGGAGGAGGTGAGGATGGACCACACGGTGATGGAGGAGGTGAGGATGGACCACACGGTGATAGAGGAGGTGAGGATGGACCACACAGTGATGGAGGAGGAGGTGAGGATGGACCACACGGTGATGGAGGAGGTGAGGATGGACCACACGGTGATGGAGGAGGTGAGGATGGACCACACGGTGATAGAGGAGGTGAGGATGGACCACACGTGATGGAGGTGAGGATGGAGGAGGTGAGGATGGACCACACGGTGATGGAGGAGGTGAGGATGGACCACACGGTGATGGAGGAGGAGGTGAGGATGGACTCGATGATGGCTGTGTAGAACTGCACCAACAACTGGTGACTCTATTATTAGTTGCAGTTCATATTTCAAGCTTCTCTCAAATGTTAGCTCCTAGGTTCCAGAGAATGAGCTTATTATCATGTTTTACATTTCTCAGACAGCACAGAGGCATCAAAGACAAATGTCACAAACACAATGTTGTTTAACAATTAGACACTTATTGACACTTATTGCTGAAAACATAGAATACTCAATCATCCAGATTTATAAAATAAGATAAGGTCTTTATCATCATAGTTTATTTTTTGTTCATCCAGTCCTCTAGAGGGCATTAGGTTTTGTAGTAGTTTTAGCTTCAGCCAGTAGGGGACAAAGCTCCCTAGCACAAAAGAAAATGTCAACATCGAGTACAGTCAGGGAACTGTATTTATGATTAAAAGTCTTGCAAGAATGTGCTCCATTTCATGAGAAGCTCTCTATTGGAAAAGCCATTGATGCTCTGTGAGGCTCTGTTGGGAAAATGCAGGCTTTGATTGGCTAAGCGACACGCAAGCATCAAAGGAGGGGCATGTTCTGGTGCCCTCTAGTTGAACAATGATCACAAATAAACCCTTTGTAACTAAGGAGATCGAAGATTCTCTTTTACAAGCGCGCACTCTGCGTCAGATGCAGCTAGAAGAATTTGTGGATCGCAGACTTAGACTTTCAACTCAAGAGCAACCAACACCCGACGCTGCAGAAAAGCAGACAAGCTTCCGTGATCCTGTAAAGAAGAACAACCCCCAAGCATGTGCAAACCTTTATGAAGTGAAAACTATCGCAGATAGAAGTATCTTGTGTCGGCTGGTGACAGCCTATCAAGGTTGGACGCAACGTTGATCTGTAAGCTATCCTACAGCACGAGCGGATGCCAGTCCCAGTCCCCTCGTAGAGATGAACCAAACCCTTCGGACTGGCAACAAGTCTCTGTCAGCAGCGGTACAGAAAAGGTCAAGTGTCAAGAGTCTGTCACTCTTAAAGGAAAACGGTTTACAATGCCTTGGTCATTGTTTTCGCTTTAACCAATCCCAGCTCCCGCAAATGCACACTGTCGTTGTGGCAAGACACTTCACCCACCTTGCCTCCAGTTGTCTGCGTACACTGGTGTATGAATGAGAGAGTGAAAGGGTGACTGTTTCCTTACTGTAAAGCGCTTTGGGCCTGATAAAGGTAGAAAAGCGCTATATAAGCTGAGTCCATTTACCATTTTAATAGCAGCTATTGGGAAACCGGATAAGGCAAAGACATTTGGAGATTTAACGGTTTAACAGTTTCATCCATGCCAAAGGAATCTGGAATCTGTGCGATGCTGTTTTTTGATTTATGAGTATTTTATTTCTTGAAATATTAGTCTAAATCAGGGGTCACGAATTAAATTTCACCAAGGTCCGAAATGAAAAAAAATTGCCAAGCAAAGGTCCGGAACATACGGGGTTAATTCACAGTTTTATAGGTATTTTTAAGACTTTATTAAATCTATTACTGTGATTTGAAAATAATGAAATTAAGTGTTATGTTATGTTAACTGTTATTGTTTTTTTGGCTCTAAAACTATGTTTTGGCTCTTAAAAAGCAAAATGCATAGCCTCTATTATACACAATGTGCACAGAATATATGACAGTGATGTGTTTCTCCTCTGCTCAGTTCACACACACTGAGTCCTGCTTAGTCCACTTTCACACCAGGTTTAGTCCTGGTTCTGACCTGCTCACTGCCGATCGGGAAACAGCCGCGCTATTTGCGCATTACGATCCCGCGTGCATATTTAATTAAGGCGCCCTCCGCTTTTGTTTTTAGCGAGCCGTATTTCAGTCATTCCGAAACCGTTTCTAAATATTTAAAAAGTACCATGGAGCTGAGATGTAGGACTTTCTCTGTCTGTTCATCTGGGCTGTAGTTACCGCTCTGCAGTCAGAGAGGGAGAGGAAGGGATGGAGAGAGAGAGCGCACACGCAGCCGCTCGTCTAAGGGATTAGGGTCGGTTCCAAAGTTCGGATCCAAGGTTCGGGTCCGGATGTGCTGGCGCATGGGTCCGGATCCGGACCGAGGTCCGCCGTTTAGTGACCTCTGGTCTAAATACTTATTGCTGCCTTATTTAGCAGCTAACAAACACTAAACTCCTAATCACTGTGTGTTAGTGAAGTTAGCACATTGTTGGAACTTAACCGCTCAACGTTGGATTCTTCTGGTCCTCTTTGCCCTCCTGGATTCTAGAGTCTTCTTTCCCTTTTGCCGACCCCTGCAGAGCTCAGACTTGGTTTCAGTTCCGACCGCGCTGACCCTGAAGTATGTACTGTACTCTATAGTCTTGTGCCAAAGTCTGGGACCGGAGAATGTTGCTGAGCAGAAAGTCCCCAGTGAAAGAGCAGTGAGAGGATATGATTTATGAGGTAACTGCTACCTGAGGGGTGTCCTGAGACGGTAAAAATATGAGCCATATGTTAAAAAGCTGTGCACGGGGCAGCGCATGGGGCTTATGTCAGGCACAGATTGGTTTCTAATAAACGACAGCTCATTTTACATATGCCTATCCACTATTACATTTTAAAGACACACGTTATCTTGCATGAGAGTACAGCTCTTCTTTGGCAGCCATAACATTATTTTCCTCTTTACATCGCGCTGCTGTATCCACAAACTTATGAAGACTCAACAGCGTGATGTACTTCATATGTGATAGTACGATGTAAACAAAGCGGCTTAGGACAAAAAAGTTCAGTGTGTGGTTTGTTTATAGAAAACTGTTGGGGTGTGCGTGCTGATACTGTACCAAAGTAGGTGCCAGTCTGCACTCAGTCCTAGCTGCGTTAACGCGACCCAAACAAAAGCACGTATTCACCCCCACTCCCCCACCACCCGTCTTCCTTGCCCTCGGAGTGTGACTGGAGGAAAAACATTGTTCTACATAACATCGCCATTGGCCTCGGGAGTCTGCGTGGCACGCCACGATCTACGTCGTGCACGTATCGACCCTACCCCGCAGACCTTTCCACCACACACACACATGCATTTGATGCGGGCGGTGCCGCACAGAGGAGCACGCTGTACAGATCGTCATTAAAAGTTTTTAGAGCCGCGATGAGAACAAAATGTGGACAAATGCTGTCATCTGGTGGGAGTTATGGGTTATGAGAGTTATATCATTCAGAGGAGCCAAGCTGTATTAAAACAGAAAATAAACCACTAAATACAACTATGAAGGTAAGCTACATGCAAATGTTATGCTAACACCAGCTAAAGCTGCGCTAACAGCGGCTAAATGCTAATAGTTGTGTTTCCATCAGAGAAAATGCGCATCTGTCTAAAATGCGCGTAATAAATGCGTATAACAAAAGCGAATTTTCATACGTTTCCATTCAAGAGTGTTTGCGAATCGTGGCTTTGGTTACCTGGTTACAGCAGGCAGTTGCATGACGCAATGGCAGCATTTACCCAGCAGAGGGAGCACTGTACATTTTTGATGTCACTTGAAGTAGTTTTTGGCCAAATTAATTTACCATGTTGGAAATAGCTGCTTGTTTTTACTTGTAATGCCATGAATAAATGTTAATTTAGGCGACCTTTTGCTAAGCAAAAGTATCTTAACTAACTCGCTGCTGCTACTCTGAAGTCTTGCATGACCTGTAAAGGCTGGACAAACAAAAAGTGAGTGAGTGAGTTTACTACATTTTCTAATGAGGATCAGGCGGCGTCTGCGTCTCTGGGCAAGTTTTTTGTTGCTAACTTGGTCCATAGTTGCAGACAGTGTTGTAGCATAAATGCTACGGCAGAGACAGTGATGTTTGAGCCTCTGCATCTGGGAAATGTTATTGGACTAGAGACGACCTGCTACTGATGGATTACTTTTCCTCTTCACCTCTGTCCACAGGTCGGCTACGCCAACAGGCACGTGTACTTTTTATTCGCTACGTCAAACTTTATGCGAAAAAACGGTTTCCATCTTCCAAAATGCGCATTTACGCTTATGCGCACAAATCAAAACCACCTCAAGCGAGCGGATAAACCTTTTATGCGAATTAAGAATTTAAATGCGAAATTTGGTGTTTCCATCACTCCTTCCAAATGCGAAACTTCAAAATGCGCATTAAAATCCAGTGATGGAAACGCAGTTAATATCAGCAAAATCCCCTTTTAGCACAGCGGTATGATGTTGTGAAATATTAAATCTGTATGACCTGTGTGTCAATAGTGAGGGCTGTCCACTCTCTCGTTGCCAATCAGAGGTCTAGTCAGAGTCTGTTCACGTCACATCAGACTCGGGTCAGCACTTTGGCCACAGCCAGAGGTCGGTCCCTAAACCTATACCAGGTCAGACCGGTTTGGACTGGCCTTTGTCATTATATTTATGTATAAATATGGCATATAATTACAAACATGAAAACTGCAATTGTTGGAACACCTATAAACTCACACACCATTAATGCTGAACTCTTTAAGTCTCTTGGCCAATGGAGCAGCAGATACAGCATCATGTGACACGTGTGCAGTGTTTGTTTGAACTGTGGCATAAGGCATTTTTTAAATCTTTATTTTATTTAGGAGGAAAAACAGGTTGACTTTAAAAGTTCTTTCTTAACCTCTTAACCCCCGCCGCGTTAACCAAGTGCATTTTCTCGAGTTCAGCTTTACCCAGATCTAAAAGGTTACCGCCTATAGGCCAGTGTAACGCCTCATTTGAAAGCTAAGACCCACAAAACACATAACGTATCTTTTTCCTCGCGTTGTTACCGTGTTGTAGTCACTTTCGTTTCATTGCTTTTCCGTCACATTTTTGCCACATTTCTGTTACTCTCCTGTTGCTCCTTTGTGGCTTGTTTGCTGCATATTTGCCTTTTTTCCCCGCTTTTTGTCACTTATTTGTTGAAATTGTGTCACTTTTCTGTTGCCTTTTTGTTTTCATCTAATTTTTTCAAGAAGCTTTTAGATTTGGGTAATGGCAAACTGGAGAAAATGTGCCCGGCTCAGGTGGAGCTTAAGAGTTTATTAATGTTGTGCAATATAGAGCTAAAATGAAATGACTGAGTGCTGGGATGTTTTTCCGTGATATTTGGAAAGTAACTGTACTCTAACTACCGGTACTCAAAAGGAGTATTCTAAATACATGCATTTAGTTACTCCCCAACACTGCCCTTTGATCACGAGAATGACCTGCTCTACTCTGTGCCACTGTCGCCCCTACTTCCTGGGTTTCAGGTGACATCACAGCGTTCTAAAGGCCTATAATAATATGTACACTGTACAGGTAAAATGATTTGGTTTATGAGGACATTTTTGGTCTTGTACAGAGAGCTCATGGACCCAGTGACTGATATTAATAATCATTTTTGTAATGTAAACATTTTCTTTTTGCACGCAAATGACACGTGACTTCCAAGTGGATCCAAAGGCTCATTCATACTTCATACAAGACGTAAGAACTTCTTGTTCTTGCACCCTGAGCTGCAGAACAAAATGAAGTCACTTTTGCCATGGTGTCGTCAGTTACAAAACGTTTCCATGGCTACAAGGCAAAAGTGACTTCATTTTGTTCTGCAGCTCAGGGTGCAAGAACCAGAAGTTCTTACATCTTGTGAAGTATGAATGAGCGTGATGTTGGCCAATAGGAAGGACTTTCAGCCATAAAAATAATATGTCGGGAGGTTTGTGAATCCAATCACGGTCAAATACTGATGAGGAAAAACATTTGTCAATTTTCGTTTTGGAGATTTCTGACAAAAACTGTATTTCTCCCATAGAGTTGTATAGAGTTTGGGAATGTGATGTCATATCGCTAAGCATTATGGGATTAGCAGCAATTGTAAACTAATGGAGATTTTAAAAGTTAAAATACTGGAGTTATTAAAACACTTGGACACCAGTTTTTATACTGTTTTTAGCCAATATTAGTCAATGGAAATGTATGCTAACAGCTGCAAAGATGGCCGATCTCCATGGTAACTGTGGAATTTCCCGAACTCTATAGATGGAGCAACGTCTACGTCACATCAGTGGCGCCAAAAAGTTAACGCCCCTTTTCGGGGGAAAACAGAAGCTCCGTACATTGGAATGAATGAAGAAAGATCGTCTGAGAACTTTTAATTTACACATGAAAAAAACGTTTTCTTTGTTTTATTTAATTATCAAACGTGAAAAGGAAGCCATGGAAGTGACCTGTTGTTTCAGATAATTCACAGAGAAGAAGTTTACCGTTTTAAAACTGAGCTGCTAAACCCACTGTGATCATGACTTGTCTGTGACATTTGCCTGTGTAACTTTTTCACTGGATGCTTTATAATGTCACTACAGCTTCAGCTTTCAGTCTGTTGCTTTTATATTATCATTAAATTAAAATCATACAGCCTACGATGTAGTTTTGTAGCTTATGAGAGCAAATGGTACATGGTTCATTCAGCAGCTAACCTACTAGCTGCTAATGCTAACGTTAATGTTGCGTTTTAAAACCGAGAGAATCATTAATTAGGCCTAATGCTGAATAATTACCGATTAAAGACGTTACAAAGTGCATAATACACGGCCACCGGGGGAGCTGTTTCCTCAGTAATGAGCTCTGACATGAACATAACAGATGCTAGTGATCGAACTCGCTCATATAAGTGTCCACAAAAAATAAAAAATCTTCCAATCGTCTTCTGACAGTGACTTCATGTGTCTGTGATCAAGAACAGACATTGTCCTGTAGTTCTGATCACTGGTTTGGAATATTTTATCCTCCGAACAAGAAATAGTCCCTTTTTCACATACACACCAATGCCACCGGACCCAGTGGGGGGAGGAGCCAGTTTTTCTGCATTACACTTTCACAAGTCGTAGCTAAAAAGGAAATGTATGAATTACAAAAATTATCATTAATATCAGTCACTGGGTCCATGATCTCTCTGTACCAAACATGTCCTCAAAAACAAAATCATTTTACCTCTATATAATAATATAGGCCTTTAGAACGCTGTGATGTCGCCTGAAACCCAGCACCTGGCCCCTCCCCTCCACCTGACATTATGACATCATCACATTCTTAAATCGTGAACCTACTTAGTCATCTTAGCCAAGGGTTGAATTCGATTCTGGATGATTTCTCGAGCCTGCCCAGACATGCCCCTTATTGACTCAACAGACATGATGATCTGCGGTCGCCTATAACAACGTCTGACACAAATCTCGAATTCGCCTCACAGACAGATTAGAGTGTCACTTAAATGCTCACTGCTATTGTGCGGACACTCAGTAGACGCTATAGTATCCACAACACATTTCTGTTCACACAATCAGCTTTATTTGGACAGGCGAGAGTGCCAGCCAACGTCCAAGGTTAATATTTACCCCGTATCACTTTAATGTTGCCCTAATTCTGATGCCCTGACGGGACCTGGGAGCTGCAGGACACAGTACTTTGTGCATTTGTTCACAGAACACTTGTTGTTGTTTTTTTCCCCTTTTGTTGTTTCTACATCTCTTTTATATATTTTCAAAGCGGCTAATCTGTTTTTATCTGAACAGACCTCGCCCTGGAGTTGAACTTTGTTTGATTCATGTCTTTTATAACGGGCAAATTCCGATATGGGTCATTACGTTTATTATAAGCCAGTCATGCTATTATTGCCTGGCTTTGTTACGTTGAATAATAGCACTACTGCTACTACTACTACTACTACTACTACTACTGTTGTCATTCCTATTTCTAGGAATAGGAATAGTCCTTTTTAACGCATCCCACAGTATAGGACACAAAGATCATCCATAAAGTTGTAGGATAGGGTAGCTGGGTGAGGGCTTGTTGAATGGGGGCTATCGCCAACTCTCACCTGGTCCATTCTACGCTCTGGCTTTTTTCGCACAACACTATACAGGGGAAAACAAACAAAACAAAAAATAAAACTGTAGTGGAGATGGGAATGACAACAGGGAAATAACAGGACCAAAAGAGAATTATAACACACAGAATATAATATTCCTGTCCCTACACATGTCAAACGCGTGATAAAAATGTCAATAATTTTTTATGTAATAATTAGAAACAACATTAGACTGATATTGGAACATATACCGGAAAGAACTACAGTGTAAACCTGGGATTAATCTCCAATTACATCTTTAAAAGTCAGATTAACGACGTAGTAATTCTTTTTTAGATATACTTCGTCCTATCAATTGTTATTTTCCTTTGGTTAAATCTGCAAACATCTGTAACAAATGTACCAAGCTGCTGTGTTATGCATTTAAATGCTCTTCATGGCAAATTTGGCTAAGTCTGAAACTTAAAGCAGTACTAAGTAACTCTTGCCCGTAGCGGCTATAAGCGCAACTGCACGTGTCTTAGCAAGTTACAATTTTTTACTTATTAAATGTCTTGGAGAGTAAATACTACGCTGACAGAAAAGGCAAAGGGAGAGAGGGGTGTTGTACATCCAGTTATACAATGGAAATAATTTTTTCACTCAAACTTGGCTGTAAATACTGTTTAAAGTGGCGCTAGCCCGCAGTTAGCTTTGCCCGTTAGCCTGTTAGCTTCTTCTCCGTGATTCTATTAGTGTGTATTGGTGGCTCCGCCCCGGTGGCAGGCAAGTTGCAAGCATGGTTTTCTGGCCAGAGACACCAGGGGGAGATGAAAGACCCTCCAATTTGTATTACCCCCAGAGGGACTACGGAAAGGATTTATTTAGGTAAACAAGTTACTTAGTACTGCGTTAATGCTGATGATTGTATCATTATAAATGTGTATCTGTTCAGCTCAGGATGGACTTAATTGTCATTTAGACCTTACAATTTATTATGCTATGTAAATGTATATTGAGTGGAACACGGTGTAGGCACTTATAAGCTTATTGCTTCAGCCTGCTCCATTTTGAGCATCCACAATTGTATGAATTTTGAAAGACAAAATTAATGTAAAATTGCTCAAAATAAACTAAACTTAAACTACTACTACTCTGCACTCTTTGCTTTGATTTATTCATGTTCATGATAATGTGTTATATTGATTTTATTTGACTTTTGAATGCAGTTTTTATGTACCATTATACTCTTCCAGTCCTGTAAAGCACTTGTCTTTCTTTTTTTTTGCCTTGCCAACTGTTTTGTTTGTTTGTTTGTTTTTTAGATCCTACCCCATAGTGTCCCAGAGAGGGGGAAAAAAAGAAAAGCTTTGCCTCGCAGCTGACTCTGGCAGGATGCTCAGGGCCTACTCGGATGGTGGGCCACAGGTTCGAGCATTCAGGCAAATCGCCCGGAATGAGGGGAGCGATAATCAAGGAGGGCAGGACTTGGCCAGAGGATGTTAAAATGGCTTCTCTGGCTACAAAAAAAACCTCAACTCACTCCGGTTCAGCTTTACCCAAATCTAAAATCGTCTTGACTGGAGCTTACAGCCCATTAGGCCAGTGTAACGCCTCATTTGAAATCCTGCAAAACTGATGCAAATGGATCCTCCTTTGTTCTTGCCGTGTTGTCGTCACTTTTTGCCTCTTTTTCCATCATATTTTTGTCACATTTTGTTTCCTTTTCAATAAGTCTCTGTTTCAACATATTTTTGTCTTTTTTTGGGGGGGTCACATTGTTTTCTCCTTGATTTGTCGCTATTTTGACGCTTTACTCAAGAAGCTTTTAGGAATCTTTTCCTTCACTATAAAATCGGGAGATTAGTGGGAGAAATGACTGAGCGGGAGATGGGGTTAAAATTTGTGAGTCTCCCGCACGAATCGGGAGAGTTGGCAAGTATGATTTAATCTCCAGTGGTTTGCCATTTTATGAACAGAAAATCTTAAAAGGGACTACACGGAGTTTAAAAATGTTATAATTAAGTATTTTCCTCCCCCTACATGTTCCAGCCGTCATGCACGAGCTTAAAGGGATATTTCAGGATTTTTGACACAGGGCCTCATTTCCTGGTTATCCAGAGTGTTGTTGATGTCTGGAGATATATATTTTCATCTCTGCTGAGACTGCTGCCTCCGCGACCCGGCCCCGGATAAAGAGGAAGAAAATGGATGGATAGAATTCCACTTGTCATATTGTTTAGGATGTTTGTGAAGATATTATCAGCATTGTGTGCAGTTATCCTGGTGGGGCGGGTGATTAAGGGGTAAAGTGACAGACTGTACATGGTGTCCACACATTTTTCAGTAGATTTATGCGATTTAGCTTTCAATAAATCAATATTACAATCTCCACAGACAAAAATAACTTTGTGTTGCCATTTGTAAATATCTTTTCAATACATTACATAAAAACATCAATATCTGCACCAGGCCCGATAAATACTGCAATGTTATGCTCGGAGTGGGTGATCAAATGACAGATTTGGATGAGTGCCTAAACTATTTGAATTTCATGTTTGGCTGCCTTTAGTCCACATCTCCATGGAGACGAGCTGGAGGCGTACCCGCCCTCAGTGAAGTTACAGTCCGGTCTGAGGAGGGAGAGCCCATCCCGGCACAAGCACGTGTTTATTTGTACGTTCTGTACGTTTTTTACTGACAAAATTTTAAACTTGCGGTCAACTTTGTCTACTCCAGCCACAGATCCTAGTGTTACACCTGTGTGCTCTGCAAGCTTTTGTGATTTTGATTGTGTTCTTCTGTCTGATCTGTCTAAAATTGTTGACAGCTTAAAATCCTCAGTTTGTCCCCTAGATTGTATTCCAGCTGGACTTCTACAAGCTACTTTTGATTCTGTTGGACCTTGCATTGTACATTTGATAAATGTCTCTCTGATGTCAGGCTGTGTGCCGACTGCCTTTAAACAAGCTGTAGTACATCCACTTTTGAAAAATCGCAACTTAGATCCTTCTGCTTTATCTAACTATAGGCCTATCTCGAAGCTGCCATTTTATCAAAAATTTTAGAGAAAGTGGTGTTTGCCCAGTTACAGTTGCCCCTTCAATTGTTTGATATTGGTGAAAAATTCCAATCTGGATTTAAATCGTTACACAGCACTGAAACGGCTCTTTTAAACGTTTTTAACGATCTTTTAATAACAGACTCCGGCAGCTCAGCTGTTCTTGTGCTGTTAGATTTAACTGCAGCCTTCGACACTGTCGACCACAAGATTTTAATTTCTCGTCTTGAGTCTTGTGTGGGATTACGAGGTACAGCGCTCAATTGGTTTAAATCATATTTGACAGATCGGTCTTTCATTGTGAATGTTGATTCTTTTAGTTCAAAAAGGGCCCCCCTAACCTGCGGTGTGCCACAAGGCTCAATTCTAGGACCGATTCTTTTGCGTTGTATTTGCTGCCGTTGGGTTCCATATTTAAAAAATATGGCATCCAATTTCATTGCTTTGCAGATGACGTGCAAATGTATCTTCCTCTCAATGTCAACTCACCAAACTTTTGCATCAATGTCTCCAAGAAGTGAAGGACTGGATGTCCTTTAATTTTCTAAATTTGAATGAGAACAAAACAGAGATTGTTGTTTTTGGCGACCTCAGTCTCTGCAAAAGTGCCCTTGGGCCACTTGAGTCTCAGTCTCAGTCCTGTGACAAAGCTCTTGGTGTTTTTATTGATAGCTCATTTAAGCTGGAACAGCAGCTAAGCGCAGTGGTTAGAGCTGGCTTTTTTTATCTTAGGCTTCTTGGGAAGGTGAAGCGCTACTTGCCCTCTAACCAATTTGAAACAGTAGTCCATGCCCTTATAACCAGTCGCTTAGACTACTGTAATTCACTTTATTTTGGTCTGAACCAATCCTCGATTCAGCGCCTCCAGATGGTACAAAATGCAGCTGCACGACTGCTCTCAGGAACATCACGATATGACCACATCACTCCTGTGCTTGCATCTCTGCACTGGCTACCTGTTGTTTATAGAATAGATTTTAAAATCCTCTTGTTTGTTTTTAAATGTCTAAATGGATTAGCCCCACCTTATTTGTCATATTTGATATCCCTGCACAGTCCTGTCAGAGCTCTGAGGTCTGCTGAACAATGTCTTTTAGACATTCCCAGGTCTAAGCGTAAGAGCAGAGGGGACAGAGCCTTCGCTGTAGCTGGCCCTAAGTTGTGGAATTCTCTCCCTTTAGATTTAGAACTACCACATCTTTGGAGAGTTTAAGTGCTCCCTAAAGACTCACTTTTTTGCGCTGGCCTTCGGCACAAGCTGAGCTGAATACTTTTCTTATGCTTATTTTACTCTGCTATTTTGTATTAAATGTTGATTGTTTTTATTTTTATGAATCTGTACAGCACTTTGGGCAGTGTCTGCTGTTTGTAAATGTGCTTTATAAATAAATTTGACCTTGACCTTGACCTTTATTTGTGGATTTATTCGGCTGTCTTTCAACAATAAACAAGTATCTGTAATAAAAAGAAATGCTTGTATTTTATCAGGTGAAATGTTACGCTTTAAGGGGGGGGGGGGAATCGTACAATTTTAAATTTGCTTGGATGTGTAGGCTATAGTCTATTCTATGTTGTGCAAAGTCAAATCTGCATGAGTGTTACATCCAGAGGTGGGAGAGTAGCCAAAATATTTACTCAAGTACAAGTAAAAAAGTGCTTCGAGAAAATGTTACTGGGCCAAATACAAAGAAGGTTCCAAGAACGTACTGGTCGTTATGAATTATGTGATGAATTAAACTTCAGGCCTCAGAAACAGAGCACAACTTTGAAAAGTTTTAGTCCGACAGTTAATGGGGTACAATTGTGGAATAAACTGGAGATGGAGATGAAACGAGGTTCAAACATCAACCTGTTCAAATATAAATTCAAGCAAAGATTTTTGCAAAGTATAGAGAAGAAGAAATGAGTTGCCACTAGGGGGTGCAATAGGATCAAACTGCTTTTTATTAATTAAGGAAGAATGTTGTTGCTCTGAAGGGTGTCATTCTATGCTCAAAATTACAAATAGAGAATTAGGGTAGGCGCTATGGATCTGTTGAGAGGATCCTACCAACGGGTCGTAATCCTCGTCTTTTAACGCACCACACAGCATAGGAACATTATCTACAAAATCAGCTAGTTAGGGCAGCTGCGTAGGGGTTTGTTGATGAGGAGCTACTGCCCTCTACAACTGGCCCGCTCTACACCTGGCTTTTTAACGCACTACACTGTGTAGGGCTTACATAATAAATGTACATAATAATATTCACGGAGTATAATATGTATATTAATCTGTCTTTTTAACATAAACTAGTGACTTTTGGTAATGCTAACAATGTTACCATGGTAACCATCTGAAAGAAATGTAATGATCGCCTTTGTTACTTGCTTTGTACTAGACTTCGTACATGAAACTAGACCGTTGTTGTGATTGTGCTTCTTTTCTGTTGATGTACGAACACTTCAAACAGTGTTTTGTAAGTTATAGTTCTTTGTAAATAGTTTTAAGTATGTGGCATTATCATAGTTGTTTTGTAATTAGTTATTACGTAATCAGTATTGCTCCGTTTGGGGTATGGTCGGATGCTGCGGGTGTGTAGGGTCTATTTTGTTTTTTGCTGTTGTTTCCTTGTTGCTGTTTTGTTCCTTTGTTGTTCCACTGTGTTCTTGTGAAATATGATTTTAATTGTATTGATTTTTGGGTGGGGCTTATAAGCTCTTGCTTCGGCCACTCCTTTTGAGCAGAGTGTTTGCTGCTCAAATAAACAAATAAACTAAACTTTAAAAAAAAACTGAGCAAAAAGGTCTGGTTATTTCAATGACGGCAAAAATTCCACATCTACATGCCGGCCTATTAGATCTACATCCATTTTAAAGATCGAAATGAAGTATCGTATGATAAAACTACAAGTACTACATATACTGAGTACGACCCTCCTCTGGTTACAGCATGAATTCTTTTCGTACGCCTGTTTGCAGTGAGAAGCTCTAACATTGGCTCGCAGTGAAAACAGTCTTGCATTATCCTCTAACTATTTAACCCCTTAACCCCCACCTTAACCGAGCACATTTGTCCAGTTCGGCGTGACCCAAATGTGAAAGCTTCTTGAAAAAAGTGTCAAAACAGCGACGATAAACCGGGAGGGGAGACCGGCTTTGGCTGTAACATGTGGAGAGATGTGTAACACCACCTATCCACCATCAGGGTAAGATAGATCACATGATCATATCAGTGTGTACCCACTTCCTCCCTGATCCCACATGGTGGTTGTCAAGATGTGAAGCAGGCTCATGCAGATTCTAGCTGGCTGAACAATGGCTGACTGTATAACACTTACTTGATTTGAATACTTTTACAGAACGCCTAGACAGTGGAAAAGACAGACTGACAGAGTTGTGCCTGCTAATGTTTTTTTTAAAGCATCTGATGAGGTCAGAGAGAAGGGCAGGTCAGATCAGTGGTGAAGGCACATGGGATATTCCATGTAACACTGCAGAAGCTGAGAGAGCGGGGTCCAGTGATCAGCCCAGTGTAGGTTACTGAAGCATCAACAGAGTTTCCTCTGAGGTGCAGGAGGAAGTGTTGGCTATTTGACTCAGACAGCAGACCAGTGTTATGGACTGACTCCACCTGAGGTTAAGCATAGGAGACATTGTTCTGGATTGTTCTTTTATTGAAATAAACCTCTATTGAAGCACATCACATGACCTGGCCTCTGTTTTTTATTTCTTTTGTCTAACTGTTACAACTATAGACCGTTAAAAAGAATAGACAGTTCCTCCTCACTCCTCCCGTTTACCATAATGACCACGTTCGAGGGGAAATCATGGCGGATTTACAGACTCCTCCTCCCCCAGCTCTGACGAAGCATGTTCCTAATAAGGGCATAAGGGCGGGATCTTCACTGTAGACTCGGCCCTTGTGTGACGTGTAGCTCGCGCAGCTCCAATGCTAACAGTCCGACCCTCATTAAGTTCGAGATTTCAAAACTAAATCTTTCAAAAACCAGAACCTCTGATTGTGACTAACCCAGCGTTATCTCAGGAGGAATATGTAGCTGTAGAAAGTGTTTCAAAAATAGAAACCAGGCGTTAAAGTTGTTTTTAACGTGTCTAAAGTCCAATGCTTTTCAATGGGAGACTAGCGGCTATATGGAGGTACTACAGCAATGGCGGCCTCCAGTGTTGCGGTCGTAAAGCAGAGCAGCCAGCGGCCATTGGTTACAACTTACCCCAGCATGTGTTATTATAACCTACCATCAACTCACGGGGGTCGGCCCATTAGTCCGACGTCTCATTATTCCAAAAATGTCCCATTGAGTAGGGGTTGAAAATAAAATTAGGTTCAGGGCAAGAGTCCACTGACCTTAACAAGACCCAATAACTTAGTTACAGACTCATGGATGTATCTGCACTTGCACTGTGTGGTGTGTCCACACTTGGACCCGTTGCCATCACTTATCACTTATCACTTTATATCACTTTATATGCCTACACATCTGTAAATACAATCCCGCTGTTCAATGTCAAATGTGTTGTCTTATATATCATATGTCACTTTTATTTTATCTTATTCATTTAATATTTTTACGCGTGCCCCTATAGCCTTATAGTTTTAAAGTTTTTTAGCTTATTTTTATCTTAACTCTGTGTTATATGTTCTATGTCGCACGTTTGCACCGAGAAAAATTCCTAGTTTGTGAACCTGTTCTCAAACCATGGCAATAAAACCTATTCTGATTCTGATTCATTAAAGAGGGGGTATTATGCTTTTTTCAATCACATAGCACCAGTCTATAGCATACTACAATGATGACGTAACCTCCTGTTGGTCTGTATATGCAGTAAATTAAAATAACTGCCTTGAATAAAATTGCTCTCTCAAAATGGCTGTACTGAACGTCTTGAAATAGAACCTGTCTCTTTAAGAAGCTTTCCGACACGCCCCCTTCAGCACACTGCTGTGGCATCTAAACAACACTACTGTGCGGGGAGGGGGCTCTGCTGAGCTGAGGAGCAGTGGTTGGTGGCTTGGCTGGTGACGAAAGGTCCAGAGGCGTCTCCAGGAGGTGGGGCGTTCCTAGGAGGACTGAGGCATAGCTACACCTAAAATGGCTGCCGTCTAAGTTTTTACTGATTACTCAAAAATATGTGAATGAGCCAAGGCAACACTCCAGGCATGTGTTTAATGAGGAAATGACATAACATGATATAAAGCTTGAAAAAGTCCATTTTACATAATACCCCCCCTTTAAAGGGGCATTATGCAACATTATGCAAATAAATACTTAATAATAATAATAATGGGAAGTATAATATGTATTAATGTACCCAGGTGCGATTTGTCAAAAAAACAGAAGGGGGATAATTACTTAATCACTTTATTGCTGTTGAACTTGAAACCCAGTGTTGTTAGATGTGTTCTATTCTGCAAAAAGATGTCAGTGCTTTCATGTTTTAAGAACATGTCCTGCATGCTTTGGCAGGACTTGGTAGGGCCCTGACCATGGACAGAGAGGCCCGGACTCTGCATCTGACTCGCTTAGCGGAGCTCATTGCATCTTGTCTTAACAGCTCTGGAGGGGGTGGATCTGCCTTGTACATAGACGTCCGAGCTAGGGGGCGAACCCTCCAGAGCGTGTGTGTTGCTCAGGGAGTTGGGCCGTTTTGGAAAACTCTTGATCAAACTTTGAGTGATCAGGGTAGTGTGACCAGGGCCACAGGAGTCTTTCTTTTTGAGGGACAGAGCTGGAAATGTTACGGAATGCACAATGAATGCGCGCGGCTGGTACTTCTCAGAACCGGTGTTCTGTCGAAATCGCTTCCCTTGTTGAAATGTATGGCGTAAAAAATATAACTCAGGTGCAGGTTTCAGTTAGTTTTAAAGTCAGTGGTTTGCAAACTGGTCAGTGACCTTTTACCATTTTAAAAAGTGGGGGAAAAAAGACTAAAGACTAGTGGTTTCCTAAACTCCAGTCTGACAGTGGCTTAGTGGTTAATGGTTCTCACACAATGGGGCAGGGCCCAAATGTGGTTATGTACCACTTCTGCCCTGCACTACTGCACAGTGTAACTGTTTTTGACCATAAATGGGTTCGCTCTTTATCAAATAGCCATGTGTACTGTAGGGCCCCTGAGTGGATTTTTGCTTAGGCCCCAGAAGGGCCAGCACCGGCTCTGGTGATCAGGGTAGTGTGACCAGGGCCACAGGAGTCTTTCTTTTTTGAGGGACAGAGCTGGAAATGTTACGGAATGCACAATGAACGCGCACGGCTGGTACTTCTCAGAACCGGTGTTCTGTCGAAATCGCTTCCCTTGTTGAAATGTATGGCGTAAAGGTTCCTCATCCTGTTTGTCAAACGGTCGCTATTGTAAAACACACAGGATTTCACACATGGCTGGGGGCATTAACGCACCTGATGCGCGGGTTACAGGTTCCCCACGGTCCCCGCAGGGCCGGCTGCCCAGACCGTCATAAAATTCTCCTATGATCGCGGGTCGGGTTGGGGCGGTCGCTGCCACTCATTGCCGTCGTGCGCGCATTCATTGTTCAGCCACAAGTCATTCTATCATCTTTACAGCGGGGTTTTGACATAAATATGCGGCGGATTTTCACAAAATAAGCAGCGTTTTGCTGAATGTGATCCAAAAAACGCCTTTGTGGAGCTTAATGTCTATTTTCCACGGCATGTGCGTCTGTGCACAACTTTTCTGCCCCTCTCAGCGCTCTGAACAGGGAGAGCGCGAGGGGATAATTAGGCTACACGCCAGTCCCGTTCATTTCAAGCTCATTTTTGTATGTGTGCAAAATAGATTAACTGATCATAAAGTCAATAAGGACATAACACAGTTCCCTGTGCATAAGATTGATTCATCAGAAATGATACATGCAGTATAGCCTTATACACTTAAAAAGTCCAAGAAACAGCGAAAGGTGAAAGTGTTTCTGACTCCCCAGACCCTCGGTCTCTATGCGCATCAAAGCTAAAGCAGAGCTCTACCGCGTCTCATATAAAATGAAATCAACTGACCAGCAGGTGCGCGGACCTTGAACACAGCCAATTTTACAATTCTATTCCCCCTACGTTTAATACAATAATACGCCAGAAGTAGGGATAGGGATTAAAGAAACAGAGACTGGGACAAGAAAACCAGAAGGGGGGAAAATCCCCCCCATCCCCCCAGCAAATCGCACCCTGAATGTACCTTTATAACATAAAAGTAACTCTCGGTAATGTTTGGCACGGGTAACAATCTGAAAGAAATGTATTAATGATCTCATTTTTTTTACTTGCTTTGTACTAGACGTCGCACATGAAACAAGATCGTTGTTGTAGTTGTGCTTCGTTTCAATTAATTATATAAACAGTTTAAATATTGTTTTGTAAGTTTGTAGGTTGGTCTGTGCTAATGTAGCTGCTTGAAATGTTTCAAATTCTCTTGGATGTTGTCTTGTTGATGTTTTGTTCTTTCTGTACCATTGTGTGAAATGTACTTTATTGCACTGAATTTGGGGGTGGGCGCTCATACAGTAAGCTTCTTGCTTCAGCCCACTCCTTTTGAGCAGAATGTATACTGCTCAAATAAATAAATAAAATAAACTTTTTATGCGGAAAAAAGAAAGTTCATATTTGTTAATATCAAACAATTGATCTTGGAGCGCCCTAGAGACCACTGTGATGGAAAGGAAAGGCGCCATGCTGACCCCACATACAGCCACTGGGTCACTACAAGGTCAAATATGCACTTTGTTTTTCTGCTTCAAAAGTTGCACAATGCCCCTTTAAGGTTAGGGCTAGTGGTTGTATATGGCTCTCTAATCCACAACACAACTGGGTTAGAGATGTCGGACTCATGGCTCCAACTCACGAGGTCTTTGACATTCTTGCAGAGGTTTGAATTGGTGCCATGTGGAGTAAACAAATGTGGGGACTTTGTATAAAGGTTTGAGAACTCTGGCTCAAAAAACCCAGTGAGTTTCAGGTGCTGAAGCAAAAAGTGTTACAACCATACCCGGGTCTAAGTTTCTATCAGTTGCATCAGGTCTGAGCGTTCAAATATTTGGGAAATGTGCTCGGTTCAGGTGGGAGTTAAGAGGTTAAAATGCAGACATGATGAGGCTGTCACGTACCCAGCACCGTGAGACTGCGCACCTCCCCGCGGAGCACCAGGTGTGAGTCCAGGACGCGGTACCAGCCGTTTGGATACACCGGCGGCAGCTCCCCGGTCTTCCTCCGTCTGCGCACCTCGTTCACCGCCTGCGCTCTGGACCGTCCCTCCGGCACCACATACCCCACCTGGTCGGGACACCTGAGCAGCTCGAGCGGGCAGAAGAGCTGGCGGTAGACCCAGAGCAGCAGCAGGACGGCCGCGGCGGCGTAGAGGCACAGCGCGGTCCTCCCGGCGGCGGTGTCCAGGAGCCCCTTGCCCACCACCACCACCCAGGGGGAGAGCTCCCAGCTGTCGTCCGCGCGCGCGGAGGTCCGCCCTGGGACACGAACATAACAGACACCGCGAGCCCGAGCACAGCGGCCACTCTGCCCGCGGGCACGGCCTGATCCATCCCGGTGCTCCTGCAGTGACGGCGGCCGTGGAGACTGCAGCCAGAGACGCGCCGCACCTGAGTGAAGCGCCGCCCACGAGCAGCTCACCTGTTAATGTTCACCTAAAACATACAGTACAGGCTCATAAACAGGCGGACTGTTTTATTTACAGCCCGCTCTGCCACGAGGCTGGTTGTTAAAGGAACAGGCCACCGTTTTTCCATACTGAGATCTGTTCTTACCTGAGCTTAAACGAGTTGATGCGTAGCTGTCTGGCCTTTACGCGTGCGCTCAGTCAAGCAAAAACACCAAACATGTTGAAAAAATTGGGAGGCTGGAGTGCTACTTGGATGTAAAAGAGTATGAAACTTTGTCCTTTGGGTGCTCTTCAGTGCAGGCAAAAAATCAAATAAACTGAGGCACTCCAAAAGTAGAAATATTAAAAAGCCTTTATTAATACATGGCTAGATGAGATAAAATCATAGCCAACGCGTTTCGGCTCTAGGCCTTCTTCAGGGCAAGCTCGAGATGGCTGCCTCTGTACAGCTATAAGCTTACAGCATTGGTCACATGTCCCGAGTGGGTTGGTCAAAGGTGGGTGTGTTCTTTGTCACCTGGTACATAGAATACAAAATATAAAAATATCCACAATGTATAATATAAAACACTGTTCTGTACATTCCTTACAAGACTGAACACAGAAATGTGAATAATTATTTGTACATAATTATTTGTACAAGATTAGACCCATACATTTTACAAAAATACTGACAAATCTAATTCTCCATTGAGGCCTGGGAACGCTATGGCTTTAAGGGTATAAATCCAAAAGGATGTCCCCTCCTCTGATAGTCTCTTGTATTTGCTCTAAGCCACAAATTCTAAGGCTATTGCAATTCCCATGGTGGGCATCTTTATAATGCATAGCTATAGGATAAAGGGGATTGCTAGTTCTAATAGCTTGTTTGTGTTCTGCTAGTCTGTTTTTTTAGTTTGCGTTTGTTCTGCCAACATAAAATCGACCACAGGGACATTCAAGTCTATATACAACATAGGTGGTGTTACAGTTAAAGAGGGGGTATTATGCTTTTTCAATCACATAGCACCAGTCTATAGCATACTACAATGATGACGTAACCTTCTGTTGGTCTGTATATGCAGTAAATTAAAATAACTGCCTTGAATAAAATTGCTCTCTCAAAATGGCTGTACTGAACGTCTTGAAATAGGCCTCTGTCTCTTTAAGAAGCTTTCCGACACGCCCCCTTCAGCACACTGCTGTGGCATCTAAACAACACTACTGTGCGGGGAGGGGGCTCTGCTGAGCTGAGGAGCAGTGGTTGGTGGCTTGGCTGGTGACGAAAGGTCCAGAGGCGTCTCCAGGAGGTGGGGGCGTTCCTAGGAGGACTGAGGCATAGCTACACCTAAAATGGCTGCCGTCTAAGTTTTTACTGATTACTCAAAAATATGTGAATGAGCCAAGGCAACACTCCAGGCATGTGTTTAATGAGGGAATGACATAATAACATGATATAAAGCTTGAAAAAGTCGATTTTACATAATACCCCCCCTTTAATGATGGTTTTAATGTTGTAAATCTGACCTGATGTTGTATCCTTGAAGATGTTACAATTACCACATCTATAGCAACCAGCTGTAGTGTCAAGCCATGTCTTTTGTTTTAATGGTGGGAGATAACTGTGAACCAGTTGACGACCAAGACCAAACATGTTGTTAGCATTTAGCCTCTCCTCCGCTATGGGGCCAAACGGGGGTGAAGTTAGAAGCGACCAAGCTCTTCATTTGTGTGACTATGCTTGGGTCGTGTAACCGCTCACGTAACTGTATTTAAGTAGGGACAACGCGGAAGAGCTCGGTCGCTGACGGACCCAAAGTTGAACAGTTTGGGAGGAACACACAACGTCATGTGAGGAGGACAAATGGATCAGCACATCAGCGTCAAGACCCTCTCCCATACTCGCCAACATTGGGTTGTAAAAAATAGGTAGATTTTTTTTCATCGGTGTATTTTGTGCCAGGTGTGTTTGTAATTATTGAGATCATTTCTTACGAAGGAAACTTGTGCTGGAAATATTGTTTCTTTGATATTCCATATTATTCTGTTTACCATTGAGGGCAAAGAAAAAAATTTACCATAAGTAAGAATGAAAAGTAGGACACTTGAGCTCAAAAGTGAGAACAAAAAACCTCTGGAAAATAGGCTATAGATATTTAAAACAATCTTCGATTAAATTAAAATACTTTTGCAAAATAGGAACAGAAAATATTATATGCCTAAATTAGACTTTACATGTTATCATCTAATGATTGTAAGGTCTACACACAGGCCTATAAGCTTTAAAAAATATATAATTTAGTCAAATGTGGCGTGAGTAATGTTTCCATGGTAACACTGAGGGGAGGAGCTGACCGACCCACTCTCTCGTTCCCTCGTGCTAATGAAGCACAAAAACAAACAGAGCGATGAATGTGTGATACCTGTCTCTTCCCTCGAGCGTCAGCGCTGACAGAGGCAACGGAGAGATTCTTCTCAAGGAGAGGGTTGCCAGATCATGCAAATATATCCCCCACAATCTTACTCGTTTCCTTCACTGTAAAATCGGGAGATTAGCGGGAGAAATGACTGAGCGGGAGATAGGGTTAAAAACCGGGAGAGTTGGCAAGTATGCCCTCTCCTCACTGTGAAGTCTGGAGCAGGAGAATCATGGTGTGGGGCTGTTTTGTTGTTTGTGCCATCATCAATAGAAAAATAAATTCATACGTTTATCAAGATATTTTGCAGAAAGACCTGAGACATTCACATCAGAGTGCAATAAGTAAATGAACCCCTGTATTGAATATCTGGCTGATCCTTCTTTTGCAGCAATAACTGCTTTTCTGTTGTTGCAGATTAGACGCTCAAACGATCAGGATGAATCTTGGACCATTCCTCTTTACAAAACTGCTGCAGTTCAGTGAGATTCAGGCGGTGTACTTACTTATTCCACGCTGTCCTGTGAATGTTTACATGTTATGGCCAATAAAAATATGTCAATATTTGGGTGGTCATAGTTTAAGTCACTGTTTATTCATTCTTATGATTCTGATGAAGATCAGAGTGAAAGCGTTTTGATAACCTATAATACGGAAATTACATCTGAATATTTCAAACATTTCTGGGGAGGAACACCAGAGCCCCCGGTTTAAAAAAATGATCTGGACCTCACTATTTCTAAAATCCTGCCTATGGCCCTGAGTGCTGCCTAAATGCCCCAGAGCTACAATGCCGCCCTTCCCTTGCAGTGCATTTTCCTGTCCATAAGAGGGCAGCATTTCGACACCTTGGAGTTGCCTATGTCTTTACGTCATCATTTGAGCATATTTAACCTGCACATTACATTCAAGCTGTTTGTCTCATTTATTTAGACTTGTTTATCTTGATTTATTATTCATACGTTCATACAGTAGTCATTATTTTTCCTTTTGCGTTTTTTACAGAAACCACACACACTGATTCTTGCCTATACTGTAATGAAAGCTGTGGAGCCCTCCTTCATCACCTTCTGACCGAGGATTGGAATATCTACAGCTGTAACCCACCGGTCTACTGCGCACGCACATTGTTCAGTCCATGTTCGTTGTATATCATTTCTGATGGACGGAGGGCTCCGTGATGAAGGTTACACTCACACCACTGTCAGAGAACTTTGTTAATCCACGAACGGGCGCACATACACAGAATTTGGAAAGACTTTGGTGGGTCTGCAAATCCACAAT
This sequence comes from Neogobius melanostomus, assembly GCA_007210695.1. Classification (NCBI taxonomy): domain Eukaryota; kingdom Metazoa; phylum Chordata; class Actinopteri; order Gobiiformes; family Gobiidae; genus Neogobius; species Neogobius melanostomus. The sequence goes on from VHKM01000420.1 coordinate 158,723, forward strand.
CTGAAGACTTTGAGGTAATCGCACTGAAATCATGCTAAAAGACCATCTCCATGTGATCGAGTGGACATATTGGCGTCATTTTACTTGAATGACGGCCTTAATGCGGTTGCGTGGCATGGATCCTCTCTGCCTGTGGCTCTGCTGAGGTGTTGTGGAAGACCAGGATGCTTCAACCAGAGGAATGTGACATCTGAAGCCCATGTCCAGGATCCGTCTGTGTGTGGAGGCTCTTGATGCACTGACTCCAGCCTCAGTCCACTCCTTGTGAAGGTCCCCCACACTTTTGAATGGCCTTTTCCTGACAGTCCTCTCCAGACTGAGCTCATCCCTGCGGCTTGTGCACCTTTTTCTTCTACACTTTCCTTCCACTTAACTTTCTATTAATGCACTTTGATCCAGCACTTTGAGAACATCCCACTTCTTTTGCTCTGACCTTTTGAGGCTTTTGTCAGTGATGGTTTTCTGCACAACTGTCAGGTCAGCAGTCTGAACCCATGATGGTGAATTCTACTGAACCACTGAGAGACCATTTAAAGTGTCAGGGACCCTTTGCAGGTGTTTGGATTCATCAGCTGATGAAAGGAGACACTTTGAGCTACAATATAGTCCCTTTACACAATATTCTAATCTTCTAAGATTTTGAATTTGGGGTTTTTACAATTGTGAGACAAAACCATCATCAAAATGAAAACAAACAAAGGCTTGACATGTGTCACTTTGCATGTCATGAGTCTATATCATATATTCGTGTCACATTTTAAGTTGAATTACAGAAATAAATTAACTTTTCACAATATTCAAATTTTCCGAGTTTCACCTGTAATCCTATCGAGAGGCAATGAATGGGTAACAACTCTGTGTAGTATTATCACCTAATAAGGCCTGTATAACCAGAAACATGTTAACAGTATAAATAATGTCCAACGTTTTAATTTCTGGCTAATAAGTAGTAATTAACAATTCACAAATGGGAAAGTGTTAGTAGCTAGTTCAATGTTGAATAAGTACATGCAAAATAACGACTAATAAGTGCTTCATAAATACCAATTAAGAGCGAATTAACCATCAATTAGTTAGCTGTAATGAGTGAGTGCTAAAATAAATGCTTCAAAATGGGTAAATACACTATCTGATTTATCCACAATTTCAAAAACATTTACATGATGTGAAAGATATTTGTTTACACGGTTTGGTAATGCTTTTCACCACCAGATGGCGCCTATAAGCCTATACCGACACAGTGTGATGCAGTGTGACACAATGTTGAAAGTGTGAGACGGTATCATAGCAAATAAAACACAACCAAAAAGTGATCAAATGTGACAAAAACATGACAAAAAAGCAAGGGGAAAAAAGCAATGAAGAAAGCAACAAAAACACGACAAAAATGCGGCAATGTGACAAAAAAGTTAACATGGCCTCGAGGCTTTAGCTCCAGTCGAGAAGCTGAAGTGGAGAAAATGTGCTCGGTTAAGGCGGGAAGTAAGAAGTTAAAGCTTGGGCGCAGATGGATCTTCCAAATGGACATTGACCCAAAGCAAACTGCCAATGGTTACAAAGTGGCTTAAGGAAAACAAAGTCAATGTTTTGAAGTCCAGTGCTCCATCCGAAACCATGATAAGAAGCATCTGAATGGGTTGTTGGTTAGGAAGGAGTTAGGGAAAGTGGCCTGTATGCTAACTATCATAGCCACTTTAGCATAGGGACCTCTGGTGCTAACTCACTGGCGATTAGGAGCTATGTGCCAACCCATAAGCCACTGCGCCAATCTCCCCACCCCCCTCGCCCCCACCCTCGAGTGATTCATGCACAACCACTGTTGATTGACAGGTGCAGATTTAATAATAAAAATAATTTAAAAAAAAGTAAGATTCTGCACAAGCCAAACTTTATAAATACTTAGGGCACACTGAATTGTGTCTGGTTGTTTCATTTGTGTTTTAAATTGTTTAATCTCTCTGTGAAGCACTTTGTCCTCTGGTGTTGTGTAAAGTGCTATACAAATAAACTTTGATGATTGATGATTATAAAAGTGACAAATACATGTTGTCGTCACCACAGCACAGTCACATGGTTTTAAAGAGCCTCCTCAGTAAATGGACTAAATGAAGCAGTTTGTGCTTTTGCTTCATTTAGTAGAAACTTAAGTCACATGGCTAATTTGCATACTGTAGCTTTATGAAACTGCTGTTGAGATAAAATAAGGGAAATGTGAAGGATCATTTGGATGTTTCTTCTTTTTTTGCCTTAAATGTCTTTATTTGGACACTATGTTGTTGTTGGACAATATACAGTAGGTGGCGGTATGCGCTTTTGTTTGACCTGCACTGAACTTTAAAGAAGAAGAACAGCTGTTGGTGATGTCACTTCCCCTTCCCCTGGGTAAGGACGGTGGAATTGGGCAAAAGCTGCTGAAGCTCTAGTTCACTAACTGCATAGAGATCGAACAGTTGACCCCATGAAAGGTTAAGGATTAGTAGCTAGTGTTAGACTTAGAGGCTATAATTTAATGGTTTCGGATGCAGCACTGATCTCAATCCAGTTGAAAATGTATGGGCAGAAAAGGCATAGGCACCAAGATGGCCGACACATGTCTCAGTTACACCAGTTCTGTTTGGAGGAATGGACCGAAACAACTATGTAAGAAGCTTGTGGAAGGAAATGCAAAACGTTTGACCGGAGTTATACAGTTTAAAGGCAATGCTACCAAATATTAATGAAATGTATGTAAACTTTAGGTTTTGTAAAAAAGTATACAAAACTGTGTAGAAAGTTACATCTCTCATTCTTCTGGAATTGAGGAAATAGAAATATCGTTTAAAATTCAAATTGACCTAAAAAGTAATTCTGGTTCCATGTCAGACAGTGAAAAAAATGCAAATGTATCTTTTATAAAGTGTATGTAAACATCTGGTTCCCGCTGTATAATCATACAGTGTATAATGTATACGACTAAACTGGTGTAAAGCATGTGACGTGATCATCCATTTAAAAATGCTTGTACTAGATCATCTGGGCCTGTAAATTTTAACTCTCCAACTGGATCCCTTTAATGAAACGGCAGACAAAAGTGAGGTAAAAAACACATTTATTTCTTAATTTGCAAAAAGGCCGAGGAAGGGTTCCCAAAAGAGGGAGGCGTAGTCTGATTGTCACGGGCTTTAAAGATTATCTGAAGATTAAACAGCGACTCAGGGAAGAAGGAAATAAAAAATAAAAAGACAATATCTGCATTTCATCACCGTTACAGGATTACATCATAAGCAAAGAATGTTAGAAACGTCAGGTTATCTCCCATGTTGGATCAAAGCAATTTAAAGGGGACATTTTGTTTGTAAAACCAGTATCTTTTATTCAAGGATTTTTTAGGACACCTTAGCCTTGATCTTTTTATGACGCAACTTACAACAGAGTCTAAAAATACCTCCTAGAATTCGGGCGTTCTGCTCTCCCAAAATGTCACCCACTGAGCGACGCTGTGATCAAACACTGACACTGTCGACACTGCATTCAGACCCAACGCGATGGAGACGCTTCTGTTTTATTGCCTTAATGTTCGGTGCAGCTTGTGTTTGACACATGTGCTCTATATAATATTATAGGCCTTTAGAAACGCTGTGATGTCACCTGCAACCCAGCAATATAGACCCTTTAATTGTTTGTAAACATTCCGGGCTTAGCTGGAGGCGGGAAGCTCGATTCCTATCCATTTCCATTGTAGCTGTTGTCATAGTACGATAAACAAATGTCTAACTGTTTTTTTGAAATATCAGATAAATCTTATTTTATCGTCTCAAATGTCATTCCTCTTGTTCTTGCACCTTAAGCCACAACAGGACCACATGTTTCAGTTGTAGTTTTACACTGAAAATCGCTAGTTTTAGTTTTTCTCTTGATCACTTCCTGCCTCCAGCTGATGTCACTGATGATGTCACCAGTTAAAGGGTCTATGCAGCGTAACTGAAGCAAAACCCCACTCCAGGTCCGTTTCTAGGGTATAATATAATCGATATGAACCCGTATGATAACTGCACCGGTCATACACAGGTCCAAACACATTCACCGAGCTTTTCCTGAAAACTATTTGATGGTTGGAATGTTCAGTTGCCTCCACAAAGAGACAAAAGCTTTGATTGAGTCGAGGTTCAGCGGTGGCTCCAGAACAGTCCGTTACTCTGACAGTGTCCAGGTAAAGAAAGTGGCATTTGGTGAAAGCACAGTTTGAAAAGTTCATTGACGAGCAGAGGCACTTTGGTCCACAGTGGAATGTCGAGAAACTGAGACATTGGAAAGACTTGACAGGTTTGCTTTGGTCCCGTGTCAGAATGGACGAAACATTATACTTCCTTTTAGAGCAGGGGTTCCCAAACATCCCAAAAAATGACACGTAATCAACTCAGGACCCCAGTACATAAAGTTATTTCCTCTTGTGCTACATTAGGGCAGAAAAAAATAACATAAAAAACGTTTTAAAATCAATATGTATTTAAACTGTTTATTTAGGATATTTGGAAGGATTTCACAAATGATATGCGTTTTACGCTAAAAAATATACCAAAAATATTAGCATTTTTCTCTTTATTACATCTTGAAATCATCTGGGGACGCCCACCCAAAGCCCTGCGACCCGCACTTTGGGAACCACTGTTTTAGAGCGTAGATCTCAATTTCAACTTTATTTCTGTTCACATTTAGTAGCTTAAAATTGACACTCGTTTGGCTTCTGTTGCCATGATGAGGTCATACTTTGACATAATCTGCATACCCTCTAAAGGAGGAGTGGAACAGAACTGGGAGATGGCAGTTTATTTTGTGGAATCCCCCAGCCTTAGTCCTGAGTGACTTTGCTGCAGTGGTGCTACAGAGTGGTGTAGTGCTGAAGCTGGCAGGTCCTCAAAGTCTTGCGTTCGTCTGCTTGGCCATGTGCAGTAGTAATGAGCAGTATTTCCTCATAGCTCGGTGTCCTTGTACTTGGCCGTGTTGTAGTAGCCCCTCTTGTTATGCTCGCTCAGCTGGCGGCGGTACTCTGCTTCATCGTCCTCGGAGTACGGAGGTCGGGAGGACCTCTCCGGCTCTGGGTTTGAGCTGGAACTGGAACGACACACACACGTTTGTAATTCTATCTTAGTGAGGACACTCATAGACATAATGTATTACCCAGACCCTAACCTTAATCCTAACCCTAATCTAAACCCAATTCTAACCCTAAAACCACATCTTAACCCTCAAACAGTCCTTCAAATAAGTGAGGACCACCCAAAATGTCCTCACTGTTGATTAAAAACTCAAACTGGTCCTCACAATGTCGTAATTACAAAACACTCACACACACACACGTTTGTAATTCTATCTTAGTGAGGACACTCAGACATAATGTATTACAAAGACCCTAACCTTAATCCTAACCCTAATCTAAACCAGACCGGATCTACGGGGGTGCAAGAGGGTGCATTGCAACCTCATTTTGAAATGTTTGCCCCTAAGTTTTAACGGCATCACAATGTATTTTAATGGGAGAAACTCTATTTGCATCCTTTTGAAACTCGAATGCACCTCAGTCAGTTTGTTCTGGAGCCGGCGCTGATCTAAACCCAATTCTAACCCCAACCCTAAAACCACATCTTGACCCTCAAACAGCCCTTCCAATAAGTGAGGACCACCCAAAATGTCCTCACTCTGTTGATTAAAAACTCAAACTGGTCCTCACAATGTCGTAATTACAAGAACACACACACACACAGTGTTTGATATAGATACAGATCTTTGGAATTGCAGCCAGAGGGAAACAAAGAAGGGGAAAAAAGAAGAACTTTCTCCCATTTCTCCAGCATTACTTAAACGGTGAATTATGCATTACAATACGGAGCCTTACCCGATGGGCTGTGGCCGGTTGAGGTTGGGTTTGGGCTTCATTGGGACGGCGTAAATGTCAGGGTGCTTCTGAGCGATCTCCAGCTGAAAACACAGGCACACAGATTCAGAACACAGGTCTGAGAGCTAATGAGGAGGAGCTAATGTCAGGTACTGTTCAAATCGCTGTGACTAAGGAATACGTCTCCTGTTTAAACCAATAGACCTATTTTTAATCAGCCATTTACCTCGCAGTAGTGGTTCTATCTTCGGACATGGTGTTTAAAGAGTGGTATCAAAAGAAAAACATTTTCTCTTACCACTTTGGCCCTGTTTTCCTCTATATTGTTTAACTTCGCCCAGCCTTATGTCTCGGCAAAAAAAACCGCATGTCTGTGTTTTCTAAGACCTTTCATGTTAGCGAATGCTTTGGGTCGTCAAATCTGTTTACTCCACTTTTCTTTGCATTTTGCTGCAGTTTCACAAAAAACAAACAAAAAACAAAGTCGCTTTTTAATAAAGCAGTGAAAGAGAGAAGTGCCCCGTCCCCCTGTCTCCCGCTCAGCTGAGGCAGGGGACGGAGCAGATATAGGCACCTGCCGCTCTGAGCCTTTCTTTAGATTCATGGATAAAATACAGTCTGCAAATATGAATAAAAAATTACAGAGCTTAAGGCAGAAAAATACGCTATCTTACTCCAGGTGTTGTTGTAACAAAACAGATGAACATCAAAAGGTGTTCAGAAGAAATCAGCAGGCATCAGAAGGTACCAGAAGGTCACGTGTTCTCAGAAGGCTCTTTTATTGAAGATAGCAGTTACATGTTGCTGGTTCAGTTGCTTGAAAAAATCTAACTAAAACTACGTTTTCCCCAGTATTTCTTTGCTTGCTAGCTCCGCCTGCTCAATGCACATCACATGCATTTCAGCATACAAAGAGAGAAACCTGATCTCCTCAATGCTCATCCTCTACATCAAAGCACATTCTTTTAGCTTAGATAGCATCTGGAGACCTTGTGCTGAACACAGATAAGCACTCCTTTACCCAGTAACCAGGCTGCCTCCCTTACTTCCCCCTCGGGCTCAGTGGCCTTCTGACCTCTCCGGCTTCGCTAAGTCTAAAGAGTGAATTTAAGCCTTACATACAAGCTAGCATATAATTCATAAGGGGTAGCTAAAGATACATTTTAAATCTCGACACAAACAAGGCTACGAGAACAGAAGATATGACGCTCAGTTTATGTCATTCATTGTTGCTTCGGTCACTGGTTCAACAGCTTTGTAACTCCTGCTAGTAGGTTATACGTTGCAATAAAGCACTTAATACGAACGCGCAACAAAATTACAAGTGATATAAATGCACCCGCAGCTTTTAGCTTATCTGTCAGATAAAAGCCTGTTGCCAAACCAGGGTAGCAGAGAAATGAGACTCCGAGTCGGACCCGGGCACGGTTTGATTGCGCTCACACTACACAAACGAACTGCGCTAAAGGGGATTTTCAGCACTTGGAGCGCGGCTCGGATGGACAAGTGTGAGTGCGCCCTTACTCAATGTCTCACAAGTAAGACCAAAGACTTACGTCAGCCCTGTGCTCAATTCTACTACCTGTAGAGTACAGCAAATGGAAACAAATTCATAAAATATATCAAAATGTACTTTTCTGACTCTAATTCACCCAGAACATGAGACTTGTTTCCTGACTGGGAAGTTATTTCTGGAACATGCGTGAACTGGTGTGACGGATTTGGTAACAGGCCAAAGCAGTTACTGAACAAACATGACATCACTCTGCAATCACCTCAGATATTTCCTGCATCTTTCACACGCACTGTTCAGAGAAAGAGTATATGCAGTCATACTGATGCTATCACAGCGTTTCCCCTACCATTATATTGTTTTTTGTTTTACGAGTTACTACGCCTGTTCAATCCAGTCCGAGTCTTTTTTACAGATCCAGTCCACGTTTTGCGCTCAGTGACCCAGGCCATGCGGTCGTGTTTATTTGAGGCTGTGCCAGAAAAGATCGGAGAAACAGGGGCAGAGACGGGAGCTGCCACTACAGAGCGAGTAAGTTTAACTAGAGCATTAGATGACAATAAAATTAACATTAAATCCCGCTGGTATTTTGTAAAGAAGAAAATCCAACCCAAGTTAAATGCAACAGTTGAGTTTAGCCCAAACTGTTTAGGTGAAGCTGTTTCACATGAAGTCAATGAAGTCAGCTCTGTTGGATTTTGTCCTGTGAACTTTATCAGCCTTAAATGCTGATTTTGGCTCCTCTTGTTTTAAGCAGAACACAGACTTATTACATGCGTCCAATTAGATCATAAACTGTGTGAAGAGATAATATTTTTAGCGATGTTTTGCCTTTTTGGCTATTTAGCAATTTTAACCAGAAGTTTGTACAAGTGTTTTTAGCTCTTTGTTACAGTGGAAAGTTACTGGCCCGAGGGGGTGTGTGAGAAAGAACAAAGAACCCCCGCCCAGGAAAAAAGGAAAACATGTGAAATGGAGAATTCAGTTTGTAAAATGGCGGCAGGGCGGAGCCAAACGTCACATGACGGCTCAGGAACCAATGGAAACAACGACACGTGGTCTTAGGCTCAGGAATACTGCATGATGGGAAATGTGACAATATACTCTGACTTTCCCTGTTTTGAGTCAGTCTCTCCCTTGGGAACGGAGGACTGGCAGACTTTCTGTTAGGGGAATGGGAAAGCAGAGCGCTGTATTAAATGACCTGTTAGGGAAATAAATTTACGTGATTTAATCTTCTGAATCCTGGTCATCTATATTCTGGTATGTATTATTAGATTAATAGTGTAGTGTTGACAAATACCTAAACTTCCCTTCCAGTGTTGAACGCGCGTGTGTTGTCCGGAGTCAGGTAAAATGTACATAGGAGACAGACGCAACAGGTATTAAGATGTATTTGTTATTTAAAGGTATCCGTGGACAACACAAGAAAAGATTAAATTCTTCATGTGGAACTCACTGATCAATATTAAACATGAATATGAGGAAAATCCAAACACCCATGGTAAAATTAAATTATGGTAGCCTACATTAGACTAATCTAATACTAGTATGTTACATTCTCAAACTTTCTAAAACTTAGTATTGTTTCCTACATCATCAAAATGCTTTAGAGAGAGGTGCAGAGAGGTGCACAGTGAGCAGCAGCAGCACAGGCCGCCAGTGTCCCTCCTCCTCTTTGCCGTCTCTCTCTCTCCTCCTCCTCCTCCTCGGTCTACATAAACATCATGCTGCATTTACTAAAGCCTACTTTTAGGCACAAACACCAAACTGCTTATTTATCCACCAAGTTAAACGTTGTCCTGAGATAATTATATCTTAATATTACTAATACATTTCATCACATCGCCTTCTTCATGGACCTTCTCCCACAGACTAGTCATTTTTATTTTCGCTTTGTCAGCAAATCAAAAAAATTACTGAATGAATAAGGGTTAATTGCCGCCCAGCTCTACACCGGGACAGCACACCTTCGTCATCAGCGCCCTCTGCTGGTGGAAGAAGAGCAGTACTGACCCGAGCATTCTCCGCCTCCTGTAACTCCAGGATCCTCTGGGCTCGTGCCAAGTGGTCCATCTTCTCAAAGGCTTTGATCTGCCGGGGGACACAAGTGTTACTGCAGGTCTGGCACAATCCATGTGATAATATGATGTTTCCACAAAGGGCTGAATGAACACATGTTACTATATTACATTGAAGGAAATACCGAGTTTGTGAAACCTCAGTCATGATTAGTTTAGTTAAGGTTTTCTTCTTCTTGTTTTTTCTCCCACATGGACAAAGCACAGATCTGTTCCTTTGGCAGTGAGTTGAAATGATATGAGGCGACCAAAATATCGGGAGATTTCAGTCATAGTTTTAATCTAATGTTAACACTGGGGTGGTGTCTAAGCTTTGTGAGCTGCTTCAGGACAGGTTTAATGTGCCGTCAGGTTTGGTTTTGCTCAATCGGGTCTTTGTTTAAGCCTTCGGCCAAATGTTGCTGCAGCGTATTGTTTTCCCAATGTCTTCGTCCTGGTGCCTCTGTCCACAGTTTGGAACATCATTTGCATTTGTGCAGATATATTGGTACAGTTAGTTGTAACATTCTTAGGGTTGGTTTGAACTTAGGGCTGGGCAATTAATCGAAATTACGAATCGCAATCTCTACTTTGGTCAATCTCAATGACGGTCACAGGACTTTATAATCGACAGGTTCACAGACATTTCTTTGACACAAACAGTGTCTAGTTTGGAAGTTTGGTCGAGACAATGGAAGACTTTTGTGCGTTAAATAAGACTGATAAAGCATTTTTTGCTTGAGCTGAGGTTGAATAAAAGATGCATCTAATTTTATGAATCAGCAAGATGTATTTATTATGAAAAAATAAAATAAAATCTAATCGAAAATTGAGATCCATAATATGGGCTAGAGCTGGGCAATTTCCCCCCCCCAAAAAACTGACTTTTATAATAAAAAACTCGATTTTCGATTCGATTCCCCATTTAAGACAAATAACTGAACTGTAAATATATTTAAAAAACATATATTTCTTGTATTTAATTAAAGAGCATCAACATAAACAAAACTGCAAAGGCAAACCCTTTCTCTAACTGAAAAGTCACTGAGCAACAAAGATTGTTAAACATCCAAATTATTTATACTGTATTTGGATTGAGGTAATAAAACAACAAATCCTGAGGTGGGCTCTGTTCTTCTTGGCACATTTGTACAGCAGGACCTTCCTCTAAGCAGAGGGCAGCGTGCAAAAAAAATCAAAAAAATTAAATGAATGAAGCCTAGGTGTTAATTCAACCTGGTAGACTAATTCAGCATCACCGACCTCCAGCCAATGATCATCCCGAGAGGGCCACACCTCCTCCTCAGCCAACAGCGCAAGAGCCGCACCTCCGTAGCAGCCAATCATCGCCTCGGTCCCGCTTTTAAGCCCCAGCAATCATGGTCCGTTCGCTTCACAGCTGCGCTGCGACCCACCTCCACCCCATCTCCGCCTCTTCCGTCCACGGCTTCTACCGCTGCATCTTCACGGGTCCTCCATACTCCGGGGGAGGACATCCCTAACTCCAAGCTGTTCACCTACACTGACTTATACATGGATGTCTACCGCCGGGGTCTGATCACCGAAACTAATACACATGTCAATAAATCTTTCCAATCGCTGCTTTTGTCTGTTGAGTCTATCCAGGTTGAAATAAATCGATAAAAATAAATATCTAAAGAAAAAAGAAAAGATTTTTTGAAAATATGATTCGATTTGACCTACCAAATCGATTTTTAAATCAAATCGATTTTTCCCAGCCCTAATATGGGGCGTTTTTTCACCCCAAAATTGTCCAGCCCTTCTATTTGAACAGAAAGACAAAGTCAAAATCATGGGCCTCATGGAAAACAGAGACTGGAAAATCCACTCGGCACAAAAACCTGACCTGAGACAGAAATATGGAGGTAATTTTCAGATTCTGCGTTGCAAAAATGTTCCAAATCAGTTGCAAAACTCAACCCAGTGTATTGATATAAATGTAACTAATTAACATTGTGCTGAAAGCTGAAATAGTTTCACAATCACTCACACAACATTCATACGGCCTTATGGTACGAGCTGGGACAGAACTACTGCCTTCAGCTCTGGACTAACATTTATTAATCTGTAATGAATAATGATGATGGAAGTGAATGAAAACCACACGTGGAAAATGGTGAACGTAAAAGCAGACTGGTTACCTGGCGACTCGATGCCTATGTTATGAGAAGCAAAGGGAATAAGAGTAAACACAGCCTGAGTATTAAAGCAAAGACACGTCCCATCACAGAGGCCTAAGACTTTGATACCAACCTTTCCCAGGAAGGACTTGGCGGCGGGGTCCTCTTCATCCTCCTGTGGCCTAGGGCTGAGTTCTGGGGGCGGCTGAGGCAGGCGGCTGCTGGGGGGCTTCAGAGCCACGGGAGGGGGCAAAGGCCGCTGCGCCGCTGCATCGCTGCTCACGGTGCTGCTCGAGTGGGAGTCAAAGCTTCGGGACGAATCAGTGCGTCCCTGAGAGCGCACCTGCACAGCCAATGGAGTTAGAAGTAATGAGTTACAAATACGTACCAGAGTAACTGAGGTCTAATCTTGTTTGTCAGATTTAAAAAGACAGTTTTGGAAGTAACAAAGGAGAGAAAGTTTGGACACCTTATTAAGTATTTCTTGGCTTCTATAAATGGCTTTTTTTTTTCTTCAGAAATGTCTATGTTGGTTTAGAAATGAAGTACTGTTACTCAGGTAAAAGTACTTGCAGCGTGTAGTACTGCACACAGTACAAATTATGTTGTAATGGAGGTCGAAGTGAACCTCTAACTGCGAGTAACAGAAGTGCCACATAAATAAACTGGGACTGAATTTAGAGAAGCCAAACACAGTGCTGTGAGGAAGTCAAACTAGTCCTGTCGGGACAGCACCCACACTGCTCCAGTGAAGCTGCTCCACTGCTCTCTAAGCCAATCAGAAGTTAGTTAGATGGAGGCCTTCTCTGGCCTGGCTAAAAGCAGCTAACGTGAGCGTAGCAGCTGCCACCGCCTACAGTCAGGACCATAAATACTGGGACGACGACTCAATTCTTGTTCCGATGGACATGGATGACAACATGATGCCACGCCCCCTCCTGATCTTCTGTGGGCCTTGTAAACCTACAAACTTTGCTGGGATTGCACTGTAAATTAAATCTGAATATAGCTAATATGCACGCTAGTTTAAGTAGCCTGCCAGAAGCCGAAGACATGACGTGTTAGCCGTAATTATTAAAGACGCAGCGCTGCTCTATTTCTGACGCGCGGGGCTCTCTCTCTCTCTCTCTCCTCTCTCGAAAAGCAGCTACTGTTTAACACCGCGTGGTTTCGCTTTGCTTTTCTTACTTACTTAACAGTTTTAAAATGCCACGATGGATCTCACATCGGAGCTGAGAGCGCCTGGGTTTGGATTTTCTCACAAAGGACCGAGAGAGGAGAGAGAGAGGCGCGGTGCAGGAGGTACGAGGCTACGAGCACACAATGGTTCACTGTAAACATGACGATTAAGGGGACATCGCCCAACCCTACTCTATAAACCACACAATCGATTTCAATAATCTAATAACACTCCACAGACAATACCCTACAAATCATATATTTAAAATGGAAAAAAGAAAAGTTAGAAATGTGCAAAAATAAAAGTAACATTTGGAACATCATGATTGGAATAAATATACCTCCTGACCCAACATCATACTCGCTCCATTTGCAGCTCTACACATTAAAATGCACCAGAATGAGAAAAGATTACCTGATTTTTCTTTACATTTACTTTATTAATGTCATATTTTTAGAGCCGGAGGTTAACAGCAGAAGGATCAGCCAAAAGTATTTGTTGCCATCTAGAATGCACCAGAATCGCATCTGAATCCTTCCAAATGTCCCAGGGGAGGTTCTCCCGCACCACCCACAATGGGCAGTAGGTGGCAACAATTTATTAATCACCTTCAGACCTTGTATAAGTAAGTGAGTGTTTTTGCCCATCTTCACATATAAATGAGCACATAAAACGCTTATTAGACACCGTTATTTCAACATAAGATTATTTACAGAAACGGAGCAGACGAGGGGCTCACCTTGGGGGGCTCAGGGACAAATGTAGGGGAGGACTGGGCTCTCTGTGCAGCATCTCTCTGCTGCTTGACTTCTTCATCCGCGCTCGGGGCTCAGGGCGCTGCCGGGGCACACAAGCACCAGACACAAACACAAGGGAGTCACTTTGCACCACGTCCAAGTACACGAGAACACACGAGAACACACGAGAACACACGAGAACACACGAGAACACACGAGAACACCAGCCCGAGTCACAGAGGAGGGTCAGGGACAGGGCGGTCGCTTTACTCTGCTCTTACTCTGTATGTGCAAGATTCTACCAGGACAGTAGAGGGCAGCATTGTACATTTATGCACCAATTGAAGCGTGCAGTTAACGCCAGAGCTTTGATGCCGATTGGTCTCAACCAGGGCGGTCCTGCTCATGTGGAGCTGGGGCCACAGTCGGCATTTACATTTTCAGCTTGAGGGGTTTATATCTGGACTCTTTGTTGTAATTCTGGATTTAGAAATTGTATCCACATACAGTACAATGAGCTCATGTTAACTGAACAGGGAGCTCGATCTTGTGCTTCTAAACGCAGACTATAGACCCTTTAATTGTTTGTAAACATTCCGGGCTTAGCTGGAGCGGGAAGCTCGATTCCTATCTATTTCCATTGTAGCTGTTGTCATAGTAACGATAAACAAATGTCTAACTGTTGTTGGAAATATCAGATAAACCTTATTTTATCGTCTCAAATGTCATTCCTCTTGTTCTGGCACCTTAAGCCACAACAGGACCACATTTTTTAGTTGTAGTTTTACACTTAAAATCGCTAGTTTTAGTTTAATCTTATTTCTCTTGATCACTTCCTGCCTCCAGATGATGTCACTGATGATGTCAGCAGTTAAAGGGTCTATAGTGTAACTTTTGCGCTTAGTAGGAGCGACCTGTGAGATCTTGCAGAGCCAGACGTAGCGCTCAAAGTGGGCAGAATAGACTCTCGTGGCCAATGGCGAGACTATGCAGAACAGCCTTTTTCCTCCAACCAGACTCCGTGACCGGGAAGGGGTGCGGGAGCAGGGTGGTGGGGGAGTGGTGGGGGAGACAGGCACAACAGCGGGACCAGCTGTACATCTCTTTCTCTCGGGACACCGAACAGTGTTTAACTCAAGTGCTTAGGTTGTTTTTCACACAGGCTCTAGTTAGGTCGACCTGAAGGTTGCCTGAACCTTAGTTTGACTGATAGAGGTCTAACGTTGTGTTTGGAGCAGCGCTGTCCTTGTGCCAGGCGGAGGATCTGGCCCTATAGGTCTTATTATTAACACAGTGAACAGCCCTTCTGTAATAAGTACTGTATGTAGTTAGGGCTGGGCGATATGACGATATTAGACCGTCTAACGATCTCCAGAGCTGACGATCTATCATTTTTGTGGGATCGTTTTATCCCTGTTCTAAGCACTTCTGCACAGTTGACTCTATTCACCGTCAGTGAAGCAAACCCAAGCCCTAACTTCCTGCTACGCAATGTCAGACGCTAATGCGAGCGTTTGGCAGCGAGCCGCTCCTCTACAGCAGTGTTAATTTCGTCGACTAAAATATTTAGTCTTAATTTTAGTCAAAGTGATATTTTTGACGACTAAAATTGGACTACATAAAAATGAAAAGGAGAGACTAAAATCATCCAAACTTCTATTGACAGTCTGAAAGAGCCTCAGATCATGTAATTCACTGCCAAAGGAACAGCTCTGAGCTTTGTTCATGTGGGAGCAGCTCCATGAAGCAGAGGACCTGGATTAAATATGATTATAATGAATATTATAAATGCAAAGTCGATTAAATTAGTCTTAAATTTAGTCGACTAAATTACTTGCAATTTTAGTCGACTAAAACCAGACTAAAAATGAAGATTTTTTTTACTAAATCTCGACTAAAATTGAATTACATTTTCGTCAAAAGACTAAAACTAAATTAAAATATGTTGTCAAAATTAACACTGCTCTACAGTCACATACACGACCAGACTTCTCAATCTGGAGCTTTTAAACCCAGTGTTCTGTCTCTATTTCAGAGGTATTTATGTCAGTGTCTTTCCCCCGTAACGCCGCTGCTCTGCTCAGCGTGTGTTTATTTATTTACCGGACACATGTGTGAAGAAGCGAGTGTGTCCTTCGTCCTTACAGTTCTGTCAGATCATTTTCATCTGTTTAATTTAAATCCTGTGTTCACAAATGCAACGTTTATCCAGGTCTTTGAAAATATAAGACTTGTCCAACTTTGGTGAATTACTTGGTCAAGTAATAACTTATGGTAACTATCTGCTTCCAGTTTGCCTTTTACACAATAAAAGACACAGTATGCTATCGCTTTAGTAAGACTCTTATTGTGAAAGGGTCAGACAGCAACAGACACGAACAACAAGCCTTTACCAAACATAGTGTTACTATTTTACTTTTATTGTCTGGAGTTTATTGTATTTTTTAATGTATAGAGTTAGTTGCTGTAGTTCCAAGTCTAGTCTAAGTTCTAAGTCTATTTTTGCTTTGTTGATTATCACAAAGTTGAATAAATTTGTATATTCATTAAATCTTTTTCTTCTTCAGTGTGTAATTTAAGTTATTTTAGTTACTATAAAGAAATCGTGATAAAATCGAAATCGGGAATTTATAATTAAAAAATCGTGATATTCTATTTTTGTCATATCGCCCACCCCTATATGTAGTGCATCGTGACTGTGCAGCTGAGTTTTCTTTTACCCCCACTGACACACTAGAAACCTAGGGTATAAGTCTGTGTCGGTATATCCAGTGTTTAAGTATCACTGAGAGAATGTTAAATAAAACAAAGTTGTGCAAAAGCGTAAAAACGTGCTTTGGAATTAGTCTAAGTGTAATGTGGCAACAGACACTCACGTCGTCGGGCATCACGGGCTCAGAGGAGCGTCCGATGGCGGACACGGGCTGCGGTTCGTCTAGCGTCTCATCCAGCTCGTTATCCGTGTAGGCCCCGCCCTCGTCAGCAGTGTCCTCGTAGTCACTGGCCAGGCGGCTGTCCATGCTCAGGTAGTCCGCACTCATGGCCGACAGGTAGGACATGCGGTCGTCATGGAGATCCAGGTCCTCCTCTGAGCCATCCAGCTGGAGACGGGAAGTACGCATAGACATATTATTAATAGATCGTCATTCCTCACTCCTCCCCGTTTACCACAATGAGCACGTTCGAAGGGGACATCATGGCGGATTTACAGACTCCTCCTCCCCAGCTTTGACCAAGCATGTTCCTAAAAACTAACCCAGCGTTTTCACAGGAGGAATATCTAGCTGTAGAAAGTTTAAGAACATTAGAAACCAGGCTTTAAAGTTGTTTTTAACGTGTCTAAAGTGCAATGATTCCAATGGGGGCCTAGCGGCTATATGTGACATGATCCACCCAGTTACTTTTTGTCCCAGTCTGGATTAGTTGCCGCTTATTTTAGCATGTTGTTGCAAGTTGCAGCATTTTAAATTCAAAGTATGTTAGCAAATTAATTATCCAGGGTCAGACCTTCAGAATGAGAAGCAGCATGTCTATATTCACTTGGAGCCAAAACAGGTATCGGTTCAGTAAGGCATTATAGGAATCGATATCTGCTCCGATATCCAATACCAGTCTCGGATTGGTGCATCCCTCGCTATGATGTTCCTTAGGTGGATCCCAGGCTGATTCCGAAACCGTTAAATTGGTAAGAGGTCTTACGCCAAACCGGATGTGCATCAGCATCCGTCATGATAAGAAGCGTCCGAATTGGGCTGTCGGTTAGGAAGGAGTTAGGAAAAGGAGCCTCCATGCTAACTATCATAGCTACTTTAGCATAGGGACCTCTGAGGCTACCTCACTGGCGATTAGGAGCCATGTGCCATCCCATAAGCCACTGCGCCGCATGCCCGCCCCCCTCGAGTGACTCTTCATGCGCAACCACTGTTGATTGACAGGTGCACAATTAATCTAAAAAAAATATATAAGAGATTCTGCACAAGCCAAACTTTATAAAGTGACGAAACACATGTTAGAGTCACCACAGCTCAGTCACATGGTTTTAAAGAGCCGCCTCAGTAAATGGCCTAAATGAAGCAGTTTGTGCTTTTGCTTTCATTATGTAGAAACTTAAAACACATGGCTGATTTGCATACTGTAGCTTTATGAAACGGCTGTTGAGATAAAATAAAGGGAAATGTGAAGGATCATTTGGATGTTTCTTGTTTTTTTCTCTCCTTAAATGTCTTTAGTTGGACACTATGTTGTGGCATATGCAATACAGTAGGTGGCAGCATGCGCTTTTGTTTGCCTGCCAATAACCTTGAAGAAGAAGAAGAACAGCTGTTGGTGATGTCACTTCCCCTTCCCCTGGGTAAGGACGGTCAAATTGGGCAAATGCTGCTGAAGCTCTAGTTCACTAACTGCATAGAGATCTAACAGTTGACCCCATGAAAGGTTAAGGATTAGTTGCTGGTGTTAGTACTTAGAGGCTATCATTTAAGGGTTTCGGAATCAGCCCCAGTCTACTCCAGGGCAGCGATGGCTACAGCAGTAGCTTACCACCGGCGAGTATGGAGTGAAGGAATAAAGCCATGTAAAGCGTTGTTGAGTGTCCAGTATTATGATGATGATTCCATTTGTGGCAATCATTCCCTGGCAGCTCATACCTTGCGCTCACAGACCCACACGGCGCGCTCCTGCTGCTCGCGCAGACTGTCCTTCACACTGCCGTACCAGCCGTCGTTAGCGCTGTTCAGGTCAATGGAAGCTGCAAGACAAAGCCCCGGATGAAAGGTTATTTGTGCCATGACTCTGACGCGCTTCACACAAGGTCTAAATCACAATCGTGAAAAGATCAATGTTCTTATGGGTTTCACAAATAATCTAGACATGAACAAAAGAAATCAATACAAATATAGTACAAATATATACATATATTTTTCATTTATTACAATGTATTCCAGTAGTAAGGGCACTTTGCTAGGCCTGGTTAGTACCAGGGCCAAGCAGGTACTAAAAAAGTACCAGTTAACTGTAAAATGGGCTGGTGGAAACATTTAAAATGCAGGTAGAGTAGAGTAGAGTAGAGTAGAGTAGAGTAGAGTAGAGTACAGTACAGTACAGTACAGTACAGTACAGTACAGTAGGGCTGGTGGAAACGAGCCATAAGTTTACAGTGCAGAACTTTTTCCCTGCCACCCTTGAACGCCTCACTCGGTGCTGCTGTAATCATGAGGAGGAAAAAGACCTGACGGCTCCTGTAGATGTTGGATTATAGAGTTCGGGAATGTGATGTCATATCGCTAAGCATTATGGGATTAGCAGCAATTGGAAACTAATAGAGATTTTAAAAGTTCAAATACTGGCGTTATTGTTCACATTAAAACACTTGGCCACCACAGTGTGTTAGATGTATTTAGCAGCACTGACTCAGCTGCTAACTGAGTTGTTCCACGGCTTTTTTCTCCACTTTTTATACTGTTTTTAGCCAATGTTAGTCAATGGAAATGTATGCTAACAGCTGCAAAGATGGCCGGTCTCCATGGTAACTGTGGAATTTCCCGAACTCTATTAAACAATTGGACATTTCATGAGGATTTCAGCTGCATCAGAGCAGGTCGGTCAGATGTTTGTTAGTTCACGATCTTTTTTATAAACTTCTGCCATAATGCTAAACTGTTAGCCGCTAACTGTTGCTGTGTCTGCTGCTTCAAACATTTGTGATCTCTACACGTGTTTGTGTTACATGGTGCGGGGCATGTAGGGATGAGGGGTGTGATGGGTGAGGGGTGTGTTTACATGGTGCTGGGGGTGTGTTGGGTAAGGGGTGTGTTTATATGATGCTGGGGGGCATGTGGGGGTGATGGGTGTGATGGGTAAGGGGTCTGAACGTCTCCAAAAGCTACAACACAAAGTTCCCTCCATCTCCATCGAGTCTGTGCAGCAGGGCATTGGAACATGTTGGTACAGACCTGTGAAGAGGTGCGAGCAGGTCTTCCTCAGCCGGACGGACTGTTCATAGAGTTTGCGGGCGCTGCGGCTGGACCCTGGCATCAGCCTGTTCCTCATGGTCTTCACGCCCTGTTTGCTGTCGGGGTTGAGGAAGATGACGATGGGGTACCACTGGGTGTAGTTCAAAGTGTCCACAGCTTTGGGAGTCACATCCAGCAGAGCATGTCGGTCCTGCAGGGCGTAAAGACGGCATTCACGTTTACACTGAAAATATACTCTTCTGATTTCATGGCTGTAAAGCGTGTTTGCTGTGAGATACTGATGGAAAGTTGCATGAAATTGTCCTTCCTTATAAAATCAACTTTACTTTCATTCTTTCCTTTATAAAATTGTCACTTGACTGGTATAAAACTACTGCGTATTCTCATCAAGTCGAATAATAAAAAAAACAAAACATAAAAACCTGTTCAATGATTTGTCGAATGGTGTTTAGCCTCACAACACCAGAAGATTTATCACTTCCTGCATCTTTGGGCTCGGTCTCTTGAAAATAAAAAACAAACAGAATAAATTCATGGATTAAAAGGACAGAGGAATTTATTCTTAAACCTAAAGCAAGTCAGACTCGAGATTTGTTCATAGTCACAAACAAAAAATAGGCGAATTCCATGCAGTGACGTACTTGCAATGACAAAGTCGTGGGGTAAATCTGTGGCCAGTTTGTCGTTAACAGCATCAGAAATGGGACCGAAGATGACCACAGGCCTCTTAAATCCAGCTGAAATGAAAGGAACGCAAAGAACGAATAACAACAATAATATAAAAATGATCATAGTGGTGGAAGGAGAAAGAATAGCAGTGTATAGTAGTAACAGTAGAAGAGCACACGCCGGAGAGGTCATTAGAAGAACATATAAATGTAAGAAGGCACTCACAAGTGGAGACACAAAAATACCAGCTCTCTCTCAGCTTTTGTAAAACTTTCAGAGCAAATAATTGGACCTTTATACGAGCCGACAGAGAAGACAATGCACTTTAAGACAGTTTTTGTCATGTAAATTCTCCCAATAATGGCAAAGACATTAGAGAGTACGTAGTAACACAGACAAAAACTTTTGCAGTTCGACAGTTACCATAGATACCACTAGGGATGCACAATAATGACTTCTACACTGTTTTAGCTGAAAAATACGAAGAATATTCCAGTGAAACAATGTGTAGCCGCTCTCCGTGAAGGAAGAGGTTTTTGACTTTTTACATCAAAGTCACTTCAACATTTTCACTGCGACAAAATGAGAAAAAGATGAGGACCCGCAGGTCCTAAACTGATCGCGATCAAAGCGCTATGACCAAGATAAGTTTTACATTGATGAAATGAGCCTTGTGTTTTCTGCCAAACGATGTATAAATGAACAGATTAGCCCAATGCAGGAGAGTGTGTCTCGTTTTGCAAACTTGAATCTGTCACAGGCTCTGATTTGGCTTCACTTCTCTCATGTCAGCGACAGGTCACAGCTGCACTGCACAAAACGGCAGGAGGAGGAAAAAAGACACGCCTCTAGACTCTGAAATATTCTGTCTGTATTTCACCAGTTTTGTATCTAAGAATTCATTAGTATGATGTCAACAAAAAGAAAAATACTAGGAAGGAAGTAATATTTCTTTCTTTGTGACATAGATGAGCAGAGACAGAGACAGACCTGCTCAGACAATGGAACAGTAAAAACCCTGAGGTGGAGACCCTGATACCAGCATGGTATTGTGAACATAACCTATACCTGAGATATGTATAGCCTTTATTTATTATCATTCTGATTATTATATAATCATCAAAATTATAACAAACAAACACAAGTCACTTGTAATGAGTCTATATCATATATTAGTTTCACATTTTAAGTTGAATTACAGAAATAAATGAACTTGAACGATTTTCCTAACAATTTTCCGAGTTCCACCTGTATATCGGCCATGCCAACCACATTCATGTCGGTATCAGTATCGGACCCAATAAATCCATATTGTTTGGGCCGTACAGTGGATCAAGCAAATCGAGGAAGGCGCCAGAGGACAAAATGTTTCGCAGCAAAACATGATACAGTACGACTGGATCATGTTTCTTGAAGCCCTGTAGGTATATCTCTAAAGCCCCATCTCTCTGGGCTAAGCTCCAAACATAGGGAATAGTTTTCAGCGTGTGAAAATGCGGTGGTGTTCTGAACCCAGGCCGTAGTTACCTTCTCGCAGCACCACTCGCTCGTAGGCGGGGAAGCGCGTGGTGACGGGTGCGGCGCTCAGGTCCTCGCGGCTCTTGCGCAGGTCCTTCTTCTTGGCTGCCCTTTGACCTCGGAGTCTCCAGAAGTCCCCGCGGTCACTGCCTGAAGCCACTTGAGCTGCGTTCTGGACGTTGGACATCTGCTCAGCCCTGCAAGTCACGTAATATATATATAAGTATGTCAGTATAGTATCGTGATACAGAGTCCTGCACGGGTCCATTGTTGGAGACCCGTTAACATACTACCCGTTACCCACCCGTGCCCTTGATAAATCACACAATTTAAAAGCATTATATTATAATATTTTTTTCCGATGCACATCTGAACGAAACAACGTGACGCTAATGAGGGTTGAATGCTTAAACTGGTAATAGATACACTACATTGGTGCGGTTGATTCCGGTGTAGGGGTGTCACGATTTCAATTTTTTGAGTCACGATTATTGTGAGAGAAAATATCGCGATTTTACGATTATTCACGATTATCGACTGTGAAAGGAAAGAACTGATATTTTTAGTTTTTGTCTTTAAAAAGCTTTTTAATACTTGAACTTGTAAACATTCACCGTTTCTAAAAATGAAAAATGCTTTAAGATTGTTTTGCATTAAAATAAATAGGCCCACATTGAATAATACAAAACAATGTCAACTTTACTTCTTTATAATGACCATAATTATCTACTATATATTATTAGGCCACAGTCTAGGCTCAGTTTCCTGTTCTCTAAAGTTCTGCTGCTGCTTAATTATTTGTCAGAGGTTTTGATGAACAGAGAATGAAACGTGTTTACAAAATGACTAAGGAGACTCTTTTGAACAGCTGATTTCCACATGTGCGCGGTTTCACTTTCCTTTCTGTTACGCTGAAGCAGAGCAGCGCGCGTTAGCTTTTTCTTTACATCCTGAGCCAGTTGTGGCTATTTCCCAACATTTGGACAACTTTGACCACCTTGACCTTGACATTCACAGTGAAGGATTATCTCCAAGATGTTGTTTATATTCGACGTAGCCGATATCAGCGCCTTTTGCTGCAACTTTCTGACGACAGGGTTTGCATAACTGATGTTCCATCGACAACAACGCCGCCTTGGTCATGTTTTGGATCCTAAAGAGGTCCCACTCTGCTGACTTCAATCGTTTTTGTGTGGATACAACACTGGAGGAGAGCGTCCTTCTGCCTTGTTCAACTACCGGTGAGTTTACGCTGTTTATGTCGTGCAGCGGCTCGTGCGTCAGCGTGAAAAATTTCTGCGGTAAACCGTGGCTTCTAAAATTCTTATGGAAACCTACCGCGTCCTTTTATAATCGTGGTAATCGTAAAACCGGTTAATCTTGACATCCCTATTCCGGTGTATTGTCAATGTAAATGCGCGCAGATGTGCGGGTGATGAGTGTGCGTGGCGGCAGCTGCATTAGAGGCCGGAGGAGTAAAAACACACATTCGCGAAAAATGTATTGATCATCTGAATTTGGAACAACATAACCACCCCTACTACATCATAGAGACACAAGTGAAACGGAAACAGCGTCTGGAAAGAGGGAATCTTCATGTCAAGCAGCAGCGGTTTGAAATGCCTTTCCCGAGCCCAGGCCTTCGGATCAAAGGAATCATACGTGTCAATAAACTTATGGAAACAAGGGCGCGATCAAAATAAAGGACGCACTGGATTACAAACATGTTTTTAAGAGGATTTTATCATGACGTGATCGCTGGACAGACAGGTAGGCTACCAACACACTCCAAACCAATGGGTGCTGGCTGCTCTGGTTTGCGACGACGACACTGGAGGCCGCCATTGCTCCGCCATTGTCTAGAGCTAGATATTCCTCCTGTGATTACGCTGAGACACAATCAGAGGCACCGGGCTGGTTATCGTAGGATACATTTTACAAATCTCGTACTTAACGGGGTCGGACTGTTAGCATTGGAGCTGCGCGAGCTACACGTCACGCAAGGGCCGAGTCTACAGTGAAGATCCCGCCCTTATGCCCTTATTAGGAACATGCTTCGTCAGAGCTGGGGAGGAGGAGTCTGTAAATCCGCCAAGAATTCCCCCTCGAACGTGGTCATTATGGTAAACGGGGAGGAGTGAGTATTGACGGTCTATTAATAATATGTCTATGCTCCAAACCACACATATTGAAATAATATCCTAAAGAAGGGGAGAGGGGGAGAGAGGAAAGAGGCGAGATTTGCCTCAAGTGTCAAAGAAATGTACGCTCGTAAAACTATCCCGTCACCAAAGCACAAAGAATCAGGAGACCGTTTTCATTCATATCTTAAAAGCAACAGTGCGAGCCGTGTGGTTAGGTCTGTAGACATCAAAATTATATAGATTAAATATTGTAGCTGTAGCAGCTATCCGCCGACCCGCCTGTGTGTTATCACTACCCATTTGCAAACCAGCGGGTAAAATTCCAGGACGTAAAATCCACCTGTTTCAGCAACATTTGCTGTAGGTGTATAGAGGATGCATATCATTTGGGACTCAGGCACAGCAACATGGCAGAAGGGAGGCCACCACAACGTTTTAGATGGACGCAAATCCGAAAACAAAAATGCCAACTACAGCAACAAGAAGCAGTCATTATTGCCCTGCTACTTCGGGAGAGAAACGGGCCAATCAGGAGATGACAACAAATACGTTGGTGGGTCCGTGAAACACTCGCTCACCATTCGCTTTCTTCCTTGCACCACTCGCATTTGGACACTATCCAAATCAACCGCATCCAGTCGCAGCCCGTACTCTATTGTGACTGATTTCTTAAAAATCTACTTTGCGATCTTTGATGGCAATTTCAATTTTGGCGCAGAACAAATGGGGGACAAAATCGCTGTGGTCAATGCGGCAATTGTGACAGGCCCTTAAGGAGCAGTGCTATCCTGACAGTGCAGACCTGCTCTTGTTGGGGATGATACCCTTCTCCAGCAGCTGGTTTTCCCGGTCTGTGCGGATGGCCAGCCAGTGTCCCAGTTTGCCATCGTACAGTGTGTCGGTCACTTTGAAGATCTCCCCTCTGGAGAACGGCAGACTTTGAGGAGCCTCCTTTTCATACTCAAAGTGAGTTCTGATGAAGAACGAGTCGCCTCGGCCGGACTCCAAAATGTCCTGGTACACTGAAAATGACCAGGAACAGTTCAGCTGCAGAGAAACTCAACACTCGAGTGGCCACTTTGTGTTCAGCGCTCACCTTCAGGTTTGCTCTGAGCTAAAATAGTCAAATCTTCGCCTTTGGGGATCTCCAATAGATACAGCACAGCATCTTCTCTCACCATCCCTCTGAAGTCGATTTTGTTCACCTGCAAAAGAACCCATCAGTCAACATATTTCAGAGAAGAATCCATGTTCCCAGGACGGGGACAAACCTTCATGATCTGGTCCCCAGTCTTCAGCCCTTCCTGCTCGGCCGCACTGTCCTCCTGAACTCCAGCGACGAAGATACCCACGTCATTACCTCCAGCCAGTCTCAGCCCCACACTGTCTCCTTTGACAAATCGCACCATCACTGTGTTGGGCCTGTCAACATACAGAACATGCCCCAGTGGTTTGTGCTGGAATATTTACTTATCATGGCTCCCATAACCTAAATCAAAGGACTGACCCATAGAGCTCCTGGTCCTCCATGCTGGCCGGCAGTGGCACTTTGGCACTTGTGCGGACTTTTGGGGCTATGACTGTTTCACATTCAAATGTAGAATAGTTAGAACCTAAACCAGTGACATGACTGGACATGAGGGAGGGGTTACCTGGAGGGGGGTCTCAGCACGCAGCTCCTCTCTCCCTGCAGGCACAGGGGCTATGTCCACATTGGGGGCTCGGAATGGTGTGGCCATGGCTCCCATCCTGGCTAGTCGGCTGGGCGGTTCTTCTCTGTGCAAATACAAAAGCTATTACAACACAGTGTATTACACACACCATTTTTAGAAATGTTTTGTTTTGTTTTCACAAAACCAAAAGTTTACATACATTTCATTAACATTTGGTAGCATTGCCTTTAAACTGTATATTTTTGGGCAAACGTTTTGGATTTCCTTCCACAAGCTTCTCACAATAGTTGGCAGGAGGTTTGGTCCATTCCTCCAAACAGAACTGGTGTAACTGAGACACATTTGTAGGCCACCTACAATGCCTTTCCAGCTCTGCCCACACATTTTCAACTGGATTGAGATCAGGACTTTGTGACGACCACTTCAAAACATACTTTGTTTTCCTTAAGTCACTTTGTAACCAGTTTGGCAGCTTTGCTTTGGGTCATTGTCCATTTGGAAGATCCATCTGTGTCCGAGCTTGAACATCCTGGCTGATGTCTTGAGACGTTGCTCCAATATTTCCACATAGAGTTCTTTCTTCATGACGTCATCTATTTTGTGAAGTGCACCAGTCCCTCCCGCAGCATGATGCTGCCCCCCGTATTTCACAGTTGGGATGGTGTTCTCAGGCTTTTCCCTCCAAATGTGACCATGGTCATTATGGCCAAAACATTCATTTCCCCCCCGTCAGACCACAGAAAATGTAAGTCTTTAATCTTCTTTTAATTTGCAAACTCCAATCTGTCTTTTTCATGTTTATTTTGGAGTAAGAGCTTTTTCCTTGCAGAGTTCCTCTCAGCCCATGTCGGTACAGTACAAAAGAAATAAACCTGGCACCTTCAAGTGTCTTTAAGTTGCATCCAAGGATGAACCAGACTTGTGCTTTCAAGGTCATGACATCGTCATCTGGGCTTTTCCAAATTGTTTAAAGGTATAGTAATTTTAGTGTATGTAAACTTCTGACTTTAAAAAAAGTAACATTTCTAAAATAAAATAAATAAAAAATCTCTCATTCTTCTGGCATTTAGCAAATAGAAATAATCTTCAAAATTCAAATTGACCTAAAAAAGTAAAAGTTAATTCTGTTGATGTCAGAGAGTGTGCAAATGTGTAAATGTGTAAACACCTGGTTCTCACTGTATTAACTTAAAGCTTTTCCCTCACAGTACTGTAATTTTAAATTGAAAAAGCAGCGATGTGTGGATAAAATTAGATTTACATTTTCTGTGTGGACAAGTGGATGAAGATATTGACTAAGAGCAACACGGACCTGGTTCAGACTGCTATGACATTAGAATCGTTGTAATTGATGGAGCAAGAATTACACACATGTTTCAAATGATGTACATTTTGGACAATTATACTTTAATAAAAACATTGGTGAGAAATTTGAGCTGCGACAGCAAAAAAAAAAAGCCCAGATTTTGTCACAAAAAACACGGCCAAACTAGTCACAATAGCAATACTGATATTTTCAATATTCTGCCAGCATTCTTGCGCCCTGCTTGTCGCCCTGCTCTATGTCTGGGACCGGTGGACATACTTGGGTTTGTCCCGCAACCTCTCGTTTGAGGAGTGGGAGGACAGGTCCGAATGGTGTCCTCGCCTGTCGTCCTGCGGTGAGTAGGAGCGGTATGACTCGATCTCGGAGATATCTGCAAACACAGCAGCACAAACATTTCACTGCACAGCCCTTAACATTATGTCCATGTTCAAGTCTATGCTGACAAATAGGTGAGCCATGCATTTCTCTGTGGTCCTCATGGTGGGGAGCTGACATTGCTGCAATACCACCCCCTGGTGGCAGGGGCGACTCCAAAAGACACTTGGTAAACAGCATTCCTATGTAGCTTTGGACCTCATTTGCACTGCTTAAAAGCCTGGCTCCAAAGAGTATCTTTTTTTTTTAATATAAGAATTGCTATGACCACGTGACAACACTGGGCTAGGTATCATATTTTTAACCACGCTGGTTTTTGTACATCAGCAATAAAAAGTTGAAGCCTAAATCTATGATGCACTGTGGAGGCGAGGGCGGGGCTTTGCCCTTTTACGGAACAGGTTTTGTAGGAGGAGACTAAGCAGCCATGTTAATTTCACAGGCCGCACGATATTATGATGAATAATCATCTATCTCTTTAATTCTATAGACGATAAAAAGGGGTACTATATTGTAAGTAAGGGATAATGTATAGAACACCGGTAAGTACCTTCAGGGGAACTGGACCCCTCCGCGTCAGGGTCCAGTTCGCCCTGTCGGTACTTATTTTCCCGATAATGACCAGCGTTCTATACATTATCCCATTTATTATACGGTTATTTGCCAACTGTACACACACAAATAAACTTCATACACTTTTATGAAGGCAGAAAGGTTTATTTAATGATTTCCGCGGCGAATAGTTCCCAAAAGTTTGAGAGTTGCTTGACAACGTTTGTTGTGATTCCAGGCTGTGTGGCTAGGCTAGTAGCAGCATGAAAGACCTGTATTACAAGCATGAACTCCGTTGCCATTGCCTCTATCAGAAAATAATGACCGTTGGAACATTGCAAAATCCCATTCAAGTCAATGGAGCGTTCTACTTGCTTTGTGAAGAGCCGTATAATAAAGCGTAATAATACCTTATTACTTACAATATAGTTCCCCTTTTATCCGCTTAGAAAATCGACATGTTTAATTTTGTGTGACTAGACTTGGATCGTGTAACTGCTCATGTAACTGTATTTAAATAGGGAAAACGTGGAAGAGCTTGGTCGCTTCTAACTTCAGCCCGGTTTGGAGCTATACCTTTGCTTGGGAGAGACTAAATGCTAACAACGTCTTCGGTCTATGAGCGAACACACAAAGAGTGCGGCGGAGCGTAATGGTTCACGTTCAGTTTAATCTTTTATAAATACCACCTTTGGCGCACAGCAGTTCGTACGTGCACTTTAGCCCCCAGGTCTGTTTCAGTGCCATGAAAATACATGTCACTTGTTCTTAAACACATTTACACAACTTAAGTTTCACATGTGTCATCTGCAGAGTACAGTAACAAATATCTAGTGATGGGCGAGTGAAGCCTTGTAACACTGAGGCTTTCCTAGCAAAGAAGTGTCGTAAGCTTCGAAGTCTCTGAGCTGTTTCCTTCTGTTTGAACATTGACCTCTTGTGAACAAACTTTATTACTGTGACTTCTCATAAACACGACTGAAGCACCAACACAATCATGTCTGCAAGAGAATTGTGGCGGTTTTATTATTTTCAGCCTGATATTGACATTTAAAGCAGTACCAAGTAACGCGTTTACCTTAATAAATCCTTTTAGTCCCTCTGGGGTAATACAAGTGTTAATGGGATGATTGGAGGGTCTTTCATCTCCCCCTGGTGTTTCTAGCCAGAAAACTACATTTGCAACTTGCCTGTCTACGGGTCGGAGCAGCAATACACACTAATGGACTCACAAAGAAGAAGCTAACAGGCTAATGGGCCAAAGCTAACTGTGGGCTAGCGCCACTTAAACCGTATTTACAGCCAAGTTTGAGTGAAAAAAATCATTTCCATTGTGTAATTGGATGTACAATATCCCTCTGTCCTTTTGTCTTTTCTGTCAGCGTAGTATTTACTCTCACAGACAATTAATGAGTAAAAAACACAACATGCTACGACACCTGCAGTGGCGCTTATGGCCTCTAGGGGAGTTACTTAGTCCTGCTTTAAATGATCAAAATCAATCATAGGTTAAGATGAGTAATTTTCTTTGTAACATGGGTCTGTGCTTCACGGAGCTCCAGTGGGCGGGGCCTCAGTCACCTGTGGCTCTGCTGGACCAAGGCCTGACATCAATGCGCGATCTTTTTATTTCATTCAGTCAGAGCTAATTTTGACACTACCGTATTTTCCGGACTATAAGTCGCACTTTTAATATGTGATTTATTTTTTCATTCAAATTTACACTTTCACATGTCGCTAGAGGGCACTGCAGGCTAATCGAGCAGCAGACAGAAAGTTTGGAGTGAGCGAGAGAGCGGAGGTTACTGCAATGAAGTAAACAAAACAAGCTAATCACGGGCTAAACGCTGGATGGCCACAGCTAGAGGAACGAGGTCGTAGATGAGAGCTTGAAAACATGCTGTTAGGAGAGAATTGTCAACCGTGCAGTTACATCGCGGTGCCCAGGTAGTTGCCAAGGCGATTGATTTGGAGTGAGATCGAGAGTTTGGTATGTTCTTTATGCTATAGTTATCTGAACTGTTTATGTGACTTTAACATACCAGATGCCTATTTAGTTCGTTGTTTATGCTTCATGTAACGTTAGCATACCGTACGCCTAGTCACCCTGTTGTTTTTTCATTAGGCAATGTTTGACTAGTGAGTCTTATACTCCGTAGCGACGTATAGTCCGGAAAATACGGTATTTGCTGTAGATGGCGCTCCTTACGTTTCCCTCGCCTGGTCAGCCTCATGCCTTTTGTATCTCTTCAAAAGCAGGACTTTGTAAAGAATAGGAAAAGCGTTTATTCTTAAAGGGGGGTATTATGTAAAATAGACTTTTTCAAGCTTTATATCATGTTATTATGTCATTCCCTCATTAAACACATGCCTGGAGTGTTGCCTTGGCTCATTCACGTATTTTTGAGTAATCAGTAAAAACTTAGACGGCAGCCATTTTAGGTGTAGCTATGCCTCAGTCCTCCTAGGAACGCCCCCACCTCCTGGAGACGCCTCTGGACCTTTCGTCACCAGCCAAGCCACCAACCGCTGCTCCTCAGCTCAGCAGAGCCCCTCCCCGCACAGTAGTGTTGTTGTTTAGATGCCACAGCAGTGTGCTGAAGGGGGCGTGTCTGAAAGCTTCTTAAAGAGACAGAGGCCTATTTCAAGACGTTCAGTACAGCCATTTTGAGAGAGCAATTTTATTCAAGGCAGTTATTTTAATTTACTGCATATACAGACCAACAGAAGGTTACGTCATCATTGTAGTATGCTATAGACTGGTGCTATGTGATTGAAAAAAGCATAATACCCCCTCTTTAACGCTGTTAAATGGGAAATGGGGGAAATACAGCACATTTATTCATCACTAATGATTTACATGGCTGTTATGGACATCCGTGCATTAGCGCCTCGCCGCTCAGGCAGCAGTGAGACGCTCTGAGCCGATGACCCGCTTTGAGACACTGATACGCAACACAGACTGAAGCAGTTTTCGAGACAGTCACGTGACCAGCTGTTACTGAAACAGGCGCCGACGCAGTGTTTTTCAAAGCAACCTGCTTCAGGAAGAGCGATTCAATTTTTGGCCATCACTACAAATCTCCAAAACGATTCTGAAAGAAAATTCAAAGCGGAGATATCTGCTTTTGCAAATGAACTATTCAATTGCGTTCTGTTGTGCTGCAGTAAACCATTTGCCTAACCTGTCACACATGTTCTAATATATCACAGCAAACATAGCAAACCTGCAACTAAACCTTAGCACAAAGTCCACGGCACCAGGCCTGAGTTAATGAAATTGTGTCTGCTCCAGTGGCAGGATTATGGGGCGGATTAGGTCACGGTGCCAGAGGCGGGTGTGAACACAAAAACACAAGTGGGTCACCTCCACCCCTCCCCTCCTGACAAATCCAGTCACACCACTCCATCTGAGCAGAGCCAATCACAGCACTCCCTCGGTCATGTGACTTCAAAAACAGGTATATAAAACAAGGTGCACAGGTTCTGCCTCGTCATTCTATCTGGACTGAGTTTTATGAATGTGGAATGTTTTTTTTGTGGTGTGTGAACCAATTTATAAAATCGGTAAGAAAATATAGTATAAAAGACTATACTCAGATCATTCTTTTTTTGTTTTTTACTTTGTTTTTTATTTATTACAAATGATTTAAGTTCAGAAGACAATGGAGATATGAAGTGGCAACATTTAAACATTTCAGATTTGGAAATGTCCCAGTACGAACAGGACTTTCCAAAGCGATTTAACATGTGTTCTCTCTCCAGTTCTTGTTCGCTTCCTGTCCCACAGTGGTTAAAGTCTCAGTGATGTTGTAATGTCACACCTTAGATTTTATTGGCCTCTTTTTCCAATGTTTTAATGTGCAGTGTGCTCAGTCAGGTGTAAGGCGAAAAACACAAGTCTAAACTATAGAATGAAATAAGATCCCAGCTCTGAGCGAGAACTAAACCGAACTGCGGGTGACAGAATAGAACTGGGTCTGCTTTGGACAATCCAGCGTAAACCAGTTCTGAACAAGCGCTAAATCAGATCAAAACTAGACAGAAGACTCCCACCAAAAGAGCAATTACCATTTCAGCATCACATCAATAAGTCACAACCCACTAACGCCATAAGAGCAGACACAGTGTCCAGTCCCTCCACGTGGACACATTTAGACAGAGGGTGGTCTTTACACCAGGTAGGCTCTGCTCCCTCTCTCACCGTCCAGGTCCGAGTCGCTGTCCACCATGGGGGGCACTCTGATGAGGACTTGACTGATGTCTCGCTGCACCACCAGCTGCAGCTTGCCCCGGGACTTCTCGATCAGCTTCCCCGCGTCGCTCAGGGAGAGGTTCTCTGTCGCGGTGCCGTTAATCTGAGGGGGAAATCACAAGTTTTATTCATATCGATATATATTACTGTTGTGCTCAAAAGTTTACAAATACCCTGGCAGGATTTTAGTCAGTGGTTGTGTGAAGCCATTTATGCTCAAACAACTGAGTTTACTCTATTCAAATCATAATGATAATTGAAACTGCCAACATAACCCTGATCAAAAGTTTACATACCCTGGTGAAATGGCCTGAATATGCACACAAGTTGGCTTTTTTGCTACCGATACCTAGGCCTGCCACGATAAATTCTTTTTGAGGACCATATATAATCTCAGAAAATATCGCGATAAACGATAATATTGAGTATGATGCAAATACTGTAGGCAATAAAAAGAAAACTGTAAGAAACTATTTTAATTGAAATGTATTGAACTTTTGGCGTTCAATATTAACACCTTAAAGTGCAAACTAGAAGGGTCGACATATTCTAGGACACTGTTTCCATCTGTGCTTCTCAACCTTTTAACATAACTTACACTCACCAGGTTCTGTGTTTGAACTAGGCCTGTCACAACATTATTAAAAAGTCAATATACAGTGTCATCTTTAAAAATATCCCAATAACAATAATATTGATATTTCATCTGCATTATTAATTAAATAGTTAAATATATTTCCTGACACAAACTCTTCTGTGTTAAATTAAACCTGGTTAGAATAAAATGTATATTAAATGTATGGATTCAGATAATACTGTATTCTGCTAAAGTAAAGTAGCCATATGTTTGTTTTGTTTTTTTGGAGTGAAGCAGCTTTTTTGGGAAACTTGTTGACTGTTTGTCAAACGCTGCAGCATTTCTCTGGCTTTTGAACAGTAACATAGACCTATGCACTGAGTAATGTTCTCAGGACTATCGCGCTTGTATTTGGATAGTGGCTAAAGCGTCGGGTTCCTCTCGCTAACAGTAGCGCTGATTAGCTTTGATCCACTGACTGGGCGGTGGTTTGTTTGTTCTCAGTTGGACAAACCTGCAGTCGCATTAATGTTGTTATTCTCTCCGTGATGCTTCTTTTGGCTGGACTCCAAGTGTTTCACACGAGTCCCTCTTGCTCCGCGATAAAGTTAACGGAATCAGCAAAGCTCCGTATACGCAGCACTTTGTTTACACCTCGCCTCTCTCCAAAAGCAGCGCTGATCTATAAATGATCTGGATACATGCGGGATACGGCTAATGTGTTCAGTGCTGTCTTTAGCACAGAGACGGGTGGATGGAGCTCCGCTCACTCAGCGCTGTGATAGGTTCATGTTTCTGTATTTATTTTAAGCACAGCAGCACGTGCATTTATCGAGACTAATAATTTATCGTCCTTCATTTTACTTATCGAGCGATAAGTCGATATAGTAATTATGGTGGCAGGCCAACCGATACCCGATATTTACCGATACAAGGAGACTTTCTTAAAAGTGGCTTTCTCTGAGTGAAAAATTGAATTGACTCTTTTCTCTATTTTAAGATCAATAAAGTCATATTTTATTGTCATGATATTACGGATCAATTATCAATCATTTCTAAACTCTTGGATAAACATTTAACAAGGATCAATGGACTTTCCTACAGAGATAGAGACTTAAACTTTTTTGTTTTGGAATCTACTGATTTTTGTCTTTCAAACAAGCTTCCTCTGAATTACCTACTAAACATGAATATACAGCGCCCCTTCTGTCACAGTTTAACACTGACACGTTTAGAAGCTTCACGCACAGGATTAGACCAGACATTTTTAAAATATTAGCCAAAAATATCAGTGGTGCATCGGCCAATCAAAATCCCCCCAAAATTGCCATGGGCCTCTACTAGATATATTTTTATGATTTAAACCTTTACAATAATAATAATACATGTTTAACTAGACTATTTGAAAGAAAAAAATAAAAAAATATCGGCCTATATATCGGCTATCGGCCAACCCCATTCTTATTGGTATCAGACCCCAAAAATCTATATCGGTGGGCCCTAGTTCAAACTCTAAATAAGAAGTGGATAATGCAGGATTCTGTTGAAACCAAACCACAGATGGGTCGACCAACAAAAATTTCAGCAACAACTGCCAGGAAAATAGTTTGGGATACACAGAAAAAAAAAAAATAACCGAAGCTGAAATACAGGACTCCCTGAAAAATGTGGCGTGGCTGTTTCAAGATGCACAATAAGGCGGCACTTGATGAAAAATGGGCTGCATGGCCGAGTCGTCAGAAGAAAGACATTACTTGCAAATGCACAAAGTATCCGCTTACAATATGCCAAACAGCACAGAGACAAGCCTCAACTTTCTGAAACAATGGCATTTGGAATGAGAAAACAGAAATGGGACTTTTTGGCCACAACCATAAACGTTACATTTGTAGGAGTCAAGCCCTGTGATGAACAGTGCACCATTCCATCTCCTGTGAGTAAAGGAAGCATTGAACACATCGGCCGCATGTGTCCAGATCATCCAGTTTTCCCCACACAGACTATTCTGTGGGTGCACCGCCACAGAATCAACACCGCCCGCCACATATTGCGTTTCGTTTTTTTTTTCAAACGCTATTTAAAACATGCATCGACAGAACCTCTGCAGCGGTCAATTTGACTGCGGGGAGGGGGGTTTAAAATGCGGTGGCCCTAGTGTTAAGCTCAGTGGCGCAAAAAGGGCATACGCAATATATGCCTTGCATAGTGATGGTCGGTCCGCGATCGGGTTCTTTTGAACGAGTCTTTACAGTGAACAATATGAACGGGTTTGCGGAGGTGAAGAAACACTGTCATCTATAGATCAGCGCTGCTTTTGGAGAGACGGGCCCTGCTACAGAGCTTGCTGATGCAACACTTTTGCGGCTCCTCCGTGTGAGAACACTTGGGATTTCAGCCAAACGAACACATCACAAGAGAATAACATTAATGTGCAACGTGAGTGAGCACTGTCAGAACAAAACGAAACTGGTCAGTGTATCAGAGCTACTGTTAGCGAGAGGAGCCGAACCGTTTTAGTCACTATCAAAAGACAAGTGCGATAGTCCTGAGAACATTACTCAGTACAGACATGTTCCCGTTCCGCGCTGTTCAAAAGCCAGAGAAATGCTGCAGTGGACTGGACAAAGACCGTTGAAAACACGGACCCCGTATGTAGGAATATATATGAGTTTCTAATGGAACAGATTTAGTTAAGACGCATGTTTTATCGATCAGTGATTAGCACAGCATAATAACAGGCAATTGTCCTGACCGGGGGGCGGGGTGCGTTGATCACGGGAGGATCGGGAAAAACTGGCTTTCATGCAGATTAGATCAGAGTCCAATGTTTGAACATTTATTAATGGCATACAATTATTGATGCTACATTAGTTTTAAAGAACTTTATGAATGCAGAAGTGCCACTCCAGTAGTTAAATCAAAGTAATGATATTTCTAGCTAGATAACTCGATGTCACACCACATAACTTTTAACAGAGCTTTACACTATATATATTGACATTTAAACTAGGGTAGATAATGGTTATTCTTTGTTCAAGATATTGACCAAAATTGAGTCTAAACTGGCTGTTAAGCACGTCTGCCACAAAACACAAACAGCATTACTCATGCATAATGACTCATCTCAAATTAAAATGATAAGTCATTAGCTGCCATATCGAGAGACGCAGAAAGCCGTTGTAGAAGGATGGAGAGTCACCTTGAGCAGAGGCTGAGAAACATATCCCGTAACTCCTGGAGACGGAAACGTATATACTTGTATAGTAGGGCTAGGACGATAAAATCTAATTAATTCATGCCTTTTAAAGATACAACGATGTGGAAATGGCTAAATCGTCGAGGATAATAAAACTAACGGCTTATTATGAAGTTTTACTTTTGAGAGCAGACAAAGAATATTTAAAACTACAGTCCATTTCGGGACGATGCCGGGACGGTCATGAAAAAAGTTAGTCTGGAGCCCTGACCTTGAGGATGATGTCTCCCTCCTGCAGGTTTCCATCTCTTCTGGCCAGTCCTGTACTGCTCATCTCTTTGATGAACAGCTGGCTGCCCAGACGAAGACCGTACTCTGGAAGGGTCAGACACACAATAGTATCAGTTGGACGTTGTACATTTATATTTAAATCATTGAGTAATTTTTTGAAGGATGAAGAGTGATTTTCGGACCTTCGTTGGGCCGGTTCTTGAGCAGTAGCACGCTGAGTGGTTTCCCCAGGGGCTCGTGGTTACGCGGCGGCGGCCTGGGCACTGGGATGGGCATGGGAGGTGGGGAGGGTGAGCGGTCCAGCCTATCTCTGCTGGGGGCACGAGCTCTTACGGGGCTGTGGCGCCCCCTTTCGGGGCTGTCTCTGTCCAACGCCCGGTCACTGCGGTAGCGCCTGTCAGGGTTAGGGTCACGTTCATCACGGGGACGTCTGTCCGGGCTGTAGTCTCGGTCCAGGGTATGGTCGCTCCGGTATCGGCGGTCCGGGCTGTAGTCCCGGTATCTCCTGTCAGGCCAAGGAACATTGTGGAAAATGACATCAATAATAATAGCCAAAAAGCATTTATTTCAAACACATAAACTGAAATATGAGTGTTTTATTCGCTGTAGCCCCTTTTTTCAGTCACATTTTTTTGTGTGATTTTTTAACCATTTAATCTGCTAAAGCAATATAACTTATGACCTGACCCTGTGACCAGGTAAAGCTCTGGTCCCGCCCCCCAG
Organism: Neogobius melanostomus; assembly: GCA_007210695.1. Lineage (NCBI taxonomy): Eukaryota > Metazoa > Chordata > Actinopteri > Gobiiformes > Gobiidae > Neogobius > Neogobius melanostomus. Next base: position 195,498 of record VHKM01000420.1, read on the forward strand.
GTTTGGAACCACTGCTTTAGGAAATCGCTGTGTTTCATGCAACCTAGGGGGATTTTCTGTGTTTTTTTCCTTTTTGAATCGATACCGTCGTAATAATACCCAATTCAAATTAGTCCATCTAGGATTACGCGATGTTACGATCGCAATTATTAACGCAAACTCAAGCAAACTCTGCGAAATCAGTTCGGCTTTGCAACTTTTCTAAAAGCCCACAACTGTCCCACAACTAATCCAATAATCCGGGATTTCCTTCACAATTATTCCTTAACTCCGCAATTTATGCGTCTTTGACTTGTTATATTTAGCGTAGGAAGTCATGCCCAGCGCCTCTGCGGGTTCAAGTCACTCAGACTGAAGCAAGGACTTTCGCATCTGCTCCACCTCCTCTCACTCGCCTGGGTCTTTACAGCGTGTGCTCCTACTGTGACTCCTAAAGCTCGCAAAGAAAGCACCAGCCCCTCACACAAACGCCACCGCATCACGGGGGAAAGATGCGATCGGAATGCATACGCAGCGTTTTATCTGTCGGATAAAACCAAAATCGCCAAATGAAGATCCAGAGGCAAAGAAAAGCAACTCTATCCACCTGTAGCGGTCTTTAGCGGCCCTGTAGCGGCCCTTTAAGGCGTTGTTCCGCACCGGCCGCGCACGCCACGATCTACGTGCACGTATCGACACTGGCCCGCAGACCTTTCTGTTTCCACCACACACACACACATGCATTTGTTGTGGGCGGAGCCGCACGCCGTACAGATCGTCATTAAAAGTTTTTAGAGCCGCGATGAGAACAAATGTGGACAAATGCTGCCATCTGGTGGGAGTTATGGAATCATTCAGAGGAGCCAAGGTGTATTAAAACAGAAAATAAACTGCTAAACTACGAACTATAAAGGTAAGCTACATGCAAATGTTATGTTAACACCAGCTAAAGCTGCGCTAACAGCGGCTACATGCTATTACGGCAAAATCCCTTTTTAGTACAGCGGTATGATGTTGTGAAATATTAAATCCTGCGTGACCTGGTGTCAATAGTGAGGGCTGTCCACTCTCTCATTGCCAATCAGAGGCCAGAGTCTGTACACGTCACATCAGACACGGGTCAGCACTTTGGCCACAGCCAGAGGTCGGGCCGAAAACCTATACCTGGTCGGTTTGGAACTGGCCTTTGTTATGGAAAAGCTCGACAAAGCGGGTGAAAGAGCCATTCGGCTGACACGCGCCTGCATGTGGAAAAGAGCCTTTAGTGGCCTGTAGCAGCCTATTAGCGACCTATTAGCGACCTATTAGCGACCGGCCTTTAGCGGCCCTTTAAGGCTCTTTTCTACATGCAGGCGCGTGTCAGCCGAATGGCTCTTTCACCTGCTTTGTCGAGCTTTTCCATAACAAAGGCCAGGGCCAAACCGGTCTGACCAGGTATAGGTTTTGGGCCCGACCTCTGGCTGTGGCCAAAGCGGCTGACCCGTGTCTGATGTGACGTGAACAGACTGCTGGCCTCTGATTGGCAAGGAGAGAGTGGACAGCCCTCACTATTGACACGCAGGTCATACAGATTTAATATTTCACAGCATTATACGGCTGTGCTAAAAAGGGATTTTGCCGATAATAACATTTAGCCGCTGTTAGCGCAGCTTTAGCTGGTGTTAGCATAACATTTGCATGTAGCTTACCTTCATAGTTCGTAGTTTAGCAGTTTATTTTCTGTTTTAATACACCTTGGCTCCTCTGAATGATTCCATAACTCCCACCAGATGACAGCATTTGTCCACATTTGTTCTCATCGCGGCTCTAAAAACTTTTAATGACTATCTGTACAGCGTGCGGCTCTGTGCGGCTCCGCCCACAACAAATGCCTGTGTGTGTGGTGGAAACAGAAAGGTCTGCGGGCTAGTGTCGATACGTGCACGTAGATCGTGGCGTGCGCGGCCGGTGCGCGCTATGTGGAACGACGCCTTTAGTGGCCTGTAGCAGCCCATTAGCGACCGGCCCTTTAGCGACCCTTTAGCGGCCTGTAGCGACCCTTTAGCGGCCTGTAGCGACCCTTTAGCGGCCTGTAGCGACCCGTTTGGCGGCCTGTAGCGACCCGTTTTGGCGGCCTGTAGCGACCCGTTTTGGCGGCCTGTAGCGGCCCTTTAGCGGCCTGTAGCGACCCGTTTTGGCGGCCTGTAGCGACCCTTTAGCGGCCTGTAGCGACCCTTTAGCGGCCTGTAGCGACCCGTTTTGGCGGCCTGTAGCGGCCCTTTAGCGGCCTGTAGCGACCCGTTTTGGCGGCCTGTAGCGGCCCTTTAGCGGCCTGTAGCGGCCCTTTAGCGGCCTGTAGCGACCCGTTTTGGCGGCCTGTAGCGACCCGTTTTGGCGGCCTGTAGCGACCCGTTTTGGCGGCCTGTAGCGACCCGTTTGGCGGCCTGTAGCGACCCGTTTTGGCGGCCTGTAGCGGCCCTTAGCGGCCTGTAGCGACCCTTTAGCGGCCTGTAGCGACCCTTTAGCGGCCTGTAGCGACCCGTTTGGCGGCCTGTAGCGGCCCTTTAGCGGCCTGTAGCGACCCGTTTTGGCGGCCTGTAGCGGCCCTTTAGCGGCCTGTAGCGGCCCTTTAGCGGCCTGTAGCGACCCTTTATCGGCCTGTAGCGACCCTTTATCGGCCTGTAGCGGCCCTTTAGCGGCCTGTAGCGACCCTTTATCGGCCTGTAGCGGCCCTTTATCGGCCTGTAGCGAGATCGACCTTTATTAGAATCGCGATTAGATTAAAATTCGATAAATTGCCCGGCCCTAGTACAACAAGACACACCCACCTGCGCTCTGGGCTGTAGTTCCTGTCCAAGGTGTGCTCGCTGCGGTACCTCCGGTCAGGCTCCGGCTCCGGCTCCAGAGTGCGGCCCCTGCTGCCGTCCCTCCTGTAGCCTCTGTCGTCCCTGTCGTCTCTGTTGGCGCTGCGCCCGCGCTCACCCCTCTCGTACTCCCTGTCGTGGGTCTTGGTCGCTTGGTCGTGTCCGCTGTAGACGCTGCGGCGGTCTCCATCGTAGCCGTAGTCCTCGGCGTAGTCGGTATTGAAGACGCGGTCATCTGGGGACGGAGCGCGGTTCAACATGTTCACAGGAACCTTCCGCGAACGCTTCACCGTCTGAAAGCCACAGAGGCACAGTTACTATTATCCACTGTTTGGAGAAGGATGAAAGACTCTAAACTCGACGGCCAAACATCACTTGATTAGATTAAGGTGGATCAACATCTACTTTTTAAGAACTGAGACATAAAACCAACGGCTATCTGTACTATGCAATTCAACAAAGCTTATTTAGATCACTGAACGGTCACAAAATTGGTTACGTATAAAAAACAGATTGAATTACATCATTCTCCACTGACTAGCAGCCCAGAAGAGTAAAACATTATGGATTATCGATATATCACGGTGCAAGTGCAATATAAATAATAAATAGGTGTTAGAGGATAACATTAAATCACTATTTATCACACTGGGTCAAGCTGTAAAGAGTGTTTTGCTTGCGTATCAGTATGACGCTCTTAGAGGGTATTTATCCCTCTTCTGTGGAAGCATAGACAGACTTGAATGGTAGGACCAATGGCCGCTAGTTGCTCTGCTTTATGACCGCAACACTGGAGGCCGCCATTGCTGTACCTCCATATCATCGCTAGGCCCCCATTGAAAAGCATTGGACTTTAGACACGTTAAAAGTAACTTTAACGCCTGGTTTCAATTTTTTTAACACTTTCTATGGCTACATATTCCTCCTGAGAGAACGCTGGGTTACTCACAAAAAAGAAACCAGGCTGGTTTTCGAAAGACTTTTTTTTTAATCTCCTACTTAACGGAGGTCGGACTGTTAGCATTGGAGCTGCACGAGCTACACGTCACGCAAGGGCCGAGTCTACAGTGAAGATCCCGCCCTTATGCCCTTATTAGGAACATGCTTCGTCAGAGCTGGGGAGGAGGAGTCTGTAAATCCGCCATGATTTCCCCCTCGAACGTGGTCATTGTGGTAAACGGGGAGGAGTGAGGAGGAGCGGTCTATGGGTAGGACTAGCGCAATGTCTCGAGTTCATGTCTCCGGGTCCCGTCACGATGGTAAATAAACTTCTCCTGTATAAGACATCCTGACTGCTGCCTATTCTTCATCAATCCTCTCTAACATCATTGTTATTTCTCTAACAGTTGGTTTGGAAAGAAAACGGGCTAAATGTTCATTATTATTATTTATAATCTGCCTAATATAAAGTCTTTCTAATGTTTCAAAGCTGCTTTATAATAAAATGTGACTTTGGTCTCATAATGCAAACTTTATCGATCCACACGGGAGTATGCGATGTCACAGTAGCTCAATATTGATCGTATTGTTGAGCTAATATTATTACACCAACAAGATACTCTAATGACAGAATGGGGGGAAAAAAAGGTTTACTCACTATTTTGGCCACTTTGCCGCATTTCCGGAGCGTCTGTACAGCAAAGGAGTGGACCACTCCGTCCATGGGGATGGCATTCACCTGAATCACTCGATCATTCTCACTACATCAAATGCAGAAAGAGGTACAAGGATTATTTGGATGGCAGCTGGATGAGGGAAGGATGACTTGAATAGAGTTTTTCTTTCCTCTTACAGTAGAGTATTTCAGATCTAAAAATAAGGCGAAACTAAACAGTATTTCAATATTATAATTTTCTAACTAATTGGCTGCACCGTAGAGTTAAGGGATACTTTGAGCAAAAATGAAAGACTGAAGGGGTACGCGAGACAAAAGGCGCTGAAGCATCTTTTAAAGAGTAACTAAACACCAAATCAAGTTTTTTTTTACTGACAAACTGTCTCAATGTGTGTCTCATAGTGTTGTCCACTGGTCCCTGACATTATTCTGACATTATAGCGCAAACATGTGTCAAATCCCAACTTTGGCCTGAAAACTAATGGGTTGCGCCCCCTTCAGGGTAAACTCTGCTACTAAATTAGAATTTCCTGATTGACCGGAGACGTGTCCACGGCCTCCACAGAACGTCATAAGCCGCACCAGCTCCACACATCGTCATCAGGTGCTGCCCATTATCCTGCCCCTGTACCTGTGGTTTATAACCAAGTCCCTCCCACGTAATCTGTCTGCTGTGATTGTGCCAATGCAAAGGCCCACACACTCACCCCCCGCATGTCACCCCCAAACTTCAGAGACCGCCTCTTTCACTGCACTTTTTGACTTTTGTTTGTGGGTGGGGAAAGGCTTTGGCACGCCCGTTTAGTTACTCTTTAATGAGCTGGTTCATCTGTTGAGTGCACTGTTCCATATGGAAAGTTAAAGTTCCAGCGCTAAATATAACAAACATTTAAAATCAATCCATCCATTTTCTTCCGCTTTATCCGGGGTCGGGTCACGGAGGCAGCAGTCTGAGCAGAGATGCCCAGACTTCCCGATCCAGGCACACCTCCTCCAGCTGTTCTGGGGGACCCCGAGACGACACCAGGCCAGCTCTGAGACATAGTCCCACCAGCGTGTCCTGGGCCTTCCACGAGGCCTCCTCCCAATAGGACATGCCTGGAGCAACTCCTGAAGGAGGCGACCAGGAGGCATCCGGAACAGATGCCCTAGCCTCTACTCCGAGCTCCTCCCGGGTAACTGAGCTCCTCACCCGATCTCGAAGGGTGCGCCCAGCCACCCAGCGAAGGAAACTCGTTTAAAATATCTAACGGCAATTTTACTCATTAGTTACCATGAGGAGAAATGCACTCTATACAATATGAAAGAGCACAGGATTGTCCTCACAGTACGAGTACAAATGGAACAGCCAAAGTAAAAGCATACGCTGAATTTAAATACCATTTTCAAAGTTAGAAGCTAAAAAAAGTAAGAGTCCAAAAGTAAACTAACAAGAGCAGTCCGTCAGCTGGCCCCCCCTGGAGGACGTCAGACACTACGATGGACGTCTCTCCCGTGTTCTCGTTGGGGTTGTCCCGGCCCCCGGACACAGCCATGCCAAAGCCGAACTTGGAATCCTGCAGAAAGAAAAGACAAGAGGCTTCAAACACTTCATGGAAAACGATAAGAGCCCCATCGTACTGAAGTGGCGGTATAACACTCACACACACGTCAAAAGCAGAGCTGAACGATTGACCGGACTAAAGACAGGGCTGTGCAATTCTTTTATTTCACCTTTATTTAACCAAGTGAGTCCCACTGATATTAGGAATCTCAGTGGGAACTATTGTACATATGTGTAGTGGTAGGGGAAACTGTACATATTAAGCATCTGTATATTTCTGAATGATCACATGTTGACCCAATGACTAAACAGAGTCTACCTGTGTGTAATCTAAAGTCAGTTCAAATACAGCTGCTCTGTGATGGTCTCAGAGGTCTGTTCAGAGACTATTGGGAGCAGACAGCATCATGAAGTCCAAGAACACACCAGACAAGTCCAGGATAAAGTTATTGAGAAGTATAAAGCTGGGTTAGGTTATAAAAGACAGTTAAATACACCATCCAGGAATGGAAAGAGTGCGGCATCACTGCAAACCTACCAAGACCCGGCCGTCCTCCTAAACTTACTGACCGAACAAGGACCGCACTGACCACAGCTGTTACCAAGAATCCTATGATGACCCTGGATGAACTGCAGAGAGCTACAGCTCAGGTGGGGGAAACTGTCCACAGAACAACTATTAGTCGTACACTGCACAAATCTGGCCTTTATGGGAGAGTTGCATTATTAAGAGAGAACGATAAGAAGTCCCGTTTTCTGTTTGCCAGAAGCCACATGGAGGCTTTTGGCAAACAGGACGCCATTTTGGCTGATTGAAATTATATTTACCGGCCATTTGCATTTCAAGTTCAACCCGTGCTCAGGTGAGTTTAACACTCGAACAGAGCGGGTCCTAAACCGATTTATTATCTTTGTATTTCTGATTCAATAAAGACCGATAGCCCCGCGATCTAAGCGCTGTGAACCCGAGAAGTTTTGATGAAATGAGCCTCGTGTTTTCTGCCACACGACGCGAATGCACAAATTATCCCAACGCAGGAAGAGTGTCTTGCTTTGGTGACATCGTATTTACTTCTTGCGCGATGCAAACTGGAATCTGTCCTAGGCTCGGATTTGGCTTCACTTCTCTCTCACTTTTATTTATTTTTTTAAATACGATGTGACACAGATGAGCAGAGACAGACCTGCTCAAAACGATGGAACAGTAAAAGCGCTTTTAGAAAGATGGAGACTCATTAACATTATCTATATTTATACATATTTTTTGGTAGAGTTTACACATTTTGGGCAGAACTGTGAACCGTTACACACTGATTTCTTGTAACAAAATAAAGTGCAAATGTACATAATTATCGGTGGCATTATTGGTTGGAATCGGTTCAAATTCCATTTTACCGATAGGAGTGTGACAATATATCGACTTTCCAATATATCGCGATATTTTGCGGGACAATACGATACCGATACTTTTTATTCCAATAGCAATACTTTTGATGACGTCATGCATATTAATGAGCAACGTCATGCATATTAATGAGGCAACAGTGCTCTACAGTTTTCACAGTCAATTCAGTCAGGACAGCAGGGGGCAGCACTACAGTTTTAAGCACTTGGACTAAACACTGTCACACAAATAAATTACTTTTAATGATAGTTTTATATTTATAAGATTAATTTGGGGTTTATTTATTACTTTTTAAATAGGACTGTGTTTTCTTATTTATTTAATTGTAAATGAAGTCACTGACAGATCTGTAGTGTGGAATCTTTTATAAAAGTGGCACAAAGCACATGAAAAGAAATGTAAATGATGAATAATATGTAGTATGTTAAAATAAAGGTTAAAAGTAGCATGTTTTTAATCGTGATGTATCGTAGATTATTTTTGTGCAATATATCGATTATCGCAGTATCGGCGTATCGTGAGATAATCGTTATCGTGAGCCATGTATCGCGTATCGTATCGTATAGTGAGCTACCTAGAGGTTCCCACCCCTAATTTACGGATGTGAAATGCCCCACGCTGCACCTGCTCTGCTGGTCCTGATGAGATTAGCGCTGCTCCGATTCCCCCCCCTCCATCTGTACAGCCCGCAGCCACGCCAGATGTCACGGCGCGGTTTTAAATACTCAACAGAAGATATTAAAGACAATATGCCGGAACGAGGACAGAAAAATATCCCAAGTATGTGATTCTATTCCTGCTGCACTATTACAACAGCTGCATGTATTTAAGAACATCTTTGTAGAGCCGTGAAGTACCAGGATATTAGCTTTTATATGGACACGGCGACATCATTACCAAATAACGGCAGCCTCGCAGTGATAGAATTGTGTGGTGATATTTCTGTTTGCAGAGTCACACAGACACAGACAAAACTAACCCTGAACCAAACATTGTAAGAAACTTTTTTGGCTTAATTAATCTGAAAAAAAAAAAAAAAACTGAACTCAATGAGGGAAATCCTGACTAAACAGAACTGAACGCAGAATTAACCAGGTTAAAATATAATTATGAAGATAATAACATGAATGCCAAATTAGAGTAGATATAGGCCGTTTTATTATGATTCCTCTTTCCTGCCCGAGTGGCCTCTGCAGTATTGCTCACATGTTGGGGAAGTGTTTGAGTTAAGAGGCTCTGGGTCCTCGCTAGAGCTGGGCGATTTTTTTCGATTTGATTCCCGTCTTCAAAAGGTCCCGCTAGAGATACGAAATAGAGCAAACGCAAATAGAGATAATTGGCATTAAATTACATTGTGCGGTAACTAAAAGATAGAGGGCAAAGTATATGTTTATTAGGGCTGGGACGATACACTTGGGACGATCAGTAAAAAGTATTGCGATACGATGCGATATTTTGTCCCAGCCCTAATGTTTATACACTTGTAGAATACATATAATGGCAACCACAGGGACATGTTGTACACAGAGAGCCCAGAGGTACTGAGGCTGAGTAAAGGGGGGGGCTGGTGGATGGTTTGTTGTGGAGCTGTGGTTTGGCACAGGATCATTTTGATGGACAGGGTCGTAAAAAACTTTCATGGACTATTTTTTATCTATCATGAATTAATTTCTCATTATATGTATTATTTAGGTGTTTAACAATCTGAGATTCCAGGATAAACGGAGATGAACTAAACGTGATTTCTGAACAGAATCATGGAACATAAATGTTGGTTAATGTAACCTGTGGTGTGGAGGGGAAGGTGAGGCAGAGCATGAGCCCCAGTGACACGAAGCTCAGAGGCGACTGTAAGAGACAACAAGTGTCTCAATGGGTTCAAGCGCGGTTATACTTTTTTATAACTAGGAATGGGCATTGTTAAGGATTTATCAATACTTCTTATCGAACCGGTACTTTAACGGTCCTTATTGGTACTTTAAAAGGCAAAATACTTATATAGCCGACATACATAGAGAGGCTACTGTATAGGCAGTATAGAATTAAGAAGACCGTTAAAGTCCAGGTGGACCGACACACGTGGCCCTAGGGCTGTTATGATACCAGGGTTTCGATACCGATCCCTATTTTTAACTGAAAATAATAAAGGGAAAACAGGTTGGCGCAGCATGATTTGAGAATACTATAAAAACAATATTACGATATTTGACTAGGCCATTAACACAGTACATTATATAAAATCTAATTGTGTCACAATCAAAATACAGGACTTAATACACACCAAATAACAAGGAAATACGAACAATGGACTTTTTCAATCACTTCAATGAACAACAAGCATTTTGTTTTCGACTGTGGAAGGACAGAAGAGTAAATCTCAGTCCTATGCAATAAAACATCTCGTGCTGTGATGAACATAATTTGGAAATGATGTGGATTTAAATTATAAGTTTTCCAGAAAGGGTCACTTGAGTCCTGAAATGAACAAAACCTGGTGAGCTTCTTCCAACTTTGGGGGAGGAAAACTGAACTGTCTTCGACTAGTCACGACTCGGGAAGACTCTATGGAAGACTATGGAAAAGCAACAGTGCAGTGTGTGTGCCGAGCTAAGATGCAGGTGGACGAGGCGTTCTAGTGTCTGTGGGGTTACTGTGTGAGGGAAGAGGCGGTCGGACTCACCCTCTGCAGAGTCACTGTGTACTGCTCCCACACCGTCTCCTCCATCACCGGGTTCTGTGGACACAACACACAGCATTGGCACAACAGAAGTCCCAAAAAGGCCAGTGAGGAGACATGAGCGATGATGATGGACAATCTTTATTAACTATTTAAATGCATTATATTTCTGGGCACCTTTCAAAATCCTCAAGGTCACCATTAACAATTTTAAAAACACAAGACAACACAATAACAAATAACCAGAGTGACAGTGGCAAAGGGAATACAGGGAAACAACACAAGTAATAATAAAATACAGGGGACCGTGTCGGCTCTACAGGGCTTTTGTCCATAAAATGAGATCATAGAATATTTCACAAAATCTTTAAAAATTCACATCTTAAACCAGATTAGGCTCAAAAGTCAAACTACATTTCCACCTTGAATAAGTAAGAGCTTGTAAGCAGGAGGATCTGACTCCAATATCTGACTGGTTTGTTGTGGCAACCGGAACGGACTATAAATGTGGATAAAGTAATACAATGGAAAAAAAACAACAACAAAAAGCAACCCCACAAAGAGTAAACATGGTCCTCGGCTGGACGCGTGTATCAGAGATCCCTGCGGACAGTGGGACACTCACGAGCCCTTGCAGGATGCGGATGGTCTTGACGGCGTGGGCCCATTTCCGGTGCAGGCTGAGGACCGTCTTCATGTCTCCTCTGCAGCTCCTCTCTCCAGCCTCTGTGGGAGCTCCGGGGGGCGCGCGGCTCTGGACCAGGGCGCACAGCTGGACCACACCAGCCTCGATGACGCAAGCGCGCTGGCCTACATTCACAAATCCCACGGGCCAGCCACGCTGTCAACATTCTGCCTTTAACACCAGCATGTCCACAGCGGTAACGGCAGGTGGGACACAGTGACAATGGAGTCTCAGTGCGGTGTTAAAAAGTTGCACGCTCACTATTTTGAAATGGTACCAGGTTTGACTTTGTCCTGAATCTGGCAATGGGTCACGTTTCTGAAGCAGGGAGAGCAGTGCCCTGATACCGGCGCTCTACAGTGAATAATCCCCAGAACTGACGGTAAGCACGACCATCCATTATCATTATTATCATCGTGAAATGCAACTAAAAGGCTGTAGAGCGATGAGCGTGAGCAGGGGTGAGGATGTGGAGGTGAGCAGCTCTTGGCGGTGCCGGTCCGGTGAAAGTCAGAGGTAGGGACGACAAATGATGAGGTTTAAATGCAGAGCCAAGTTGTTGAGCTATGAAAGTGGAGGGTATTTCACGTGGTGACGAGACACATTTTCCCTTAAAGAGGGGGTATTATGCTTTTTTTAATCACATGGCACCAGTCTATAGCATACTACAATGATGACGTAACCTTCTGATTGGTCTGTATATGCAGTAAATTAAAATAACTGCCTTGAATAAAATTGCTCTCTCAAAATGGCTGTACTGAACGTCTTGAAATAGGCCTCTGTCTCTTTAAGAAGCTTTCCGACACGCCCCCTTCAGCACACTGCTGTGGCATCTAAACAACACTACTGTGCGGGGAGGGGGCTCTGCTGAGCTGAGGAGCAGTGGTTGGTGGCTTGGCTGGTGACGAAAGGTCCAGAGGCGTCTCCAGGAGGTGGGGGCGTTCCTAGGAGGACTGAGGCATAGCTACACCTAAAATGGCTGCCGTCTAAGTTTTTACTGATTACTCAAAAATATGTGAATGAGCCAAGGCAACACTCCAGGCATGTGTTTAATGAGGGAATGACATAATAACATGATATAAAGCTTGAAAAAGTCGATTTTACATAATACCCCCCCTTTAACCGGTTTCATTCAGCAGAAGAGTGAGAACTGTGAACAAACGTCATCTTACCCTTGAAGTGGTTTTATTGATATTTTAGAGAAAATCCTCCTCTTACCTGCTCCCTGTGGTTTTATTGTTGAAAATGTAAACAGTAAACTACAGTCAGCCCTTGTCCACTCCTCCCTCCATCCATTCATTTTCTTCTACTTTTCCATTGGGTTGTGGGGGCAGCTGTTGGAGTTGCCCAAATCACATTGCACCAGCCCCTATGGCTCCTCCTGCAGGTGGTGGGTCCACAGAAGGACGGCCTCATGGTTCTAACCGGGCCTGTTGGTCTCTCATAAGGGGCTTCTGAACCGCTCTTTGTCTAACCCGTCACCTATAGGACCTGTTTGCCATGGGAGACGCTACCAGGGGCACGAAGCTCCGACAACAGAGCTCCAGGATCGTTCAGGCTCAAACCCCTCCACCACGTTAAGGTGGCGGTTCCAGGAGGGCTTGTTCCGCTCCTCTAAAATCCAAAACAGTCCTCACAAACCAATTCCCCTGAGTTGAAACAGCTTAAGAGACAGATCCCGACTTTGTTACCGTCACATGTATTTGATAATACTGCATATGCTGAGGTCGGGCCTGGAGTTGGGAACGGCTTTTATGTCATTGTACATGAGACATTTTTGTTTTACTATTAGCACATTGACCTAATTCTTCTTTGTTGACACATTTTGTAACCATTTGCCCCTCTGCGTGTTCTTAACCTCTGTACCCAAATCTAAAAGCTTCTTGACTGGAGAGCAACAGTGTAATGCCTAAATTGAACTCCAAGACCTACAAAAGTGATGGTAAATTTGTTGTCACATTGTTGCCCGCGTTTGTGTTTCTTTTTTGTCACGTTTTTCACACTTCTTTGCAGCTTTTTCATCCTTGTTTTCGTCGCTATTTTGATGCTGTTTTTAAGCTTTTAGATTTGGGTAAAGTCAAAACTGGAGAGAATGTGCTCGGTTCAGGTGGGGGTTAAGAGCAGCTTTAACAAGTACATTTCCATTGTGAGATCAATAAAGTCTAATCATTCACTACAGACACAGGCAGTGCCATAGACATAAATGTAGTATCACTGTGCCCTCTACTGGACACAAGCAGAAGTACAAGCTGCACCTATACCAAAACAGTACTAAGGCCTAAGTATTTTCAAATGTTAGCCCCAGTCTGGTTTGTAACCCTATGGCTAACCGCTGCCCCCGGTGTCTGTGAGCTCTCCCTGGGGAGATTACAGTAAAAAGCCCTCAGTCCCATCTCATAAGCACTGACAGCCTCTCATTAGCTCTGCCCAATACAGCTTTATCGTGTAGTTTCAACGTGAAAACATCCAGCCATGTCACTAAATAAGGCAATGGTATTATAATCCCTGTCTTTCAGTTTTATCTGGTTTACAGACATTAATCAATGCAGTCCCAGTCACCAATCGCACTTTCCTCGATCAGAATCTGGGTATTTTGGGGTTACATTTGTGTCTTTATTAAGTAGGAGAGGTCGGGGATGTGAGTGCTGTGGCGTGGTTCACACACACAGAGCGGAGCCTGTAGATCAAATCCTCGTCTCGGGTCTTCTCTCCTCATCCTCCCGCTCCCTGTGACCGGCATGTTGTGCTCATGTCACAAAACAGCTCGTCTTCTGATTGGTCAACGCGCCGCGAATTGACCAAAAAGTTCAGATTTTTCAACTCGAGCGAGGAGGCGGTGGAGGCGAAATTGCAGAATCGCTTTACCGCTTCGCTCCAGAAGCAAAACGCCCCTTCCGCCACATTCGTTCCGTTCTGGTCGTTCTACTCGCCCTCATCGCCACGCTCTACTCTCATCCATCGCACCGCCGGCCTTTCATTCGCTCCTTAGCGCCCCCTGGAATAGGGATAACATGTAAATCACTCGCCCCTGACTATCGCGTTCGGTTTGAATTATACTCCGGAGCGACTTATAGTCCAGAAAATACCGCAAGTCATATTTTCAAAAGTATTAGAACCTGTCAAATGCACTTTAATGATTTTTAATTAACATTTTTTGTGATGTTGTAAAGTTTTCAAACCATCGTTCCACTATAGGAAAATAAACAATGCAATGCTTGGTGTGTCTGAGACTCACTGTCTCACACACTATGATGGAACAAACAATCCTTCTTATTAGAAACATATTAAAAAGATCAACTGCAATGTTAGAGTGAAATGTCATTTTGTTTTGGCGGCACGGTAGCACAGTGGTTAGCGCTCGTGCTTCACAGCTAGAAGGTCCGGGTTCGATTCCCACCAAGGCCGGGGCCTTTCTGTGTGGAGTTTGCATGTTCTCCCCGTGTCTGCATAGGTTTCCTCCGGGTACTCCGGTTTCCCCTACCACTAAAAACATGTACAATAGGCCAGGATGATTGAGAGTGTGTTTGAGAGTGCGCATGGGGGACGACGGATGGAAATTAGCCCAAGGCTACAATCCGGTGTGGCTTGTTCATTAACTTGCACTGTCCCTACCAAATAAACAAACAAATTTAGTCTGACCTACTTATTATTATACTTCCACTCATGTCCTCTATTAATAGGAAACAGTGACACTGGGAATATGCTAGGCTACTATTTATTGTATTTTTGATTTAAACATGTAGCCTACCATGTTGTTTAAGGTACATGTTTTAACTTTAAACAAATCTGATGGACTTCTCTGAGGACAGCTCTGTGTGAAGCTTTGGAATTGCAAAAAATATCATGTCACTTTAACAGCACCTTATACTGAACTTATGAGCAACACATAACACGTAAACACTGACAGAAAGCCAATGTTTACGTGCTGTAGCCTTTAGCCTGTTAGAAGCTATGCTACGCTAACAAACAAAGTTATAAATCTGGCGTCAGGACGGAGAAACTTTTGCAACACTCACCACTCAGATGTAGCGACAATCCATCAGAAAAAGATTCATGTTAATCCTGACTCAAAATAATGTCCATGGAGGCAGTTTTAGTCCAGTTTGTAACAGCAGCAACTTGTGGCTCTGTGTCTCTGTGGTGTCCAAGTGTCCATTTTGTTAAACTTAATAAAAACATATTTCTTTTGGAGACGTGTGAATTTATGCTGGAGTTTCTTTATTTTTAGGAGCCACTGTTTATTTCAGATCATTTGAATAAATTGTTGCCCCAGTCAGGTCAGTGCAGCCCGTCTACACTGCTGCTGCATTCAAGAGCGCTACGACATCACAGCGCAGTAAATAATTAAAAAAAAAAAAAAATCTGCCGATATTTTCCCATATCGGACCGATACCGATATGAGAAAAAAATGACAAATATCGGCCGATAATATCGGCAGCGGCGATATATCTGCCATCCATGCTTTAAAACATAAAATAAATTGTTAATCAAATGTTAATGTCATGACATGTGTTAGCTAAGTCATGCTTTAGCTAAATCTAAAGCTGAATAAACTAGACAGAACGTCGCCTAAAAGCTTCTAAAACATTTTCTCGTCAGCATTACGTTTAACTTAGATCATGATTATTTCCCAAAAGGCGAAACATAAATGTGTGAAATTCAACACAAGAGACCAACACAAGACCAATTAAATCCAATTTCTGTTTATATCAGACTTTTGCCTCAATAGGCAGGTTACCATGGTAATTAATCATTTCATCACAATCCGACAATTATTCACCTTAATAAATCCTCTCAAACAACCACCAATATCAGCGATCTCATTGTTTTCAATGAAGCAGGCGCTGTATTCACCTCCGCTTGATTTGTGATGTAACACTGTAGAGCCCTATAGAGTTCGGGAAATTCCACAGTTACCATGGAGATGCGCCATCTTTGTAGCTGTTAGCATACATTTCCATTGACTAACATTAGCTAAAAACAGTACAAAAAGTGGAGAAAAAAGCCGTGGAACAACTCCGTTAGCTGCTGAGTTACTGCTGGTAAATACATCTAATACACTGTGGTGTCCAAGTGTTTAATGTGAACAATAACTTCAGTAATTTAACTTTTAAAATCTCCATTAGTTTACAATTGTTGCTAATCCCATGATGCATAGCGATGTGACGTCACATTCCCCAACTCTATACGTTTGTTCAGTGTGACGTCACGACTTCCGCTTCCTGGCTCCTGGCAGACGGGCAAATATGCGAGAAAAAAAACATAAAAAAACTCTTAAAAACAACCATCAATATTTCTGAAACTCAACAAAGAGTTACTGAAGCTACTTATTTCTCAGACGCATTAGCCAAAAATGCCGCACCTACTGTTAAAAAGTCATATTTACTAAAGTCTGTACTTCCGGGATTAGCGGAGCTGCTGCGCCGTTAGCATTTTTCGCCGCTAACCCGGATGTAGCGATTATGCAGTAGGTGCAGCATTTCTGGCTAATGGGCCTGATAAATAAGTATGTTCAGTAACTCTCTGTTGAGTTTCAGAAATATTGATTGTGGTATTAAAGAGTTTTTTTAGTTTCTCGCACATCTGCGGACCCGGAAGTAGAGCTGTGACGTCACCAGTTAAACGTATAGGGCTCTATGTTACGTCACAAATCAAGCGGAGGTGAATACAACGCTCTCGCTTCATTGAAAACAATGAGATCGCTGATATTTGGTGGTTGTTTGAGAGGATTTATTAAGGTGAATAATTGTTGGATTGTGATGAAATGTGATTTGATTACCATGATAACCTGCCTATTGAGGCAAAAGTCTGATATAAACAGAAATTTGACTTAATTGGTCTCGATTAATGTTTGTACAAACTGCCAAGAGGTCGCCTAGTACACGTCGCTAATCCATCGTAACTTTGTGTTGAATTTATGTTTCGCCTTACAGGAAATAATCATGATCTAAGTTAAAAGTAATGCTGACGAAAAATGTTTTAGAAGCTTTTAGGTGACGTTCTGGCACTGAAAGTACCCGGATGGTAGAAGAGCCCTATAACATCTAGCCCAAGCATCAAAATAGCTTTATAATATTAATACAACCGATATAGTAGGCTCTTTATGCCGCATGCATTTAGCCTGTATCCAGTGATTTGATCCCGTTTTTCAGGGTAAAGGATCCGGGAACTTTTTAAGAGGCTCCGGCAAAGATTTGATCTGATATAATAGGGTTTTATGAGTGTGTTCCGGCAAATGTTTTGGCCCGTTCCCCGAATTCATCACATCAGACCAAAAGTGTTCCTGAAACTACTCATTTACAAATCAAAGGAAAATAGAACAATGACAGTGAGGCTGAATTATGCAAGAGTCTGTGGAGTTTTGTGAAAGAGCAGAGCAGTACGGTCTCACATGTCTCGAACCTGACCAGTTGTTATGCGCGAGGGGGTGCAAATCTCGACAGGAGCGCACATTTCGCCGTAACACCGGTCAGGCGGCAGGTGCAACAGGCGTCAGCTCAAAACAACACCAACTTCTCACCAATGCAGTCACTCTAAAACCCGCTAAAGCAACTCAAACGTCACCGTAAAACTCGCATCTTCAAACAGTTAATATCAAACAATGCACAGTAGCGTACTTTTCTGTACTTACAGCGAATAACCGAGTAGCATACCGGAGGGACAGGAGCCCCTCGCCGTTCACGGGCATCACGCACTTTCAACCAGACAAGTTTAAAAATGCAGAACTCAGACAAAACTTCCCCCACGGTGTTGGGTGAGTGTTTAAGAGGTCAAAAATGTGATTGAAAGCGTAAAATGTCCACAAAGGTATTTTTAAAAACGACGACGGAGAGAATAAAACGAGCGGCGTCCCTCCTCGACTCGGACTGTTTGACTCGGACTGTGCCAAAGCTCAGGGAGGGGACGACAGCGCCTCTTCAGATGAATTATCCTCAAACACACGCTACGGTTTTTATCGATTTACAGTCAGTGAAGTATGTGTTCTCAAAAGGCCATTGCATGCCTTCAACAAGATTTGTAAATTGTGAACAGTGGGTTGTGCAAAATATCAACAGATAAATCCGCCTCCCCTTTTGCTTCCGAAATGGTCCAGTCGAGAATTCCTATTGATTTTGGAGGAGCCCGCTGACCCGGGGTGGCGCTCCCCCGTTCCCCGCAGAGGGACAACACCGCAGCACGATTTAATCAAGGATTTAGTGCGACTTTAATCCATCAAAAACCGCCGACTCCCAAAGCCATTTGCTGACGTAAGCGCTGGAAGGTCCACGTCATTTTATGGCACAAAAAAGATTAAGTGATTTATATTTACATTTATATTACATTAATTAAAAAAAATAGTCCCTGTCCCTTTGGCATATTTAAAGTGCATATGACACATTAGACACAATTTTTGCTAAAACACAGTTAACACGATTATATTTAACATTTTGCTAAAGATTGTACCCAGTTTTCTTTAGTTTGACCATTTTTGTGATGTTGATGTTTCCACTTCCTTATTGGACACCGACAGGAAGTGACATCGAAGAAGGTAACAATTTTAAACTGATGCCGTGCAACCATGTTAAGTCAATGGGAAATGAGTGAGTCAAACTGCTACGGAACATTACCTTCTACTATGTCACTTCCTGTCAGTGGGTTAAAAATTCAAACAAAAATAACTTTTCTACCCAACATTTCTTCATTAAAATCGCTCATTCACTGAAATAAATATGGTAACTATGCAACTGATGAACTTCCAACTGATGTAATCCTTCTAATAAGTCATATTTTCAAAAGCATTAAAACCTGTCATATGCACTTTAAGCCAGTTCAGTAAGTGATGAAAAAAAAAAAAAAAGGTTACGTTTGTGGGACCGTGGTATAAGCGGATTAAACAACTCAGAGCCGTGCATTAGACAGTTCCAATGCACTTACAAGTCCGCGTCGTGCATTATAATTGTCTACAGTAATGCACAGATCCTCGTTGTTTAATCCTGACGTAAAGTTCAGAGAAATTAAGTATCCAGGCAAACGTTAAGTCCAAACAAGTGTCAAGTAGTGACGAGCCGCGTGGGAGTCACTCTGTCCTTAGACTCCGGCACGGCGAGGAAAAACTCAAAAACCCAGTGGGAGAAAAGAGAAAGCTTGGGGAGATCCACTCCCATGGACGGACCGGCTATAGCAGGTGGGTCTGATATCACCAAGTAATTAAGAGGGTTAGGGTGATTGGCTGTAACATTTGTCCTGGGCAAACAACTTTGACATTGGCCCTGAACTCTTAATTACTTGGTGATATCAGATCGACCGCTATAGAGACCTAGGGCCGATGGGAGTCCCTCAGCAGACGGGCCAAGATCGCAGAACGTCCTGTCCTTGTTGGTGCTTCAGTTCTTCTTGTCCGATCCCTGTAGGTGGGGTGCCTCCGTTCCACAATACAAACATGTAACACACCCAGCACTAACGGCTTCAGCTAGATCTGATGAGTTACAGTGTAATGACACACAGGGTTTCACACGAGGAAATACTGGTAACCAGTGCATTCATATGTACAGAAAAAGAAAAAAAAGTTGATTACACTCACAATTCAGTGTCTTAGTCCTGCTAACCCTCTCCCTGCCAGTGTCTTTCTGTTGTTGCCCTCAGAAATATGTGAATGAAAGAAAGGACAGCAACTGTCGTCACATCCGGTGAGTACATTCTGTGTTGAAACGCTCGTTGTGGGCAAGCCAAGCTTTAGCTCTCTCTGTGTTACTATTGTTAATCCACGTATTAAACGTAGCTTTAGAGTCCACTCTAGCTTATTGTAGATCTAATTTGGCCCATTATCTCCACGGAGACTTTTTTCCTCCGCTTGAACCAACACTTCTGCGTGGATTAAATCCCTTCTCTCTCTTCTCCGTAGCGCGTTAGCTCTCTGGCTAGCTTAGCCATGGCTACCCCGTCTACTTCTGCCTCTTTCGCGCTGTCCTGCTCAGTTTGCCGTATGTCGAGTCAGAACCCTGCCTCCTTCACAGATGATAGGAGTAGTTGCGTTAAGTGTAGTGTAGTGGTAGCTTTGGAGGCCAGGGTGTCCGAGTTAGAGGAGCGGCTGTCCGGAGATGTAGTGAAGGCTAGTGTTAGCTACAGTCAGATAGTGGCAGGGACGCAGTCCGCTCCAACAGCGCTAGAGAGGTTAGTCAGTCACTAAGCCCCGCAGCGGGTCTCGTGCAGCCGGGACAAGACCAGGACGGATTTGTGACTGTTCGGGGAGGGGGAAGTGCTAAGCGCACACCCGTAGCGCACCAAACTCTTCACGTCCAGAACAGGTTTTCTCCCTCAGCGCCACACCGGCTGAACCTGATACTCTGGTGATTGGAAGCTCCATAGTTAGGGACGTGAAGATCCCAGCAGCTTTGGTTAGGTGTTATCCGGGGGCCAGAGTTGGTGACATCGAAGGTAACTTAGGCGCTTAAAGCAGGGAGGGAGGCGGTTCCGTCGGATCGTGATCCACGCGGGTGGTAACGATGTCCGGCGGAGACAGTCAGAGGTTCTCAAATTGCAAGTAGGCGCGGTGTGTGAATTGGCTAAAACGATGTCAGATACCGTAATATACTCTGGTCCTCTGCCCAATTTGGTCAATGATGAAATGTATAGCAGACATTTATCATTTAACTGCTGGTTGTCTAGATGGTGCAAGCAAAATGACGTTGGATATGTCAATAATTGGAGCGCCTTTTGGGGAAAGCCCAAGCTCATGCGCAGGGATGGCATACATCCAAATTTGGATGGTGCATCCCTTTTATCTACAAATATGGCCGATAGTCTTAGTCGCGGCCCAAATTGACGGTCCAGATATGAGCCCCGGCGCAGAGCAGTCGTGTAGAACACTCCTCTGTAACCACCGACCCTGCTCCCGGATTGTCACAAATCAAGTGTGTAGATTCTCCAGAACAAATAAAGACTGTGTCTGTCCCCTGTAAACCAAAAACTAAAATATCAAAAGCTCACATAATAAACGCTGGTGTGCGACCAAATAACTTAACACAAATACCAGAACAAATAAAGACCGTGTCAGTCCCCCGTATACCAAGCACTAAAACATTAAAAGCTCACATAACAAACGCTGGCGTGCGACCAAATAACTTAATACAAATACCCAAGAGTAAACTTAACATTAAACAAAACAATAAACAAAGTGTTAAGCACATAACGTGTGGGTTGTTGAATATTAGATCAATCTCATCAAAATCCTTTTTAGTAAATGACTTAATTTGCGATAACAACTTTGACCTTCTCGCCCTGACTGAAACATGGCTTCAGCAGGATGACTATGTTAGGCTTAATGAATCTACCCCTCCCAGTTATGTTAATTTTCAGGCTGCTAGAACCACAGGCCGAGGTGGTGGGGTTGCAGTGATATCACACTCTAATCTTGTTCTAAATCCCAAAAATAACCTAAAGTTTAATTCGTTTGAAAGTCTAACACTGTCTCTTACCTGTCCCAAATGGAAAAAACAAAAAGCTTTACTACTTGCTATTATTTATCGACCTCCTGGACCCTATTCAAACTTCTTAGCAGAGTTCTCTGAGTTTTTAGCTAGTATAGTGTTGGATTGGAATAAAATTATAATAGTAGGTGATTTTAACATTCATGTTGATAATAATAGTGATTGTCTGAGCAAGGCATTTAGTGCCCTACTAGACGGGGTTGGCTTTACACAAAATGTGAATCAACCTACTCACTCTCATAAACACACTCTTGATCTGGTTTTAACATATGGGATTGAAATTAGCGACCTAAACATTCTCCCTCAGAATCCCGCGCTTTCTGACCATTTCTGATTACATTCAAGTTCCTAATCGAAGATTATACTAATCCACAGGATAAAATTCAATTAAAACGTACACTATCTGAAAAAGCTGTGTTAAAATTTAAAGAAATGATCCAGCCAGTCTTTAATATCATGTCTATAGAGAATAGCTCGCTTATTGATTTAAATGAAAGTGATCAGTTTGTCGACAGCGTTATGCGCACACTAAAACAGCCCTTGATGTTGCGGCCCCACTGAAACAGAAAGTTGTTCGGCCTAGGTGCGTCACTCCCTGGTATAACGCAGAAACACGCACGCTTAAGCAAAAGACTCGCAAATTAGAACGGGTATGGCGCAAGTCTAGCACTGAGCAATCTCTTAGATCTTGGAGAAATAGCCTACTCGCCTATAAGCAAGCCATGAGGAAAGCAAAAACTAATTACTACTCTTCATTAATTGAAGTAAATAAAAATAACCCTAGGTTTCTTTTTAACACGGTAGCCCGGCTAACAAACAGTCACAGTGCAGTAGTGCCTTCCATTCCTGATACCCTTAGCTGCGATGACTTCCTTAAATTCTTTAATGATAAAATCACAACCATTAGAAATAAAATAAATAATAAGCTTCCCTTATCTTATTCTAATCTAAATCCAGCTGTAGAATCGTTGTCTCCTTTTGAAGTCTTAGACAGGTTCATAACTGTAGATGAGGCTGAGGTATTATCAATCATTATGTCTTCAAAACCGTCAACTTGTCTTCTAGATCCAATCCCAATTAAACTCCTCAAAGAAATTACTCCTGAAATCTCAGATACCATATTGAAAATAATTAACTCGTCTTTAGAAAATGGGTATGTGCCAAAGTCCTTTAAATATGCTGTTATCAAACCACTTTTGAAAAAACCCAATCTCGATCCTGATATTTTAGCAAACTATAGGCCCATATCTAATTTGCCTTTCATTTCTAAAGTCCTTGAAAAAGTCGTGGCTAAGCAGCTTTGCAGCCACCTACAGGACAATAGTTTATTTGAAAAATTTCAGTCAGGATACAGAACTTATCATAGCACAGAGACCGCCTTAGTCAAAGTTACCAACGACCTGTTATTAGCAGCTGACGCCGGATTAGCTTCAATCCTAGTTCTGTTAGACCTCAGTGCCGCCTTTGACACAATCGACCACAATATTCTCCTGCAGAGGTTAGAAACTGACGTAGGCATTAGGGGAACAGCCCTCTCTTGGTTTAAATCTTACTTATCTGATAGGCACCAATTTGTTAATGTAAACCAACAGTCCTCACCGTGTTCCAAAGTGTGCTGTGGGGTGCCACAGGGTTCAGTTCTCGGGCCAATTTTATTTATATTATACATGCTTCCATTAGGTAACATAATCCGAAATCACAATATAAATTTCCACTGCTACGCGGACGACACACAGCTGTACTTATCAATGAAACCAGGTCAGACAGATAAATTAGATACGCTTAGTTCCTGCGTAAAAGCCATTAACACCTGGATGACTGTAAATTACCTCCTCCTTAACCCTGATAAAACCGAGGTTATTATATTAGGTCCTCAAAAACTGAGAGAGTCTCTATCTCAGCAGATCATCTCCCTGGATAATGTTAGCGTATCAACGAGCTCTACAGTAAAAAACCTTGGAGTTCTGTTTGACCAAGACCTCTCTTTTAAAACACATATAAACCAGGCTTGTAAAATTGCGTTCTTTCACCTGCGCAACATTGCTAAAATACGAAATATCCTACCTAAGAGTGATGCAGAAAACTTATCCATGCCTTTGTTTCATCAAGGCTGGACTACTGTAACTCCCTGCTAGCAGCGTGTCCTAAAAGTTCCCTAAAAAGTTTTCAATTAGTTCAAAATGCAGCTGCAAGATTGTTAATGCGTACAAAAAGAAGAGAACACATTACACCTGTGCTAAAGTCTCTCCATTGGCTTCCTGTAGAATTTAGAATCAAATTTAAAATCCTGCTCCTCACATTTAAAGCCATAAAAGGTATGGCTCCGCTTTATCTCCAAGACGCTATCGTTCCATATCAGCCAACCAGAGCACTCCGCTCTCAAAACTCAGGGCTACTAGTGATTCCTCGGGTCTCCAAAATCACTGTAGGTGGAAGAGCCTTTAGCTACCAAGCTCCGGTTTTATGGAATAAACTTCCAGCTCACGTTAAAGAAGCAGACACAGTCCCTACATTTAAGACTAGGCTCAAAACGTACCTCTTTGAATTAGCTTATGATCAGGTCAGTTAGGTAAAGCACTAACCCTCAGCCTGAAGTAAAGCTGCCCTAGGAGAAACACTGCTGTGGGAAGTACGGTACACTGAGCGCTATCCTCTTCTTCTTCTTACTGCAAACTTGTCTTATTATGATACAATACTTATCTTATCTGTAGTCTGTTCATTACTATTCACATGGTGTCTCCTGTCCCACTCCCCCTTGGGAGTGTCTGTCTAGATCGAATGGAGGAACCCGGCTGAACGGAGGGACCCTGCCCACTGGATTGACAACAGGGACTGGATGGTCTCGATCCTGGCCCTTCTGCTGAGGGGATCCCATCGGCCTGGGTCTCTATAGCCTGTCCGTCCATGGGAGTGGATCTTTCCAGCCTGTGGTTCTCCCCGAGGTTTCTCGTTTCTCCCACCGGGTTTTTGAGTTTTTCCTTGCCGTGCTGGAGAGTCTAAGGACAGGGGACACCCGCGCCGCTCGTCGCCACTGCTGACGCTCATTTGGACATTATGTTTGCCTGGATACTTGATTTAAATGTTGTAATCTGTAAAGCACTTTGTGATGCCTTCGGTATGAAAAGCGCTTTATAAATAAATAAAGTTTGATTGACAGCACTCCTAGTCAGAATAAACTTTATAGACAGGCTATAAAGTTTATTCTGACTAGGAGTGCTGTCCTTTCTTTCATTCACACATTTCCTAGGAATTAGCCAGTCAGAGGGTATCTAGTGAGTTGAGCATGTTTTATGCTTGCAATTTGCCCTCAGAAATACACATGATCCAAATCAGAGCTGGACTGGCAGAAAAAAATTGGCCCGGGACTATTGGGTCGAGACTGGCCCTCTATAAAATCAGTCACACCATAGACGCTGATTTATGTTCTTCCTAATGGGTGTGGGTCAGGCTTGATCTCACAAACTTGTGGTTATGAGCCTCGCGCTCTACCTATGGAGCTAAACGAGCGGCGCATTGCTCCAGCGCCGCATGTAGATTAATGTTGTGAAGCGTCGCGCGCTGCAGCCCTGATCCAAATACAGCAGTAGTTTCCTTTTTCGAGAGTGAAGTTTGTCCATGTGCACAGATATCCTCCGTCAGAGAGTGCGGCCCTCTGCGGTGGCTCCTTGGGGATTCTTTCTGTAGCGCTGAATTAACCGGTACACAGTACAGGCCAAAGGTTTGGACACACTTTTTATGTATTGGCTTTTCTTTATTTTCAACATTATTAACACACTGTGATTCTCATTGAAGGCGTTAAACTATGAATGAACACATGGGATTATGAAGGAAACAAAAACAGGTGAAATAACTCCAAATATGTTTTATATTCTAAATTCTTCAAAATTGCTGCCCTTTATTCTTGGCATTTTCTCCATGAGCTTCATAAGGTCGTCTTTTGAAATAAGTTTTCAACATGTTTGAGAAGTCAAAACCATTTCTGGGACGACACCGTGAAGCTCACTGAGAAAATGTCAATAGTGTAAAGCAGTAATGAAAGCGAGAGGCGGCCGTTTGGAAGAATTTATGTCAACGATTTTTTGTTGTTTAAAACACAATTCCGTATGTGTTCACTCATAAATGAACGACTTCGGTGAGAATCTACCATGGAAACAGTTTTGAAATGAAAGGAAAAAACAGAGTCCAAACTTTTGGCCTGTACTGTACCTCAACTTGACTTATTATTTACAATT
This sequence comes from Neogobius melanostomus, assembly GCA_007210695.1. Taxonomy (NCBI): domain Eukaryota; kingdom Metazoa; phylum Chordata; class Actinopteri; order Gobiiformes; family Gobiidae; genus Neogobius; species Neogobius melanostomus. The sequence continues at coordinate 220,943 of VHKM01000420.1, forward strand.
ATACTTTTGCCTTCCCACTGAAAACACAATGATTAATGAGACCCGTTCTCTATTTGAGCTTCAGCTCTTATTGTTTGATGCCAGCATTGTTCCATTTTTCCGTTGTCAGTCACGTGACCTGAATGTAGCATCCTGTGCTCTTCCTGTCTTCCTGGAAATGTTGACGCTGCCGGGGTCAGATATAACTTCACACTGTGTGGAGCTCATTGGTTGTGGAACTAGCGGCGACTCCTTTGGACTTGGAAAGGTATTCCAAAACAAGTATGCTAGTTTTGGAGTCAACTGAAGGGTCGGCGCTTCATAGCCAAGACCACGTCTCTTTTATTCAGCCACAGTTGGTCTGTCACGATAATTACTATATAAACTTACTGTCCAATAAAGTACAGAAAGTATTTTAAGGCTTCTTTACATTGTTTATTAATTTTTTAACCCTATTTTTGCAATACTTAACCATTTTACTGAAGTAAACATTGTGTTTCATTGAGTTTCATGTTAATGCAACAGCCGTGTAAAAAAGGATATGTCAATACATACTTTTAGAACAACGTACTACTGAAATTTCCGTTTTTAAGTTGGTTACAGTGGCATCAAGTGGTCCTCAATATTATCGTTTATCGCGATATTTTCCTGCCATAATATATCGCACATTCGAGTCATCCATGTGGTTACAAATGATAAATGGGCTCAACTTGTATATATTTTCCTGCCTGGCTCAACTTATATAGCACTTTTCTACCTTCACCCATTCACACTCTCATTCATCCACCAATGTACGCAGACACTGGAGGCAAGGTGGGTGAAGTGTCTTGCCCAAGGACACGACGTCAGCGGGCACCTGCAAGAGCTGGGGCTCGAACCTTCCGCTCATGAGACGACCTGCTCTACCATCTGCGCCACTTCAATCTTCTAACATGAAAACAAAAACAAAACACAGGCCGTAACTTTCTAGACTGAGTGAAATAGTGTTATATTTCAGAAGCCTCATTAAGTGAATGAAATAAAATAAATGAAAATTAAATGAAATGGGAAAGGAGGGAAATATGCTGATTTTCCTCATGAATATTTCTGTAAAAGGCTATTTAATGAACCTACTCATAATGTCTTACAGTCTGAGAACATTCATACACGATAAGTGACCGTGTTGGGAAGATATTGGGTACTAACTTGCCCTAGTTAGAAGAAAAAAAAAGTCAATACCTGCACTGTAACGTTGCTTTTTCCGATAAACTAAAATAGGCGTCATCTAGAACCAGAAAACGGAGCAATAATGTTTGGAAGAGCTGCACGTTTACAATATCGAGTTCATCTCCAATGTCAAGAAATGTGTGGAAAAATGGGGAAAGATTTAAAGAAATTGTGGCATAAAAAGTTAAAAAGAAATTGGCAAAAAAGATTTTACAGTGGAAATGACAATAATAATGGGTCGTGTTGACTATGTAATACTTGTAACTAAATCAATAGTCAATTAATAAAATGGTGACTGGTGTTTATAAGTAATGATTGGATATGGTTATTATGTGAACGGGAAAGAGAAATAAGAAAAGAAAAAAGTACAAATTGTAAATAAAAAAGTTTTATATATATATTGGTAAACTGCATACATTTCTATCTTCGTGTTATGTCTTCTTACTTTGGAAGTCTTGTAAACATCCTGTGATTTTCTTCTTGTAAAACATGAAATGCGTTTCTTTAACGATGCTGCTGTATGTAAAGTTAATGAGGACAATTGTAATTGTGTAATTCAGGAATTTGTAAAGTGTTATATTGTATGAAAACATGTGATGTTGTATCACTGTATCCGGATTGTAAATTCATTTTGAATATGGGGGTAGGCACTTATAAGCTTTCTTGCTTTTGCCTACTCCTTTTGAGTTTTTTTGTTACTTTGTTTTCTGCACTGCAACAATGTTAACGTAAATAATCACTCAAATAAATCCAATTTTGGGTAATAAATGTGGGGAAATAAGGAAAATATTAGTAATAAAAATGAGCAAAAATGAGGGGAGAAATTGGCAAAAGAGAAAAAAAAGGGGCAAAAATAAGAAGGAAATTGTGAGAAAAATGGGGGAAATGGGAAAAGCATTGGGCAAAAATGTAAATTGTAAAAAGAAAAGAAAAAGAAAGTGGAACAACAGCATCAAAACCTGGATCTAAAGATGTATGTTTTTTTCGGTACCTGCTTTCAATATTTTCTTCTTTTTTTTACCGGAGTCCACAGAAAGCTCCAGTGCAATGACGGAGGGCACGTAAGCGTTTGAAAGGAGGTGCAAATAGAGCCCATGGTCATTAAAGTATATAAGGGAGAGAAGGTCTGGACCGATGTGGGAGACTAAGGCGTCTGACCCTGAACGCACCACAGACATATACAGTCTATGGCACAGAGTGGATGCATTCAGGCCACACAATGACACGTCTGAGTCACAATCAGGTCAGCGCTCTTCACACAATACAAATATGCCAGAAATGCGGGAGAAAGAGGTTATTCCCATGCGTCCCTTTCTTTACCGACATACTTAGTTATTGACTTAGTGCGACATTTTGAAGACACCTCTGATTTGAGACATTGATTTCAATTTGGTGGGTATAGGAACTAGACCTGTACCGACGATTAACGATTATTGAAGACCTTTTAATGTCACAGAAACTAACTCTAAAGCTTAACAATGACTGTATAGCTTTCCCACAATGAACATGAAATAAACGAAAACACTTTGGGCAAAAACATAATGTATTACTTTAGAAAAATGTGGGCCGAAGAAATCAGAAAAAAAAAATCTGTTGTCATTTATTGAACGATACGTCGATATAGTACGGCTGAATTTATGTATGGTAGATTTTTTTTTTTACTGCAGAGAGTCCATAATGGTCCTGAAGAAGGCAGACACAGCTGCAGCTAAACCCGCGTCTTTCCGCTTTCCAAACCAGTTATGTCATGATCCCGCCGCCCCATTGTTCTAACTCAAACCAATCCTTTTTCCAAACCTTAATCCTAACCCTAGCCTTAAACATTTGTAAATTTACAATATTACTTAATAAAGCCGACTGAAAAAGCTGCATTTGGAATGACATCCAGTGGCTTAACTGGGTTGGAAATTGGAATGAGGCGCTAAATCCATTTGAGACCTAGACATTTCTTCTTCTGAGACACTGAAGAGGCACCAAGAGCCCCCACACCTGCAGCACAGGGGAGGTGTCACAAGAGGAGCCAGAGGAAACAAGGAGGTATCCAAGCAAGACTCATAGCTAAGCAACATACCTTCTAGTGTTCTGGCTAAAGGACGTTCACTGGAGAATAAACCGATTAACTGCTAAGCTCTTGGGGAAAGACTTGTAGAGCGGAGGGAGCTGCGCAGGAGGAGGTGGAGGAGCTGACCAGTGCAGGACACCACTAGGAGTGTGACAATATATTGATTTTCCGATACAACGTGATATTTTGCGGGACGATACGATACCGATACTTTTTATTCCGATCGATACTTTTGATGACGTCATGCATATTAATGAGGCAGCAGTGCTCCACTGTTTTCACAGTCAATAGAGGCCAATGATGATCAAGAATTCAGTCAGGACAGCAGGGGACAGCACTACAGTTAAGCACTTGGACCAAACACTGTCACACAAATAAATTACTTTTAATGATAGTTTTTATAATTATAAAGATTAATTTGGGGTTGATTTATTCCTTTTTAAATAGGACTGTGGTTTCTTGTTTATTTAATTGTAAATGAAGTCACTGACAGATCTATAGATCCAGTGTGTAAGTCAGGGATCATCTATAAAAGTGGTACAAAGCACATGAAAAGAAATGTAATGTGTTTTTTTTTTATCATGATATATTGTAGATTATTTTTGTGCAATATATCGATTATCGCAGTATCGGCGTATCGTGAGATAATCTTTATCGTAAGCCATATATCGCATATCTTATCAAATCGTGAGCTACCCAGAGGTTCCCACCCCTAGACACCACGCTCTGAAACAGAGACAACCCCAGGAGGCGCTGCACGATTTCAGAGGATCAGGAGGAGGACTGAAGGCAGCCAAGTTTCCTCGACCTCCAAAAACATGCAGGTCAGGTTGACCCACAGCGGCTCAGGACTAACACCTGAACACCATTTCTTTAAACACTTATACAAAGACAAATAAAGCACTTATCTTGATGGCCCTAGTAGTAACCAGTTACATTTACTCAAGTTTCAGTAATATTTGGAAGAAAGGACCACTTCTGTTATAACACAGAGTACATTTTACTTGTATATGTGTAGCATTATTTTGAAGCATCAATACATTAAAGGTCTTGAAACGTTTATAATGTATCAGCTTTTCTTTCCATTGTGTGATTCTCATAGAATGCGTTAAACTATGGATGAACACGTGGGATTATGGGGGAAACTAAAAAGATTATTCTTGGCATTTTCTCTAAAAGCTTCATAGGGCCGTCCCTGAAATGAGTCAGTGAAGTCAAAACCAGGTTTGTGAATTTGGGGTTTTTACAAGCTGTAAATAATCATCAAAATCAAAACAAAGGCTTGACATGTGTCACTTTGCATGTCATGAGTCTATATCATATTAGTTTCACATTTTAAGTTGAATTACAGAAATCAATTAACTTTTCACAATATTCTAATTTTCCGAGTTTCACCTGTACTTAAGTAAAGAAACCTCGCTCTTGCTTGGCGACTTTACCTCAGTGGGTGTCAGTTTGTGTGTTGCTCCAGTGATACAGTGATGTGAATGTATTGAGATATCATTCAGAACAAAGCCCACTGCACCTACATGGAAGAGTAAAGCAGTCAAACAGCACCCCCTGCTGGAGCAGTCTGCACACTGCTCCGGCTCTGGATAGTCGCCCTTGTTCTATTTTTGGTGCAAAACATGTTTATTTTTAGCTCAGTGCTCCCACATCTATTATCAAAGGGAATTCTAAAACAGGAGTCAAAACATGGCTCTTTCTGACAGAGGACTCAGGCTCACTTACACTGGTCGTGAGGTGAAGCGCTGTATCCCATGTTTGATTAGTCTAGGTTTGGTCCAGATAAAGCCCCACTTTGATCATCTGTTGTCCCACAGTCGTGCACACAAACGCACTCATATTCATCCTGGCCTATTGTACATGTTTTTAGTGGCTGAAGAGACCGGAGAGCCTGGTCAGAGGTGGCTTAGTCCCATTATTCACAACTAGTCTGGAACTCATTTAGTTAAAGAGCCAACTGTCAAAAAAATATATATATATATACAATGTTATAAATTCAGGTAAAAACACGTAAACTCCTCGGGGACTCCATGGTATAGAGATATTGTCTCTTATGCTGCTCTAGGGCAGAAAAACACTTTAAAATCAAGTTCATTTAAATTGATTTCACAAAATATATGCTGAATGCTGACCCGTGCCAGATCATTGTTTTGTCCCACAGACACACAGACAAAGTGTTATCAGTCACCTCGAGTCTCTCTCTCTAAAACCAAAAAATCAGGTTAGAAATCTAGGAGTAATCATGGACTCAGACCTGAACTTAAACAGCCACATCAAAGCAATAACGTCATCAGCTTTTTACCATCTGAAGAACATTAAGATCAGAGGAATAGTGTCAAAACCAGACTTGGAGAGACTCATCCATGCATTTGTCTCCAGCAGGTTAGACTACTGTAACGGCCTGCTCACTGGCCTTTCTAAACGAGCTGTTAGAGCTGCAGAACATCCAGAACGCTGCTGCTCGAGTCCTGACAAGAACCAGGAAATACCACCACATTAGTCCAGTGCTCCGGTCTCTGCACTGGCTTCCTGTCACTCAGAGAATAGAATTTAAAACAGCTCTGCTTGTGTACAAGTCTTTTCATGGTTTAGCACCAAAGTCCATCTCTGACATGTTAGAGCCGTATGAACCATCTCGGGCCCTGAGAACTTCAGGGAGGGGTCTCCTGGTGGTTCCCAGAGTCAATAATAAACACGGTGAGGCTGCGTTTCAGTTTCATGCAGCTAAAATCTGGAACAGTCTTCATGAGGATGTGAGACAGGCCTCAACTCTGACAATGTTCAAATCCAGGCTGAAAACAGCTCTTTTTACCCGTGCATATGAAAACTGAAAGTATTTTATCTGCACTCTTGCCTTTTACTGTCATTGATTAACTTTATGTTGATGTTTTATTGATTGATTTTTATCTGTTTTCTTGTAATTTTATGCAACTGTGAAGCACTTTGAATTGCCTTGTGTATGAATTGTGCTCTACAAATAAACTTGCCTTGCCTATTTCCACATTCATAACACACACAGAAAAGCTTGCATGTTTAAGCTAATTGATGGGCGGGGCTTCCTCTGCCTCTCAGTCCCACCTGGCTCTAATGCAGTGCAGTAAAGTGGATTTTTGGACTCTTTACACTTGTAAGTGGACACAATGACTTGGGCAAATGAAGATGGCTGATCATGGTGATGTTTGGAATATTTATCTGCATTTGGCTTCCTGCAACTTTTCATTGCGTTCTGCACATGGGACGTCCTTCATTCACCACAGCGCAGCGGCCAACCCGACCCCACACTGCGGATGCGTTTCTGTGCTTCTGCCGCTCTGAGCCTGAAGTTTACCAGTAAGACACACGCGCTCCTCGTAGAAGGACATGTGCAGAGGCCCAAAGACTTTGCAGCTGTAATGTATCTAGAGTAAGTCCAGATTAGATTGAGTGCGTAAAATCCGATCCATCTTGTGTTTATCCTCTGAACTGCATCGATCTGTGGCTTCTCTGCGCAAATCCGTGTATCGATACAAACCGGTTATTCGTCCCATCCCTGGGTTTGCCCTGTTTCAGAGCGTGGTGTCCTGCACTGATCAGCTCCTCCTTCCACAACAGTCTTTCACCATCTTCCGGGAAGAGCTCAGCAGTTAATCCGTTTTATTCTCCAGTGACCGTCCATTAGCCAGAACAATAGTAAGGATAGAAGGCATGTGTGGCTTAGCTGCGAGTCTCGCCTGGATACCTTCTCCTTTGTCCCTTGTTTCCTGTAGCGCCTCTTGTGACGCCTCCATTGTGCTGTGCTGTGGGAGGCTCTTGGTGCCTTTTCAGTGTTTCAGGAGAAGACATTTGTAGCTCTCAAATGTCTTCAGCTCATAAGCTAGCGGTTTGTTTACTTTTAAAAAGCTGCTTTCTTCAGGACCATTATGGACTCTTTGTAGTAAAGTAATCCACCAAACCCCACAAAAATACGGCAGAGACAAAAGTATCCAGTAGCACTACAAATGCAACTACAAATTAATGCTCGATCAGCTTTTAACTCATGTTTCATCTACTACAAGTATCCGGCTTTGTACAAAACATTCACTAATCACTCACAAATGCTCTAATCCATCTTTGGAGGATGGGGCTCTGGCTGCACATCGAGACTACCCAGATCTCAGCGCTCTCTGGTCTCGCCACCATATAGTGTTTGTGTGAAAGTGGCCGTGTGGCGCTGAGGCAGATCGGTGTATTCAGGGACAGTGGGAGCAGGGCTTTCAGCTCATGCACTGATGGGATTATTTATGAAAGAGGCTCACGAGAAGCGATTTATGAATATTTCAGCGGCGGCAGCAGCAGCGAGGGCACAGGCTTCAGCAACAACACTGAACATTTAAAATAGGAATAATGAATATGACAATGACACACCCAGCCAGTTTCAAATTGACTCAAATCAAAGCCATAATGGGCCATTTGTCAAAAATAAATCAATAAAGTGATTATCTCTCATTAGGGATGTAATGATTCACTCAAGCCCCGATTCAATTTCCAATTTTAAGTTCCCGATTTCTATTTTTTTTAAAGAAAAGAATATGACTCATTCATACCAATGTTTCTTTTGTTTTAACATCTGCCTTTTTGTCCTTGTAAGAAAAACTGTAACTGTCTCAGTAAGAGAACTTTACATTACAAACAATTACAAGACATGAAAATGAACTATAATCATTTTGACTTGAGTGCTTGTAAATTTATATGTTTTCAGCATAAATAAGATGTGTAGCAAAGCAAACATTTTGAGATTATATTCATTTTACCAAACTTTTTTTTTTTTGCAGTTTGAACATAATACTACCATTTAGAACTAATTTTACAGTGCAGTGTTTTTCACCCTCGAACGCCTCACAGCCTCCCGGTGCAGCCTTTGTAAACATGAGGATGATAAAGACATGACAGCTCCTGTAGGTGTTGGATTATTTGACAGACGGACATTTGATGAGGATTTCAGCAGAATCAGAGCAGGTCGGTCAGATGTTTGTCAGTTTACGATCTTTGATAAACTTCTGTCAAAATGCTAAACTCTGCATTAGCCGCTAATGCTATCTGCTAACTTTAGCTGCGTCTGCTGCTTCGATGCCTACACATGTATGTGTTTACATGGCGTGTGTTGGGGGTGAAGCGGGGAGGTGTGGAGCTTGTGTTGAGAAAAGTTAACGTCGTTAGAAACAACGAGCTATGTTCCGGTCTATTTCGGTCACGCAAAATGGAGCAGCTGAGGGCGGCTTTAAAATCGATTCTTTTATTTTTTTACATCGATTCACATTTTACACATATTAAATCGATTTCCGATGAATCGTTACATCCCTATCTCTCATTCTTTTGGCATTTGACAAATATATATATTTTTTTATTATTCTAACTGACCTAAGAAAAGTAAAAGTTAATTCTGTTTTCATGCCAGACAGTGAGAAAAGAATGCAATGTGTCTTTTTATGAAGTGTATGTAAACATATGGTTCTCACTGTATATAGCGTGCATGTACAGGAGGGCGGCCTGGTTTGGAATATAATGCCTAACTTAAAACAGTTTAGATTTCTTTGTATTGTTTGAAAGCGTTAAAAACACACAACATGAACTGAAATGTTTGGTGGAAAAAAGTAAAGCATACATTGTAAATCTAACCAGCATGTAATTAAAAAAGCTTAGGCATAAAGACATGTGGCGTGCTCACCATGACGATGGCGGAGAAGCTCCTGGATGACAGGCGTCTCAAGTACAGGTACCGGGCCTCTCTGCTCCAGCACAACCTGCCCCCGGACCTCCACGGCTCACAAGGCTGCTCCCTGAAACAGCACACACCTGCTGAGTGGACTCGCGGAAACCTCGGAGAACATGCATCGCTCTTAGGTATTAGCGCTGACAATACTCACGTTATACAAGTGTGCAAATGGAAAATAGCAGTAAGAAAATGTACTGTTTGCAACGGCCTGGGTAACAGGATCAAGGCCTCGAATCGGGGGCGGACTGGGACTGACAAACGGCCCTGGACTCTGACCAGCCTGGCCCAAATTCACTTCCACAAAGACATGTTTAAACCTGTTAACCCCCACCTGAACCGAGCACAGTGTCTCCAGTTTGGCTTTACCTAAATCTAAACGCATCAAAACAGCAACAAAAACGCAGACAAAGAGAGTCATGAAAACGCAGCAAAAAGAGCTAAACAAAAAAGCCACAAAATGTGATAAAAAAGCAATGACAAAGCAACAGAAAACAAACAAAACATGGCAAACAAGTGACACAAAAACGTGCCGGAAAAGCAACAAAAATGTGAGAAAGAAAAAAGCAGTGAAAAGTAACAACAAAAACATGACAAAAAAAAAAAGACAAAATCGCAACAAAAACACCTCAAAAATGTGACCAAAAAACAATGTGACAACATAGTTATGATCGCTGTTCTTCGCTTTCAAATGAGGCACTGTTTTTCTCTCCAGTTTGTGTCACATTTTGGTGCTTTTTCATTACTTTTTTTGTGGCATGTTTTTGTCACTTTTTGTGGCTTTTTCCGTTGCTTTGTCGTCATGGTTTGTCACGTTGTTTTGTCACTTTTCTGTTGCTTTTCCGGCACATTTTTGTTCCGTTTTCATCTCTATTTTTATGCTCTTCTTTAAAGCTTTTAGATTTGGGTAAAGCTCGGTTGAGGCGGGGGGTAAGAGGTTAAATTGCTCTTCCAGAATGAACATATGGCCAGTCCGCCCCGATGGTGCACGAGTAAAAAACAACACATAACTGCAAAGTGTTGATTATGAGCCCTCGCTGACCGCCCCTGCCCAAAGCAAGGGGGCGCTACACGCCATTTTGTCTCCGTCAATCTCTTACAGTATTGCCTTTATGTTTTTTGTTTGTTTTTCTCCCAGGGGTCTTAGTTTTTGGATTTTGAAATGTGATATTTATGGCGATTGCAGTGATTGAGTTTTGGATCTACTTTTAGCCGGGGGCGCTAACGTGCCCTCAGTATCTGACAAAGTGAAAACAACAATGCTTAGTTTTAGTTGACGACATACAGAGAAAAATGTGTATGAATTTGTATCACTTTGTGTGAAAACTGAAGCAACTATATACATTTTATTCCTCACTTCTCTAGATCTTTTTCAGCAGGTTTTCCTTGGAGGAGATTTAAAAAAGCATGTGTTGCTGAATTATGCGAGTTTAACATTTTCCCATAGAAAGCCAGAACAACAGGCTTCGCTGTGAGTCTCGCCCGGATACCTCCTCATTTGTCCCTTTTTTGTTTCCTGTAGCGCCTCTTGTGCTGCAGCTGTGGGGGCTCTTGGTGCCTCTTCAGTGTCTCAGAAGAAGAAATGTGTAGGTCTCATATGGGTTTAGCTGATAAGCTGCTGTTTACTTTAAAAAGCTGCTTCCTTCAGGACCATTATGGACTCTTTGCAGTAAAAACATCCACTGAACCTCCACAAAAACACGGCAAAGACGTACAAAAGTATCCAGTGAAACATGTGGAACAGAAAGCACAAAAGCAGCTGTACCAAGAGAGAGGGAGGCTGCATTGGTGGGAGCCGGGATTGGAACCACCAACATTTCTGTCACACACTGAACATAATAAATAATCTAACACAATGGCTCCAGACGTGGGGTCTGGGGACCCCTGGGGGGCCTCAGAAGCACTACAGGGGGCCCCAAAGCCTGTCCACAAATCAGGTCCATTGAAAAAATATAGATCTTGAAGAGAAAAGTACAAGTATTTGTTAGAATGTACTACTTTAACACAGTATTTAGCGCACACAGACACTGCTATTTGTTAATAATAATAATTTTTAAAAAGTATTATTATTATTATTATTATTATTATTAAATCATTTTAAGCTGTAAAACATGACAGATTCTTTAAAATAGTGTGAAGTATGAATATTGGAGGGTCTGCAATGTTCTGTGCTTTGGGAATGGCTCGAACATGAATAAAAGAAGAAAATAAAGAAGAATAATGTAACCTTTATTTAACCAGGAAAGTCCCACTGAGATTAAAAAACTCTTTTTCAAGAGAGTCCTGGCCAAGAGGCAGCAGAGGAGATACAAATTATGAAAAACAGTTACAATGTAAAAAGGTCAAGTGCTCTCAATCTGGACTTAAAAGTGTTGAAATAAGTTCAGTTATTTTCCAGTCTTTTTGCAACATGTTCCATGTAGAAGGAGCCAGGTGCGAGCTGGGTAATCGGGAGAGTCGGAGCGTTCCCCGGTGGGCCGCTCGGTAAATAATGAATTAAGAACAGACTCATGATTGTGCCATTCCAGGCCTTTAAAGGCTTTAACGGCTGCAGCAGGAGCCTGGGCTGTTCCAGATATAAACTAAGTAACACAAGCGGAATTGTCATGTAAATCTGTCAAAATAACGATAGATTTATCAGAAAAAATGTCCGCATCGAACTTTTCATTCTTGTGGCAGGGAAGGACCAGTGACGTTGAACTAACTCAGAGGGGTTTAAGTGGAACACCCCTCCGCTTTAGTTCACGTTGGTGCAGTCCAATCCAGCGGAGACAAGTGTCCGCACAAGTAAAGAGGGAAAAGGCAGTTAAAGGTAGAAAAGTGGACAAATAAATATGTTTATCTACATAACTTGGTGCTGATTGTGGAGTTGTATCAGGCCCACTGCCACCTCAGGTCTTACGGAAAAAGACCTGACAGATGAAGTGTCTATGTAATGTAAGACTTACTTAGACATTTTGTGTGGCTGAATAAGTAAAATGGATCCTTTCAGTTTAGACCTATATACATTCATTTTCTGAAAATACACGTTCATTCATTGACCATTTTCCACCTTCTCACATCCATCACATGCATCATCAACACTGTGCACATTCGGCTCTTGCACGTTTCTTGTGTTGCAGTAATGCCACAGGTCTGAACAGGAGGCTCAGTATCGGACTCTGGGCCTGAACAGACCTGTTACATCTGAGTCAAACGCTAGAAACTTCTTTCATCCAACAGCAGTCTGCACGTCCGACAGAGCAATATCCACATCTAATGGAAAACAATACGTCGCTCACTTTGGTTCTCCGTGCAAAGACTTAGCGCTTTGTTGTTTACGAATTAAAACGCACTGTCTCTCGAAATATTCAAATGAATTTCAAATCAGTTCTTTTCATTGCACACATTGTATAAACAGTGTAGTCTCTTATTTTAACAGGAGAGTTGCTCTGAGATGGTCCTTAGGGAGGGTCAATTACACAAACAGGCCAAGAACAAGACCCAATAAAGCGACCAATGAATGCATGACAGAAAATGAGCAGGTTGTATATCCCTAATTTCAGCATATGCTTGGGGTATGTTTGGGGGGGGCGAAGGGGACTTGAGCCCCTGCCCCTTTTGCTCCATGCCCCTGAAGTGCCCTTTTCCCTCCATACCTTTTATTTATTTGTATTATAGTTTGTTTATCCAAAGCTTTGCCACGGTCCTCATCATTGCTTTTGCTCCAATAAGCTTTATTAGCTCATATTAATAAATCAAATCAGAAATGAACACGCCCCTCGTTAGTTCATCATGTGTTTTCAAAGCCCCGCCCACCGGCCCTGCAGCAGAGAGCGGCTCAGAGAGAGGAGGAAGTGAGAGCAGAGGCCTCTCCTGCACAGAACAACCATCTCCACACCTTGTGCTTCAGATCGCTCTTTATTTTCATCAGTCGGCCTCATAATCACGGACCAATGAGGTCAACAAGTCGACAGTTTTGTACGATCTAAAAATAAACCTTGTGTCAGACTCTGCGCCGCATCCTCGCCACATATTTATGTCACAATATTTAATCTCTATGTTCCCTTAAAACAACGTGAAACTCACGCCCAGACATTCTCAATAGTTTAAGTCATTTTCTTAAGCCCCTGTTTTCAGCCACAGCCCAGAGAAGAGAGAGACATGAGGGAGACATGAGGGAGACCAGTGTGAAAATCTGTGTTTCTGTAGACACTTGTGGCCTGGGGCAGATGGCCCCTGAAAAGTATCACACTAGCAAAAGATACTGCCAAAAAATAGTATTAATAAACTGAAATAATAATGGCCGTTTCCCCAAAACTATATGTTTATCTCCTATACAGCTCCTTTTACTTTTGTATAAAATAAATAACAAAAAGGATTCGAAATAAATGTGATTGTGATTAAAATTTAATCTCTTAACTCCCACCTGAACCGAGCACATTTTCTCCAGTTCATCTTTACCCAAATCTAAAAGTTAACAACCAATAGGCCAGTGTAACGCCCAATTTGAAAGCTAATACCTACAGAACTCATCTAAACAAATCTTTTTCCTTGCGCTGTTGTCGTCACGTTTTTGACTTTTTTTTATCATCACGCTTTTGTCACATTTGACACTTTTGTTGACACTATTTTTTAATAAGCTTTTAGATTTGGGTAAAGCCAGGCAGCTCGGTTCTGGCGGGGGTTAAGAGGTTAAGAGGAGCGGGAACGGTTTGTCAGGGGTCGTGCGGGGGGAGGGGGAGGGTTGTGATGTCGTGCGGGGGGAGGGGGGTGGTGCCCTTTTGATTTGAGCCCCTGCCCCTCTGACGCTCTCTGCACAGCCCTGCTCGTTGGTCTGGGACCTTGAGGGTTCTGAGCAGTATCTCTGTTCCTGGTGTTAAAATGGGGATGGCATATTTTGATTTTCCAGTTTGGTTTTATAGTTAAGTTGTTTTATCTGCATGTTTTGGTTCGTTTTGCTGTGTTCTCCAATTATGTATATACTTTGAGTTACGCCTCCCCTAGTTTGTCACCATGGCGACCTCATACACTTGACTCAGGAGGAGTGTTCTAACATGTCAGAGAGTAGCCCGAGTTCACAGTGGAGCTTTGCTCAGTGAGAGCCTTGGGCTGTGGACATTGGTGGTTGTTGTGCTTTCACTGGCCAGTGTTTTGCCAGGTCGGCGTCTGGGTGGAAGATGCACCGTAGGAGGAACTGAACAGCCCGAGGGGAACAGACTCGACCCCGACAGATCAGAGGATAAAACACAGCGCGCTGATAACACGCAGTGGAAACCCTGCTCTCGCCGTTAGTTTTCCAAACTGAAGCGATGTTGGGGACTGTGACCGTCTCTGGCCTGAAGTCGTGCTCAGTATTTGGAGCTGTGTTCCTGGTCGCTCTGCTGTGGGCCTTAGGGGAGGACTACAGGACCGGGCCAGGGAGACGCTCCATCTGTGACCCAACATGCTTACTCTGCTCTTGGTGCGCCTGGATTTGGACCTGCCCTGTGGGATGTGCTGCCTCACCTTCTGCACCTATAGTGCATTATCTATTTTTAACCAATTCTCTAATCCGATTTTAATATCATTGGGACATTTTAAATTGTGTAATAAATTGTTAATCTTTTCAATTGTTTGCCTCTTAGTTACACCATTGCTCTCTAGTCCACTAATACTTAAAGCTACTGGTTTGGCCTCTTCTAAACCACATTCTTTCAACCATAAAACTATCCTCGCTAACATCAGAACTGCAGAGATACGTCTACAAACAGAAGAACTTTCTAGAATACCGACTTAAACCTTTGAAAGTGCCTCTGACAACAGGCTCAGAGATACTTTTCAAATTAGTGACGAGCAGCACAACCTCGAATTATGTCCTGCCCATGTTCAATAAGGAAGTCAAATAAAAACATGTATAAAAAAAAAAAAAAACAACGTCAAACTCGAGAAGTATAATTGTGCTGATTATGTTTTAGTTAAAAACTTGAATAATACATTTAATGCGAAGCATGTTTAACTGGGCTGAATAGTTTTAGTTTAGTATAGTATAGTATAGTATAGAGGTGCTCGTCATATAATTAGAATATCGTCAAAAAAGTTCATTTATTTCTGTAATATATCGGCCATCCCTATGTATTAGTTTCACAGTTTAAGTTAAATAACAAAAACAAATGCACTTTTTCATGATATTCTAATTATATGACAAGCACCATCCATCCATATTCTTCCACTTGTCCGTTGCCGGGTCGTGGGGGCAGCTGTTGGAGCTGCACCAGCCCCTATGGCTCCTCCTGCAGGTGGTGGGTCCACAGAAGGACGGCCTCATGGTTCTAACCGGGCCTGTTGGTCTCTCATAAGGGGCTTCTGAACCGCTCTTTGTCTGACCCGTCGCCTAGGACCTGTTTGCCATGGGAGACCCTACCAGGGGCACCAAGCCCCCGACAACAGAGCTCCAAACCCCTCCACCACGTTAAGGTGGCGGCTCCAGAAGGGCCACCTGTAGAGTATATTATATAGTATAATATAGTATTGTATTAGTATATATTTATTTATTGGTTTATTTGGTCGGGACAGTGCATGTTAATGAACATACATTGGTCTCATGCATGTAAACAAGCCACACCGGATTGTAGCCTTGGGCTAATTTCCATCAGTCGTCCCCATGTGCACTCTCAAACACACTCATTCATCGTGGCCTATTGTACATGTTTTTAGTGGTAGGGAAGCTGGAGTACCCGGAGGAAACCTACGCAGACACGGGGAGAACATGCAAACTCCACACAGAAAGGCCCCGTCCAGGTGGGAATTGAACCCAGGACCTTCTAGCTGTGAGGCACGAGCGCTAACCGCTGTACTACCGTGCTGCCCGGTGACTCACCCCTTCACAGGGGGGTGCAGTCAAAACAGCTCGCTCTTCTGATTTCCATTATCCATATGTTTACGAGCAGGACATTCCCCCGTGGCTCTGACACTGGCTTGGATTGTTTTATGCCCAGAACGAGCAACGATCGGACATCTCTCTGCCACCATTGACTGACCGGAGTTGCTTTCACCCAGAAAGAGGCGGAGGCAAGTCTCCCAACAAGTGTCGTGTGCAGGTCAAGTCTACAAAGAAGAGGCAAAGCGAGGACTCACCCCAGGGGTCTCCAGAGCTTCCTGCTGGGGGGCAGCATCTCCCTCTTGTTCAGGGGCACAATGCCCATGGCCGCCTGCATGATGGTGATGAACTTCTTAAACTTCATCTTTGGAATGTCAGTGTCAAAGGCTGCTCCATGGCGGCCGCCCTCAGCCTGCGCCTGCTGCCCTGTCTTTGGTGTTGGGTAGAGTGAAGCAGTGAGCGGGGGGACACAGAGCCCCACGTCACGGTCTTACATAACCCCACACACAGGGAGTAGATGAGAGCGTGCGCCTTTCTGAGCTACACCGAACACTCTCTCCGCCCCCTTGATAATCCCCCCGCACAACCCCCGCCACGCACATCAGCTCTCTGTTCATCCGCTGATCTATACTCATCCATCTATCAGGCCTATCTGTTCACTTGGAATGAACCATTTAGGGAAAGAATCAGCATGACTTTACTCAGCCCCAAGGGAGTTTCATATAGTGACAAAAAACTCTACACATAAACTAGAATCTATGATGAAGAAAACGTGTTACGTGATACATGTACAGTAGTTACAGTGGTCGTTTTACTGCTGCGCCTCTTATGGAGCAGCGTGGCAGCAGTAATCTGGTGAAGGAGCTTTACTGACCAGCCTCTTGTGGAGCGAACGGGAGGGAAGTCTAGTCCCGAAACCTCCTCCTATGTGATGACACAGTCTTTGTGATTATCGCCTTCACCCACAGGCAGTGGTGTGCTGGGACCTAATTTTGGGCCGGGTATATAGAAAAGACCGGCCCACTTTCGTACAGAATTATAGCTCGGTGTCAGTGCACAGGTCTCAGGTACGGGAGGTCGCCAGTTCAAATACGGCCTTGACACTTTTCTACGGCTTTCTCTTTTCACATGAGCCGCTGCCCACTCAGTCTGAGCCTGATACAACTCCACAATCAGCACCAAGTTATGTAGATAAAAATATTTATTTGTCCACTTTTCTACCTTTAACTGCCTTTTCCCTCTTTACTCGTGCGGACACTTGTCTCCGCTGGATTGGACTGCACCAACGTGAACTAAAGCGGAGGGGTGTTCCACTTAAACCCCTCTGAGTTAGTTCAACGTCACTGGTCTCTCCCTGCCACAAGAATGAAAAGTTCGATGCGGACATTTTTTCTGATAAATCTTTCGTTATTTGACAGATTTACATGACAATTCCGCTTGTGTTACTTAGTTTATATCTGGAACAGCCCAGGCTCCTGCTGCAGCCGTTAAAGCCTTTAAGGCCTGGAATGGCACAATCATGAGTCTGTTCTTAATTCATTATTTTATTCTGTCAGCCCAGAAGCACCTCAACCGAGCACCACCGGGAAACGCTCCGACTCTCCCGATTACCCAGCTCGCACCTGTGACCCTCATATCAGCCAATATCTGTCGGCCGATATATGGGCCCTCCTTTAAACTTTCTAATCATTTCCTTAGAGCAAATACATAAGTCTGTCGCCATGACTCGAGTCATCTCCTGTTTCAGGTAAAGTTAAAACATAGGGATGGCCGATATATCGGCACCGCGGATATTATCGGTCGATATTTGTCATTTTTTTTCACATATCGGTCCGATATGGGAAAATATCAACATGACAAAACAGCTTTTGTCATGTTAATGACCCGTGAAAACGAGGAGTTATGTCGCATTTTCGTGCATATTTAATTGGAAGCATTTTGCGATTGTTAGCGCATTTTTATTGAAAACAATGCAGTTTATTTATTTATTTGTTTATTGGTTTATTTGGTAGGGACAGTGCAAGTTAATGAACAAGCCACACCGGATTGTAGCCTTGGGCTAATTTCCATCCGTCGTCCCCCATGCACACTCTCAAACACAGTCACATACATCCTGACCTATTGTACATGTTTTTAGTGGTAGGGGAAACCGGAGTACCCGAGGAAACCTACGCAGACACGGGGAGAACATGCAAACTCCACACAGAAAGGCCCCGTCCCTGGTGGGAATCGAACCCCGGACCTTCTAGCTGTGAAGCACGAGCGCTAACCGCTGTACTACCGTGCCGCCCAGTTCAAAGCTCATGCTAATCTTGTAAATCCACAGTTTGCCTTTTGCCTGCTCTAAACCAACTCTAAACCTTCACATTCTGGCCTCATAAGTTCAATATAAAAGATGCTGTTAAAGTGACATGATTCATTGCAATTCCAAAGCTTCATACAGAGCTGTCCTCAGAGAAGTTTATCACGTTTGTGTAAGTTAAAACATGTAACTTAAACAACATGGTAGGCTACATGTTTAAATAAAAGTCCCAGACATGAGCATAAGACATTCCAATAATGGAACGACATCAACATTTGAGTGAGCCTTTCTATTGATTCTTAATGTCGAAATAAATATCGGCGGATATCGGCCACAGCAGCGAGGCAAATATCGGATATTGATATCGGCAGAACATTTTCATATCAGACCATCCCTAGTTAAACCGGCATTTATTATTGCTGCCGTGTTATAAAATTAAGATTGCGTATATCCTTTAAACTCCTCTATCCTTTTTAAAGGTACAATCAATGTACAGTGGGGCAAAAAAGTATTTGGTCAAAATCCAATAGGGAGTCTTATGGGGAACTGACCAAATACTTTTGCCCCACTGTATGTTATAATAAGAAATATATATTTTGTATATCTTGCCACTTATACTGATAGTTTGTGATTTTTTAAGTGTACTGCACACATTGTGACAGACTGTAACATGGTATTACTGGTTAATAAAAAAGCAGTAGTGATGCTGTAGGTTCTAACGTCAGCTCTCTGCTAAACAATGGAGGTCTTCCAGCCTGAGCCCACACTCCTATAGTCTGTATATTTTACATGTTTTTACTGTTCTCATAGAGCAATCATATGCCATATAGTATAATTGGAGACAGCCTGGTCAGATTAAAGCCTGACTCTACACACACACACACACATCACCAGGGATAAGCTCTGACCCAATCAGAGCGCAGCACAGACATAACCCCGGCCGCACCACGGAAACACAGCTATACCATAGAACAGTATTAGTGCAGCAGCATTAACTGAGCAAAAGGCTTTGTAGACTGTGGAGGGTTTGAAGACCAACAGCTTCTGGTCATTCGGTTGTTGCTTAAAATTGTGTCTTTATTAGCCGTTCATTTTTCTCTTGCAAAGATACAGGCACTTACGGAGCTCATAGCCCCGCCTACCCCATGGTAAAATCCCATTCAAAAATTTTAAAAAGCGATGCCATATACACACACACAATTTCTCTCTTCCTCTTTTCTCTCTCTCCTCCCCTCTCTCTCCCTCTCTCAACTGCTCCTT
The DNA here is from genome assembly GCA_007210695.1 of Neogobius melanostomus. NCBI lineage: Eukaryota > Metazoa > Chordata > Actinopteri > Gobiiformes > Gobiidae > Neogobius > Neogobius melanostomus. Next base: position 240,324 of record VHKM01000420.1, read on the forward strand.
ACTCCGCCTCCTTTTTCCCTGTCTCATCCCTTCCTCTCTCCCCTCTCTACTCTCTTCCTCCTCTGTCCTCTCTCTCCTCCCTCTTGCCCTTCCTCTCTCATCTTTCTTCTCCCCCTCCACCGTGAAGGCCCACCGTGTTTTTTTATGTTGATATACTTGTAGTACAAAAGCTTGCCTTACTTTAGTAAATATAGCCTAGTAGTTCTAGCAGTAAAGGTTGTGTAGTGGCAGTAGTGGTCCTCTCCCTCTCACTTGTCCCTCGCTGTTACATAAGTCCAGATGGAGCAACACATGCCGTCCCGTCACTGATCTGATCAAAGTGGCCAGAGTCTGCACGTGTTTTGAACTCTTACTTTGACCCAATTAGACAAAAAACAACGTGTGATAAAATTTAAAAGGAACATACTGCATTAAATATTTATCATTGCACACCAACATCGCCCAGCCTCAGGACTCTGGTAAAGGACCCGAGCTTTGGAAGGATGAGGCGGGTTCTTTGCTTTGCCTTTTTCTAATGGTTACTCTTTCAATCAGTAACACTATTTTTTTTTTTTTACTCCGATGAACAGTTTCCAACAAATGTCTAATTCAAGCAAGTGTATCAATTTTATGAACGTGCAGGTGAGTGAAAGTGACCCTGCAAGATGTGAAATGTAAATAACGCTTTTCTACCTCGGGATGTCTTTGCCTAGATTGTCTTGATTAGCTGTTTGATCTCAGTTTGATTGTGTGTATATGGAATGATCAGCGTGTTCGGGTTTCACACTTGAACTTTAATGCCTTCATGCGCTCTCGTAATTAAAGTAAATGCCACCTCATCTCCATCGCCACCTATTTTCCACTGGGAAACTGGGAAATGATGCCAGAGTTACGGCTTTTATTTTGTAGGGACAACAGGAAGCATTTCGCTGCCATTAGCGGAACATTGACATCGATGTCAGTGCAGATTTATGTAGTTTTGTTTTTACCGCGGACTTGGATAGTTTTTGTTATCTGGTGTAAAAGGCGAGTTTAGACGAAGCGTTTGTGATCGATCATAAGACAGACCCGAGAGAAGACGACTGGAGGAGTTATTTCGAGGTGTGGGACTTACCTGCACACGCTGGATGTGCTTTGAGGACACAATGGTGATTTTATTAAAATCGTGGGTCACACATGTGTTGTTTGCCCTGTTTCCAAAAATTGACACAGATTTAGCCACTTTTCAAACATCCTGTGACTAAGTTACACTTGAACCAGCTCCACATCGTTCCCCTTCGGCCTGGGTTCCCATTTGTTTACTTCCTGCATGAACATAAACAAAGCTCTGTTCAGAACGCCGTGTTGGATTGCGTTGAACACTCACCGAATTCTGATTAGTGAGAGGATGTATCACGTTTAGGCTAAAAATAGGTTCAGCGCTTATCGTGGTTTGGAAAAGAACGGCATCTTACCATCTTACCGTACCAACATTGCAGTCCCGTCGCCAGACGTCAGTCTTAAGGGGGGCATATGAAATCCACGAGCGGGCACAATTACTATACACATACACTCTACTGTTTTTGGACCATGTTTGAATAAACAGAAGAGGGCGTGGCTCGGTCAGTGCTGTGGGCGTGTCCACGTTTCAGTCTTTTCAAGCCTTCAGCAGTAAAACACTTTGAACAAATACGGGGTCATTTCCGCAGACTTCAGCGCTTTGTAGTAAAATACAGATTGCTTGTTACCAGCCGCACCTGTCACTGCCTTTGCCCAAAGATGCTCACGAGCCGCTGCAGAGGGACGGTGGACTCTTAGAGCGGGGGATGAACAGGGAAAGTGACAGGGAGACGCTGAGTGTGAGACATACTGTTAATAAGCCTCTATCGTTATCAGCTATTCTCCGGTCGGGTTTTATTTGTCAGGAAACTACACGGGAGGCGAGCGCAATTACGCAAGAGCGCACGAGAGGGAACGGTTTCTGTAGAGATTGAGAAAGAGGCAGAAAGAGAGAGAGAGGGGGATGAAATGTCCCCTCTCAGTTTCAGGGGAGGAAATAGCTACTTGTTGTGGAGTTTGGGCTGGTCTCTAATCGGGCAGAAATTAGTGATACGTCTCTTTGCCCAATTTGTAGTGGTTATACGGTAATTCTGCAGGCCTTCTAGTGGTTATACGACACCACCCATCGAGGAAATATACAGCAAAATGACATGACAAACTTTCTTTTTTTTTTTCTAAATGGCGTTTATCGCGTTTTGAAAAAAGCTCTTCATTTACTCACGGACAATTAATGAGTAAAAAACGCAACATGATACGACAGGTATCTAGGGTCACGAGTTACTTAATACTGCTTTCAAATCAAACAACTGTTCCAATCCTAACACACGCCATTACTTCAAACAAACAAAAACATATTTGATGACACAGAGGAGCTTCGTTCCCCTCGTGCTTCCCTGAACAATGTCGTCAATAATCAAACCTGTTCCAGCCAGGCGCTCAGCGGCGCAGGCACGGCTCAGGTTTCAACACTGTCTCTCTCTCTCGCGCCCGCACACTTTCCCCACCCAAAGCGTGAGAACACATCGCATTTCAACACAAACGCTTTCGGATAGTACTTCACAAATACAGATGAGAGTCATAACTATCACAGGCAAGGGTCAAACTGAAGTAAACACGAATGAGCGCGACGGAAGGCGGGTCAGGTAAAAAAAAAAGCTACTCACCAGGTGCAACGCTGTCTGTGTGTCTGAGTCCGTGTGCGCGCGCGGGGTTTGGAGCTCTTTTCACCGGAGCTGGAGGGTCTTCCGTGAAGTAGCCAAGTTAAGAGTAGCAGGTAAACCGCCTGGAGACTGTTGCCGAAAGGTGCGCGGGTGACTACGCTCGAGAAGGATACACAAGAGGCGTAGTGCGGATTGGTGTTCGGCTCGCTTCGGACAGGTGTGGGCACTTCCGGGTCGCGGAGCAGGTATGTGGGCGTGGCCAGGAGAGTTTCGGGGACGAGCGGAGGTCACGTGACTCTCTTCGTCATTCTCCAGTGGCAGACGTTCTACCCAAATGTTGCTTCTGTACTAAATAAACCAAATCTATAAATATAGGCTATACTACGATAGCCACTTGTTTTATGAGTGCATAGTGTCACACGAAAAATGGTCCGTCTTGGAATTATTCTTTGGACAAAAGACTCTTTCAGTCAGAAAGAGCCTCATTTCATATAAATTCTCTGCCAAAAGAAAAGCTCTGAGCTTTGTTCGGGAGAAGCTCCAGAGAATTTATATGAAATGAGGCGCTTTCAGACTGTTCGTGGAGGTTTGCAGATATGCTTCATATTTGACAGAAAGTGCCAAGGATGAGTCACACATATACAGTGTGTTGCATAAGTATCGGCCCCCCCTTCAACTTTTCGACATTTTCCACGCTTTCAGTTAAATATATGTATGTTTATGGTACATATTGTGGCGAAATGTCGTAAAGTTAAAGGGGGGGCCGATACATATGCAACACACTGTACATACATTTAGATAAGCAGAAGTTTATTATTATAATCCTAAACTGTAGGAGGAGAGTCTATTCTTTTCTCTGATGAGGTGTATTTCTCTGGTGTGTGGGAGAAGCACAAATGCCTTCACTAACTGTTAAAATACAAACAAACTCTTTCTAACAAACGCGAGACGTTGCGTGATCTGAGGCTCCTCTCTGTTCTCGGGTCCGTGATGTGTCCGCTTTGATTCCAGGCGCCTTTCTTCGCCCTCGGCCGCCACCGCCTGGTCTCGCCTGGAATCGCAGCGAGGCGCACTTCATCTAAACACACCGAATGTCATGATGCAAAAGACCCGCCCCAAAACTCATCATTTACTTTCAGTGTGATGGTCGGAGATAACCGGTAAAAGAGGCTGAAGCTGAATAAATGAGGATGCGCCATCTCATAGGAGCGCTTCATTCACGGAGTTTTCTTCTTTTTTTTTTTTGCAACCTGAGGGATCACAGTTTGGTCTTTGTGCTTAAGGTATTTGACCAGTAGGCGGTGCTACAGGACTGTGAGTAACTGAGTAACTGCTTGAGCAAAAACTGTCAGATTTATTTTCAATGACGCCATAGATGTGGAAATCTGTGGAAATCGTGGCATTCCAAGAAATCACGAATACAGAAAAAACAGATAATGTGAAGAACAAGGAGCATGAGACGATCTACATCGGCATAGTTAGCTTTTGCCGCTTTAATATTTGCTCACAGTGGAAAAAGTAACAATTATTTTGACTCGGGCAAGAAACAGTTACTTCATTATCATTTTACTCAAGTAGTAGTAAAATGTATCGTCTGATAAAACTACTCTAAGAAGTACAATTACTTCAGAAAGTTACACGTACTTGAGCCAATGTGAGTACGACCCGCCTCTGCTTATAGGCTGACTAATAAATCAGACTGTTACTCTGTTACTCAGAAGATATTTATTGTTTCCTTAAGGCTTACAGAGAAATTTGTCTTGGAAAAAAACCAGGGCAGGTAAAACACAGAAACAATAATAATAATAATAATAATAATAATCAATTTATTTATATGTACTTACATTTCAAAGAAACCTCAAAGTGCTACAACAGTAAATAAAATCAGATAAAAACAAAATGAACATGACATAGTAAAACAAAGCAAGCACAGAGCAAAAACAAACTAAAAGGCCTTTTTAAATAAATGTGTTTTCAGGCCTTTTTAAAGGCCTCAACACTCTGGGAGCCTCAGGGTCTCTGGCAGGGCGTTCCAGAGTCTAGGGCAACTGCCTTAAAGGCCCTATCTCCCATGTGGAGCGCTGGTCACGGGCTGGTGAAGAGTATGGTGGAAGTGGACCGTAAGCGCCTTGTGGTGGTGTGGGGTAACTAGCTCAGTGAGGTATGTCGGGCTGTTCAAACGACAAAGGAAAACATATACATCAAAGATCATGTAAACCATGAGCTTCAAATGACCACAGATTCAGTCTAAGGCGCTATAGTTACTGCCAGAACAAGTGCCTTCAGCAAAAAGTAAAAAGAACCATGTATAGTTAAACTACTACACAAATAATACCTTTGTTTAAATAAATAAATAAATAAATACTGAGATATGTTCTTACCTGAGCTTAGACAAGTTGATGCGCACATGTCTGGTCTTGTGCCCGTGGAAGAGCTTGGTCGCTTCCAACTTCACCCCCGTTTGGAGCCATAGGAATACATTGGGAGAGGCCAAATGATAACAACATCTTTGGTCGTTTTGCGTGACTGAGCGCACGCACAAAGACCAGACAGGTACGCATCAACTCATCTAAGCTCAGGTAAGAACATATCTCAGTATGAAAAAACGGTGGTCTGTTCCTTTAAGATTCAAGATTTTTATTTGTCAAACCATGTGAATGATTTGAAATTATATTTATCTTATCCTTGATTGTGATCATTCTTTAAGGCAATGAAACAGAGCAGTAAATAAGTAAGGAATAATGTATAGAACGCTGGTCACACAAATAAACTTCATACACTTTTATGAAGGCAGAAAGGTTTATTTAATGATTTCCGTGGCAAATAGTTCCCAAACGTTTGCGCTTTGCTTGACAACGTTTGTTGATTCCAGGCAGTGTGGCTAGGCTAGTAGCAGCACAGCTAGCTACTTATTGCTAGCCTAGCTACTTAGTTGAAGGTGCAGTTGGAGAGGAGGAATGGTGGTGAATCTCTGGGTAAGTTGATATGAAACTGCGGAGTGATATGAAAGACCTGTATTACAAGCACAAACTCCGTTGCCATTGGCAGCGGTCATTATTTTCTTTAGAGGTCCTCTAGCAGAAAATAATGACCGGTAGAACGTTGGAAAATCTCATTCAAGTCAATGGAACGTTCTACTTGCATTGTGAAGAGCCGTATAATAAGATAATGTAAAGTTCAGGCAAATGAAGTATCCAGGCAAACATAATGTCCAAATAAGCGTCAGCAGCAGGTGGTGACGAGCCACGTGGATGACCCCCGTCCTTAGACTCTGCGACACTGCGAGGAAAAACTCAAAATCCCAGTGGGAGAAAAGAGAAACCTCGGGAGAACCACAGAAAGGAGAGATCCACTCCCATGGACGGACAGGCTATAGAGACCCAGGGCCGATGGGAGTTCCTCAGCAGACGGGCCAAGATCGCAGACCGTCCAGTCCTTGTTGGAGCTTCAGTTCTTCTAATGTCCAATAAAACTTTCCTAACGCTATTCTGTTTCTGTGAGTCTTTTCAGGTTGAAATATTTTAGGGGAAAAGTAAATCAATCAATCTTTATTTCAGACTTATAAAGGTCCATAAAAACATGTAAAAAAAGACAGACAGACAAACGTAACAGAGAATATCACATTACAGTCCATATAAGCACTTTCTCCAGTGCCTCCAAAGCGCCGAGCTGTACCTGATACTGCTCTGGTCAGTCCGTATAAGAATAATTATAATTTCATTATGTGAGTCCATGAGCCTTATCATGAAATTAACATTAAAAGGGGACTGCAAAGATAGGATCCAACTCCCAAAGCATCTTGGAGCTCAGATTTACTCTCATTAAAGTACACTTCTCATTGCCCCCCCCCCCCCCTTTTTTTCTTACGTTCTTCCCAATTTCCCTTTTTTACATTTTCAAAAAAGTCACCGGGGCCCCCACCGCATTGCTCACCGTCTGAACCGGCCCTGGCAGTGGGCGGAGCTTGGAGCCTCCATAGGAGTTGCTGCACGCGCCTTTCTCTCTCTCTAAACACACAACTGTCCCGGACCAGGAGCAGCTTCTGCGACTGAAAAACTCCCCACATTCCCTCTTTCCGCGCTTCCTCCGTGCGGACCCTCCTCTCCGCGCTCCGGTGGTCGGACCCTTGGACCATGGTTCGGTGATCCTGACTGGATTTACGCGCGACGATGAGCGGCTTCGCGCATTACTTTGTGATCTGCGGACTGGACCCCGGGACTGGCTGCAGCAGGATGAGCTCGAAGGTAAAGAGAAAGGAAATATGACTCTTTTTTGTTTATTTTTTTCGCTTTGAGGATATTTGAGGTTGTTCTGCTCGGACTTTCAGGTCTTTGTCCTCGTGCCACCTGTTTCTATCATTTCCCACGTTGTCAATGTTGTCACGGGAATGGATGCATCGATACAAAGTAATGTTTATAACTAGAGCAGTGGTTTCAGACTGCACTTCTAAAGCTTTTCAGGCGTTGCAAATCACATTTAATCTCTTGACATTTGAGTAAAACAATGAGCAACAATTTCAGCCAAACTGCAGCTCATTGTGTTTAGTAGACCTTTGAAAATGTCATTGTTTGGACTCTTTAGTTTATTAGTTTATTTCATCAGGGATAATGTGCAAAAAACATTAATTAAAGACAAAATGTACAATAAAAATATGTTTAACAACTCAAATACAAATATTCATTCATTCATTCAACCATTCACCCGTTACAGCCATCAGTCCACATAGAATCATGCTAAAATTACTACAATGAAACATCACTAAAGGTCATATTTACATTGACAGTCTGCTTTTCCAACAGCACTTTCCTTGTATTGTGAGAAAATCCTTCAGGTCTAAGGGAAGTTTCAGACTCTGTGGGAGTTTGTTCCAATCTTTGCTTTTGAATGAGAAGGATGTCTGTGCAAAAGCTGAGTTATGTTTTGGCAGTCTACAGTCTAGAGGCCGACCGATTATGGGTTTTCTCAGGCCGATATTTTGGGATGTTAATTGTTCGATGCCGATATGCTTGGCCGATATTTCTGACCGATATTTTGGCCGATTTTTCCAAATGTCTGGTCTATAATCCTGTAAAAACAAATACTTTTTATTGCATTACTTCAGGTGATCCAATCATAGTTTCTGTCCCAGCTTTGATTAGTTGTCGTTAGCATTAGCATATTGTTACTAGCCGCGGCATTTTGCGTAGCGATCCAAAATGCTATGGTCGAGGCTAAAACTAACTCAGCGGTTGAATTCTCCAGATTCTGCACTTCAAAATGACATACAGCATGTCCATATTGACGGAGGTTTAGTGAAACTTGTGTTTAACAAACTTGAAGCTAACCAGTTTTGCGATGTTTCTCACCTCCCCTGAGGCCGAGGGAGTTGTGGGAGGACTCGTTTTAAAGCCCTGACTTTGCTCTTTCCAATGCAAAAACGGGAACAGTCCCGGAAATATCTGCTTTTTTTGGCGCTAGATCCGCCGATAGCCGATATTGTAAAATCCCCAAATATCGGCCCGATTTATCTGCCGGCAGATGTATCGGGCCTGTATCTGAGACCTGTTGTGTCACTTTTCTTGTCACATTTTGTGTCTTGTTTTGGTCACTTTTTGATACTTTTTTTTGTTGCGTTTTTGTCACAATGACTCCATTTCCATCACTGGATTGAAGTTTCGCATTTGGAAGGAGTGATGGAAATGCCAAATATTGCATTTAAATCTCTTAATACGCATAAAAAGTTTATCCGCTCGCATGAGGTGGTTTTGATTTGTGAGCATAAGCGTTAATACACATTTTGGAAGATGGAAACAGTTTTTTCACATAAAGTACACAAACTGAAATAGTTTAAAAAAAGTGTAACCGTGTTTGTTATATTTTAAAAATACAGACAAAGCCATATCATAAGTGCAACTTTTCACATCACTTTTCAATAAAACTGCACTCTTTGTATTATGATTTTATTTTTCTGAAAAATGCTTAGTTTTCACCTTAGCCATAGTTATATCGTATCGTATCGTATCGATATCGAGATATATGGCATGAATATCGAGATATGAAATTTTGTCCATATCGTTCAGCCCTAGTTTTCATCCTTGTTTTCGTTATATTGATGCTTTTTTAGGGTTAAGTTAAAAAATAAAGTGAACATTTTGGGGGGGGGAAATACAAACTTTGGGGGGAAAAATAAGAAACTTGTGACGTGTTTTTCTGCCCTTTTGTCGTTAGAAGAAGTTTCTTGGTCGTTTCACCTCAAATAAATGATACAAATGTAAAATGGAAGGGAAATGAATAAATTAACATTATTAATCTGTTTTATGGTTTTGCATTTATAGTATAGGTATCGACAAAAGCAGAGTGGTTCGCCTCCTGTCTCTCGTCATCTGCAGCAGCGAGGACATAAATATAAATAGTCTGCTTTCTGACACCAGGTGCATGCTGGGTAACGATGGCGGAGTGCAGATAAACTCCACATGAACTCAGGGCTTTAAAAGTCATTGTCCTGAAATGTCATCATTAAACAGATCATGTGAATCGACATGTTCTTCAAAATGTCTCTGGATCTAGACAAATATTTACTATCGATATATTGTTCAGTATCGTAAACTAAATATCGACGCAAAATGTACCCAAATGTTTGTCGTCTGTACTTTTATTTGCATTTCTGCCCTATTTTTGTCTTTGTAAAAGTTTGTGTATTAACCTCTTAACCCCCGCCTGAAGTGAGCACTTTTTCTCCAGTTTGGCTTTACCCAAATCTAAAAGTGTCAAAATAGGATGAAAATGACGATGAAACGCAACAAGAGATGACAAAAGTGCTTCAAAAACATGATGGAAATGCAGTGAAAATTAAACACATACAGGCGCTTTGAGTTGCCTTGTGTACGAAAGGCACGGTATAAATAAACTTGCCTTGTCACTTACCCACACCTTAAAGGAATATCCCACTGTTTTTACATACTGAGATTAGGGCTGTGCGATAAATCGAATGAATTCGATTAATTCATGCTTTTAAAAACATACGATGTGGAATATGGCAAAATCGTGTCCGCCGCTCCATGTCCGCCTTACGTTCGCCGCGCTGCCAATTTAGCAACGTTTCAGACGCTCCGTAGCGACTGTTTTCAGAAATGACACCAGTGGAGAAACCAGTGACTTTCTGACGATCTCTGCTGCTTTACAAAGGCCGTGTGTTGTGTTTTCGTTGTGCACAATGGAGTTTTCTTCGCTAAAACACAGTTTCCCTCCGGTCTGATCCTCTGCCCTGCTCCCACTCAGAGCGGAGACACAGCAGCAGCGGCACCATGTAGCTCCGCCCCTTTCCCCTTGAGTCTCCATGGAGACGGATGTCAATCACAGCAGAGCTTATGAGGAAGTTTTACTTTTGAGAGCAGACAAGGAATATTTAAAACAGAACTAACCATTTTTAATGGGCCAAATTGTGGGCTATATTTTAAATCTAAATATTAATGTGGAGGACTCTGGGCAGCTTTTTTCCATATGAAAATCAGGAGATCTTTTTAAGTTTATTTCCAATTTGCCTGATGAAGGTCTCAGGACTGAAACATTGACCTAATCCTAATAAACTATTTTTGCAAGGTTGGCAGTGTGCGGGAAGTATTATTTTTTACTTAAGTTCATTTCCAATAAAATCGATTTAAAATCGTAATCGTCCAAACTGAGTAAAAAATATACTTTTTATTTTTTGGCCATATCGCCCAGCCCTAACTGAGATCTGTTCTTACCTGAGCTTAGACGAGTTGATGCAAAACTGTCTGGTCTTTGTGCGTGCGCTCAGTCAAATGTTTTTAGCCTCTCCCAGCAAAGGTATAGCTCCAAACTGGGGTGAAGTTAGAAGCGACCAAGCTGTATCGTCGAAGTGCTCCAGGTGTTATTACGCCTCACAATATACTGCCACTTTTTATCCGCTTAGAAAATCGCATGTTTAATTTTGTGTAACTAGACTTGGATCGTGTAACTTTTCACGTAACGTATTTAAATAGGGGAAACGTGGAACAGCTTGGTCGCTTCTAAGTGACATGGTGGAAACAGGGAGGTGCTTTTTTATTTTTTTATTTTATGTATTTGTTTATTTGCGCAGCTTACATTTTCCAAATTTACAAAATACACATTTAAACAGTCACAGATGCTCAAAAGGAGTCGGCTGAAGCAAGAAGCTTATGAACGCCTACCCCACATTCAACATAATAAACATTTACATTTCACAGTAATACGTGAGGACTGTATCCACAACAAAGAAAAATATAGCCGCAAAGCGGCAATTATCGGCCCTCGCCGACCGAACTGCCTAAAGCAAGGGGGCGCTTCGCGCCCTTTTGTATCCCTCAATCTAAAATTACGGTGTTGCTACTGCCTTTATGTTTGTTTTTTAACTTTTTTCCCAAGGTCTTAGTTTAGGATTTTAGGAATGCGCTAACGCGCACTCCGCGCTCAATTTTGACATTATACAAGAAAAATTAGTATGAATTTGTATCACACTATATCTGCAAACTGAAGCATATTTTTACATTTTACTTAGGCCACAAAGGTTATCCAAGTACTTTGGATAACCTTTGGTTCCTCACTTCTCACTGAATTATGGAGTTTAACATTGGTCATCACTACGGCAACACCGTGAAAAATATGGCATGGGTGTAATGGACTTTTCTGATCGGAACGACAATTACAATGTTGGTTTTCTGATACATGTGCACGTGCACGACGAGAGGAGTGCGTTAGTGCATGGTTGAGAGGAGGGGAGCGCTTCGCGCTCGTTTTGTGCGCACCGCGCACTTTGGGGGACTCTATACGATTACAAGAGCACCTTCGCCAGCCCTGATGGCGCTCGGGACTAATCATAATAATGTGTTGCAGCAGATCATGTGTCACAAATGCTTATGATGTCATTCCTTTCAAATAGCTTCATTTTAAAGACATTTAAAAAAAAGAATAAAATTGCTTTAAATGTATTTACCACATAGTTATGTCGTGATATAAATGTTTGTCCCCGACTAGGATTAAATGAAGGACTAAAAACAGGGCTAACCCTTAAATCCTGTTAGGTTAATCTCTCCAACCTCTCTCTCTCCCTTTGAGCTCTCTGTGTCTCTTTTGAAGGAAGATACAATTACAGAACAATGTTCAAATCCAGATTTATGCCCATAGGCCGGGTTGGACACTAATGTGGTTAATTGCAATGAAAGGAAAGCATGTTTAATTGCTCGAAGCATTTTGTTCCATTATCAAGATTACCGCTTAAACTTTGAAGTGCACATGACACATTAGACACAATTCTTGCTAAAAATAGTTAACATGATTATATTTAAGATTTTGTTGAAGATTGTTCCCAGTTTTTAGTTTGGACATTTTGTGATGTTTATAGTTACACTTCCTTATTGAACACGACAGGAAGTGACATAGAAGAAGGTAAACAATTTTAAACTGTTGCCGTGCCGACCATGTTAAGTCAATGGGATAATGAATGAGTCAAACCATAGAAATAAAAGAAGAGTCATGCAGACAGTTAGCAAAGAAGCTACTCCGGTAGACTTCAGATTCCATTAGCCTGCTCAATGTATTGTCCCTATAGCCGTTAGCTTAGCCACCAAACATCTCATATTTATGAACGATGTTTTCAGCTGTTGTCGACCCATCGACCACGTTTAGTGGAGGCCAAAGTCTAGTTAGAAATCATTAATAAATGTACAGACCTTTGGGTAATATACGTTCGATACAAATCAGCTTCTAAAAGTGTTCTCCGAGCTAAATGCTAAATCACGTTAAAGTTTCTGCTTTTCATGGGTCTGATTCACAAATACACATCTAATGGACAATAAACATCTTATGACATGTACATGATAAATAAACCACAGAAAAGTATAAAACTGTGAAATATGTCACATTTCGTATGCCTTCACTTTTCATATGAGTTAGCGGTCGTTAGCATTACTATGGGGTTTGAAGCAGGAGCAAAGATTCCTGTGCAGTTTGGGGCTGTTTTAATCAAAGGACAGTTATTACGAAACAGCAGGGAATTACCTTTCACAGGTATGAACTATGACTTAAAGTTTATATTGTTATTTGTCACAATCAGATTTGACCAAACTTAATGGTTGTATTGTTTTGGTTGTAGTATACTACCACACTGCCCTGCAACTTTGCTCCCTGGTTTTTTGTCTGGCTCAGTCGCTTTCACAAACCAAATGATCCGATTCAGAGTTCGTCTGAACCGGACCCACGTTTTCAGCCGGACCAGGGTTCACTCCTTTGGCCCGGATCAGAGTCTGTTTGCTCGTTCACAATACCTCAAACAAACCGGACTATCGGAGCAAACGGGCCAGGATTCGGATCAAGAGGGGGCTGTGAATGTACCCTAATATTCAGAATCCTTCTCTTTGTGTGGAGAATATGAAACACGTGTCTGTGGGAAAACTTTCGGAGTTCAACCTTAGAAGCCATGTCCCGTCTCCTCCTCGACCCCGATGTGAAAGGTCAGCAGGGAACAGGCCACGCCCCCCTGACTGTCACTGCTCCTGATTGGCCGGTGATGGATGATTGGGCGGCGGTGTCTCTGACCTCTGCAGATGACGAGGAGGAGGTCCATCTGCTCCGTCTGTGAGAAACTCCGGAGACAAAGGAAGATGGACGTGTGGAGGAGAGAGGCTCTACCCCGCCCCTCTCTAACCATAAAAACATGTACAATGGGCCCGGATGAGAGTCAGTGGGAAATGAGCCCATGGCCACAATCTGGTTGCTACTCCCGGGTTACCTCCGCCTCGCTCACGGACAAAACATCATAAAATAAGCATCATGCGGGGTGTCATTTTTATGCTCTGACATGAAAACTAAGATGTAAAGGGAGGAAACTAGATAAAAATGTTCACTTCGACCACTGCGTGAAAAATCAATACCTTCACCTGCCGTGTCTCGCCTTACGTGAAACTTTCATTCTTCTAATGATTTATTTTTACATGTTGGTTCTTCGTTTGAAAATAGTCACATTTTCACATTATTTCCTGTTGTCTTTCTCATAATTTATTTATTTATTCATTTGTTTATTTTGTCGGGACACACCAGACTATCGATATAAATGTCTGTGTTAATAGAATAATTTTGAAATATATAACTGACCTTGTATCACATGAATTACCACATTTTGAGGGACTATTTTCTCGCAGATCAATCCGCCGCTGCGTTAGCTTACAGCCACGAAGCTGATGCTGCTCAAATATAAGTTATTTTAAATGCAAAATGGTTAAAATTATTCTATGACAAGACATTTATATGGTTAGTCTGGTGTTATAAGTGATTTACCTCAGGTGCACGTGGAGTGGGTCAGACTGTTTTTAATGCAGGCTAACTGTACCATAGAAATGCTTTAGCCTTGCCCTAGCCTAGCGCCACTAGACTCTTCAAATATAAGAACTGCATGAATTTAAGAAAAAAATTCTCCAGAAATCAACAACACTCTGGATAACTAGGAAATGAGACCCTATGTCAAAAATCCCGAAATATCCCTTTAACAATACTTTTTTCTATACCGATACACACACTTATGTGTGTAGTCTAGAACCATAAAACAGATTAAAAATGTTGATCTTTTCCTTCAATTTCATTTCTTTTGCATTTGTATCATTTGTTTGAGCTGAAACAACCAAGACACTTCCTTTTAACGACAAAACGGCAGAAAAAAACTTTACAAGTTTTCTGATTCCCCCCCCCTATTTTCCCAATTTTTTCCAATTTTTTTTATTTTATTTCCCCCCAAATTCCCCCTTTCTTTCTTTATATATAAAAAAGAAAAATCCAAAATGTACCCAACTTTTTTTTTTCATATTTTTTCCCAGAAATACATCTTTATATGAACGTGTTTAGAACAAAAAAACTGGAAAAATAAATAAATTGGGAAAACAAGTGGAAAATTACTTGTTTTTCCCAATTTATTTATTTTTCAGTTTTTTGTTCTAAACACGTTCATATAAAGATGTATTTATTTCTTTTCGGTTCCTGCTTTCCAGACTGGTATGGTTTAATGGTACCCGGCCCTACTCCCCGGTGTCTGTGGCTGAAAGTGTTTTATTTCCTGGCCCAGTGCTCGCTCTCTCGCCGGTGTCTGTTATATCAGTCTGTAATCCCCTTATGTAACAGCAGCGCAGAGTAAACTGCAGTCCCTCGTCTTACATAAAGGATTTACATTCTCAAAATCAAACGTGATAAAGACCTTCCCCCTTTCAAATGGACGAGAGCACGTGCGGATTGTGGAGGAAATCCCAAATGCAGTGCAGTGTCGTAGGAGCAATATATATAATACAGCAGCCACCGTCCACAACAGCCATTCCCAACGGCCGAGACATGATGAAAACGCAACAAGAAAGTATCAAAAATGTGACAAAAACACAATAAAAAATCCCAGTGCTTTAAAGGTCCAATATCATGCAAAATCGACTTTTTATTGTTATGCTATTTCCTTATCAAAAACACCCCAGAGCGTTTTTTGGCTTCATTCACGCAGTTCTCAGTAATCCTCCTGAATCCTGCTCTCTGAGCAGCTGCTCCGCCCCCTCCTGGAAAACCACTGAGTTGTGACCTGACGTATATTTTACGTCATAGTGTCAAACAGGAAGGGCCAGACCTCTGTAATGTAATGCCTTACGGCCTCACTTTAATTTATAAAACAGCTTTTTCATTATTTCTGTTGTAAGAAAGAAATAAAGAAGGAAAAAAAAAAGGAAGTCCACGACGCGCCTGTGCTGTCCCGGAGAGTAAACAAACGCACCCCCGGAGGATCCGAACAGAAGTCATGTTTGTGAAGACGGAGCTCTTTCTAACCTACTCTGGACACGCCTGTAATTGGATGAACAATATCCTCTCTCCCTTTGTCTTTTCTGTCAGCGTAGTATTTACTCTCACAGACAATTAATGAGTAAAAAAACGCAACATGCTACGACACCTGCAGTGGCACTTATGGCCTTTAGGGGCATGAGGTACTTGGTACTGTTTTAAATGGCCAAAAAGAAGTGCCGCTACTCCTATTTTTTTTGCCAAGACAAAAAAAAAACAGTAAGACAAAACTAATAACATAAAATATATTTATAGAGATGTATACATATTAGTAAAGTTTGGACAAGTGGTTAGGGTTGGAGCACTACAGACGATTCCGGTCAGAGAATCTTCAACTTTATTTACAGCAGCAGGGAGTATACAGGTTTCCACTTGCATGTGTGTGTGTTCTGAATACAAAAAGAACACAACGGGAAATAAAGTGACCTAGCTCCCAAATGTGCTACAGCGAGCAACAACAAACTCACCTGGGGTTCATAAACGCACACAAAAGTAAAGGGAAAAGAGGTCATTTCCTGTGCTCTCAGTCATCCCTGAGCACGAACTGAGCAGTGCGCTAGCTGCATTCACTGTTCAGGCGTAGTTTGCATGATGGGGCGTTCAGGCGCACTTCGGAAAAGTCGGAGCTGAACTAATAGGCTTTAGACAATTTTTTTTTTTCTTACAGTATAAACTATACTGTAATAACGCTGGACTGTATCATTTATCCACAATAATTACACTCAGATCTGCTCAAATAAACACACATGATGACAGTCCAATGCAAAGAAAATGGCTTTGTTGAACGTCCGTCTTCATGTTAAACAACAGTAATGAAAGCCCAGTTTACCTTTTAGAAGACCGACTCTTTAAGCGGAACTCTTAAGCCCAACGCACACCGACGCAAAAGAGCCGCCTCCTTTATTTTCTATGAGAGAACGCACACCGAGGTTGCAGTGACGTGCGGCGACGCTGGACCCCGCGCCACGATTCAGATGTATTGAATTCAGACGCGGCGGCGCGGAGGAAAACACAGGCTTTTAACCTCCTGCAGAGGCACAGAGGCGGGTCTGGCCATGACAGACAGGGAAACCTCCGTGAACTTTGTTTGAGGACGAGAGAAGCCGCGGAGACAGAGAAACCATCGTCAGGGCTCAGGCATCAGGGGAAACATGTTAAACTCGTGTCTGTCGCCAACTCGTTATAACCTACAAAAAAGAGCCAGGTTTGCTCTCTCTCTGCAACACGGACATACGTGTCTTCTTTTATTTATTATGTAAGGGACCACTCCGCTGCGCATCAGGGTCCAGTTCGCCCTGAAGGTATTATTTTCCGAAATGACCGGCGTTCTATACATTATCCGCTTATTATACGGCTGTTTGCCAACTGTACACACACAAATAAACTTCATACACTTTATGAAGGCAGAAAGGTTTATTTAATGATTTCCGCGGCAAATAGTTCCCAAAAGTTTGCGCTTTGCTTGGCAACGTTGTTGATTCCAGGCAGTGTGGCAGGCTAGTAGCAGCACGGCTAGCTACTTATTGCTAGCCTAGCTACTTAGTTGAAGGTGCAATTGGAGAGGAGGAATGGTGGTGAATCTCTGGGTAAGTTGAAAGTCGGACTCTCGTTAACTTCACGAGTGATTCCCCAACTTCTCTCGCAGATAGTGTCTCTACTACAACTCGCGGAGTGATATGAAAGACCTGTATTACAAGCACGAACTCCGTTGCTATTGGCAGCGGTCATTATTTTTTTCAGAGGTCTATTATCAAAAAATAATGACCGGTAGAACGTCGGGAAATCACATTCAAATCAATGGAGCGATCTACTTGCAATGTGAAGGGCCGTATAATAAAAATGTATAAATCACGTGTGTAAAGTGCCGTGACGCGGCGCGCTCCGGTGTGTGTTGAAATCCACATGGACGCTTGTCAGAGGACGTGCCGCGGCGAGCTGCTTTCTGGTGTGCGTGAGCTTTACAGATGGGCGTCTCTGAAGCTCTGTTACTGAGGTGATTCTCACAGGCTAATGTCTGTGCTTTCCAAACTGTCTAAATGGTAAATGGACTCAGCTTGGCGCTTCTCTACCTTTATCAGGCCCAAAGAGCTTTACAGTGAGGAACCAGTCACCCATTCACGCTCTCATTCATACACCAGTGTACGGAGACACGACGCAGTTTGTTTCAATCCACATATTCTCCTCTGTTTTGTTTTTATCGCATCTACGAGGCCAAACGGGGAACAAGCCTGAGCTGAACGTGGAGCCGCTGGGCTTTTATCTCTGCTCATAGTGAGTTCTGTTGTGCAGCCTTGTCCTTCCACTCCACTCCTGCCACACTCTCTGCCCTCGCTGCATGTCCAGGCCCGCACAAACTTGACTACACACACTACAACCCAACTTTGATTTCAGCTCATCAGTCACTTGTAATTTGTGGAGAAACACTGGACTTGTGGAACCAACATTCGGCCGCTCATGCTCGCTAACATGGCTGTTATCATCGGTGGAAGTGGTGTCACTCTCGTCCTCGTCGCCCCGTGAGAACCTCAATGACCGCGGCACAAGTGCTGCCTGCATTAGTTTGTGTCTGACATGTAGTGATGTCATTCTGGCTCGGTGGGGGAGTCAGCCAGCGGCGACTCTGATTCTGACATTGCTCTCCTGGCTTTAGAGTAGTAAAAGAACACAGTCAAATGGTCATTGTATTTTAACCAAGCTGCTATGGTTGCGTTTCACACCCTCCGGAATCCACTTGTTTGTGTGGACTGTAGCCCCACGTGGAGTTGTTGATATGAGTCGTAGCCATAAAGCTCAAGGGTGTATGGGTAATGTACCGGCCCACTTAAAGGAACAGGCTACCGGTTTCCATTCTGAGAGATGTTCTTACCTGAGCTTAGACCATAGACATATTATTAATAGACCGTCATTACTCACTCCTCCCCGTTTACCATAATGACCACGTTCGAGGGGGAAATCATGGCAGATTTACAGACTCCTCCTCCCCAGCTCTGACGAAGCATGTTCCTAATAAGGGCATAAGGGCGGGATCTTCACTGTAGACTCGGCCCTTGCGTGACGTGTAGCTCGCGCAGCTCCAATGCTAACAGTCCGACCCTCATTAAGTACGAGATTTCTAAAATGTATCCTACCATAACCAGCCCGGTGCCTCTGATTGTGTCTAACCCAGCGTAATCACAGGAGGAATATCTAGCTGTAGACAGTTCCAAAAAATTAGGCACCGGGCATTAAAGTTGTTTTTAACGTGTCTAAAGTGCAATGGATTCCAATGGGGGACTAGCGGCTATATGGCGGTACTATATGGCGGTACTACCTTTTTAGATTTGGGGAAAATGCACTTGGTTAATTGCTCTTGTTAACGTGTTTCATAGCGCTGGATAATCCGCCGGAGTGAAACACAGCTGTCACTTCCTAATCCAGGACCAGAGTCAGGGGGTTACACAACAGAAATGTGACCAAAACGTGAGCCTGAAATCACACTCCATTAATCGCTTAACCTCTTCACTGAACGAGGACTCTTTCTCCAGTTTGGCTTTACCCAAATCTAAATGCTTCTTGGAACAAAATGTAAGAAAAACATGAAGAAAAACGGTTAAAAAATGTGACAAACATGCGGCGACAACACATTTTGTCACAATGAAAAGAACAACAAAAGAGCGACAAAAAACGTGACAAACTATGAAATGTTACGATCAGTTGCTCTCCAGTCGAGAAGCTTTTAGATTTGGGTAAAGCTGAACTGGAGAAAAGAGGTTAAGATCCCAGAGCCTCTGTTACGGGAAGACATGGCAGGTAAAGCAGTCTGAAGGTTTTGTCGTGCCTTCATTCTCCTAAAGATCATTGAAGAGCAGTGGATCAAACCTCCTCAAGAGCAGTGGATCAAACCTCCTCAAGAGCAGTGGATCAAACCTCCTCAAGAGCAGTGATCAAACTCCTCAAGAGCAGTGGATCAAACTCCTCAAGAGCAGTGGATCAAACTCCGAGGAGCAGTGCATCAAACCTCCTCAAGAGCAGTGGATCAAACTCCGAAGAGCAGTGGATCAAACCTCTCAAAGCAGTGGATCAAACCTCCCGAGGAGCAGTGGATCAAACATACCTCAAGAGCAGTGGATCAAACTCTCAGAGCAGTGGATCAAACTCCTCAAGAGCAGTGGATCAAACCTCCTCAAGAGCAGTGGATCAAACCTCCCGAAGAGCAGTGGATCAAACCTCCTCAAGAGCAGTGGATCAAACCTCCCGAAGAGCAGTGGATCAAACCTCCCGAAGAGCAGTGGATCAAACCTCCCGAAGAGCAGTGGATCAAACTCCGGCATCAAACCTCCTCAAGAGCAGTGGATCAAACCTCCCAAGAGCAGTGGATCAAACCTCCCAAGAGCAGTGGATCAAACCTCCCGAAGAGCAGTGGATCAAACCTCCTCAAGAGCAGTGGATCAAACCTCCTCAAGAGCAGTGGATCAAAAAGAGCATGGATCAAACCTCCTCAAGAGCAGTGGATCAAACCTCCTCAAGAGCAGTGGATCAAACCTCCTCAAGAGCAGTGGATCAAACCTCCTCAAGAGCAGTGGATCAAACCTCCTCAAGAGCAGTGGATCAAACCTCCCAAGAGCAGTGGATCAAACCTCCAAGAGCAGTAAACCTCCCGAGAGCAGTGGATCAAACCTCCCGAAGAGCAGTGGATCAAACCTCCCAAGAGCAGTGGATCAAACCTCCCTCAAGAGCAGGGATCAACTCCCGAGAGCAGTGGATCAAACCTCCTCAAGAGCAGTGGATCAAACCTCCTCAAGAGCAGTGGATCAAACCTCCTCAAGAGCAGTGGATCAAACCTCCTCAAGAGCAGTGGATCAAACCTCCTCAAGAGCAGTGGATCAAACCTCCTCAAGAGCAGTGGATCAAACCTCCTCCAAGAGCAGTGGATCAAACCTCCAAGAGCAGTGGATCAAACCTCCTCAAGAGCAGTGGATCAAACCTCCCGAAGAGCAGTGGATCAAACCTCCCGAAGAGCAGTGGATCAAACCTCCCGAAGAGCAGTGGATCAAACCTCCCGAAGAGCAGTGGATCAAACCTCCCGAAGAGCAGTGGATCAAACCTCCCAAGAGCAGTGGATCAAACCTCCCAAGAGCAGTGGATCAAACCTCCCAAGAGCAGTGGATCAAACCTCCCGAAGAGCAGTGGATCAAACTCCCAAGAGCAGTGGATCAAACCTCCCAAGAGCAGTGGATCAAACCTCCCAAGAGCAGTGGATCAAACCTCCCAAGAGCAGTGGATCAAACCTCCCAAGAGCAGTGGATCAAACCTCCCAAGAGCAGTGGATCAAACCTCCCAAGAGCAAAAACCTGAAGAGCAGTGGATCAAACCTCCCGAAGAGCAGTGGATCAAACCTCCCGAAGAGCAGTGGATCAAACCTCCCGAAGAACACCTCCAGGAATTTTTTTTTTTATTTATTTATTTTTTTTTTACATTAATGTTGTTTTTGAAAATGTAAAAGACAGAAATGTTATGGGAATGTCTCGTCTGTAACTTTGTGCCTTTTTGGAGATCATTTCCTTCCATCCCCCGCGCTTCTTTATTCACATTTAAAACCTATTATTACCTAAATAAATGCAGCTTTATGATGAATCTCAGTGTCCTCGGTGTTTACGACCTCGGTGACTCAGACGGAGCAGAGTTCACCGTGAGCTGGAACTGGCTCCGGAAAAAGGGCAAAGTCTGAGCGTCCTTTACTTGTATTGAGAGTCTTTTTACTTGTTTTCTGCCGTACAGGACAGGACGCACGTGTGTGGTCATAGTCATCGTGCTGATTTCACGCCCTTATTAACCTCTTAACCCCCGCCTTAACACAGTTCATTTTCTCCAGCGCAGCTTTAACCAAATCTAAAGCCTCTTGAAATCAGGCTCAAAATAGCAACATTAACGAGGATGAAAAAGTGTGACGAAAAAGTAACAAAAATGGACGAAAATGTGACAAAAAAGATGAAAAAGCGAGATAAAATGAATTAAAAAGTTACAAAAAAGTGAAAAAGAATAAAAACGGGTAACAAAATGTGACTAAAAATGGGCAAAAAGTGACAAAAGATTAAAAACAAGTGACAAAATGTTTTTGTTTTTAAAGTGACGAAAAAGTGACAAAAAAGTGCCAAAGATTTCCAAAATGACAAAAAAGATTAAGAAAAGTGACAAAAGATTTAAAAAAGTTACAAAAATGGGACTGAAAATGGGACAAAAAAGATAAAAATGGGACAAAGATTTTGAAAAGAAAAGGTGACAATGCAGAAACGACTCGGGGAGAAAGATCCTTGTTGATGAGTTTTGTTGGTCTTTCAAATGAGGGGTTACCCTGGCCTATAGGCTGCAAACCTTTTAGATTTGGGTAAAGCTGAACTGGAGAAAATGCACTATTTTGTAATCGATTAATCTATCGATTATTTTTACGAGTAATCGCTTGGCTGTGAATGGTGTAGGAAAATTGTATTTTTTTCCATTTTTTTTATCACATAAAGCTAAAGTGGCGCCGCTTGAGGACGTGTTGATGGAGTAAAGTAAATGTTTGTTGGAGGCTCTTAGCGCTAATTCTGCTTTCTGATTGGATGAGACGCAGACAGATATTCATGAAATTTACAATGTACAAAACACTACATACACTAACTGTAAAAACAAAGTAGGTTTTCATCAAAAATACTAAATTTTCATGTCATTTGTGCTCTATTTAAGTCTGTGTGAACCAGAAAACGATTAATCGATTACTGAAATAGTTGTCGACAATTTCAATAATCGATTAGTCGTCAATTAATCGGTTAGTTGTTTCAGCCCTAGTCAAGCGGGAGGTAAGAGATTAACTCTACAAAGGAGGAATATAAGCAGAGCTGCAAACTCAGGGTAAAAAAGGTGACAGTCGACACTGCGGACAAAACTGTATCTGGACTAAAACTGAACTTTGGCACATTTAAAAAAAATACTTAAATTGTCATTAGAAAGAATTAAATTGGGTTTAAACCACCATTTGTTTAAAATGTATTGGAAAATAATGACAGATTGTTATGTTTGCCTGGATACTTCATCTGCCTAAATTTTACATTGTCCTGTTTTGTTTTATTGTTTTAATCTTTGTCTAGTTCTGTGAGGAAACTCCTGTTGTGATACTGGCCTATACAAAACCATTGATTGATTTTGAGAAATATTATCACACAGATCAGAGAGTACTTGTTTTCTTAACCCCTTTAAAAAAAACAGTTTCAGTCCCTGTGCAGCAGAGCAGAGTCGTCAGCTGTGTCTTAATGAACGTGAGGACAGACCCTGCAGGTGTCCAGCTCTGAAACCCCATTCAAAACACATGAAACTGAACCAAACCCAGCGTGAAACTCTGCAGCTGCAGGTCACAGTCAGGACTGGAGCGCACGGTTCAAAACACATGAAACTGAAAAGAACCAAACCCAACATGAAACTGTCCCTGCAGGTCACGATCACATCACTTTATGTTGTTGCCTTTTTGTTGCGTTTTCATCCGAGTTGAACTGGAGAAAATGCGCTTTGTTAAGGCGGGGGTTTGTAGGTGTTGACAATAATACAATAAGTACAACAAACATGAAACTCACTCACACAAATCGGGTAATAAATTTAAATATATCGAGCCCAAAAATGTCTTGTTTTTCTGCCAGTTATGAAATAATGGGCCGGTATAGTAGTTATTGTGACAGGCCTACGCTCATGTTATCGTCTGCACCTGTGCTCACTGACGGCTCCGCTCACTGACACACTGCTCTCTTTTGTTTCTGTGATTCCTGCAGTTCTGCACCAGTGGCTGGAGTCGGACCGATGCGGAGAGTCCTGCCCAGAAAACTCCACAGGTAACACAGTCACGAAAACAGGAACGACTTTTAGAGCCGCACCGTTCACCTTTATCACATCCATACTGAGGTTTGAGCTGCTGATGGCAACAGGATGAGGTTTTCTCTTTTCTTTTTTTTAAGACTAAATAAAAGAAGAGACTAAAATCATCCCGCCTTAACCGAGTACATTTCCTCCAGTTCAGCTTTACCCAAATCTAAAAGCTTCTGGACTGGCGTTTACAGCATATACATGCCTTTCAGTCATGTGACTTTTGTTTTTTGGTGGCCATTTTGAATACCGAAGTAAAATTATGCAGTACTACAACATGTAACAATATCTCTACTCAGGAGGAAAATGAAAGACAACTGATTGACAGCGGCATTTTTATGTCCTTGTATTCGTTGCTCATGAAGATAACATTAAAAACACGGCCCCAGAGACGCACATTTATGTGAAGAAACCAGTGAGTCAGTGTTTAAGCTGCTCAAGATGTTAGCATGCTACCAGTTAGCATTTAGCTTCAATAGCTCAGCCCTGACCTCTTCAACAGAAAGCCCTGAACCAGACTCCAAACATCTAGCCTTGGATACAACATGTGACAGAGGTCAGAGCTGAGCTGTTACTGTAGTATTTCCTCAGTGTTCATATGTGAGCCACACATGTGTTGAAGCCATTGACATATTATCAATAGACCGTCATTCCTCACTCCTCCCCATTTACCACAATGACCACGTTCGAAGGGGAAATCATGGTGGATTTACAGACTCCACCTCCTGATGCTTTACAGCATTAAAACTTGGATCTAAAGAGAGAAGATTTGTTTTTGATACTTTAGTTTTTTTCGAAACTGGTAGCACCTAAAAAAACAAAAAATCTGATACCAGGAAGGGCCCCCCCGCTTGGCCCTTTCTCTCCGTTTTGCGCGTTCACGAGAGACGAAGGGGTGTCGTCAATGAAAACAGTCCATTGCAATAAACGTGTGCACTCAGGGCGGGGTCTACCTCTGCCCGTCCCGCTATGAGTGCACTGTATGAGCGGATGGGCTGATCTCTCGCAGCAACAGAAGTAGTTCACACGGACAGGGGGAAGGATGAAGCAGAAATAGATGAGAATCTGTAGGGTTTGGGCTGAGACAGAGTCCTGTGTTACAAAACAGCATCAGTCTGTTACAAGTTACAGACACTTGTTGAAAAGTACAAATGTTACCATTATATTTGAGGATGCCAGGCAGGCTGAGTGCAGCAGGAGCCACAGTATATCTGGAAACTTGCTTAATTTAATGAATATTTTTCTTGGGAAAACTAACAATGTGTCTTTTTTTGATAGAGTTTATCGAAAGCACATTCATTCCCTGCTTTTCCCCAACACA
This sequence comes from Neogobius melanostomus, assembly GCA_007210695.1. Taxonomy (NCBI): domain Eukaryota; kingdom Metazoa; phylum Chordata; class Actinopteri; order Gobiiformes; family Gobiidae; genus Neogobius; species Neogobius melanostomus. The sequence goes on from VHKM01000420.1 coordinate 265,011, forward strand.
CAGTCGGGTATCGATAAGAGAATCGATAAAGAATCGAATCGATAGGTAAAATTATTGATGGCATTGATATCAATAAAATCTTATCAATTCCCATCCCTAGATAAGAAAGTGGCAAAAATGGACCACAAAGCAATGAAAACATTATAAAATTGCGACAAATACAGCTCAATGCATTAACACAATAGAGCTGGGCGATTTTTTTTTATATATTTTTTTTCCCCCCCAAAAAAAGCTGCGAATAGAATCGAGTAAATCGAGTTTTTTTTATTTTTTTTTAAATCGCTGATTTTTCCCCCATTTATAACAAATAACTGCGAACAGTAAATATATTGTAAATATATTTATTGTATTTAATTAAAGTGCATCAACATAAACAAAATTTATTTTTATTTATTCATTTGTTTATTTGAGCAAATTGCAAAGGCAAACCCTTTAACTGAAAAGTCACTGTGCAACAAAGATTGTTAACAATTAAGGAGGAGAGACACGCACATCCAAAATACTAAGCCAGTGTGCAGGATACAAAAAATACTGTGGAAAAAAGGAAGAGATCCGCACAACTGTAGATGCTCACCAGTTTTATTGTTCACACCGGCAGAGTGACGTTGATTTTGTTAAACATCCAAATTATCTATACTGTATTAATAATAATGATGCCTTGCACTTGTATTGCGCTTTACAAGCCTGTGTTACTAAGTTTCTCAAAGCGCTACATTATTCATTCACTCCAGACTCGGTGGTGGTAAGCTACTGTTGTAGCCACAGCTGCCCTGGGATAGACTGACAGAAGTGAAGTGCCATTGGCCCCTCCAGCCACGACCAACCACTCACTCACTCACTACATTCGCCCCAGGCTTCCTGGTGTTCCCAAACGGTCTCCCATCCAAGTACCGACCAGGCCCTTCCCTGCTTAGCTTCCAAGGTCTGACAGGGTTGGGCAGAGCAAAGGCAGCATGGCTATTGCTGTATTTCGATTAAGCTAATAAAACAAAACAAAAATCCTGAGGTGGGCTCTGTTCTTCTTGGTATATTTGTACAGCAGGACCTTCTTCAGAGAGGGGGCAGAGAGCTAAGAAATAAAAATCAATCAATAAAAATACATTTTTTGAAAATATGAATCGATTTGACCTACCAACACGATTTTTAAATCAAATCGATTTTTTCCCCAGCCCTATAACACAAACCACCGGATATTTATGAAATGTTAAAATCACACTCGTAATATGGTGCTGCCCGAGTCTCTTACGTGTAACAAGTGACTTTCTCTGATCTTATTATTCTAACAAACTGAAGAAGGAACGGTTACATAAAGGGCACCAGCGTCTTTGAGTCGTGCACCAAGAATCGCACTAATGAGAAGAGTGCGGTTCAGGGCAGAAGTCCGTCAGCGCCCGGAGAGTCTCACTGAACAAACAAAAAGATTAAATAGATTCTTCAAACCGACATAATCCCACACGTTCATTCCTACTTTAACCTCTTAAAGGAACAGGCCACCGTTTTTCCATACTGAGATATGTTCTTATCTGAGCTTAGATGAGTTGATATGTACCTGTCCAGTCTTTGTGTCCGTGGAAGAGCTTGGTCACTTCTAACTTCATCCCCGTTTGGAGCTATAGGAATATGCTGGGAGAGGCCAAATGCTAACAACATCTTTGGTCGAGGGGAAATTCATTTTTAGATTTCTTCACACATAAGCCAGGGGTTTCTTACAAAAGTATTTAAAATGGATAAATTAAAAGCTACGTCTGCAGGGGCGGGTGCTGTGGGCTGAACATGGGCGGAGCCTCGTCCCCTCCAGCAAAACGGCAGGAAAATGGCTGCTGGCAGGAGATTCAAAGATTACTCAAAATACATGAATCAATCTGAGCAACACTGGAGGCATGTTTTTTTCAACCGAGCACATTTTCTCCAGTTTGGCTTCACCCAAATCTAAAAGCTTCTTGAACAAAGCCACAAAACGAGGAACGAAAATACAACTTTAAAAAACTGATGTCAGTTTTGTTTGTGCAGGGGAGGAGCCGGAGCAGAGCCCTCTGAGGAGAAGGTTTCGCTCCAAAGTCCTGGCCCGGTTCCCGGAGAGCGTGGAGGGTCAGCCCTTTGACCAGGACGCAGTGAACATGGTGAGAGTGAACACATAGAGTTGAATAGTTTGGGAGGAACACACAACGTCATGTGTGGAGGACAAATGGAACAGCACCAACATCTAAACCCTCTCCTCACTGTGAAGTCTGGAGCAGGAGCATCATGGTGTGGGGCTGTTTTGTTTCCTCAGGGCCTGGACAACGTGATATCATCAATAGAAAAATTAATTCACAAGTTTATCAAGATATTTTGCAGCGAAACCTGAGACATTCACAACAGCGTGGAATATGTAAATGAACCCTTGCATTAAAGAGGGGGTATTATGCTTTTTTCAATCACATAGCACCAGTCTATAGCATACTACAATGATGACGTAACCTTCTGTTGGTCTGTATATGCAGTAAATTAAAATAACTGCCTTGAATAAAATTGCTCTCTCAAAATGGCTGTACTGAACGTCTTGAAATAGGCCTCTGTCTCTTTAAGAAGCTTTCCGACACGCCCCCTTCAGCACACTGCTGTGGCATCTAAACAACACTACTGTGCGGGGAGGGGGCTCTGCTGAGCTCAGGAGCAGTGGTTGGTGGCTTGGCTGGTGACGAAAGGTCCAGAGGCGTCTCCAGGAGGTGGGGGCGTTCCTAGGAGGACTGAGGCATAGCTACACCTAAAATGGCTGCCGTCTAAGTTTTTACTGATTACTCAAAAATATGTGAATGAGCCAAGGCAACACTCCAGGCATGTGTTTAATGAGGGAATGACATAATAACATGATATAAAGCTTGAAAAAGCCGATTTTACATAATACCCCCCCTTTAAATATCTGGCTGATCTTTCTTTTGCAGCAATAACTGCTTTCCTGTAGTTGCAGATTAGACACAACGATCAGGGTGAATCTTGGACCATTCCTCTTTACAAAACTGCAGCAGTTCAGTGAGATTCAGGCGGTGTACTAACTTATTCCACGCTGTCCTGTGAATGTTTACATGTTATGGCCAATAAACATATGATCAAATGTAAATGTTTGGGTGGTATTAGTTTAAGCAGACACTGTTTAATCATTCCTGTGATTTTTAATAAAGATCAGACCACATTTAGGCAGAAATGTGAGAAATTCCAAACAGTGTACTCACTTTTTCATGCCACTGTATTCAGAGGAATTTTAAAGGCCAGTTTAAGCTTTGTTTGTGCTTTGTTCTGCTCCTAAATGTGACAGCAGAGACTGTTACTGTTTTAAAGCAGAAACAGACAGTGTTTTAACATAACGTTCAGGGGCCAAATCCAGTCTGTAAAGGTTTATATTCTTGATCCATAGTTTTAGCATTTGACTGTGAATATTGGAGCTGAAGAAGCAAATGAGCTTTTCACAATGATTTTGGAAATGATAAAACCAAATAAACTAATATATTGTTCTGTAATGTTGACAGCAAATATAGTGTATGTATTTAAAAGGGGATTTTTGTTTTATGCCGCTGCATCGAGAATCGAGTTTTATTTTCAGTATCGTACGTACAAGTAGAAAGGAAGCTGAAAGATCGCACGACTTCATTATTATTTTTTGTCAAAACGTTGGATGTTTGGGGCACAGATTCCGTCGCTTCTTGAAACAGGAGCTCCCGCTGGTTTTTCCACCCGAGACCCATGAATATTTCATGTTAGGACTCACCTGTCGTCACCGCGGTAACCGGACGCCGCATGATTTTTAGCCTGGGGAGAAATTCAAGGGCCCGAATCAGAAACACTTTGCAGTCTTTTGCCAAACAATATTTGGAATGTATTTTCAGAGGGATTTGTTTTTTATGTCTGTATTTGAAGTAGGGCTGGGCGATGTATATCAATATTTAAGATATATCGATATATTTTTAAATGAGATGTGGAATTAGACCATATCGCATATATCGATATAGTTCAAATTTGCGCTGTAATACTTATTTTATAGGCTATTTGTATTTAAGATATTTTTTTATTATTGTGTTATACAGTGTTTGTTTACATTGTAGTGAGTTTTCAATAAAACTACACATATTTGGATGTGACTTTGACTTAACGTTTCATTTCACAGCTCTCACTTTGCGGGAAAAATATCGGGATCGATATTCAACCTAAATATATCGGGATATGACTTTAGGCCATATCGCGCAGCCCTAATTTGAAGCACAAAAAACAAGGCAAAAGTTGAATGTTTACAGATTTTTCCACCAAAGGGGACACACTACTACAGGCTAAACCTTCACCTGGAAACAAACAAATCCCTAATCTTCACAATAAGGCAAGTTTATTTGTATGGCACATTTCATAGACAAGACAACCCAATGCACCTCACAATCTAACTAAACACACAATCACAATAAAAGCAATAAAAACAAATCAATCGATACAGTTACATTAAAAATATATGTATATAAACATAGACAGAGTCGAAGTCTGTCTTACATCCTCACTGAGGCTGTTCCAGACCTTTGCTGCGTGAAATTGAAACGCAGCGTGTTTAGTGGTGACTCTGGGAACCACCAGGAGACCCCTGCCTGAGGATCTCAGGGCCCGAGATGGTTCATACGGCTCTAACATGTCAGCTATATACTTAGGTGCCCGACCATGAAAAGACTTGTACACAAGCAGAGCTGTTTTAAATTCTATTCTCTGAGTGACAGGAAGCCAGTGCAGAGACCGGAGCACTGGACTAATGTGGTCGTATTTCCTGGTTCTTATCAGGACTCGAGCAGCAGCGTTCTGGATGTTCTGCAGCTCTAACAGCTCGTTTAGAAAGGCCAGTGAGCAGCCGTTACAGTAGTCTAACCTGCTGGAGACAAATGCATCAATTAGTTCTGCTTTAAACATGTTATTGGAGAGACTCATGCCCCTAGAGGCCATAAGCACCACTGCAGGTGTCGTAGCATGTTGTGTTTTTTTACTCATTAATTGTCCGTGAGAGTAAATACTACGCTGACAGGAAAGACAGAGGGATATTGTTCATCCAATTACACAATGGAAATTATTTTTTTCACTCAAACTTGGCTGTAAATACTGTTTAAGTGGTGCTAGCCCGCAGTTAGCTTTGCCCGTTAGCTTCTTATTCATAATTCCATTAGTGTGTAATGCTGCTCCGATCCGGTGGCAGTCAAGTTGCAATTGTGGTTTTCTGGCCAGAGACACCGGGTCAGATGGCGCAAATATATCTCCACTTTAGTCACTCCTACAGACTTTAAACTTTACAGCCTTAAACTGAACAATAATTTTAAGTTTTTTTTCAGAGGGATTTTTATCATTTAATTCCTAACCTGATTGTTGAAATTCAAAACTTTAGCTTTACCCAAATCTAAAAGCTTCTTGAAAAAAAGCGCCAAAATAACGGCAACGAGACGAAAACTCAATCTAGAGGCCGACCGATATATCGGTCTGACATTTGGGGATTTTACAATATTGGCTATCGGCCGATCTAGCGCAGTAAAAAAATGATATTTCCGGGACCGAAAAGACTTCCCGTTTTTGAGAAACATCGCAATGAAAACTGGTTAGCTTCAAGTTTGTTAAACACAAGTTTCACTAAACCTCTGTCAATATGGACATGCTGTATGTCATTTGGAAGTGCAGAATCTGGAGAATTCAATCGCTGAGTTAGTTCTAACCTCCACTATTGTATTTTTGATCATCCTGCAAAATGCCATGGCTAGCAACAATATGCTAATGCTAACGACAACTAATCAAAGGTGGGACAGAAACTATGATTGGATCACCTAAAGTAATAAAAGAAAACGGCCACTGCTGGAGCGGCCAAGTATTTGTTTTTACAGAATAATACACCAGACATCTGGAAAAATCGGCCAAAAATATCGGCCGAGCATATCGGCATCGGCCAATTAACATCCCAAAATTTCGGTATGGGCATCGGCCTTAGAAAAACCCATATCGGTCGGCCTCTAACGAAAACGCGATTAAAAAAGTGACCAAAAAAGCGTTTTAAAATGTGAAGAAAAAGCAATGAATAAGTGACAAAAACGCAAGAAAATGACAAAAAGTAACGACAACACGGCAACAATGTGAGGAAAAAGATCTGTTTGATCCATTTTGTCATTTTCAAATGAGGCGTTACTCTGGTCTATGGTCAAGAAGCTTTTAGATTAGCTACGGTGGTGCAGTTGGTAGAGCGGGTCGTCTCGTGATCAGAAGGGGTTCCAATCGCAACTCTTGCAAATGCACACTGTCGTTGTGTCCTTGGGCAAGACACTTCACCCACCTCGCCTCCAGTGTCTGCGTACATTGATGTATGAATGAGAGTGAATGGGTGACTGGTTCCTTAGGAAGATAGAAAAGCGCATAAAAGTTGAGTCCATTTGTCATTAACCATTTGGGTAAAGCTGAACTGGGGAAGGCGGGCGTTAAGAGGTTAAACCTGGCTCTATCCAATATTTAGACTTTGTTGCTGTAAATATATTTTCATATTACAATAGATATCAGTAAAATACAGTAAATGTTTCTAATTGATATCTTTAGATTCATTTCACCTGCAGCATCTCGCCTTCATTGTGCACAAAGTTTCCCACATCAAGGACATTTGTGTCTGTCGTTTTGCTCGAGGGATGTCGTGCACCGATCTGTTCTAAAAACCAGTCGCTCCACTGAAGCAGCCGCTGTTTGGACTTGTTGGGTTTTTGCTCTATGACATAAATCTGTTTTTTCTGAGAACAGAGCGGTGTTTGAGGTGTTGCATAATAAATCGTTCATAATCCAGGTCATAGAGCAAAGATCACAACGACTTTAAACAAACAGTTCTGCAGCAGGTTTTCAGACTAGACGAGGGCTTACGGCGTTTAAATCATGTCTAAGCAAAGGAACATCTCCTAAAAAAAAAAAATCAATGAAACTCATGGATGGTATTGTGTCTCAGGGCTCTTTGAATCACTGACATCAATCTCAGACGCCTGGGATGATTAGTTGTCTGTTAAGGGAAAAACAAACAGGTATTTGAAGCTGCTGGTGCCTCTGGAGTCTCCCGAACATCACGCTGTAGGACCTCCAGAGGCTGCAGTTGTGCATAAACCGTCTATCCGGCCTCCTCTAAACTGTTCATTCAATGTTCATGAGCAGAAACAGCTGCAGTGGCTCAGAAATACATGAAGACTCATTTTCAAACAGTCTTGTTCACTGATGAGTGCCGTGTAACCCTGGATGGTCAGATGGATGGAGTAGTGGATGGTTGGTGAATGGCCACCATGTCCCAACAAGGCTGTGACGTCAGCAAGGAGGGGGCGGAGTCATGTTTTGGGCTGGAATCATAGGGAGAGAGCTGGTCAGCCTCTTTAGGCTCACTGAAGGTGTGAAAATGACCTCATCTTGACCTGTTAAGATGTTTTTGATTTCAGTAAATAGGACCTCCTAATGCTCCAATTCAACAAATGACCATTTTCAGCTCTTTACAACCTATAAATTGTATTGAAACGCTGCTGTGCATAATCTGGCCAGACACCGGGGGAGATTAGTATTACACCCAGAGGGATTACGAAAAGGATTTATTAAAGTAAACACGTTACTTAGAACTGCTTTAAATGGGGATAAAAATAATCAAATCGAATGTAAATCGATATTATTATTTTTTTGTTGGGAAAAATCACCCAGCTGTAACATCTCCAAAATCAAAGTTTATTTCTAGAGCGTGTCAACACTTGCAAAGTCCCAAAGTGCATTAAAACTTAAGTGATTATGCACGACTTGTATGTTTGATAAATTAACTAAACTACAGCTCAAGATCCGAGTCGTGATGTTTTACAATTTGACCTTTTAAATTCAGATGGAGGAAGGGGATCAATACAACTCCATGGTAGAGAAATTATCAAAAACGGTGTAAATGTGTGAAGCCTAAAAGTGGTCTGCTTTACGATCGTGAGTCAGCCAGTGTTCAGATTAAAGTATGTAGCTATGAACTTTTTAAGGCTACGAGATAAAACATGGTTTGACTTTAGCTAGATGGAGAAAAGAGCTGCTCACAGCAACATGTTTTTAGGGAAACTTTAATAAAAGAAACAGTTTGGACATTCCTGCTCTGCTTGTGTATTGTCTGCATTAAATCCATCGTCGTCTCTTCTCTTTCAGCTGTGTTTGCCCAGAGGTCTGTCGTTCCGCACGCGCCCGGAGCCTCCTCACTTTCACTCGTTCCTCATCACTCGTGAAGACTTCACTCGAACGTACGGCTTCGCCCTGATCTTCTACGAACAGGTGAGTCCAAAACCCACGCGATATTCACCCAGTCATGATCTTCAACCCTCGCTCCTTCTCAGGTGAGGAGTGCCCAGGTGTGCGCCTCCATGCAGACCCTGCTCTCCTTGCACCACGTCCAAAACCAGGTCCAGACCGAAGTCCCAGGCCAGACCGGGTCGTCCAGCGCCTCCTCGTCCTCCTCCATGGACTCTCTGTGCAGCAGCGTGGAAGACCCGGACCCGGACTCCAAACATGCTCCTCCTCCTGGGGGCTACGACTTTTCTGTCGACCCGCTGTACGTGTCCAAGGCCCTGTGCCTCCTGGCGCCCCTGCCGTTCGTCGGCGCCTGCCGCAGTTTCCTGTCGCAGCTGCACAGAGCCGTCATGGCCGACTCCTCGCCACCACTGCCTCTGGAGAGCTACATCTACAACATCCTGTATGAGGTGAGTTAACGGTTGAAACTACTGCTAACGCTACAGCCTGGAGAGTTACCTACAATATCCTTTATGAGGTGAGTTAATGATAAACACTACTGACATAAAGCCACCACTGCCTCTGGAGAGCTACGCCTACAACATCCTGTACGAGGTCAGTTAACTACGGCTAACACTAGTGTGATCTATGGCCTGGGGAGCTACATCTAACATGGCTAACGCTAATGCTAATTCTACTGTAATCTACGGCCTGGAGAGCTACATCTACAACATCCTGTACGTTGTACGAGGTGAGTCAACAATTAACTACGGCTAATGCTAACGCTAATGCTACGGCTAAAGCTACGGATAGCGCTACTGAAATAAAGCCATACATTTAAACCAAGCTCTTTACATTACATTCTGTCGCTGAAAATATCAGCAATTTTGGCCATTTTAAGCATAAAATGTCTTATATGAAAACAATGAACTGACAAAGTATTTTTCTTCATATTTTTGTCTGTAATCCACAGCAAAAGTTTCCAATTTATATCTTTTTCTTAAATTTTTTATTAAAAAAGCATAGAATTAAGGTTTGTGAGGTCAAATAACTGAATAAACTTAGAAATAAATATTACTACCAAATGTTTTACCAGATTTTAAATGTTCCTCAAAGAGTATTTTGTGAATTTAGTTCACAATGAATGAGGGTGGGAGCATAGGGAGGGCAGGGAAGGGAGGTCCAGTCGACTGGACAGGACGCTCTCTATAGTCCCTCTGTAGAAGAGCCACACAGTGATGGAGCTGGTCAGGATGCTCTCTATAGTCCCTCTATAGAAGAACCACACAGTGATGGAGCTGGTCAGGATGCTCTCTATAGTCCCTCTGTAGAAGAACCTCACAGTGATGGAGCTGGTCAGGATGCTCTCTATAGTCCCTCTGTAGAAGAACCACACAGTGATGGAGCTGGTCAGGATGCTCTCTATAGTCCCTCTGTAGAAGAACCTCACAGTGATGGAGCTGGTCAGGATGCTCTCTATAGTCCCTCTGTAGAAGAACCACACAGTGATGGAGCTGGTCAGGATGCTCTCTATAGTCCCTCTGTAGAAGAACCACACAGTGATGGAGCTGGTCAGGATGCTCTCTATAGTCCCTCTGTAGAAGAGCCACACAGTGATGGAGCTGGTCAGGATGCTCTCTATAGTCCCTCTGTAGAAGAGCCACACAGTGATGGAGCTGGTCAGGATGCTCTCTATAGTCCCTCTGTAGAAGAACCACACAGTGATGGTCAGGATGCTCTCTATAGTCCCTCTGTAGAAGTTGCACATAACGTAGGCTGGGACACTGGCTCTTCTCAACCTGCGGAGAAAGTAGAGACACTGAACAAGTGATATCTAACCTGAAAAGAGCGACTCGTACTGACGTCCTGTCCTCCTCAGGTGCCGCTGCCGGCTCCGGGGCGCTCGCTGCGGTTCCAGGGCGTGTATGAGCCCATCGTGTGCCAGAGACCGGGCCCCGCGGAGCTGCCTCTGGCCGACTTCCCCCTGGGTCAGGTCTTCAGTCTGCTGGGCCTGGACAACGCCATCCAAGTGTTCACCTGCACGCTGCTGGAGATGCAGATCCTGCTCTTCTCTCAGGGTAAGGCAGATTAGCCTCTTGGAACTTTCAGGCACACAAAGAATATCGGTTTTCTTTGCATTGTTTTAAGTTAAGCTTCAGCAATTGAAGTAGAAATAATGGCGGCTTCTCTGAGGTTCATTTCTGAAACAAACTGCAGCGACATTCCACAAAAAGAGGCTCAACAACTTCCTACAAAAGTAACGTACCAGACAATAGTGTAAAGCAGATTACAGCAAAATAAGTTGAATATCTAGAAACTCAAAAATTCACTGAGATCACTCAGGGTGTGCAGGATAGACAGGAAATGTGCAAACAGTTAAATAGTAAAAAAGAGGTATCTTATGTACAATGAGTAAAAGCAAAAATCTTAAGGGGTAGAAATATAAACAATAAGAAAATAAAGATTAGAATAGACTATAAAGAGTAGAATATCAAGGTCAGCATTGGCAGGGCAAAGTTCTAGTGCAGGTTGTCACTAAGTGAATAAGTGACGCTGATACAGAGAATATTGCACATAGTTTTGCAAAGGGGGTTATTGCACATGTTACTTCACAGTCTCGTACAGTCTGACAGTAGTGGGGATGAAGGCCTTGCGGTAGCGCTCCTTGACCTCAGCCTGACCTCCTCAGCCTGACCTGAAAGAGCTGCTCAGCTCCTCTACAGTCCTGTGCAGTGGGTGGGAGGTGTTGTCCATGATGGAGGTGAGCTTGGCTAATACCCTCCTGTCCCCCAGAGTCATAAAAAGTCCTGAGCAGAGAGGCCTGCTCACTCCGAAGGACCTCAGTCTCCTCAGAAGGTGGAGGCGACTTTGGCATTTCTTGTTCAGGGCGTTGGTGTTGTGGGGCCAGTCCAGTTTATTGTTGAGGTCAACGCTATTTTGATGCTTTTTTAAGAAGCTTTTAGATTTGGGTAAAGCCAAACTGGTGAAATGCAGTTCAGGTGGGGGTTAAGAGGTTAAACAACAATCAGACAGACAATGACCCTGGGAACAGTTTCCGTGCTTTTTAAGTCTTTATTTGATTATCAGAGTTAAAAATTAGCAACAAAAAAAAAAGACGAGCTTGAGCAGCGCTGAAATAAACAAAATCATGGCCTTTCCTGTCACTGTTGTGATTGTTCTAAACATAAAGCTGAGGCGCCTGATAAAGGTTTGTGAACCTTGTACAGCCCAGAGATAAGTGCTTTAGTGTTTCCTCTGCTGCTGCAGACACTGAACAGGCCAGGGGACAATCAGACGAGGGGGCTCAGTGGCCAGGGCCCCACACACTGAAAATAAATAAGAGTAAATAAATCAAACACTGTCCCAGTCTGAGCAGAACAGCAGCTAATGTTTATTTGATCTTAGAATATAAATTGGCCTCTATCTTTGTGAGAAATAAAAACATTAAGTCTAAGATGTATCATAAAGCTAAGACTTACAAAACTGATCGTATGTTTTCTTTGTCACTTTTTTCTTTGTCACTTTTTTCACCTTATTAATGTGTGTTTGTTGTTTTTTCATTGCATGTTTTTGTCATTCTTTTGTTTTGCCCTTTTTTGGTGGTTTTCTCATCACTTTTTAGTCGTGCCTTTATTGCTTGTATTGTAAATGTGGATGAAAAAATGAGGCATTGAATATAAGATGTACCTGAAGTCCATGGAAAGGACAGGAGACATTTTGACGAACAGATTCTGCCTTTAAACCCCGACAGTTTAATCAGAATACAGTCGGATTACAGAGCGCACAATATTACTCTGGAATAAACTCATAAATCCTAAAGAGATTAGGGTCAGATATGAAATGAGGAAAACTTAGTCTGAGCTGAACGTCATCACAAATGGAGAAACAACTTCCCCTCGTCTCTCTCTTAACCCTTAGATGCACACGTGGGGTCAAAAATTAATAAATGATTGATTGATTGAAAAATGAACCCACAGGTTGTTGTTCTTCAAAATCTTTAAAATGAAAAGTTGTAATATGTTCATATCCAGGTATTCCTCATAAAACATGTTTGTGACATGAGGCTGTTTGCATTTTATTTATTTTTTCATTAATTTTAAGAAATTGCAGTTTTTGTATCACTAACCCACTCTTCCACAAGAGGGGTCCTATGGAATCTTCTATGAACCTTTAATTCTTAGCAACTCTGACTGTCCCACTTACATATCTGATGTCAGCAGTGTCACCACCCAAGTCATTTTACACAGCAACATATATGTAAATATTACCTCCATTTATGAACCTATTTTCATTCACAGATTATAATGTGTGTTCAGATTAGCCTACTTCGTTGTTGGCTGCTCAGGGTTTCCCACTAATACATTAGTCTGTGGCGGCCCGCCATAGTCTATTTTTATCCGCCACAGTCTTGATCTGCCTCTCTTTCTCTGTCTCACCCAACACCAACATCTGCAGCAGAGGCGCAGGTTTAACAGGACAAATAAGGAGCAGTGAACAATGTCTCACTGTTTAAGTAGCCTTAACTGTCACTATAATGAATTAAACCAGAGGTCACGAAATGGTGGACCTCAGTCTGGTTCCGGACCCACGCGCCAACCTGTCCGAACCCGAAACTTGGATCCAAACTTTAGACCCGACGTGACTCCCTCAGTCCTGCAGCTGCGTCTGCGCTGTCTCACCCTCGCTCCCTCTCCCTCAGGCTACGGTAACCCAGCTGAACAGAAAGAGAAACTGCAGCCTCTGAGCTCGTTTTAAACTTTTAGAAACGACTGCAGAATGATTGAAATACGGCTAAAGATTTAAAACCGAGAAGACGCTAGTCATCTAATTAAATATACACGCGCGATGGTTACGCACAAACAGCACGGCTGTTTCTCCATCGTTTAAAACAAAAGAGCAGCGAGCAGGACCAAACATGGACTAAACCTGGACCAAAACCAGGACTAAACCTGGACTAAACTTGGACCAAACCTGGACTAAACCTGGACTAAACTTGGACCAAACCTGGACTAAACCTGGACCAAACCTGGACTAAACCTGGACTAAACTTGGACCAAACCAGGACTTGGACTAAACAGGGCTCATTGTTGAGCTGAGCAAAGAGGAGAAACACTGCATTGGCACATTGTGTATATTCTGTTATTTAGAAACCCAAATGTAATTTTAGAGTAAAAACTAAACTATAATGAATTGTTGCATTGTTTTCAAAGCACACACATTATTATTACGGTAAATTATGTTCCAGACCTTTGCTTATTCTACTTAATTTTTTTTGGATCGCAGTGGAGTTAAATTCAGGAGCCCGTTCTAAACTTTAGTTCTCTCCCCTCCCTCTCTCTTGCTCTTGCCCTGCACGAGGTGAGAGCTGCTCATTTTGGTCAGTGTTTTCTCTCTGCAGCATCAGGCTGAGGTTCAGAGTCTGTATCTGAGAGCTGCAGGGGCGGAGCTGAGAGAAGAATCAAGGGCCTGCGCCCCCTGAAAGAAAACTGATCCATTACATTATTTAAAAAAAGCTGTACCCTATGTAAATTAACCAGAAATTATTCTTTCCACAGCAGCATAATAGGCAAAAATAGTTATTTTTGCTTAAAATGCACCAGAATGCAAGAAAACGCATCTAAATTTTTTTTAAAAATCTCCCGGGGAGGACACCTGGACCCCCCATGGCGGCGCTCTCTCCCACCACAGTCTCCTTGAATCTGTGGGAAACGCTGTAGCTAACAGTATTTATTTAGGTAGGTAACACAGTATAGTGTTTGCTAAAACAAGGATGAAAAAGCAACATAAAAGGTGACAAAAAGTGATGAAAAAGTGACAAATATGCAACAAAAAGCCACAACAGAGCAACTGAAAAGTGACCAAAACGCAATTAGAAGAAATGTTTAAAAAAAAGGACAATAATGCGGCAACTACGTGAGGAAAAAAGGTCAGTTTAGATCAGTTTTGTAGGTCTTAGCTTTCAAATCAGGCACTGGCCTATAGGCTGTGAGCTGTTCTTCTCTCCGCAGACGTCCAGCGGCTCATGACTGTGGCCGAGGGCTTGTCCACGCTGCTGTTCCCGTTCCAGTGGCAGCATGTGTACGTGCCCATCCTGCCCGCGTCGCTGCGACACTTCCTGGACGCCCCGGTGCCGTATCTCATGGGGCTCCAGAGCCGAGAGGGAGCCGACCGCAGAGCCCTGGAGCTGCCACAGGAGGTACGAAACCACTAGGGCACTGATACCAGTAACGACACTTGGTGTTTGATACCGATACCTGAAAGATACTTTTTTCGATGCCCATACTTTATTATTTGTCATATAGAACCATAAAACATTTATTCCTTTTCATTTCATTTCATTTCTTTACATTTGTATAATTTGAGGTGAAACAACCAAGACACTTCCTTTAACAACAAAGGGTTTTTCTAATTTTTCCCCCAAAATGTTTCAAATTTTTCCATTGTTTTCATTATTTTCCTTTTTTTTCTTCTCAATTTTGCCCCAAATTATCCCCGTTTTTTTTTTTTTTCCCCCAATTTATTTTCAAAATTTTCTCTACATACTAACATGATTTTGAATATTTTATCTGCCCTAAAATAACATAAGATGCAATAACTTTACACAGTGGGGGTTCCAAGTTGTTTGCGTGTCAGTTTTTGGGGCCACTCTGTCAGCTACGGGTTTGACTTCCCCTTTGTCTATGGTTCTGTATCGATGGGTCAAACACCGTGTTATTTCTTTAGAAGAATGGACTGAGGGTGTGTTCTGTCCGGGCGGAGGCTGAAGCTCGATCATACTCGCATTTAGGCTGTTTTTTGAGCTCCATTATTCGAATAAAGCAAAAATAAATATAAAAATAGTGAAAGGATAAAACTAGGACGATGTTGAGACGAACATGACAAGGGTGTGTTCAATAAGGATTTAATTATTGAACTCTAACTTCCAGAGCCATTTCCCTTATGGTTTCAGGAAGTCGTCCACAATACAGAATGTCTATTCTTAATTAGTCATGGAAGCTCCCAACATGTCCCAATCCAGTCCTTTCACTTTATTATATTATATATAATATTATATTATTATATAATATAATATCCTTTGTATTAATAAGAATAGATTGTAGACCTATTACATATTACAGTAGCATTCATTCACTCCATAGTCAGTGATGGTAAGCAAGCAACCAGTCTGCGCACATCAGCCACCACCCACCGCTCACTCACTACATTCCCCCAGGCTTCCTGATGTTCCCAAACGGTCTCTCATCCAAGTACCGACCAGGCCCTTCCCTGCTTAGCTTACGAGGTCTGACGGGATCGGGCGTAGCAAAGGGGGTATGACCTTTAGCCTGCCCTCAGTACATTTTCATGCTTCTGCTGTTGCAGTTGCTTAGTGATGGCAGCGCCATCTTGTCTGGTGGATCGGACTCGATCCAGTCATTGAATCTAATCCGATATTCTCAAACTGCCTAGATCGGTTACCGATACTGAATATCTGATCGGGACGTCCCTAATTCTTGTGTTAGTTACTTCACTCTCCTCTCAAGCGTTTAAGGTCCTGGATGAGCTGAACATGAGTCAACAGTCCTTTCTCTCCCCCCCTCTCTCTCCAGGCTAACTTGTGCTTTGTGGACCTGGATAACCAGTGTGTGGAGCTCCCTGAGGACTTCCCCCAGTTCCCTCACAAACAGGAGCTCCTCCAGGAGCTGTCCGAGGTCCTGCAGAGCAGCTCCTCCTGCCTCGGGTCGCCTGGGTCGCTTCGCCATTCCAGCCTCCCCTGTTCTCCCGCCGCGCCCCGCAGGACCTGCCCTGACCTCCAGGACCAACAGAACGGAAACCTGCGACTGAACCAGGACGCCATCTTAGAGCTGCTGCAGAGAAACGAGACGCTGGAGCGGCTCGAGGCTCTGACCCGACGCACCGGGGTCAGCGTGGCTCGGGTCGACGCGCTGCGGGCCGGGCCAAGAGGGCAGAGGACACAGGTGAGGAGTATTCAGGGCCACAGGCAGAGGTGAGGAGTATTCAGGGCCACAGGGCAGAGGTGAGGAGTATTCAGGGCCACAGGGCAGAGGTGAGGAGTATTCAGGGCCACAGGGCAGAGGTGAGGAGTATTCAGGGCCACAGGGCAGAGGACACAGGTGAGGAGTATTCATGGTTTCTTATATATAAATCCACATCTTTCAGTAGAGGTCATTTTGTTTACTCTTCTTCTCCTGTTTGGTGTTTCTGACGTAGGGCTGGGCAACACGGCCAAAAATATCCTATCACAATTTTCTTTTGTTTGAATCACAATTTTGATTTTCTCACAATTCATTTACTGTACCGTCTTTTAAAGGCGAATAAAGCCCGATTTTAGTCCAAGTTTGTTCTTGCATAGTGTTGACAAGCTTCCCTCATGGTTTAGTCCTGGTTCAGTTTGCGATATTGTCTAGATTTAGACCTGATTTAGACCAGGGTTTCTCTTTCATTTCTGATTGAGTCCTTGGATTTAGTCCTGGTTTATCCTCGCTTCATTCTGTCCCTGGTTTAGTCCTGATTAAGACCTTGATTTCAGTCTCTGCTTTAGTCTTGTTTTCTTCTTGTGTAGTCCAGATTTAGGGTGTGATATTCTCTGATTTTAGACCTGGTTAAGACCTAGTTTTCTCCTGGTTTAGTCCTGGTTTAGTCCCGACAGTCTAAGCAGTGAGTGAGTGAAGAAAAGTGTCAGTATTGTCGCTGCATTAAACGTAAAACCCACTGAATCAGGATCTGACGATGTTCCAAAAAGATCAGATTGTCCTGGAGATCAGATCACGATTTAATTGTATCATATATCACCCATGCCTATTCTGACGCACTTTCAGCGCCCTCTGGTGGTAACCTTGAATAACACACGTCTGGAAACATAAATGTAGCAACGCTTAAATGAGCCTTTAAAAAGAACCCACACCGTCCTGGAAAATCAGTCACAAGTTCGTACGTCTCGGATCCTATTGTATACGTTTTATGTTGTAGGTTTTGGAACCATAAGAGACAGAACAGTTTTTTCTTTTGGAATCTGCTGATTTTTCTCTTTCACACGAGCTCCTCTAACTAAACATGAATATACAGCGCCCCCTGCAGTTCAACACTGACACATCTTAGCGTTTCGAGCAGGGGTGCCCAAAGAGCGGCTCGGCCCCAGTTGTTTGTGGCACACATCACCAAAGATGGTACTTTTCTACAAGTCTAAAAATGCCACATGATTAACTCCTCATTGAAAGACAGAACTAAATCTGTGTCCCTCGAAGAAAAAGGTTTGGACGTCATCCACAGGATTATAGACGAGACATTTTTTTAAAGCAGTACTAAGGAACGTGTTTACCTAATAAATCCTTTCCGTAGTCCCTCTGGGGGTAATACAAGTGTTAATGGGATGATTGGAGGGTCTTTCATCTCCCCTGGTGTCTCTGGACAGAAAACCATGCTTGCAACTTGACTGCCACCGGGCGGAGCAACCAATGCACACTAATGGAATCACGGAGAAGAAGCTAACGGGCTAACGGGCAAAGCTAACTACGGGATAGCGCCACTTAAACAGTATTTACAGCCAAGTTTGAGTGAAAAAATATTCAACATGTACAACATCCCTCTCTCCCTTCACCTTTTCTGTCAGCGTAGTATTTACTCTCCAAGACATTTAATACGTTTTTAAAATCGTAACTTGCTAAGACACCTGCAGTTGCGCTTATGGCCTCTAGGGCAAGAGTTACTTAGTACTGCTTTAAAACAGTCAAAAATATCGTCCAAACATATCGGCATTGGCCTCAGGAAAACACATATCAGTCAATCTCTGTTTATTAGGATTAGGAGTAGATTTGTGACATTACTTAAAACCCTTTATCCATTGTGTACAATATAACTGTGACTGTAAACCAATGGCCGCTGGCTGCTCTGCTTTGCGACGACGACACTGGAGGCCGCCATTGCTGTAGTACCGCCATATAGCCGCTAGTCCCCATTGGAAGCCATTGCACTTTAGACACGTTAAAACAACTTTAATGCCCGGTGCCTAATTTTTTGGAACTGTCTAGAGCTAGATATTCCTCCTGTGATCACGCTGGGTTAGACACAATCAGAGGCACCGGGCTGGTTATCGTAGGATTCATTTTAGAAATCTCGTACTGAATGAGGGTCGGACTGTTCGCATTGGAGCTGCGCGAGCTACATGTCACGCAAGGGCCGAGTCTACAGTGAAGATCCCGCCCTTATGCCCTTATTAGGAACATGGCTTCAGACTGGCTTCGTCTTTAGCTTCATATATTGTTATCACCTCATGGATTTCTTGTTTCAGGCTCCTGTTTCGAGCTCGCAGCGGCTGGAGGACGAGCGCCTGGACGCCATGTTAAACGTGCGCATCAGGGAAGTGTTCGCGGCACGTTTCATCTCCATGTTCTCCGATTACGAAGCCTTCGTCATCCACAGCTGCCCCGACCTGCAGACCTGGCTCACGGCACGGGAAAACATGCACAACTTTGACAAGGTGAGGAGGAAAACTAAGCCACATGACGCCTCGTGAATGAAGCTTTATTTAGACTGTAAGAATTACTCCACCACTCTTCTGTAGATTATTATTTATTCATTGCTTGATTAATTCATTACTATGTCCGTTTTTAATTATTATATGTGATTTTATTATGTCCTTATTTATTAGTATTTTATTACGATTATTATGTGATTATTATTGGATTTTTATCCATTATGTATTATTATTTATTATGTGTTATTATTATTATGTTATGTGATTTTTATTCATTATGTTATTATATTCCATTATGTGATTATATTTATTATGATATTATTTATGTATTATTGATTATTCATATGTGATTATTATTCATTATTATGTTATGTGAATTTTTTCATTATGTTATTATTATTGATATGTATTATTATCATATGTGATTATTATTTATTATGTGATATTATTGCATTATGTTATTATGTTATTTTTATTCATTATGTTATAGATTTATTATGTGATTCAGTGATTTTTATTCATTATGTTATATTATCATATGTGATTAATCATTATTGTTATTTATGTGATTTTAATTCATTATGTTATTATTCATATGTGATTATTCATTGTTATTTATGTGATTATTTATTATGTGATTATTATTCATGTTGTTTGTGATTTTTATTCATTGTTATTATTATTGATTATGTGATTATTATTCATATGTGATTATTTTTCATTATTGTTATTTATGTGATTTAATTCATGTTATTTATGATTCATTATGTTATTTATTATGTGATTATTATTATGTCATTTATTAATGTGTTTGCTCTTCATTATGTCCTTATTTATGTGATTATTATTTATGTGATTATTAATTTGATTATTATTCATTATTATGTGATTATTATCATTATTATGTGATTATTAATGTTATTATTATTATTCATTATTATGTGATTATTTATTATTATGTGATTATTAATGTGATCATCATTTATTATTTCCTGCCCCAGGCGTCGTTCCTGTCGGACCAGCCCGAGCCCGACCTGCCCTTCCTCTCGCGCTTCATCGAGACGCAGATGTTCGCCTCCTTCGTGGACAATAAGATCATGTCCCAGTGGGAGGAGAAGGAGCCGCTGCTTAGAGTGTTCGACCAGCGCATCCAGAAGAACCGGCTCTACCAGCAGAGGGCGCCATCCAGCTCCCAGCGCCTCAGTCAGCTCCACCAGGCCGGTAAGACACACAGATTAATAATGTTATTCATTTTCCTTCCATTTCCTTCCTTTTACATTTGTATCATTTATTTGAGGTGGAACGACCAAGAAACGTCTTTTAACGACAAGTTTTATCATCTTTTCCCCATTTTTAACATTTTTTTTTTTCAATTTTCCCACTTTTTTTCCCCAATTCTTTTTCCACGTTTTTAAATTGTTTTCCTTAAATTTTTCCCAATTTCTTGTACGTGTTTTTTCCCCAGTTTTCCCAAAATGCTCAAGTTTTTTCCCAATTTTATTTTCCAATTTTACCCCACAATTTTTCCTACTCATGTTTCACTTTTCCTTTTGAATTTAATGACCGAAGTTATAAAAACTTTCAATAAAAAGATTGTATATTTCTTTTTGGTTCCTAGTTTGATACTTTTATGTCTTCAAACTGGAAACCTCTATCAAACTGATAAGATCCATTGACCCTGCACATGACAAATCCATGTTGTCCTTTTCCACGTCTCGCCTTAATCTCCTCCTGATGTCCGGGACTGAAGAAGGACTAAACCTGCTCCAAACCAGGCGTTATATATAGATATACATGTGCTCGTCATGACAGTTAACAGTGGGCCATTTGAGGAAGAAAGAGGTCACTCTAAGAGTCTGTTTTAAAGCCTCCTGAGCGTCAGTGTCTGACACAGACTGCTGAGATACTAAGTCTAACCCCGTCTCCTCCTCCTGAAATCAACTTTTAAACTTCGAATTCTGTTTAATTATTAATTATGACGATAGGAAATTTGATCAGAATTCACCTTCTGTCAAAAGAGCCAAATGTATTAGCCTTGTTCTAATATTAAACCATCCATCCATTTTCTTCCACTTGTCCGTTGCCGGGTCTTTGGAGCTGCCCAAATCACATTGCACCAGCCCTATGGCTCCTGCAGGTGGTGGATCCACAGAAGGACGGCCTCATGGTTCTAACCGGGCCTGTTGGTCTCTCATAAGGGGCTTCTTTGTCTGACCCGTCACCTAGGACCTGTTTGCTATGGGAGACCCTCCACCACGTTAAGGTGGCGGTTCCAGAAGGGGTAATATTAAACTATGCACACAAATACAGCCTGCATGATTTTGGTAAAATCTTCAATTCCCATCCTTATTAGTTTTTTAAATTTTGTTACAAACAGTACAATACAATGGCTCCATACAAAGGAAACAAAGAACAACATATTATTTATTGAAATGATCTCGTCTTGTCTCGTGAGATTTGCATCTCGGCCCACCCTTAGTTTGTTGTATATGTTATATATATATTTGTGTGTTTCAGCCCAGGCCGTGGAGCAGAGGTGTCTGAAGCTGGACCACACTGCGGTGCTTCCTCACCTGCTGAACATGCGGATCGGTCAGGGCCGCTTCAGTCCAGGCTTCTTCCCGACGCTGCAGCCCAACGTCCTCAAAGCTCCGCCCGGCAACAGGTGAGTCACAGGCACCGACGCCCACGACAGATCGAAAAGCTTCTGGACAGGAGAGTTTACAGACTGTAGGCCAGAGTAACGCCTCATTTGAAAGCTAAGGGTTACAGTCTCTAAGCTGCAGTCAAGATTTGAGTAAAACTGAACTGGTGGGGGCGACAGTGGCGCAGATGGTAGAGCGGGTCGTCTCATGATCGGAAGATCAGGGGTTCGAATCCCGCCTCCTGACGATGCACATTGTCGTTGTGTCCTTGGGCAAGGCACTTCACCCACATTGCCTCCAGTGTCTGCCTACACTGGTAGCCCCCTAGGAGAGACCAACAGGCCCGGTTTGAACCGTGAGGCCGTCCTTCCGTGGACCCACCACCTGCAGAAGGAGCCATGGGGGGCTGGTGCAATGTGATTTGGGCAGCTCCGGCAGCTGCCCCCACGACCCGGCAACGGACAAGTGGAAGAAAATGGATGGATGGATGGATGAACTGGTGGGGGTTAAGAGATTAAATTCTGTTTGATTCCTTCCAGGTGGACACACAGAGGCCCAGCCGCTCCCTCCAGCCCTCAGCGAAAGAAGGAGCCGCCCGGACTGGACAACGATCTGAAAGAGGTGCCAAACCTGCCACTACACCCCCGTCATCTCCCCTCTGTCTTCCTCTCTCTCCTCCTTTACGTTTGCATGCCTCATTTCTGCTTTTCTTCTTCCGTCTGCATGCCTGTCCGCTCGCGCTGCTTCCTCTCGTGTAGCGGCAGATGGAGGAGGCGGAGGTAGAGCACTCCTCGCTCCTGAACTCCATGGCATTCTGGAGTGGGACCACGGCTCTCAGCGGCCGCTCAAACCGCCCAAAAAGTCTGCGTCGGTCTCCTGCCTGGTACGTGCCGCGTGTCCCTCCCCCCATGCCCCGCCCGGTCTGTGATGCTGTCCCGCTCACTCTCACCCCCGTCACGGCTTTGATTGTGTGGATCTGCGGAGTCTGTGATGTGGTTAGACCTCGTCACTGTTCCTCAATATTAACCTCGAGTGCATTTTCTACCGTTTTACCCAAATCTAAAAGCTTCTCAACTGGAGTTTACGACCCGCATTTGAAAGCTGAGATCTGCAAAACTGGTCGTGACTTGTTAGGCTCTTTTCCACATGCAGGTGCGTGTCAGCCGAATGGCTCTTTCACCTGCGTTGTCGAGCTTTTCCATAACAAAGGCCAGGGCCAAACTGGTCTGACCAGGTATAGGTTTTGGGACCGACCTCTGACTGTGGCCAAAGCGCTGACCCGTGTCTGATGTGACGTGAACAGACTGCTGGCCTCTGATTGGCAACGAGAGAGTGGACAGCCCTCACTATTGACACGCAGGTCATACAGATTTAATATTTCACAGCATCATACCGCTGTGCTAAAAGGGGATTTTGCCGATATTAGCACTTTAGCCGCTGTTAGCGCAGCTTTAGCTGGTGATAGCATAACATTTACCTGTAGCTTACCTTCATAGTTCGTAGTTTAGCAGTTTATTTTCTGTTTTAATACAGCTTGGCTCCTCTGAATGATTCCATAACTCCCACCAGAGGGCAGCATTTGTCCACATTTGTTCTCATCGCGGCTCTAAAAACTTTTAATGACGATCTGTACAGCGTGCTCCTCTGTGCGGCCCCGCCACAACAAATGCCTGTGTGTGTGGTGGAAACAGAAAGGTCTGCGGGCTAGTGTCGATACGTGCACATAGATCGTGGCGTGCGCGGCTGGTTCGCGCTATGTGGAACAACGCCTTTTTTGTCGTGTTGTCACAGCGTTTGTGTCACATTTTGTGGTGTTTTTTCATCTCTTTTTTTGGTTTTCGTAGTTTTTATCGTTTTTTTCCCCTTGCTTTTTTGTCGTGTTCTCGTCACTGTTTAGTCTTTTTTCATTTATTTTTTATAGTGTTTTTGTCACTCTTTTTTGGCGTTTTGGTAACTTTTTGTTGTATTTTCATTGTCATTTTCGTCACTTTTTTTTGGTTGGGTTTTCATAGTGTTTTGTTGTGTTTTTTTTACTTCAATATTTCTTTTTCTTGTTTTTCGGCACTTTTCAGTTGTGTTTTTGTCTTTTTTTTATAGTGTAATTCAGTGGCGGCTAGTCCATTATAGGTCAATCAATTTTGGAAAATAAAAAGTTGTTTACCTTAATAAATCCTTTCCGTCGTCCCTCTGGGGGTAATACAAGTGTTAATGGGATGATTGGGGGGTCTTTCATCTCCCCCTGGTGTCTCTGGCCAGAAAACCACATTTGCAACTTAACTGCCTCCGGGTCAGAGCCAACAATACACACTAATAGAATCACGAAGAAGAAGCTAACAGGCTAACGGGCAAAGCTAACTGCGGGCTAGCGCCACTTAAACAGTATTTACAGCCAAGTTTGAGTGAAAAAATGATCTCCATTGTGTAATTGGATGTACAATATCCCTCTGTCCCTTTGTCTTTTCTGTTCAGGAGAAAGTTTTCCCTCTGGCTGCTTCAAACATGACCCTATATGGGCAGGTCCAAACATGAAGTCTGGATCTATACCGGGTTAATTTTTAGTCCTATTTGGATATGCCATATAAATCTATATAAATCCTGCTCCATGTACAGAGGCTTCTGACATTTCCTTTGCTCCCATCTTTTCTTCGCAAGGACGATCTTAAAAATCCAACTTCCCAAGGGCCACTCCGAGCCTCCCCCTTTACTATAACCCCTCTCTCGCCCTCTCTCTGGTCAGAAGCAGCTGCACGAGGCCCGCACTCTGAGTCTCCGTCAGCCCAAACTCTCGGATCTCTCTCCCGCAGTCATCGCCCAGACCAACTGGAAGTTCGTGGAGGGGCTCCTGAAGGAGTGTCGCATCAAGGTAACGGGGATTCACAGGTGCATCCTTGACTCGTTCATTTGTACTCCGAGTAACCTCCCACCCTGAGAATTCACAATGTGGTCGACTAAACTAAAAGACTATCCAGAATATAGAAGAGTGTTGTTTTTCAAGATGAAGCTTCTTTTTTTGCTGAAAAACATCATTAAAATTAACTTTCCCTCTGTTGTACCATACCCTGCTAAGTGCTCAAGTCCCTCCGGGGGTCCCTGTACCCCTGGTTGGGAAGCACTGGTGTACGGGAGGGTCTGTGAGCGAGAAACTGTGTTAGATTATGGGCTTTAAAAATGTGGACACTCTAAGAAGGAAGGTCTAATTTGTTCTGTCCAATTAAAGGTTTTGGATTTTCAGCTGTAGTATTCAGGCAATATAACCTGGACCGTCATGTTAAAACACTGTCTGTTTCTGCTTTAATGAACAGTCACTAAGAGTGCATTCATTCAAAGCACCTTTAAATTCCTCTAAGTATTGACCCCCCCCCCCCCCAAAAAAACAAAACAAAAAAAAACAAAATTCCAACATCAATCATTTTTATTTCTGCGTGGTTCTTGACCCAGATAGCTTTTTTCCAATCCTTTGGACACTATGGATATGTAAAAGTTTTATTTCATTTTGATTATCTATTCATAAAAAATAACATGCGCATCATGAAACAGTAGGAGGAGGATATATTGGAGGAGGAGCCTCTTCTTCTGAAGTAAATTTACAAATTTTCATCGCAATGTCTCACAACACAAAAGACCACAAGTCTTTCTCAAAAGTTATGTCCGAAAATCTGCGATGTTTTCGATGGCGGGAGTATTCGGTTAAAAAATAAAGCGCTATTCAGCACCCCCGCCACCTGGGTCGCCTATACCTAGGCCCGGCCCTGCAGATATGTTCCCGTGCCCAGTACAAACAGGAAACTTGGCTTTGAGATCATTTAATTTTGTTTGAATTTTAGTAATGAATGGGCCACCTAGCTAACGCGAAACACCTGCTCCTTTCATCACTGTCCGGCAGCAGTTATCAGATCCTACAGTTCAACAACTGATGCGTATAGTTTGAGAACTTTATTCAGGGTTTTACCCCCGGCTCACATTAAATCTGGTTAAGGTCCGGTGCGGCGTCCGCAGACTTAGACAGTCATTAAAACCAATGTTTCACACTCACATTGCTCCGCGAAGTCCAGGTACGGCTACCGAGGCCGTCCGGCGGCAACGGAAAGAATCCGCAAGAAATCTATTTTTGCCGGAGACCGGAGCCCCAACGGATCAAGCTGACAGAAAAACACGAGTCAAACAGGAAGTCAGGTCTCGTGAGAAAAGAAGATCCGGTGTATTTCAAAATAAAATCTGTCCGCTCACTACTTATCTGGTCTCGTTTACCACCTGTACACGCGTGTAACGTCAGAAATGTAAACATTTCTCCATTACCAGTGACACAGGGCCACTAGTGTGTTTAAAGCATCCACTTCACTGGGGAGAGTCGTTGTACTGGCAAATACGGCATTTGTTTACAAAAACTACCTATATATGGGGCTTTTTATCACGTGAACTCGCACCAAGAGCGAAACTCACGTGCACTTCTGTTCTCGCGAGGGCCGTTTCTGTGCCTGGAGCAGCATCTGGCGCCGGAGCCACAGTGTCAGCCGGACTCACTGTGAGTGGTAGTTTGGGGCAAACCCGGACCGGATCAGGACCGAACCCGGACTGTAGTTAATGTGAGCCGGGGATTAGAATCAGTGTAACAGTTTCAGAATACTCTGCACACCGGTTGGGTAAGTGGAGCTGGAGGAGGGGCTGCTCTAAACACACAGCGGTGGAAGTATCGATTTTAGTTTCAAGGAATAGATTTTTCCCTAGTTCTGTCTGTGGCATGATAAAATCCAGGAAATACAAAGTCAGCAGTAGAAAAAGTAACGACCAAAGTTCAGAGGAAAAATACTTCTCCAGGTCTGTTTTTGTTCGGTTTTGCATGTTGTCCCTTATAAATGAAGTCATATCGCTGCTGACTTACAGACTCGATGCTGTGGTGCGTCTCTGTCATGTCTCACTGCTTCATTCCTCTCTTTGGGGGAAATAAACGGACCCAAAGCGAAATGGGACAAAAGGATTGTGCAGTGTGTCCTCACCTTAAAGTGCGTCTCGTTTGTGTGTCAGACGAAGCGGATGCTGGTGGCGAAGATGGGTCGCGAGGCGGTGGAGTTGGGTCATGGAGACGCCCTGATCACGGGGCTGGAGGAGAACACTCTGCTCGTGTCTCTGTGCGACCTGCTAGAGCGGATCTGGAGCCACGGGCTGCTCGTCAAACAGGTCACTTTACATCATTTCTGTTCTTTATCATGATGTTTAGTTTATCCAACGCCACAAAAAACAGAAACTGAACTGAATTTGAGTTGGTGTTTAGTTCAGAGGACACTTATGCTAATATGCCAATTTGTTGGTACTTTCCATTAATGATTTCTAACGAGGCTTTGACCTAAATGTGGTCGATGCTTGACAACAACTGAAAACATCTGGATCGTCCATAGTTTGTATATAATAGTGATGTGACGTTCATGACCGAGCGGCTCTTTTGAACGGCTTTTTAAGACGAACGGTTGTCAGATCTCGATTGCGACGAGCCATATCTTTTTTCCCCAGAACGAACTCAAGAATCAACAGAGCAGGCCACAGTGAAAGCTTTCTGCTCTAAAATCAAAGCTAAACGCACGAAAAATGATTTGTTGGACAGTTACAGCCTCTTTTTATTATTACTGCTGTGATTGTACTGTGCTTTTTCCTGAAGCCAGTTTAGAGAGTAGTTCAATAGAGTACAGGAACTCTTTAGTTCATCACAGACTGTAGTTAAAACAGCTGGATCAGCTCCTTTTAATAAAGGAGTAACAATAGCAGACTTCCAAATGAGTGGAATTGCTTTGTTTTGGATTGAAAGGACCTTAAGAGGCTGTGCTACATAATCAGCTGCTATTTTCAAGAAGTAGGGCTGACCTAATGCTTTGAAAGCTTTATGCACTTCCTGCACAGTAAAAGGACCAAAATTAAAGTGCTCTCCAGAAGACATTGGAGGTTCTGTGCAGGGAGTCACAGGGGCTGCTCCTGTAGAGTCAAACAAAGAACCAGCAGCAACAAAATGTTTGTTAAAGCTATCTAAGAGTCTTAGTCTAATGGCGGGTGTACACTGCGAATTTGGCCGATCACTAGTCGTAAGAAAAATCTTAGGTCGTAGCTGAAAATCGCAGGTCTTAGGTCGTACAGTAAGACAGGGACAAAGTTTTTTTATTTGGGTAATGCCAAACTGGAGAAAATCTGGTCAGTTTTGGTGGGGGTTGAGGTATGAATAATCACAGAAAGATTTAAATTCAGCAGAAACTTCATTCAGCCAGTGCCAGTTCAAGTCTCCGGCCAATAAGAGTTCATTATGATTTTAATTTGGACAAAAGATGCTGTAAGGATGATAACGCTTCCTTGGTGACTTAACTATTTCCACATTCTAAGCCTTAGAAATAGACTCAGGTAGAACAATAATACATTAAATCTTGATTTTACATAAATGGCCACTACCATTCGTGGGCCTATGCGTGCGATGAACATTGTATCCAAGTATGTTAATGTCATCATAGATTTGGCCATATTTCTGAGAGAATACAATCTAAGAATACTATCTAAGAATACAATACAATCTCAATAATCGTCATAGGACTTAATAATCGACAGGTTTACAGCCATTTCTTTGGCACGAACAGTACCTAGTTTGGACGAGACAATGGAAAACTTTTGTGCGTTAAATGAGACTTGATGAAAGCATTTGTATTTGTTTGAGATCGATCAATATGGGGAAAATAATTGTGGTGATTTATTTTATTTTTTTTTGTGTCAAAATCACCCAGCCCTACGTTGAGGTTATTTCAACTTCTGTGCGGCTCCTCTTTGCTCATGATGTTGTTTCTTTTTGCAGGGGAAGTCTTCTCTTTGGTCTCACCTGCTGCATTATCAGGCGCGAGAGGAGCGGCTGGCCCAGAAGGCGCAGCACGGAGGACACGGTAACGCACACGGTAATGGACACGGAGCACAAACCTATCAATAGGCGGCAGTGACACGACAACACACGGAGCACACTGTCAACTTTCATCTTTATCTTCAATGATGTGTCCAGGAGAGCAGGAGCGGAGCAGGTCAGACGGCACTCGCCTCGCACTGCTGCAGGACATGAGGTTTGTACCTGACGGTTCCTCTTGGTCGTGCAGCTGTGGGGTGTTTAGTTCTGGTTGGTCTCCTCTGTGGGGGGTTTAGTTCTGGTTGGTCTCCTCCGTGGGGTGTTTAGTTCTGGTCGGTCTCCTCTGTGGGTGTTTAGTTCTGGTCGGTCTCCTCTGTGGGGTGTTTAGTTCTGGTTGGTCTCCTCTGTGGGGTGTTTAGTTCTGGCTGGTCTCCTCTGTGGGGTGTTTAGTTCTGGTTGGTCTCCTCTGTGGGGTGTGTAGTTCTGGTTGGTCTCCTCTGTGGGGTGTTTAGTCCTGGTTGGTCTCCTCTGTGGGGTTTAGTTCTGGTTGGTCTCCTCTGTGGGGTGTTTAGTTCTGGTGGTCTCCTCTGTGGGGTGTTTAGTTCTGGTTGGTCTCCTCTGTGGGGTGTTTAGTCCTGGTTGGTCTCCTCTGTGGGTGTTTAGTTCTGGTTGGTCTCCTCTGTGGGTGTTTAGTTCTGGTGGTCTCCTCTGTGGGTGTTTAGTCCTGGTTGGTCTCCTCTGTGGGTGTTTAGTTCTGGTGGTCTCCTCTGTGGGTGTTTAGTTCTGGTTGGTCTCCTCTGTGGGGTGTTTAGTCCTGGTTGGTCTCCTCTGTGGGTGTTTAGTCTGGTTGGTCTCCTCGTGGGTGTTTAGTTCTGGTGGTCTCCTCTGTGGGGTGTTTAGTTCTGGTGGTCTCCTCTGTGGGGTGTTTAGTTCTGGTTGGTCTCCTCTGTGGGTGTTTAGTTCTGTTGTCTCCTCTGTGGGTGTTTAGTTCTGGTCGGTCTCCTCTGTGGGGTGTTTAGTTCTGGTTGGTCTCCTCTGTGGGGTGTTTAGTCCTGGTTGGTCTCCTCTGTGGGTGTTTAGTTCTGGTTGGTCTCCTCTGTGGGGTGTTTAGTTCTGGTTGGTCTCCTCTGTGGGGTGTTTAGTTCTGGTCGGTCTCCTCTGTGGGGTGTTTAGTTCTGGTCGGTCTCCTCTGTGGGGGGTTTAGTTCTGGTTGGTCTCCTCTGTGGGGTGTTTAGTTCTGGTTGGTCTCCTCTGTGGGGTGTTTAGTTCTGGTTGGTGTCCTCTGTGGGGTGTTTAGTTCTGGTTGGTCTCCTCTGTGGGGGTTTAGTTCTGGTCGGTCTCTTCTGTGGGGTGTTTAGTTCTGGTCGGTCTCCTCTGTGGGGTGTTTAGTTCTGGTTGTCTCCTCTGTGGGGGTTTAGTTCTGGTTGTCTCCTCTGTGGGGTGTTTAATTCTGGTTGGTCTCCTCTGTGGGGTGTTTAGTTCTGGTTGGTCTCCTCTGTGGGGTGTTTAGTTCTGGTTGGTCTCCTCTGTGGGGTGTTAGTTCTGGTTGGTCTCCTCTGTGGGGTGTTTAGTTCTGGTTGGTCTCCTCTGTGGGGTGTTTAGTTCTGGTTGGTCTCCTCTGTGGGGTGTTTAGTTCTGGTTGGTCTCTTCAGGCACGTGCAGCTGATGTCGGAGATCCGGACGGATGTGGGGCGAGCTCGTGCCTGGATCCGCCTCTCTCTGGAGAAGAAAACTCTGTCCCAGCACCTCAAACAGCTGCTGTCCCGCCACGGCCTGAGCAAGTGAGTCAAATAAAGACTCCAGATAAAGACTCCAGAGGGAACCCTATTCTGACACAAAAGATGGATGGATTAATCCGCCGTTTGACCTTTCCCTGTCTGTGTTTTCAGAAAGCTGTATAAACGATACGCGTTCCTTCGCTGTGAGGAGGAGAAGGAGCAGTTCCTCTTCCACCTTCTGTCCCTCAACGCCGTGGACTATTTCTGCTTCACCAGCGCCTACTCCACCGTCAGTGAGTTCAAACAAACCCATCAACACTAAACAACTCGGAAATCACATGTTATGATTTCCTAATTTATGCCACTTGCTTTTGTTGGTAATAATGAGACCGACCGGCACGAGGCAGAGAAACAGGAGAGACATGACTAATAACGGCGTGTGTTTCCTGCAGAGATCCCGTATCGCGTGGCCATCGTGCCCATGAAGAAGCTCTCTAACAGCCTCCTGACGTCCAACCCCTGGGTCTGCGTGTCCGGGGACCAAAGAGACAGCGGAGTTCGGCAGATCCCTAAGAACTTGCTAGAGATGGGCTTCGAGGTGAGGAGGAGGAGAAGAAGTTACACAAGTACCTCGAAACATAAGTAGCTCCCTGACTTTTTGTTACTTAAACGGGTAGAAAAGGTTTGTTTCTTAAGAGCTGCACATTGTGAAAAATAATATAGGCTTAAACAATAAAAAGATAAGCACAAAAATGGCAAAACAAGATGAAAGTATAGAATCAATAATAATGTAATAATGGTTTAGTGGAATAATAAGACTGTTAATATGTCATAAAAAGTCCATAATATTTACTCGGATCAATAACACGATTGTTCTGATCACAGATGTACAAAGTGCCGTGAACGTTTTGAAAAAGCGTTTCCTCTTGTTCCAGTGTCTGAACCTGGGGAAGCTGACCACGGTGCAGATCGGCCACGACAACGCGGGGCTGTTGGCCAACTGGCTGGTCGACTGTGTCCTGGTGCGGAACGAGATCACGGGACACACTTACAGGTACGAGAAACAACTACAGATACAAGACACATGAGCCACACCTACAGGTACGAGCCACACACCTACAGGCACGAGTCACACCCCTACAGGCACGAGTCACACACCTACATGTAGAGGTCCACCAATATCGGCCGATGAAAGCTGATAAAAGCCGTTATCTCCAAGATCGAAAGTGATCGAGACTTCCTGTTTTTGCTTTGGTAAGAGCTCAGTCAGGGCTTTAAAACGAGTCCTCCCACAGGGAAACATCGTTTGTTAAGCACAAGTTTCATTAAACCTAAAGGGGCATTTCCATAGGAGCGGACCAGAACGGACCGGAGCATTTAGCGGGTGTTACCACAGCCAAGAGTGAACCGCTCCGCTCCCGGAAAGGGGTCCAAACCGCTCCAGCCCGGACCCCTTCAGCTCTGGGTCTGGACTGGTTTGGGGGGAAAGGGGAGGGGGACTCTCTGAATATGCAAGCTGAGTACTGAGTTTCAAATGCCTGACCAATCAAAGTTATCTTTGTACCTGTTCACACTAAATGTGTCTTTGTTGTTTTGTGTTGTACCTGTGTGTTGTTCTTTTTTTATAAAATGTATCTGATTTGCTATAGCTTTTAACCTGGTGCTTGAAAACCCAACAGCTCAAATAAGAGATAAAATATAGACTTATGGTTTAGGCTTGAAAGACGGCCTATATTAGAGATTTTATTTGTTTTGGAAACATTTACATATAATTGTTTCCTCTTGCTGTTCACGAATGTAAAATACATAATTGCATAAGTCTTGTAGATGAGTGCTCTGCGCCACATAATGGACACATTTGCATATACAATATCAGGGCTCGAAATTGCGACTATTTTGGTCGCATATGCTCCCAAAATTATGCCTTTGCAATCTAAGAATAGAATCACTCGCATGTTTGCGACTGCAAACAAATGCTCCGGTCCACCTTAACAGAAAACCTTCTCGTGCTACCTTAAAAAAGCTTGTGTCATTGTTTTCACAAACGCTGCCTGTTTGCAACAGCAAACGTTCTGTTCCAAAATGGTTCAAGAGCTTATAGTACGATCTGTTTCTCTCTTTGGCTCAGCGCCGCTGTCATTCCTCCCGGTCACTGCGCTGCCTGGGACAACCTGTACCAGCCCAGCCCGTGTTCTCTGTGTGTGCCTGTTCAACGCTCTCATTCCTCTGCCCGCTTTCATTGAATGAGCCAATGTATTTACGCAACTCTAGTCTCTTTATGAGAAAACGAGGAATATACATGTCATTCATAAACTCATTGGGACTGGGAACGATCTCTCTAATGTCGCTCGGATGTCGGGCGGAGAAGCAGCGCAAACTTCAATCCAACCCACTCGTCACCTCGTGCAGCGCTGAAAGCGAATCATCGCCGCCCTCGTAAAATACAAAACGTAAAGTCACAAACGCAATGTTTAACACGTCTTCAAAGATTCTGGCAAAGGAGTTTGCCGTGTGTTGCGTGATCTATGAAGCTGTTCCCACAGCACAGAGTGAGGAGAGTGGACGCAGAGAGAGGAGATGAAGTGCGGTGAAGCAGGGGCGGAGCAAGTTGGGGGTTGTGGGCGATTGGGAGGCACAAAATCTGGTGTCCCATTTATAATGTTAAAATTTAGCCTAATGCATCTAAAATGCAACAGAAGGCTGGAAGTGGCATGTGATATGTTTAAATTCCCTTCATCGCTGTTAAAAGCTTCTCTGTTTTTTTTTGGTTGTGCTCCTAAATTTTTGACTCTGCTCCTAAATTCCAGAATTAAGAGCACAAGCGCTACCAAGAAAAAAGTTAATTTCAAGCCCTGAATATATTATTTTGATGTGGGACTAAAGCTCAGTGACATCAGGCTGTGGTTGTTGTTTGTCAAATGCTTAATGTCCTTGGCCACTCCCATACTGACGCAGACGCTTTACCCTAAAGGCACTTGAAACACAAACTTGCGGGGGCTGCCCCTGCCTCAAGTGAACTGAACTGGTCCGGTCCTGTGGAAAGGGGGCTTGGGTGAATATGAACATGATGCACAGATCCTAGAGAATTTAATCGCCGAGTTAGTTTTAATCTCCAGAATTGTATTTTTTATGTCTGCGCAAAATGCTGCGGCTAGCAAAAGTATGCCAATGCTAACAGGGACTAATCAAAGAACGACTGAATCACCTAAAGTAATAAAGTAAATATGGCCACTGCTGGAGCGGCCAAGTGTTTATGTTTGTACAGGATTATAGAACAAACATCAGGAAAAATCGGCCAGAAAAGTCAAACTCTAATATGTGTAAATACCTGCGTGTTTGGTGGTAGATTCCCGTGCGGGCGCTGGCTGGGGAAAGGCGTGGACGACGGCAGTCTGGAGCGGGTGCTGATCGGAGAGCTACTGCTCCCTGGTGGTGGGGAGGAGGAGACGCCCCTCAGCAGAGCTCCCCGTCCCAGACACGCCGGGTCAGTCTGAGCAGCATCACCGCCAAAGGAAACAGTACGTCTCTCTCCAATCACTTTATTCTAGCAGGTCACCAGGTGGTTTCAGCCGGGTTTTGACTTTCGTGATTTCAGAACCGACCGCGGGGCAGATCCAGGACGCAGTGGGAGAAGTGGTGAACAACATGATCAAGCACTTTCATAAACCGGAGAAAGAGGTACAGTGCATTTTCTCCAGTTCTTTTTTTTTTTAATTATTATTGTCACATTCTAGTTTTAGTCACATCATGGTCACTTTTTTTTTTTTTTTTTTTTTTATTATTATTGTCACATTCTAGTCACATCATGGTCATTTTTTAATTTTCTTTATTATTAGTCCTTTTTTTAATTTTTATTTATTTATTTATTTATTTGAATTATTATTGTCACATTTTAGTAACATCATGGTCACTTTAAAAAAAAAAAAAAAATTTTTAATTATTGTCACATGGTCACTTTTTTAATTTTTTTTTTTATTGTCACATTTTAGTCACATCATGGTCACTTTTTATTTTTTTTATTATTAGTCACTTTTTTTAATTTTTATTTATTTATTTGAATTATTATTGTCACATTTAGTAACATCATGGTCACTTTTTTTTATTATTTTTATTATTATTGTCACATTTTAGTCACATCATGGTCACTTTAAAAAAAAAATAAAAAAAATTTTAATTATTGTCACATGGTCACTTTTTTTAATTTTTTTTTTTTTATTGTCACATTTAGTCACATCATGGTCACTTTTTATTTTTTTATTATTAGTCACTTTTTTTAATTTGTATTTATTTATTAATTTGAATTATTATTGTCACATTTTAGTCACATCATGGTCACTTTTTTTTGGTCACCTTTTGTCACTTCATGGTCACATTTTTTGTCATATTTTTGTCACATTTATCACTTTTTCATCTCATTTTGTCACTTTTTTTCTTTCTTCACCATGTGTACCTACACCCAGTAAAAAAATAAATAAAATAAAATAAACTTAAATAACAAAAACACACAACTTTTGTGGGGTGGTTACATTTCCTTTGAGGGTCGCCACAGGTCCTCAAATTCTTTCGTTTTGTTCTTTAACCTTGCAGTTACTTGTTCCATATTTAACACGTCTTTCATTCTGTCCCACCATTGCTTTGCACGAGGCGGTTGTGGTTCAAGCCAGCAGACTGTAATCATTTTTTTTTGCTATTATAATTAACATTCTAATAATTGGGGATATTTTTGGGAATAATACCCAACAAAAACAATTGTACATCTAAATCAATTTTTACACTAGCAAATCTGTTTTTTTACGTTTTCCCAGTATTTGAATTTAGGGCAGTCCCAGAATATGTGTATATAATCTCCTACTTGGCCACAACCCCTCCAGCACTTATCAGACCTTTTACTATATTTTGAAATATGCAACGGTACCAGGAAATATCGCATTTTTGCTTTCCATTCAAACTCTTTCCATAGCATACTACTAAACATTTATGTCCTTCTTTGAATGATTCCTCCCAATTTTCATTTGGAATTATGAGTTCTTTCGTTCCCATTTATGCTTAATGTCCATATTATTGTCTTGTTCAACCTGCAGGGCTTTATAGAACTTTGAAATTATCTTTTTATTCTCTAACTTGGTCATGAATAATTTCTCTATTCCATGTTCTTGTTACATATATAATCCCATTCTTTGTTTTATAAGGTAGCTTCTTATTTGTAAAAATGTGTAAATTCATGTGTTGATAGGTTTCTCCAGTTCTGTTTTACCCAAATCTAAAGGTTTACAGCCTCTAGGCCAGAGTAACGCCTCATTTGAAAGCTAAGCCCTACAAAACTGAACTGTTCTGAACTGTCATGTTTTCTTATGCGTTCGGTTCAGGTGTGGGTTAATCACCAATATCATCAGAGATTTAATTGTATTTATTCAGTCTGTGTTCATATTCGCTGCACTAAAGCCGGTCTGATCTGTTGTTCCAGAGGGGAGTTTGACGCTGCTGCTGTGCGGAGAGAACAGCCTGGTCACGGCTCTGGAGCAGCTCTTCTATCACGGCTCAAATCCTCCCGACTCTTCCACAAACACATCTTCGTCTGGGACTTTGTGGGTGAGTGTGCAGCCACAGCGCCACCTACTGCACGCAGTCTCGCGCAAACTCCAAACTACTCTCTTTAACAAACGACGAGTGTGGTTGGATTAGGTCACGGAATCATCATTGAGTCAGTTACAAGAGCTCGAAATTCCCGGTTATTATCGGGAGTTTTTAATGTTCCGGTTTTGTCTTTGATCATATAAACGCAGTTTCCCGATTATAAAAACCCGAAAATAACAGTTTCCCGATTTTGAGAAACACGAATTTTAGGGCTGGTCGATATGACGATATTAGACCGTCTTACGACCTCCAGAGCTGACGATCTGTCATTTTTGTGGGATGGTTTTATCACGGTTTTATGCACTTCAGCAAAGTTGACTCTTTTCACCGTCAGTGAAGTAAACCCAAGCCGCGAACTTTCTGCTACGCAATGTCAGACGCTAACGCGAGCGTTTGGCAGCGAGCCGCTCCTCTACAGTCGCATACACGACCAGACTCCTCAATCTAGAGCTTTAAACCCAGCGTTCTGTCTCTATTTCAGAGGTGTTTATGTCAGTGTCTTTCCCCCGTAACGCCGCTGCTCTGCTCAGCGTGAGTTTGTTTATTTACCTGGCAGCACATGTGCGAAGAAGCGAGTGTGTCCTTCGTCCTTACAGTTCTGTCAGGCGCCGCATCCTTCTCATTTGTTTAATTTAAATCCTGGACCGTGTTCACAAATGCGCTGTTTATCCATGTCTTTGAAAATATAAAAGTTCCCCAAAAACACAGTCAGTCTGAGTTCATTATTGTAAATTCGCCTAACAGTGACAAACTTCTTCCTGTTTGAGTTTTACACAATAAAAGTCACTACATGTTATCGCTTTAGTAAGACTCTTATTGTGAAAGGGTCAGACAGCAACAGAGCGTTACATTTACAGAAGCTCGACGTCATGAGAGAGACGTCTCAGAAAAAATGCCAAAAAGCAACAAGCATTTACCAAACTTACTCTTTAACTTACTTCTACTTAATTTTATTATCTGGAGTTTTATTGTGTTTTTCATGTATAAAGTGAGTTTGCTTTAGGTCCAAGTCTATTATTGCTGTGTTGATTATCACAGTTGAATAAATTAGTGTAGTATTTTTCTTCTTCAGTGTGTAATTTAAGTAATTTTGTCATTATAAAAAATCGTGATAAAACCGAAATCGTAAGTTTATTATTCAAAAATCGTGATATTCTATTTTTGCCATATCGCCCACCCCTACCGAATTTTCTGGCTGGGATTTTCCGTCAGTAACCGGAATATAACTTCATGTAAACGCTATTTTCCGGTTTTAAGAAACTTCCCATTTATTGCACATGAGCAGTTAATCGTAAACAAACATGGCGGCGGCGGTGAGTCCGAAGGTCCGAAGAGCTCCTGTTTCTGGAGTCAAGAGGAGACGGAGTTTTATATTTTAACCATGAAAGAACTAAAAGTGGTGAATATTTAAGATGGAAAGAAGCGTCGTAATGTGGATTTATGCGAAACTGTCGGCGACCGTTTGAAGGCGGCTGGTTTTCCTCCGGACGCAGAGAGGAGTCGACCACGACACAGAGCCGGATTAAGTTTTTCCTCCACTAACTATGGGTGAACTCCATCAGCTCCACTCTCTCACACCGGCCCCTGCTTTAACCTTCTCCCAGAGCTCCCAGGTCCACTCGGCAGTGGCGTAGCAAGGGTACCAAGGGGCCCCAAGCAAGAATGTCGGTTGGAGGCCCTCTGGTGGCCGATCGGTGTACTGCGCACTGGGAGAGAGGATGTCATTTGAGCAGGAGCGGGTCACCTGAAAACTCCCATAAT
Source organism: Neogobius melanostomus (assembly GCA_007210695.1). Classification (NCBI taxonomy): domain Eukaryota; kingdom Metazoa; phylum Chordata; class Actinopteri; order Gobiiformes; family Gobiidae; genus Neogobius; species Neogobius melanostomus. The sequence goes on from VHKM01000420.1 coordinate 302,346, forward strand.
GCAGTTCTCTGCATAAGTTTTCCTCAGAACAGAAGGCTGAGGTTCTTTAGGTCATGAAGAGAGTTATAATAAACTGGTTTCACTATTAGAAATATAATCTGGTGGAGCCATGAGTAAAAAAGTCTGTCCACTGCTCATTAAAAGTTAACATTAGGGATCCATGACTCACTAAAGCCTGCAGGAGGATGGGGATAAACAGCGCCACAGAGCGTTGGTGGAGAGATGATGTAACTGCATCACCAAAATCAGTAGACTGTGTATATCAAGTATATCAAGCTTACTGCAGGTATCTGAAAAACGGATTGGTGCATGGGGCCCTTCGCTGTTGGGGGCCCCAGGCAGCTGCCTGCCTTGCCTTATGGCAAGCTACGCCTCTGCCACTCGGTGATAAAGACAGACCCAGGACGGGTAAAGGTCAGGAATTATCCACAATCTGCCGTCACTGTCGTAGCTCAGGATGTAGAGGACGAGCAAAAAACATTGATCCCAAAGTGGACATTCAAAAGAACATAAGCCACACATTTATACTTTTAATATTTTCACCGTATTGTGCTCAAAAATGTAATGTATGCGCCTGTGTGGACAGAGCTTAAATTTGAAAAGCTGGGTTAACTTATTTGATCATGTAAACAAGGAATTTGAGTTTCCCGATTTCTCAGTGTCATATAAACACCATATCCTGAAAACTGCCATAACCGGAATATAGCGAATAACCGGGAATTTCGAGCCCTTGTAAACGCACTCATTTGTTTGCGGAGCGGCTTGAGGTCAAATAAAGCCGATCGCTCACCGCTGTATACACGTCAATGTATTAAGTTGCGTTTAAATGCAACATCTTTACAGCAGGTTTTTGACGTAAATATGAGGCGGATTTTCATAAAACAAGAAGCATTTTGTGACTCAGAGAACGAGCGACATCGACACATTTAATGGAGAATGAATAAAACTAAGGATATGGAGTTACGGATAACTCCATAAACGCCTCTTTGCCTCTCGCAGATTTGTACCTTGTTGCTGCCGAAGCAGAAATAAAATAAAAATAAATGAGAACCGTAATGTTTAACAGCAGTTTTAGAAGTTTGTCTGCAGCTCAAAGCTCAACTGCAGGCGAAAGAAAATGTTCAAGTCTTAGTTTAGTTTAGTTTATTTATTTGTTTGAGCAGTTAACCTGCTCAAAGGGAGTGGGCTAAAGCCAAAGGCTTATAAGCGCCCACCCCAAAATAAAAATAGTAACATTACATTTAATATTTACAAGGTAGCAAATCATAAACAAAGGAACATAGGGCAAGTAACAATAAATGATGAAGAATAAGACAAAAACAACAGCAAAATAAAGAACAAAAGAATGTGCTACTTTTATGTTATAAAGGTGCATTCATACATATTATACTCTGAGATCTTGCTACTTCCCAGTTGTCATTACTATCCTCAATATAATTTAATTTGGGTTTAATTATCATTAATTATCATTATTAAAGGTGAATTAATACATATTATATTCTGAGATCTTGCTACTTCCCAGTTGTCAATACCATCCTTAATATAATTTAATTCGGGTTTATTTATCATTATTATTATATTTGTTTAATTGAGTTATATGTGAAGTGTGATGTAAGCCCTGCATAATGAGGTGCATTAAAAAGCCAGGGTGTAGAACGGGCCAGTTGAAGAGGGCAGTAACTCCCCCTCAACAAACCCCCACCCAGCTGCCCTAACAGCTGATTTTGTAGATGATGTTCCTATGCTGAGTGGTGCATTAAAAGACAAGGTTTTGAGCCCGTTGGGAGGGTCCCTCTCAACAGATTCATAACTTGCCTACCCTAATTCTCAATTTGTAAATTTGAGCAATAGAATGACAACCGTTCCAAGCAGCAACACTCTTCCTTGATTATAGATAATTGATCCTACTGCGCCTCCTAGTGGTAACACATTTCTTGTTCTCTGTATATTTCAAAAGTCTTTTGTTTGTATTTATATTTGAACAGGTTGATATTTGGACTTCGTTTCAACTCCATTTCCAGTTTATTCCACAATTGTACACCATTAACTGTTGGGCTAAAACTTTTCAAAGTTGAGCTATGTTTCTGAGTCCTAAAGTTTAATTCGTCACGTAATTCATAACGACCAGTACGTTCTTGGAACCTTCTTTGTATTTGGCCTGGTAACAGTTTGTATCTTGCTTTGTATAACATCTGTACAGTTTGGAACTCAACAATGTCACAGAACTTCATGATCTTTGATTTTAAAAATAATGAGTTTGTGTGGTCCAAAAACCCAACTTTATGAATTACTCAGATAGCTCTTTTTTGCAACAATACTATTGGTTTTAATGTGTTTTTATAAGTACTACCCCAAACCACAGTACAATAATATAAATATGGCAAAATCAGAGAACAGTATAAGATATGTAGAGCTTTGATGTTTAAAATGTGCTTTGCTTTTGCTATTACTGAAATGCTTCTAGAAATGTTCGTAGATATATATTTAATATGAGCTTTCCAAGTAATTCTGTCATCTATAATAACACCAAGGAATTTGATTTCATGCACTCGCTCTATGACAACACCCTCTATCTGAATTGCTTCCTGAGCATTGGAATTACAGTTGCCAAATATCATCATTTTGCTTTTACTCAGATTTAGAGATAATTTATTTTGTTTGAACCACTTATTGACACTTTTGAGTTCCAAGTTAACAATCCGACACAGTTGCTGTAAGTCGTCACCTGATGCAAAAATATTTGTATCGTCAGCAAACAAGATAAATTTAAGTACTTGAGACGTTTTACAAATGTCATTGATGTACATATTAAACAATTTTGGGCCCAGAATGGAACCTTGAGGTAAACCACACACAATTTGTCGACAACTCGACTGATAATCACCTATTTTCACACATTGTTTTCTATTTTTTAAATAACTGGTAACCCACTGTAGAGCTACCCCCTAATCCCATAATGTTCTAGTTTATTAATTAGTATATCATAGTTTATTGTATCAAACGCTTTACTCAGGTCAATAAATAACCCTATGGCATATTTCTTGTTATCTACAGCATTAGTTATTTCTTCAATTATATCAAAGAGCGCGTGTGAAGTTGAGTGATTATTCCTAAAACCAAACTGATTGTCCGAGAGTAAATTACACCTTTCAATAAAGCTGTCAAGTCTAAAGTTATAAACCTTCTCTAAGATTTTTGAGAATTGCGGTAAAAGGGAAACAGGCCTGTAGTTTGTGAAGAGATGTTTATCTCCTGCCTTGAACAGAGGAATCACTTTTGCTACTTTCATACCATCAGGAAATTGTCCAGTTGGCAGCGATAGGTTACAGATGTATGTTAACGGCTTAGAGATACTTTCAATAACAGTTTTTAAAGTTTTCATATCCATGTCATGGTAATCTGTCGAGGTTTTATTTTTACACCCTTTAACAATGTCCAGTATCTCCTTTTCCTCCACAGGTTTGAGGAACATGGACAGAGGATTTGTGTCTATCAGTTCACAATTAAAGTTCTCAACATTTGTAATTTTTGCAGCAAGATTCGGTCCAACATCTACAAAGAATTTATTAAATGTATCGACTACTTCATTCATATTATTTAAAGTGTTATCCTCATCTTTGAAATATTTTGGATAATTAATCGATCTTGGTTTATTTCTAATTATACTATTTAAGATATTCCATAAACCTTTAATATTATTCTTATTGCTATCTAACAACTTATTATAATAATCCTGTTTACATTTTCTAATGATACCTGTCAGTTTATTTTTATATTTCTTATATTTATCCTCAGCTTCTTTTGTTCTATCATTTATACATTTTTGTAGAGTGAATTTTTTTTCTTGCATGCATTTAGTAATCCCTTAGACATCCATGGGTTTTCTTTACACTTTCTGTTTTTACAATGTTTTTTCATTGGGCAATTTTTGTCATATACTTTATGAAATATTTGCGTAAACTCATCATATGCCTTATTAGTATCATTCTCTCTGTATACAATACTCCAGTCTTGAGCTAATAGTTCCTTTTTAAATGCATCCATAGTTTATTCTGTTTTTACCCTTCTAAACCAATACATTTTTTCATCATCAATATTTAAATATCCATGTTTGTACAATACAAAAACTGGCAGATGATCACTAATATCATTTATCATTAAACCACTGACTGTATCACTATCTATTTCATTTGAGAAAATGTTATCAATCAAAGTCGCACTGTGGGTTGTGATTCTACTCGGTTTAGTTATTAGAGGAAACAGACCTATACTAAATAAAGTATTTATAAATTCGTCAGTCTTTTTGTGTTTATATGGGTTTAACAGATCGATGTTAAGGTCTTCCCCCACAAACATGACTTTATGATTTAAACCTGAAAAGTGCTCCTCCATCCAATTAGAAAAAACCTCTATATCAGAGCCAGGTGTTCTATAAATACAACTTACAATAATATTTTTCTTTTTTGCCTTGTAATTTCTACAGTAAGGCATTCAAGTACATCATCCACTACCATAGTCTTATTTTCCATTACTTTATAACTATAGTTGGAGTCTACAAACATAGCTACACCCCCACCATGCTTGTTTCTTCTGTTCATACTTATAAATTCATAACCATCAATAGAAAACTCAATTTCTCTGTCATTATTAATCCATGTTTCTGTGATTAAAATTACACTAAATGGTTTAGAAAACTGTTTTAAGAAGCTTTTGATGTGGTTAAAGTTTGCATAGAGGCTACGACTATTGAAGTGGATTACAGTGAATGCCTTAATGTTCTTAAGTTTACTATTGTAAAGATCCTCTGTATAATATTGACAGTCATTAGTAGCTCTAGTAAAGAAGTTATTTTCAGGGTCGATGTCGATCTCAGTGTTCTGTAAGTCATATTGTGATAATGTAAAGTCCTGGTTATTTGCTTCAGCAATTCTCCTTAATGAAAGGTCCAAGTCGATGCTTCCTATAGAACTATATGTATTACAGGACATGTGAAGTTATGTGCTTTTACATACCAAAATCCATACGCTTTTCCTGTGTTTATACTTGATTTGGTGTACTGGTGCGCGGACGTACAATGAGTTTATCATAGCGCAAGTAGGCAATCTCCCCCCTTTCCCTGGCAGCTCTCAGCTCCGGCATCAGTTCTTTTCGCTTCCTTTGAAGTCTCAATAACTGTCAGAAAAATGACTGAAACTTTAGACTGAAAGTTGCGTTAATGGTATTTTAATGTCTATGTTTACTGTTCTATTCACCTAACTGTGTCCTTAAAGAAAGAAGGCATTGAACACGAAGCTCATCCATGTGTCTTTCCGCAGAGAAGGCCGTGTCTCACCTGGACTCCATCGACCGTATGGGGGACCTCAGGGATCAGGACCAGGGCCGCTGCTCTTTGGGCCGTTACGTTCAGGCCATCGGCTCGTCCTCGCAGAGCGTCGGGAAGGACGGCAAGTTGCAGCGGCTCGTGTGTCTGGGCACCAGGTGAACTCCCCACTAAACGGCGCGACTGAAAATGAAAGTGTGTGCTCTGAGCTTTAGTCTGCAGAGTCCAAAGACTTGTGAAAATGAGAACCACTGGAATAAACTCCCGACTGAGCTCAGGAAATCATTGGGCGTGAGCGTCCTGCCCGGTGCCAGGGCCTATTGTAATCGTAACAAATGGCTCGTTTCCACCAATGGCCGCTGGCTGCTCTGCTTTGCGACGGCGACACTGGAGGCCGCCATTGCTGTAGTACCTCCATATAGCCGCTAGTCCCCCATTGGAATCCATTGCACTTTAGACACGTTAAAAACAACTTTAATGCTCGGTGCCTAATTTTTTGGAACTGTCTAGAGCTAGATATTCCTCCTGTGATTACACTGGGTTAGACACAACTAGAGGCACCGGGCTGGTTATCGTAGGACTTAACTTATACTTAACGGGGGTCGGACTGTTAGCATTGGAGCTGCGCGAGCTACACGTCACGCAAGGGCCGAGTCTACAGTGAAGATCCCGCCCTTATGCCCTTATTAGGAACATGCTTCGTCAGAGCTGGGGAGGAGGAGTCTGTAAATCCGCCATGATTTCCCCCTCGAACGTGGTCATTGTGGTAAACGGGGAGGAGTGAGTAATGACGGTCTGTTAATAATATGTCTATGGTTTCCACCAGCCCTACTCTACTTGGTTTGGTCCTACTCTACTAAGCCTGGTTGTGTTTCCATTACTCTGTAGAATCTAATACTGTATCCACGGTTACCAGGGCGTATCCATGGATATGGCTTTGATTTTGGCTGTATCCATGGAAACAAAAAGTAAAAAAAAAGTACCAGTTAACTGTAAAATGGGCTGGTAGAAACATTTAAAATAGAGTAGAGTAGGGTAGGTGGAACCGAGCCAAAAGTGCGCAGAGCAGAGCGCACGGTACCTACCTAGGTGCGCGAAGCCCACGAAAAAAAGCACAAAGCGCTGTCCCCCAGTCAACCGTAAACTCATCATCTCAAACAGGGACTGTCCATACCTCTGGGCCCTTTATACTTGTTATTGCAGGAAAATGAATGGGGATCGATGGCCAACTGGCTTGTGGAGGTGGATGCAGCTCCGCCCCTACGGCCGCGTTGGGCTCGTTGAGAGCTTTCCAAAAATGTGTAATATGTAGTCCCTCTAGGTGCAGGAAAATGCATGAGGAGCCCTCTGTAAGGAGCGTGTGAACAGTGAAAGTACGGCCGCTTGTGGCTTTCATTTTGTTTTGTCCCTGCCTCACGTTTCTACGTTACTGACACGTACTGTTGTCTTCCTCTCTAAAGGGATCGTGTGCTGGCTCTGTGGCTCCCCCTGCTGGCGGACTGCCCCGTGACGCCTCAGTTTTACGAGGACGGCGCTCTGCTTCGAGACCGCGCTGCCGTCCGCAGTCTGAGCGAGGTTTTGGTCACGCTGCACGAGTTTCCCGTCACACTAGAGGCGTCGCTGGTCAAGGGCATCAGACTGTGATCGTCCTCACATCCACAGACGTAATACTGTGTTACGACTGCAGTACTGCCCCAACTTTGACTAGAAAAGGGATTCAACTGAGACACAGTTACGCTGAAGGTCTCCTAATGCTGCTGGTTCACCTCTATGAGGCTTTGACGGATCAGGGTTAGGCCACATCCAGAGAGTGCGTGGAGTACTGAATATACAACTATTACTGCTGCTACTACTGATACTTTGTCAGCACTTCTCCGTGTGATCAGGGTTAGACTCACCAGGGATCGTTGCAGCGCTTCCTTGGCTGAAGAGTAGGGCTGGGTACCGTTACATATATTTGAGTCAAAAGTGGGTTTTTACCAGCACAAAACAAGGACTAAACTGAAGCAGGTCGACAGAAGCGCCTTTTGTTATGAACCTGTTCAGAGAATTTTATTTTTCTTGACAAAGGAATTGTAGAGATTGTAAATACTTTTGAGTGAAATGTTATTTATTTTGTCTGTAATAAAGGGTTTTTGAATTCTTCATTGTGTCCCGTCATGTGACCATTTCAATGACACTGAATACTCAGACTAATACTGAGGCCAGATCAACCACACGGCCCTATCCCTCAGGTTAATGGGTAAATATTAATCATAGCTCTACTCTTGGGAAGTGACCATTTTAAGAAACATTGAAAATAAAGTTGAAAAAGGAGAATGTCAAAATTCTCTGACTCACTTCTGGCCCATGTGTCTAAGGATCAATGACAAACCTCACGATTGTATAGCAAGGAATATCTCAGTACAGTGTTATCCAGAAATGTTTAAACATTAGTCTGTAATCATGGCTACAGAATAACATTTTTGGTTGGTTGCACTGGTGAACCTCGGCTTTCTTTTCTTTTTTTAATGCGCACCAGGACACATTTCAAGCGCACTTAAAAACGTTATTTGAATGTTTGCAGGAAGTAAACCATTTCTGGCTTTGAAAACAACTAGGCTGTTTTTAAATGCACCAACAGTTCGGTTTCCAACAGTGACTGCGGGTATTTCAACATAGATTGTTGTAAACTCACAGTGATAATTCAGCGAGTAAGCTAAGCCACTACTTTCACTTTGGATGTTTGGATAACGACTCTGAAGAGGAAAAACTGATCAACTTTCCATCAGCGAGTAAACCAGAAATGCACTTTAAAGCAGTACTAAGTAACTCTTGCCCCTAGAGGCCATAAGCGCAACTGCAGGTGTCTTAGCAAGTTACGATTTTTTTAACTTATTAAATGTCTTGGAGAGTAAATACTACGCTGACAGAAAAGGTGAAGGGAGAGAGGGGTGTTGTACATCCAGTTATACAATGGGAATATTTTTTTCACTCAAACTTGGCTGTAAATACTGTTTAAAGTGGCGCTAGCCCGCAGTTAGCTTTGCCTGTTAGCCGTGATTCTATTAGTGTGTATTGGTTGCTCCGCCCCGGTGGCAGTCAAGTTGCAAGAATGGTTTTCTGGCCAGAGACACCAGGGGGAGATGAAAGACCCTCCAATCATCCCATTAACACTTGTATTACCCCAGAGGGACTATGGAAAGGATTTATTCAGGTAAACACGTTACTTAGTACTGCTTTAATGGGCATGAGAGGCAGGCCTATTAAAGTGCATTTCTAGTCAAAGCATGGATCGAACTAGAGGCTGGCCGATATTTGGGGATTTTAGTTTAGTTTGTTTATTTGAGCAGTATACATTCAGCTCAAAAGGAGTGGGCCGAAGGAAAAAGGCTTATGAGCGATTTTACAATTTCGACTATCAGCCGATCTAGCGCCGAAACTTCCGAGACCGAAAATGATAGACTTCCCATTTTTTGCAATGGAAGGGGAGGTGAGAAACATCGCAATGAAAACTGGTTAGCTTCAAGTTAAACACAAGTTTCACTAAACCTCCGTCAATATGTGCATGTCATTTTGAAGTGCAGAATCTGGAGAATTCAATCGTTGAGTTAGTTTTAACCTCCACTATTGTATGTTTGATCGCCGCGCAAAAGTAACAATAGGCTAATGCTAACGACAACTAATCAAAGCTGCGAAATAAACTGAGTGGATCACCGAAAGTGATAAAATAAAGTTGGCCTGTGCTGGAGCAGCTAAGTATTTGTTTTTACAGGATTATAGACCAGACATTTGGAAAAATCTGTCAAAAATATCGGCATCGACCTTAGAAAAATGCATATCGGTCGGCCTCTAGATCGAACTGTTGACCTTATGGTGATGAGCCAAACACTCTGAGCCACCGTGTCTCAGGAATGTCCCCGTCAAATAAAACAACACTGGGGTCAAACGTCAGCCACTTTAATGACTTTAACCAAACACACTTTTACATCAAAAATAACTATCTACAACCGTGTGAGTGAAAAAGTAGAAAAATATAAAAATATACTAAGGAGTAATTATGTACAGCAGTTTCACAGATCAGAGCAGCTTCAGACGCAGCAGCAAGGGGGCGCCACCGAGGGCGACTGGAGATTCAGAAGAACATCCTGCAACAACAAGGACAACAGATCGATATATTAGTTACAAACGTTTGCTCAAATCCGGCCCTCCAGCACAGAACCTCTGGCCCCCCAAGATAATTTATGCACATAAGAGATCGCATAGCCTTGTCAAAGTATTGTTCTTTATTTGTCAGCACCATTTCCATTGTGTGATTCTCATAGAAGACATTAACCTCTTAACCGCGTACTCCCCCACTTTAATTAAGCACATTTTCTCCAGTTCGGCTTTACCCAAATCTAAAAGCTTCTCGAGCAACAGTGTAATGCCTCATTCAAAAACTAAGAAAACTGATAACTTTTTTGTTGCTGGGTTTTGGTCACATATTTCAAGCATTTTTTTTCATGTTTTATCGAATGTGTTTTAGCTCTTTTGTGGCTTTTTCATCTTTGTTATTTTGACACATGACAATAAAGCGCCTAAAAACCCATGACAATAAAGCGCCTAAAAAAACAAAGCGCCCAAAAAACATGACAATAAAGCGCCTAAAAAACTATGACAATAAAGCGCCCAAAAACATGACAATAAAGCGCCTAAAAAAACAAAGCGCCCAAAAAACATGACAATAAAGCGCCTAAAAAACATGACAATAAAGCGCCTAAAAACCATGACAATAAAGCGGCTAAAAAACATGACAATAAAGCGGCTAAAAAAACATGACAATAAAGCGCCTAAAAAACCATGACAATAAAGCGCCTAAAAAACATGACAATAAAGCGCCTAAAAAACCATGACAATAAAGCGCCCAAAAACATGACAATAAAGCGCCTAAAAAACATGACAATAAAGCGCCTAAAAAACCATGACAATAAAGCGCCAAAAAACATGACAATAAAGCGCTAAAAAACCATGACAATAAAGCGCCTAAAAAACCATGACAATAAAGCGGCTAAAACAACATGACAATAAAGCGGCTAAAAAACCATGACAATAAAGCGCCTAAAAAACATGACAATAAAGCGGCTAAAACAACATGACAATAAAGCGGCTAAAAAACATGACAATAAAGCGCCTAAAAAACATGACAATAAAGCGGCTAAAAAACCATGACAATAAAGCGGCTAAAAAAACATGACAATAAAGCGGCTAAAAAACATGACAATAAAGCGCCTAAAAAAACATGACAATAAAGCGGCTAAAACAACATGACAATAAAGCGGCTAAAAAACCATGACAATAAAGCGCCTAAAAAACATGACAATAAAGCGCTAAAAAAAAAAAAAAAACATGACAATAAAGCGCTAAAAAACCATGACAATAAAGCGGCCTAAAACAACATGACAATAAAGCGGCTAAAACAACATGACAATAAAGCGCCTAAAAAACCATGACAATAAAGCGCCTAAAAAACATGACATAAAGCGCTAAAAAACATGACAATAAAGCGGCTAAAAAACATGACAATAAAGCGCCTAAAAAACATGACAATAAAGCGCTAAAAAAACATGACAATAAAGCGCCTAAAAAACATGACAATAAAGCGGCTAAAACATGACAATAAAGCAAAAAAATGACAAAAGCCCTAAAAAACATGACAATAAAGCGCTAAAAAAACATGACAATAAAGCGCTAAAAAAAACAAAAAGCGCTAAAAACATGACAATAAAGCGGCTAAAAAAACATGACATAAGCAGCTAAAAAAACATGACAAAGCACCTAAAAAACATGACAATAAAGCGGCCTAAAAAAAACATGACAATAAAGCGGCAAAAAACATGACAATAAAGCGCCAAAAAACATGACAATAGCGCCTAAAAAACATGACAATAAAGCGCCTAAAAAACATGACAATAAAGCGCCTAAAAAACATGACAATAAAGCGCCTAAAAACCATGACAATAAAGCGCCTAAAAAACCATGACAATAAAGCGCCCAAAAAACATGACAATAAAGCGCCTAAAAACATAAAGCCCCAAAAACATGACAATAAACAAAAACATGACAATAAAGCACCTAAAAAAAACATGACAATAAAGCGCCTAAAAAACATGACAAAAGCGCTAAAAAAAAAAAAGCGCCTAAAAACATGACAATAAAGCGCCTAAAAAACATGACAATAAAGCGGCTAAAAAAACATGACAATAAAGCGCCTAAAAAACATGACAATAAAGCGCCTAAAAAACATGACAATAAAGCGCCTAAAAAACATGACAATAAAGCGGCTAAAAAAACATGACAATAAAGCGCCACCTAAAAACATGACAATAAAGCGCCTAAAAAACATGACAATAAAGCGCCTAAAAACCATGACAATAAAGCGCTAAAAAAAGAAATAAAGAAAAAACATAAAGCGGCTTAAAAAGAAAAAAACATGACGTAAAGCACGCTAAAAAAACATGACAAAAGCACCTAAAAAACATGACAATAAAGCGGCCTAAAAAACATGACAATAAAGCGCCTAAAAAACATGACAATAAAGCGCCTAAAAAAACATGCCCTGACCAATAAAGCGCCTAAAAAACCTACAATAAAGCGCCTAAAAAACATTGACAAATAAAGCGCCTTCTAAAAACATGACAATAAAACGGCTAAAAAAAACATGACAAATAAAGCGCCTAAAAAACCATGACAATAAAGCGACCTAAAAAACCATGACAATAAACGGGCTAAAAAAAAACATGACAAAGCACCTAAAAAACATGACAAATAAAGTGCCTAAAACATTGACAATTAAAGCCGCCCTAAAAACCATGACAATTAAAGCGCCTAAAAAAACATTTTACAATAAAAGCGCCTTAAAAAAAAACATACAATAGAAGCGGCTAAAAAAACGATGACAATAAAGCAGCTAAAAAAACATGACAAAGCACCTAAAAAACATGACAATGTAAAGCGGCTAAAAAACATGACAATAAAGCGGCTAAAAAAACATGACAATAAAGCGCCAAAAAAAATGACAAATAAAGCGCCTAAAAAACCATGACAATAAAGCGCCTAAAAGACCATGACAATAAAAGCGCCCTAAAAAACACAATGGACAATAAAGCGCCTAAAAAACATGCAATAAGCTAAACAACTAAAGCGCCTAAAAAAAACCATGACAATAAAGCCGCCCAAAAAACATGACATAAAGCGCCTAAAAAAAGACAATAAAGCGCCTAAAAAACATGACAATAAAGCGCCTAAAACAAACATGACAATTAAAGCGGCCTAAAAAACATGACAATAAAGCGCCTAAAAAACATGACAATAAAGCGGCTAAAAAAAACATGACAATAAAGCGCCTAAAAAACATGACAATAAAGCGCCTAAAAAACATGACAATAAAGCGCCTAAAAAAACATGAACATAAAGCGCCTAAAAACATGAAAAAAGCGGCCTAAAAAACATGACAATAAAGCGGCCTAAAAAACATGACAAAGCACCTAAAAAACATGACAATAAAGCCCTAAAAAACATGACAATAAAGCGCCTAAAAAAACATGACAATAAAGCGCCTAAAAACACAATGAAAAGCGCCTAAAAACATGACAATAAAGCGCCTAAAAAACATGACAATAAAGCGCCTAAAATAAACCCATGACAATAAAGCGGCCTAAAAAAACATGACAATAAAGCGCCTAAAAAACATGACAATAAAAGCGCTAAAAAAACATGACAATAAGCGCCATAAAAAAACATGACAAATAAAGCGCCTAAAAAACCATGACAATAAAGCGCCTAAAAAACATGACAATAAAGCACCCTAAAAAAACCATGACAATAAAGCGCCTAAAACATGACAATAAAGCGCCTAACAACATGACAATAAAGCGTAAAAACCATGACAATAAAGCGCCTAAAAACATGACAATAAAGCGCCTAAAAACATGACAATAAAGCGGCTAAAAAACATGACAATAAAGCGCCTAAAAAACATGACAATAAAGCGCCTAAAAAACATGACAATAAAGCGCCTAAAAAACATGACAATAAAGCGCCTAAAAAACATGACAATAAAGCGCCTAAAAACAGAAATAAAGCGCCTAAAAAAATGACAATAAAGCGCCTAACATACAATAAAGCGCAAAACTGACAATAAAAAAAAAAAACAAAAAGCGCCTAAAAAAACATGACAATAAAGCGCCTAAAAAACATGACAATAAAGCACCTAAAACAACATGACAATAAAGCGCCTAAAAACATGACAATAAAGCACCTAAAACAACATGACAATAAAGCGCCTAAAAAAACATGACAATAAAGCGCCTAAAAACATGACAATAAAGCGCCTAAAACAACATGACAATAAAGCGCCTAAAACAACATGACAATAAAGCGCCTTAAAAAACACGACAATAAAGCGCCTAAAAACATTGACAATTTAAAGCCGCCAAAAAAAACATGACAATAAAGCGCCTAAAAAACGATGACAAATAAAGCCGCCCTAAAAAAACATTGACAATAAAAGCGCCTAAAAAACATGACAATAAAGCGCCTAAAACAGTACAATAAAGCGCCAAAAACATGACAATACAGGCTAAAAAACATGACAATAAAGCGCCTAAAAAACCATGACAATAAGCGCCAAAAACATGGACAATAAAGCGCTAAAAAAAAACATGACAATTAAAGCGCCTAAAAACAACATGACAATAAAGCCGCCTTTAAAAAATTGACAATAAAGCGGCTAAAAAAACCATGACAATAAAGCGCCTAAAAAAACATGACGAATAAAGCGCCTTAAAAACATGACACCAATAAAGCGCCTAAAAACATGACAAATAAACGGCTAAAAAACATGACAATAACAGCGCCTAAAAACATGACAATTAAAGAGCCTAAAAATGACAATTAAAGCGCCTAAAAACATGGACAATAAAGCACCTAAAAACATGACAATAAAGCCACCTAAAAACCATGACAATAAAGCGCCTAAAAAACATGACAATAAACGGCCTAAAAAACCATGGACAATAAAGCGCCGCTAAAAAACCATGACAATAAAGCGCCAAAAAACATGACATAAAGCGCCAAAAACATGACAAATAAAGCGGCGCTAAAAAAACATGACAATAAAGCCCAAAAAAACATGACAATAAACGCCTAAAAACATGACCAATAAAGCGCCTAAAAACATGACAATAAAGCACCTAAAAAACATGACAATAAAGCGCCTAAAAACATGACATAAAGCACCTAAAAACATGACAATTAAAAGCGCCTAAAAAGCATGACAATAAAGCACCTAAAAACATGAACAATAAAGCGCCTAAAAAACATGACAATTAAAGCGCCTAAAACAACATGACAATAAACGCCTAAAACAACACGACAATAAAGCGCCTAAAAACATGACAATAAAGCGGCCTAAAAAAAAACATGACAATAAAGCGGCCTAAAAAAACATGACAATAAAGCGCCTAAAAAAACATGACAATAAAACACCTAAAACAACATGACAAATAAAGCGCCTAAAAAAATGGACAATAAAGCGCCTTTAAAAAAACATGACAATGAAAGCGCCTAAAAAAAACATGACAATAAAAGCGCCTAAAACAACATGACAATAAAGCGCCTAAACAAACAATCGACAATTAAAGCGCCTAAAAACATGACAATAAAGCGGCGCTAAAAAAACCATGACAAAAAGCGCCTAAAAAACATTGACAATAAGCGCCTAAAAAAACATGACAAATTAAAGCACCTAAAACAACATGACAATAAAGCGCCCTAAAAAAACATTGAACAATAAAGCGCCTAAAAAAAAACATTTGGGACAGATAAAGCGCCTAAAAAAAACATGACAATAAAAGCACCTAAAACAACATGACAATAAAAGCGCCTAAAAAAACATGACAATAAAGCGCCTAAAAACAACATGACAATAAAGCGCCTAAAACAACATGACAATAAAGCGCTAAAACGATTGACAATACAAAGCGCGCAAAAAAACATGACAATAAAGCGCCTAAAAACATGAACAATTAAACGCCGAAAAAACATGACAATAAAGCGCCTAAAAAAAACATGACAATAAAGCGCCTAAAAAAACATGACAATAAGCGCCTAAAAAACATTACAATAAAGCGGCTAAAAAACCCATGACAATAAAGCGCCTAAAAAACATGACAATAAAGCTGGTCCTAAAAAAACATGACAATAAAGCACTAAAAAAACATGACAATAAAGCGCCTAAAAACATGACAAGAAAGCGCCAAAAACCATGACAATAAGCGCCTAAAAAACCATGACAATTAAAAGCGCCTAAAAAAAACATGACAATAAAGCGCCGTAAAAAACCGAACAATAAAGCGCCTTAAAAAACATGACAATAAAGCGCCTAAAAACATGACAATAAAAGCGGCCTAAAAAAACATGACAATAAAGCGCCTAAAAAAAACCATGACACATAAAGCACCTAAAAAACATACAAAAAGCGCCTAAAAACTGGACAATAAAGCGCCTAAAAACATTGACAATAAAAGCGCCTAAAAAACATGAACAATTAAAGCGCCTAAAAACATTGACAGCGCCAAAACATTGACAATAAAGCGGCTAAAAACATGACAATAAAGCGGCCTAAAAACATGACAAAGCGCCTAAAAAACATGAACATAAAGCGGCTAAAACAACATGACAATAAAGCGGCTAAAACCATGACAAATAAAGCGCCATAAAAAACCATGACAATAAAGCGTACAACATTGATAATAACGCTCCTAAAAACATGACAATTAAAGCGCCTAAAACATGAACAATAACGCGCCTAAAAAACATGACAATAAAGCGCCTAAAAAAACATGACAAAAAGCGCCTAAAAAACATGACAATACGCGCCTAAAAAAATGGACAATAAAGCCGCCTAAAACATGACAAGCGCCTAAAAAACATGACAATAAAACGGCCTAAAAACATGACAATAAAGCGCCTAAAAAACATGACAATAACGCGCCTAAAAAACATGCAATTAAATGCGCCTAAAAACATGACAATAACGCGCCTAAAAACATGACAAAAAGCGCCTAAACATGACAATTTAAGCGCCTAAAACATGGACAATAACGCGCCTAAAAACATGACAATAAAGCGCCTAAAAAACAGACAATAAAGCGGCTTAAAACCATGACAATTAAAGCGCCTAAAAACATGACAATAACGGCCTAAAAAACATGACAATAAAGCTCCTAAAAAAACATGACCAAGCGCCTAAAAAACATTGACAATAAAGCGGCTAAAAAACATGACAATAAAGCGCCTAAAAAACTACAATAACGCGCCTAAAAAAATGACAATAAAGCGCCTAAAAACATGACAATAACGCGCCTAAAAAACATTGACAATTAAAGCGCCTAAAAACATGACATAAAAGCGCCTAAAACCATGACAATAACGCGCCTAAAAACATGGACAATAAAGCGCCTAAAAAAATGACAATAAAGCGGCTAAAAACATGACAATAAAGCGCCTAAAAACATGACAATAACGCGCCTAAAAAAAACATGACCAATAAACGCCTAAAAAACATGACAATAACGCGCCTTAAAAACATTGAACAATAAAGCGGCCTAAAAAAACATGACAATAACGCGCCTAAAAACATGACAATTAAGCGCCTAAAAACATGACAACTAACGCGGCTTAAAAAACCATGACAATAAAGGCCTAAAAAACATGGACAATAACGCGCCTAAAAACATGACAATAAAGCGCCTAAAAACATTGACAATAACGCGCCTAAAAACATGACAATAAAGCGCCTAAAAAACTGACAATAAACTCCGCCTAAAAACATACAATAAAGCGCCAAAAACATGACAATAAAGCGGCTAAAAAACCTGACAATAAAGCGCCTAAAAAACATGACAATAAAGCGCCTAAAAAACAGAACAATTAAAAGCACCTAAAAACATTGACAATAAAGCGCCTAAAAAACATGACAATAAACGCCTAAAAACATTGACAATTAAAGCGACCTAAAAAACATGACAATAAAGCGCCTAAAAAACATGACAATAAAGCGGTAAAAAACGCTGACAATAAAGCGCCTAAAAAAACATGACAATAAAGCCCGCCTAAAAAAACATGACCAATAAAAGCACCTAAAAAACATGACAATAAAGCGCCTAAAAAATCATGACAATAAAAGCGCCTAAACACGTTAACAATAAAAGCGCCCTAAAAAAAACATGACAATAAAGCGCCTAAAAAAAACATGACAATTAAAGCGCCTAAAAACATGACAAATAAGCGCCTAAAAACATGACATAAAGCAGCCTCCTTAAAAAACATGACAATAAAGCGCCTAAAAAACATGACAATAAAGCACCTAAAAAACATGACAATAAGCGCCCCTAAAAACATCACAAGGAACGCGCCTAAAAACATGACAAATAAAGCGCCTAAAAACATGACCAATAAAAGCGCCTAACCTAAAAAACATGACAATAAAGCGCCCTAAAAAAACATTGACAATAAAGCACCTAAGAAACATGACAATAAAGCGCCTAAAAACATGACAAATTAAAGCGCGCTAAAAAACATGACAATAAAAGCGCCTAAAAACATGACAATAAAAGCGCCTAAAAACATGACAATAAAGCACCTAAAAAACATTGACAATAAAGCGCCTAAAAAACATGACAAATTAAAGCGCCTAAAAAAAACATACAATAAAAGCACCTAAAAACATTTGACAATAAAGGCCCTAAAAAACATGACAATAAGCGCCTAAAAACATGACAAATAAGAGCGCCTAAAAACGATGGACAATAAAGCGCCTAAAACATGACAATAAAGCGGCTAAAAAACATGAACAATAAAGCGCCCTAAACATGACAATAACGCGCCTAAAAACATGACAATAAAGCGCCTAAAAAAACATGACAAAGCACCTGAAAAAACATGACAATAAAGCGCCTAAAAACCATTTTGACAATAACGCGCCTAAAAACATGGACAATAAAGCCGCCTAAAAAAATGACAATTAAAAGGCCTAAAAACATGACAATAACGCGCCTAAAAACTGACAATAAGCGCCTAAAAACATGACAATAAAGCGCCTAAAAACATGACAATAAAGCGCCTAAAAACATTGACAATAACGCGCCTTGAAAAAACATTGACAATAAAGCGCCTAAAAACATACAATAAAGCGCCTAAAAAAACATGACAGATTAACGCGCCTAAAACATGACAAAAAGCGCCTAAAAACAGACAATAAACGCGCCCTAAAAAAAACATGACAATAAAGCGCCTAAAAAGCATACAAAACGCGCCTTAAAAACATGACAATAAAGCGCCTAAAAAACATGACAAAAAGCGTCTAAAAACAATGACCAAATAAGCGCTAAAAAACATTGACAATAACGGCCTAAAACATGACAATAAAGCGCCTAAAAACATGACAATAACGCCGCCTAAAAACATGACAAATAAAGCGCCTAAAACAGGACAATAAAGCGCCTAAAAAAAGCATGACAATAAAAGCACCTAAAAACAGACAATTAAAGCGCCTAAAACATGACAATAAAGCGCCTAAAAACATGACAATAAAAGCGCCTAAAAACATGACAATAAAGCGCTAAAAACATGACAATAAAGCGCTGAAAAAACATGACAATAAAGCGCCTAAAAAACATGACAATAACGCGGCTAAAAACGATGACAATAAAGCGCCCTAAAAAACATTGCACCAATAACGCGCCTAAACATGACCAATTAACAGCGCCTAAAAACATGACAATAACGCGCCTTAAAAACCATGACAATAAAGCGCCTAAAAAACATGACAATAACGCGCCTAAAACATGGACAATTAAAGCGCCCTAAAATCATACAATTTTAAAGCGGCTAAAAAACCATGACAATGTATAAAGCGCTACAAAAACATGACAATAAAGCGCCTAAAAAACATTGACAATAAGCAACCTAAAAACATGACAATAAAAGCGCCTAAAAAACATGACAATAAAGCGCCTAAAAACATGACAATAAACGCCTAAAAACATGACAATAAAGCGCCTAAAACATGACAATAAAAGCGGCTAAAAAACCCATGACAATAAAGCGCCTAAAAAAACAGACAATAAAGCGCCTAAAAAACATGACAATAAACGCACCTAAAAAACATGACAATAAAGCGCCTAAAAAACATGACAATAAAGCGCCTAAAAAACATAACAATTAAAGCGCCTTAAAAAACATGACAATTAAAGCGCCTAAAAAAACATGACAATTTAAAATGCGCCTTAAAAACATGACAATAAAGCGCCTTAAAAACATGACAATAAAGCACCTGAAAAAACGATGACAATAAAGCGCCTAAAAAAATTTGACAAAAGCACCGTAAAACATGACAATAAGCGCCTAAAAACATCACAATAAAAAAGCGCCTAAAAACATGACAATAAAAGCGCCTTAAAAACATGACAATAAAGCGCCTAAAAAACATGCAATAAACGCCTAAAAAACAGACAATAAAGCACCTAAAAACATGACAATAAAGCGCCTAAAACATCGACCAATAAAGCGCCTAAAAAACGATGACAATAAAGCGCCTAAAAAACATGACACAAAAGCGCCTAAAAACATGACAATAAAAGCACCTAAAAACATGACAATAAAGCGCTAAAAAACATTGACAATAAAGCGCCTAAAAAACATGACAATAAAGCACCTAAAACAATGACATAAAAGCGCCTAAAAAACATGACAATAAAGCGCCCTAAAAAAACATGACAATAAAGCGCCTTAAAAAAACATACAATTAAAGCGCCAAAAACATGCAATAACGCGCCTAAAAAAACATGACAATTAAAGCGCCTTAAAAACACTGACAATAAAGCGCCTAAAAAAAACATACAATTAAAGCGGCTAAAAACATGACAATAAAGCCGCCTAAAAACATTTGACATAACGCGCCCTAAAAACCATGACAATAAAGCGCCTAAAAAACATGACAAAGCACCTAAAAAACAATGACATAAAGCGCCTAAAAACATGACAATAACGCGCCTAAAAACCATGACAATAAAGCGACCTAAAAAACATGACAATAATAGCGCCTAAAAACATACAATAAGCGCGCCTAAAAACATGACAATAACGCCTAAAAACATGGACAATAAGCGCCTAAAAACATGACATAACCCGCCTAAAAAAACATGACAATAAAGCGCCTAAAAAACATTGACAATAAAGCGCCTAAAAACATGACAATAACGCGCCTAAAAAAACATGACAATAAAGCGCCTAAAAAACATGACAATAAAGCGCCTAAAAACATGACCAATTAAAACGCCCTAAAAAACATGACAATAAACGCCTAAAAACATGACAATAAAGCGCCCCTAAAAAACATGACAATTAAAGCGCCAAAAACATGAATAATACATGACAATAAAGCACCTAAAAAACATGACAATAAGCGCCTAAAAACATGACAATAAAGCGCCTAAAAAACATGACAATAAAGCGCCCTAAAACATGACAATAAAGCGCCCTAAAAACATACAATAAAGCGCCTAAAAAACATGACAATAAACGGCCTAAAAACATGACAATAAAAGCGCCTAAAACATGAAATAAGCGCCTAAAAACATGACAATAAAGCGCCTTAAAAACATGACAATAAAGCGCTAAAAAACATGACAATAAAGCGCCTAAAAAACATGACAATAAAGCGCCTAAAAACATGACAATAAAGCACTAAAAACATGACAATAAAGCGCCTAAAAAAACATGACAAAAAGGCCTAAAAACATACAATAAAGCGCCTAAAAAACATGACCATAAAGCGCCTAAAAACATGACAAAAGCCTAAAAAACATGACAAAAAGCGCCTAAAAAAACATGACAAAAAGCGCCTAAAAAAACATGACAATAAAGCACTAAAACATGACAATAAAGCGCCCTAAAAACATGACAATAAAGCGCCTAAAAAACATAACAATAAAGCGCCTAAAAAACATGACAATAAAGCGCCTAAAAACATGACAATAAAGCGCCTAAAAACATGACAATAAAGCGCCTAAAAACATGACAATAAAGCACCTAAAAACATGACAATAAAGCGCCAAAAACATACAATAAAGCACCTAAAAAAAACATGACAATAAAGCGCCTAAAAAATCACAATAAAGCCAAAAACATCACAATAAAGCGCCTAAAAACATGATTGTACGTATTAAAAAAAGTGACATAAATGCCGTGATAATGCGACCAAAAAGTTATGATCAGTTTTTTTTTTACCTTTACCCAGGATAAAACTAGGCTGTTTTAGATTTGGGTAAAGCTGGATTAAATGTGCTGGGTTAAAGCGGGGTAACATGTTAATGGATCAGTGGCGCTCTAACCTGTAGATGTTTGGGTCCAGGAGCACGGCTGTATCCGTGGGCAGTTTGGACAGATGAACCACGCGGGTTTTCTGCTGCAGCCGCTCGCTCTCGCTCACCCACACGTCCGGCAGACTGCGGGAAATACACATAGCAACACATCATTGTTATGGCACCAAACACATCACTAAATCCTAATCCACTGAGACAAACCAAACTAAAATAAGCATTGTTTCCCTGGTTTTGGTGTAATGGAATGTATGGATATGCTGAAGTCACACAGAGACTCCTCATTGGTCACGTTCACTCGCACGCGTGTTGGAGAAGTTACTTTGATATTATAATAGATTCTACATTAGAGGTTATAGTTTTGTCTGAATGAGAGTCGTCTGTCACTTAAGTTCTGTGGATATTTGCTGATATGTGGTTAATTACTTCTCTTAGTCTGACAAGCAGCAGTTATATCCGATAGTACAACACGGTGTGCAACAGCCCCACTAGAGTTTAGAGGCGATATTGAAACAAACGCATATCTCATGTCGCGATTTTAATTTTTCTCATTCAGATCTCCCATGGACATTTCCAACTACTGCACACATGGTTGGTCTGGAACAGAAGAGACTCACATGTCCTCAGGGCTCCAGTGTAGCAGGACTTTGACTTTACCCGAGTCCTCTCTCCTCCGGGCGATCACCTGCCAAACAAAGGGCACACATGAGGAGGAGGATTTCACTTTACTGAGCTATATTCGAAGGTAAAACCTAAAACACTTTGGCGTATGAGGTGGTACCGTGCTGTGGAAGACCACGCTGTGCCCGCTGCCCAGGCTCTCGATGTGGGTGGCCAGGTTCAGGCAGATGGCCCTGTGGCGGATGGCGTCCATGGTCTGAGCGTCAAAGAAGTCGTGAGGCCGCGCTGTGGGGAGAGAGGGAACTTTGGGCAAAATCTGGTTACAAACATGAACGGAAAAGAAGCCGAAGCCAATACATACTCAAGAGTAATGTTACTGTACAGCCCGAGGTGGCCAGGCCCTTTATTAAGCTGAACTACTTCCTTTTGTTTTTCATATTAAGTAGTCATGTGAGCTCTCGTTACAGCTGTTTGACTCAATTCTACCAGTCTGACTCTACTCTAAAGACACATGAAGCTCTGCAAAGGTAAGTCTTTCCTCACAATAATGATGTTTTAGCAGGAGCAGACCCTCAGAGCCGTGGGAACAAGATTGCCCCCTACAAAACATTTTGTGTGCTTATTTCCTATTTAATATTTTAATTAGGGCCGGGACTTTTTTCGATTAATTGCGATTAATTAATTACATGAGGTTTAGTGCGATTAAAAATATTAATGGAAATTAATCACACTTTGCTTTCCACACTTCAGTTTCCTTTTTTCCTGCAGACGCACAATTAATGGCAATATTGCACTGGTCCGTTGGACTTGGTTGAACAAAAATAAACAATATTTTGTTGCTTAAGCTTATGTATTCAGTCATTATTCAATGGTATACTAAAAGCTGCAGTGCCCTGGGTTCCCACGGCCTTACGGACCTCCTCAGTGCGAGGATATATAGCATGTGCCGCGTTAGGGCTGGGCGATATATCGGTATTTAAGATATATCGATATATTTTTAAATGAGATATGGAATTAGACCATATCGTGTATATCAGGATATTTCAAATTCAGATGAGTTATTAAGTTAACAAAAAGAAACAGGTAATCTCAAGCTGATTTAATAAAAGTTTATCTTAAACTGAGCACTTTATTTTGTTATCTCTCTATATATAAATGCTGCCCTCAGAAAAAGAGTGACCTATTTTATTTTATAAGATATTTTTATATAAGATATTTATTTATTTAAATGTGCACCTTACAGAGCTTTGTTTATGTTTATATTTATAGTGAGTTTTCAACAAAACTACTCGTATTTGTCTTTGATTATGACTTAACATTTAACTTCACAGCTCTCACTTTGCGGAAAAAATATCGGGATATATATCGTATATCGATATTCAACCTAAATATATCGGGATATGACTTTTGGTCCATATCGCCCAGCCCTATGCCGCGTTAGCATGGGCCATGTTAGCATTAGCTGCATTAGCATTAGCCATGATAGCAGCGTTAGCATTAGCGAATGTGTTGCGATTAACCAATTTATTATTATGGAATCATCACTGCTCTACAGAGATGGTTTGGCCTTACAGCATGACC
Organism: Neogobius melanostomus; assembly: GCA_007210695.1. NCBI lineage: Eukaryota > Metazoa > Chordata > Actinopteri > Gobiiformes > Gobiidae > Neogobius > Neogobius melanostomus. Next base: position 326,271 of record VHKM01000420.1, read on the forward strand.
CGATATGATAACGTGAGATGCTTTTAGACGGTGATTCACACAAACATTTACTCATTTACACCTGTCCCAAACATGTCCCAACTTCTGACCGTGCACACTTGTTTGAGTAGAGCTGGGCAGTGACCGAACACGTATTTCAGAAATGAAGAATTATAAAGCATTTCTCTTAATGTTGTGAATTTGCAGGCCAGTTTGTTAGCATTTCCTTAACAGTGACCCTGAAAAGTGACTCTGCAAATTGTGAAAACTGTTTATAAAGAATTTGAAAGCTAAGACCTACAACACAGTTTTTGTTTTGTTCTGTTGTCGCTGCATCTTTGTTACTTTGTCATTTTCTTTTAAATTTGGGTAAAGCCAAACTGGAGAAAATATGCTTGGTTTTACCCATTCCCGCTTCCATTTGTTGTAAACAAGACATCATGTACTGGGCCTTTAATGGTTTTATCACGTGTCGTTCAAACTGCCGCCGACAGTTTTGTAAAAGAGCATATGTTTAAGTAACTCACGCAGAGAGCGGCGCTGTCTGCTGCGGGCCTTCCTCTTCTTCAGCCCGGCCTTAGAGGGAGACTCGTCTTTGCCCCGGCTGTGCCCGGGAACCCTGCTGGAGCTGTGGGTGAAGTGGGTCGGCACATGTCGGGCCAGTCCACCTTGAGAGGAGAATGTGGCAGTGCACCCTCCCACCAGGCACTGCACACAGAGAACACAATACACAAACATGTTACAGAGCAGAGAATACAATACTGTTACAGCACAATATAATACACAAACATGTTACAGATCATCTTTAGATCGAACTGGTCCCAGGCAGACCGCTGCGAAACCAAATGCAGCTTGGAACAGCTTTTTGTGGGTCAGATCTAATGGTGCTAAACATCATCATATAAAGGTGTTAATGATGGAGAAACCACAGAAGAAGAACTTTATTTATATAACGCCTTTCACAGACTCCGTCACAAAGCGCTTCACATGAGACAATTTACATACACATAATAATGATAATTAATGATAATTAAACCCAAATTAAATTATATTGAGGATGGTAATGACAACTGGGAAGTAGCAAGATCTCAGAGTATAATATGTATTAATGAACCTTTATAACATAAAAGTAGCACATTCTTTTGTTCTTTATTTTGCTGTTGTTTTGTTTATTCTTCTTCATCATTTATTGTTACTTTGCCCTATGTTCCTTTGTTTATGATTTGTTACCTTGTAAATATTAAATGTAATGTTATTATTTTTATTTTGGGGTGGGCGCTTATAAGCCTTTGGCTTCAGCCCACTCCCTTTGAGCAGGTTAACTGCTCAAACAAATAAATAAACTAAACTAAACTAAACTAAACTAAACACACAATACTCGGTGGCGTTCAGGTTCCCCTGGGGGAGACTCACAGAAACACTGTCACGACTGCACACATCTGTACATGTTTTTAATGGTAGGGGAGACCGGCGGAAACCTACGCAGACACGGGCTGATCTGGAAAAATGCACGTGAACGCAGCTCAACTTAAGTTTAAGTTTAGTTTGAGCCGTTTTCCTTTGAGAAACAAAATTGCGAGTGAAATTCCCAACATCAGTGCTAGCAAAACGTAAACTTACGTGATATTTTTTTAAACTCACAACCTCTATTGTTTTGTTTTCGAGATGCTAACAACACATTTAAATGATTAGCTGAGCTAAGTGCTAATCAGTGATAAAAGACTGTTTTTATTTGATGTAAAAATTGTCCAAATCCATGAGCCGTTGGCTAAACCTACTTCTGTGATTGAGTTCCTTCGGTCATAAAATAATAATAATAATAATGCATTGTTTTTATATAGCACTTTTCTGGACACTCAAAGATGCTTTATTATGCAATATTTATTCAGTCCATACTTGGTGGGGTAAGCTGCTGTTGTAGCCACAGCTGCCCTGGGGTAGACTGACAGAAGCAAGACGACCAGTCTGCGCCATCGATCCCTCCGACCACCACCAAACACTTACTCACTACATTCACCCAGGCTTCCTGGTGTTGATGATGTATTTGTGCCCTCAATTTAAAGATGGTCAGACGCCATATGCAAGTGCCATGGACTTACCGGGCCGTATTCTAAAGTGTTACCATAGTGATTATTATTATTGTATTATACAATATTAGGCCTAGTCTAGACTCGGCTCGGTTTAATGTGCCCTGTTTAATTATTTGTCAGATGTTTGGATGAACAGACTAAATGTGTTTCTAAAGTGCAGTAACGGGACTCGCATTAACATTTTCCATTCTGTTTATTTCCCTGAAGCAGAGGAGCCTTTGTTTTTCTCTTCACCATCTACACGTCAGACTTCACATACAACACGGACAGCTGTCATCTGTAGAAGTTCTCCGACGACTCCGCCATCGTGGGCTGTGCCTCTGACGGAAACGAACTGAAATACCGGTCGGTGATCATAGACTTTGTGGACTGGTGTGAGCACAACCACCTGTGCTTGAACACCAGTAAGACGAAGGAGATGGTGATCGACTTCAGGAGGAAGTCACTACCGCACACACCGCTGAACATCCAGGGGGAGGACATCGAGGAGGTGGACAGTTTCAAGTACCGGGGTGTTCACCTCAACAATAAACTGGACGCCCTGTACAAGAAGGGCCAAAGTGGCCTCCACCTTCTGAGGAGACTGAGGTCCATCGAAGTGAGCGGCCTCTGCTCAGGACTTTTTATGACTCTGTGGTAGCCTCTGCTCTTCACTACGCTGCCATGTGCTGGGCCCCAGGCGGCACAGAGCGGGACAAGAACAGACTGACAAGCTGGTCAGGAGGGCCAGCTCTGTCCCGGGCTGCCCCCTGGACTCTGTGGAGGAGGTGAGGGACAGGAGGTTATTAGCCATGTTCACCTCCATCATGGACAACACCTCCCACCAGTACTGTCGCAAGGGCTGTGCGAACTGTGCAACCGCACAGGGCCTCGCGCCACTAGAGGGCCTTGCAATCCTGCTGTTTTTTTGGGGGTTTTTCTCCCAGACTCATTGTGCAGAAAGCATTGGTTAAAATAATCCAAGAGCTAGATGTCCCCACTCATTTCACCTGTATTTACTATAGAGCCTACAAAACAGGGGCGGCACCAGGGGGGGGCCAAGATTGCCAAAGCACCCCCAAAGATTTTGCCCACTAACTCAAAGAAGCACTCAAAGAAACATTCCTTGAACATTTAACATGAAAAGGAGTGAGTAGGACAGGTTTAATTCTAACTAAAGGTACAGGGCAATGTCCGAGTAATAAATAAATAAAGTCTGCTCTAACTTTATTCTATATTCTTTATTTTTGATCACTCGCATTTATTGTATACCCTTACTTACATTGTATATACAGTAAGATACCCCTACTTACTATGTTATTGATGCACATTTCCTGCCTTTTATTGCACATCCTGAGTGTTTTTCTGAGAGCTGATTTAACAAGTGAATTTCTCCATTGTGAGATCAATAAAGGATTATCTTATCTTTACTTCTTGGGCCAGTTGTGGAGGCCGTTTGTGAACATTTGGACAAAACTTATTGTGAATTATGTAATTTGCTCCTTGACTTGGACATTTACAGCGAAGGATTATCTCGCATTTTGCCACAACTTTCCGATGGCGGGATTTGCATGTAGAATGTGCATCAGCAGCATCTTTTAGATTCAGACAGTGGTGACCCTCCGCTGTTAGAGGAGTTAGAGGAGCCTTACCTTGAAGGGTTTGTCTCCGCTGTGGCTGAGCATGTGCCTCTGCAGCCAGCTCTGACTCGTGGACGGAGTGTTGTAGACTTTACAGCCTTTCCACAGGCACACAAACACCTGCAGAGAAACCAGGAGGAAACACGGGTCAGAACTATAGACAGGCTCACAAACACCTGCAGAGAAACCAAACATTTCACATCGTCCACTCCGCCTCTCCACGATAAAACACCGATCAACTCAAATGTTCAGCTCTGTCAGCGCCGGCTGGATCAAACTCCACAGCTCAGAGTATTTAATGTTTGAAAGAAAATCCCTCCATCAACCGGAATGGCGGGCTTTGATTGAATCTTTCTCCACTTTATGCTAATCTCATTTGCAGCCAGCCGACAGGGCGTTGTCATGCCAATCAGGCGGCACCTCAGCCAACGACACATCAGGCAGGTAATTAGCAGTGATCAGCTGAGAACAGGGCAGGGCGGACCGAAACTCTGGGGTGAGCAGGTCGTTAGAGACGCTCTACTTCAAAGGTGCTGCTTACACACAGGTGAGAGTAGCTGTGATTAGAGGGGAGGAGCCGGGCCAAGCTCAACTCCTCCCTGTGGTCTTTATCTGGACTGCAGGCTGAACTGAACCTCATGCTCCATCCGAAACCAGTAAATTGGTAAGAGGTCTTACGCCAAACCGGATGTGCGACAGCGTCCGCCATGACAAGAAGCGTCTGAATTGGGCTGTTGGTTAGGAAGGAGTTAGGGAAAGTGGCCTGTATGCTAACTATCATAGCCACTTTAGCATAGGGACCTCTGATGCTAACTTACTGGCGATTAGGAGCCATGTGCCATCCCATAAGCCACTGCGCCAATCTCCCCACCCCGCTCGCCCCCACCCTCGAGTGATTCATGCTCAACCACTGTTGATTGACAGGTGCAGATTTAATAATAAAAATAATTTAAAAAAAATAAGATTCTGCACAAGCCAAACTTTATAAAAGTGACAAAATACATGTTGTCGTCACCACAGCTCAGTCACATGGTTTTAAAGAGCCTCCTCAGTAAATGGACTAAATGAAGCAGTTTTTGCTTTTGCTTCATTTAGTAGAAACTTAAGCCACATGGCTAATTTGCATACTGTAGCTTTATGAAACCGCTGTTGAGATAAAATAAAGGGAAATGTGAAGGATCATTTGGATGTGTCTTTTCTTTTCGCCTTAAATGTCTTTATTTGGACACTATGTTGTTGTTGGACAATATACAGTAGGGGGCGGTATGCGCTTTTGTTTGGCCTGCACTGAACTTTAAAGAAGAAGAAGAACAGCTGTTGGTGATGTCACTTCCCCTTCCCCTGGGTAAGGACGGTGGAATTGGGCAAATGCTGCTGAAGCTCTAGTTCACTAACTGCATAGAGATCTAACAGTTGACCCCATGAAAGGTTAAGGATTAGTTGCTAGTGTTAGTACTTAGAGGTGACAATTTAATGGTTTCAGATGCAGCATTAGTGTCAATGACGAAGCCTTTTGGATGAGAGGCGAAACGTTCGAGACTTCAACTACAGAGTACAGACGATGACTCAAGAACCTTCATTGAAGATGGACAACTCCTGTGCGACTGAGAGCCTACACAGACATTTTATTACTAATGTAACACTACTATTTCCCACCATTTTGTCCCAGGGGCAGGATTGTTTCAGCTCAAATAAATTATTTTTACCCCACTTTTTCTCATTGCTTCAAATTTTTCCCCTCATACTAATATTTTCCCAATTTACTGCCCCTTTTTTTTTTTTACCTAATTTCTCTCAATTTTCCCCCTATTTAAAAAAAGAAAATTGCCAAATGTTTGCTCCATTTTTCTCAATTTTTTCCCAATGTTTTTCTTATTTTTTACCTGATTTTTTCTCATTTTCACAATTTTTTATGTGAAAATTTGTATTCTAAGATCCCAATTACCCCCATTTTCCCACATGTATTGACATTGCAGATGAGCCCACTATTGTAAATGTGCCGATCTTCCACACATTATTGTTCTGTTTTCTGGTTCTAGACGACACATATTTTAGTATCGGAAAGAGTATCGGAAAGAGATATCGTTAAAGCACTGGTATCGAAACGTAACGGTCCCCAGCCCTAAAAGTGAAGTGTGTGTGTGTGTGTGTGTGTCAGCTCTCACCCCTCCGGTCTGGGCGTCCACGTGCCTCTCCCTCAGATGCTCCGCCAGGTCGGGGCTGGAGGGGCACAGTATTTGGCACAGGTCCCAGCAGCAGGTGTAGCTGAGGGGAGCGGCCGGGGGGACGACCCTCTTCTGCTCCGATCCAGATCGGACGCTGCCAACACACAGGGGAAACATTCAGATTCAGGAAACTTTACTGATCCCAACAGTCTCTGTGTGTCACTCCCAACACTTCAGACGAGAGGCTCAAGAAAACAACAGTCCATAACAGTACGAATAGAGCACGTTTCAAAAGGTCTATGTTACCTAACCTCTTAAACCCCGCCTTAACCGAGTGCATTTTCTCCAGTTCAACTTTATCTAAACAGATCTTTTTCCTTATGTCTATTTTTTTACTTTTTTTCATTGCGTTTTAGTCACTTATACTCGGCGCTCTTTATTAGGAGGTTAATAAACACACTCCCGTCAGTAAGGGATGCATCGATACTACATGCTTGTACTCATTAATGAGGTCCCGGTACCACTTGACGTGCAGCCGGTGCTGCTACAGGACGCACCTCTCTATGTGGAAATACAATATTCCACATAGAGCTGACTTTATTACAGACTACACTCCCTAAATCAGAGTCTGTGCTAACTTGTTTACCTTAATAAATCCTTTCCTAGTCCCTCTGGGGGTAATACAAGTGTTAATGGGATGATTGGGGGGTCTTTTCATCTCCCCCTGGTGTCTCTGGCCAATTGCAACTCGCCTGCCACCGGGTCGGAACCACCAATACACACTAAAGGCTCTTTTCCACATGCAGGCGCGTGTCAGCCGAATGGCTCTTTCACCCGCGTTGTCGAGCTTTTCCATAACAAAGGCCAGGGCCAAACTGGTCTGACCAGGTATAGGTTTTGGGGCCGACCTCTGGCTGTGGCCAAAGCGGGCTGACCGCGTCTAATGTGACGTGAACAGACTCTGGCCTCTGATTGGCAACGAGAGAGTGGACAGCCCTCACTATTGACACGCAGGTCACGCAGGATTTAATATTTCACAGCATCATACCGCTGTACTAAAAAAGGATTTTGCCGATAATAGCATTTAGCCGCTGTTAGCGCAGCTTTAGCTGGTGTTAGCATAACATTTGCATGTAGCTTACCTTCATAGTTCGTAGTTTAGCAGTTTATTTTCTGTTTTAATACACCTTGGCTCCTCTGAATGATTCCATAACTCCCACCAGATGACAGCATTTGTCCACATTTGTTCTCATCGCGGCTCTAAAAACTTTTAATAACGATCAGTAAAGCGTGCTCCTCTGTGCGGCGCCGCCCACAACAAATGCATGTGTGTGTGTGGTGGAAACAGAAAGGTCTGCGGGCCAGTGTCGATACGTGCACGTAGATCGTGGCGTGCGCGGCCGGTTCGCGCTATGTGGAACGACGCCTTAATGGACTCACGAAGAAGAAGCTAACAGGCTAAGGGGCAAAGCTAACTGCGGGCTAGCGCCACTTAAACAGTATTTACAGCAAAGTTTGAGTGAAAAAAAGATCTCCATTGTGTAATTGGATGTACAATATGCCTCTCTCCCTTTGTCTTTTCTGTCAGCGTTGTATTTACTCTCACGGACAATTAATTAGTTAAAAAAAAACACAGAAAAGGCTCTGTAAAAAAAAGTGCAATAATAACATTTATATGGGGAGTAAAAAACCTAATTTGGTGGAAATTTACAAAATTTGGCAGAAATTTCCACTTCATTAAAGTCAATGAAACCCTTGTCATACGTTTCATGGAGTTACCGTAGCGATGAACAGAACTCCCCATTTACTCTGAAAATAGAAACATTATTTTTCTTATTGCTTATACCATAAGGTTTCCAAAAATATACAGTTTTCATACTCTCCACCAAAATCCCACAACAGTGGAAATCTAAACATATAGTGAACTAAAAGAACCTGCAGACGGCTCTACAGCAGGTTAAAGAGCGATGACATCATCACTTAACCAAAGTATTACTTAAAGAGTACCTAAACGGGCGTGCCAAAGCCTTTCCCCACCCACAAACAAAAGTCAAAAATTGCCGTGAAAGAGGCGGTCTCTGAAGTTTGGGGGTGACATGCGGGGGGTGAGTGTGTGGGCCTTTGCTTTGGCACAATCCAGCAGACAGATTACGTGGGAGGGACTTGGTTATAAACCACAGGTACAGGGGCAGGACAATGGGCAGGATAATTGGCAGCACCTGATGACGATGTGTGGAGCTGGTGCGGCTTATGACGTTCTGTGGAGGCCGTGGACACGTCTCCGGTCAATCAGGAAATTCTAATTTAGTAGCAGAGTTTACCCTGAAGGGGGCGCAACCCATTCGTTTCAGGCTAAAGTTATGATTTTACACATGTTTGTGCTATAATGTCAGAATAATGTCAGGGACCAGTGGACAACACTATGAGACGCCCATTGAGACAGTTTATCAGTAAAAAAAACTTGATTTGGTGTTTAGTTGCTCTTTAAGTATCAATACTTGGTGTTGCAGTACAAATAGGGCTGGGCGATATATCGATATTTAAGATATATCGATATATTTTTTAATGAGATATGGAATTAGACCATATCGTGTATATCGGGATATTTCAAATTCAGATAAGCTATTAAGTTAACAAAAAGAAACAGGTAATCTCGAGCTGATTTAAAAAAAAGTTTATCTTAAACTGAGCACTTTATTTTGTTATCTCTTTATATATAAATGCTGACCTCAGAAAAAGAGTGACCTATTTTATTTTATAGGCTATTTTTATATTTAAATGTGCACCTTACAGAGCTTTGTTTATGTTTATATTTTATAAAACTACCCGTATTTGGCTTTGACTATGACTTAACATTTAATTTCACAGCTCTCACTTTGCGGAAAAAATATCGGGATATATATCGTATATCGATATTCAACCTAAATATATCGGGATATGACTTTTGGTCCATATCGCCCAGCCCTAAGTACAAAGTATTGTGATCTGATATTTTGTCTCAGGGTGCTTTCACACCTGTTGGTCCGGTAAAGTGGTTCGGTTGGGCCCCAAAATTGTTACAATGTTGCAATTCTCAACTTGCTCGGTTCTCATTCACACCAGAGTTTTTGCAAACGAACCAACCACTGTGGATGTTATATATCCCCCCACTCATGTGGCGGCGCTGTTTACAAAATACCGTGTTCTGGGTGACGTAGGTGAAAGCTGATTGGCGCAGCATATGAAGAGAGAAAAATCCCGGAAGAAAAGACTTTGTTTATTTCTTAACGATGAACTGTGCTCTCCTGTTTGTGTTTGTTGCGATTTATTACCATCAGTTCTTTGTGCAGCAAGCACAAATACTGCTGTTGTTCTATCATGTATCGCGCATTCGGCACGAGAACACTCTGCAGCTGTTTTTGGAGCGGAGATAAACTCGTGCAGATGAAAATTTGCGCTTCCCTAAACACACCGCACGGCTTGCTACGGAAGCTTCGTTGGACCAAAAAGGCTGCTACGTAACAGAGCAGGTCTGACTCGAGGCCGGTCAGCGTTCACACCAGCAGCGAACCACACTGGAGTCCACATGGAACTGCACCGAGACCACCTCCAGAAGGTGGTCTCGGTGCGGTTCTTTAGTCCGGACCAAATTAAACTGGTCCGCTTTCACACCAGCCCAAACGAACCGTACTTGCAGGTGTTCCGGACTCCAGTCCATTTTAAGTGGACCAAATGATGTAGGTGTGAAAGCACCCTCAGTCTGATCGGTTATCCCCAGTATCTGGTGCCGACTGTCCTACGTTAGGAGTAGGGTTGCCAACTGTCCCGTATTAGCCGGGACATCCCGTATATTTATCCAAATAGGATTGTCCCGTACGGGATGTCTTTTGTCCCTTATATTGAGTGTTGAAAGTTTCACACGCGGTCTCTGTAAACACTATGAAGAACTAGCCAATACCGGTGGAATACTCGGATATTCTTCGGTTTTTGGACGACTCCTCGCCGTGCGTTTATGTACGTAAGGAGGACGCGATGTTCCTCAACGCGGGTGAGTCCATATTTACACCAGGGTTCACATCTGTCCGGATTCAGCGCTGTTGTTAACTTTGGCAGGACATACACGACTCCTTTATGCTCTCATATCATTTGGGTGAATGCATTGTTAGGTAATCTGCTGTTTCATAGTCTGCTGTTTAAATGATGTTTTGGAGCTGTTTGACAGCCGTCTATAGAGTAAACTTTTGCCTTAATGATGGTCTGATGCTCTGGGAATAAGCGTTGTTTGTAATGCTTGTTCCGTGGGTATTCGCTGATATGTGGTTACTGTACATGCTTCTTTTTAGTCTGACAAGTGGTGGCAAATGCGTTTAGTAGATCTGATAGTAAAAATAAAAAAAGCACGAACACCTTGTGTAACAGCCCCACCTAGAGTTTACTGTATCAGTGTGTCCATGCAAGATGCAAAAAAATAATAATAATCTGAGATTAGTTTGTTGTTATTGTTTTGTATTGGCAATTTTAAAAATAACAAAAAAATGTCCCGTATTTGGTTGAGAGAAAGTTGGCAACCCTAGTTAGGAGATCAGCAGCAATACGTCCCTTATACTCTGAGAATATTTTCACTATTGTCTTTTCTAAAAGTGCGCCAACTCAGAAGGAAGAGTTGGTCTGGCTGCAGGACAAACGGTGTATCTCACTCTTCATGACCAGACCTGATACGCAGTGGTTAACAGGGGGACATGAAGAAAGATGCTAAATAAAAATAACTGCTGCTATTCTGTTGCACTGTTGTCATGTGTGATTGCACATCAAAGTGAGAGTTGTACTTGGTCTGGTCCTGGCGAGTTGGAAAGTTTGCCCATGACCTGCTCTAGCTGCTGGGACAGACCTACATGTAGAGCCTCGTGGAGCATGGTCCATCCAACATCTCGAGTCCTGGCCCTTTGGGGACGCTTTCAGGGTAACTACTGGCTGAGGAAGTTTGGCCTTTAGTTTCTTTAGTTTGTAAAGTCTGTCCTCTCTCTTAAACTGACCCGTGTCCGTTCTGTCCCGGCGTGGCCTTTAGTTTCTTTAGTTTGTATGCCCCCTCTCTCTCTCGCTTATACTGACCTGTGTCCTGGGACCACGCTGCTGCCGGCCTTTGTGCGCTCCTCCTCCGCTCCCCCCGGCCTTTGTTCTGGATCCAGCGGGACCCGGGATCCCTCTGGGGGACAGTCGCTGCTCTGAGCCAAACTGCCCTGGACCGGACTCTTCTCCGGTTCCGACAGGTCTCCCCCGTCGTCGTCCTCCTCCTCCTCCTCTTCCCCCTCTTCGTCCCCCTCGGGTCGTGCGCTCTGCTCCGTGCCCGGTTCTGGAGCCTGGTCCTCGGGCTTGTGCGCCGCCGTCTCCCCGCTCCCCTCCGCGCCCTCCATGGACTCGGGCCCGTCGTAGGAGCCTTTGCTCGGGATCTGGGGCATGTTTCTGAACCGTTCCCCGGGGAAGTCTGCGCTTTCTCAAGTTGTTCTTTTCTCTTTTCTCCTCGGCGTCCCCGTGCGTGCGTGCTCGCAGAAACACAACACAATCACGCGAGGGGTCTGCAGACCGGGGCAGCTGCGGATCCAGAGCAGCTGCACATTCAGGGCCCGTGCGTCTCCAGACAGCGCCACCTGCTGTTTGGAAGGTGAGGTAATGATCGAATCTCCATGGAAACGCATCTACAATAGTCCGCTGTATTACCCATAGACATCCGTAATAAGATCCACTTTAAACCCCTTAACCCCTCACCTGAACCGAGCACATTTTCTACAGTTTGGCTTTACCCAAATCTAAAAGCTTCTTAAGAAAAAGTGTCAAAATAACAACAAAAAACAAGACATAAATGAGGAAGTGCCTCAGTAGTCAAATCCTGCAGAGACTATAGAGGGCCATTTTTGAGCTTTTCTCAGTAGGACCCATCTTTGTGAAGCCATAACTCAAAGACCCTTTATCCGATCGACATCCTGCTTCTACTGGAGCAAGTTTATATCCTAATAAACTAAGATGCCGAATATGAAGACGATCACTCAATACACTTCTTTTGTAGAGCCCCTGACATTTTTGGGTAAAAAGTCCCGAAATTCAATTTTTTTTAGCAGCCTATAAATCCAAATGTTTACAATGTAGCTCATTTCTGATGATTGTTCCGGTAAATATTTTCAGTAGACATGACCAAATTGTAGCCCTAATGCTTTTTTTTACCCCTTTGGGTATCGCCATCTTTTTTTCTTCTTTTTTGGTATTAATATTTAAACCAATACCATATAACATTTGGCACGAGATTTTTCAGGTCAAGAGGGTGTCAAAAAATTATTAAGCCAAAGCAATAACAGAATATTGATAAACAAACAGGCCAAAAGAAAATAAGATAAAAAATATAATAAAAAAAAAACAAAAAACACAAAATAATTGTAGCCCTAATGCTGGGTTGCAGGTTTTAGAATGTGATGACGTCACAGGACCCCGTGGGGGGAGGAGCCAGTTTTTCCTATTAACTGCATTGCACTTTCACAAGTCGTATCTAAAAAGAAAATGTATGAATTACAAAAATGATCATTGATATCAGTCACTGGGCCCGTGATCTCTCTGTACAAGACCAAACATGTCGCTCAAAAACAAAATATTTTACCTCCATATAATATTATAGGCCTTTAGAACGCTGTGATGTCACGTGAACCCAGCAATACATGTTTCCATTGCTGAACTGCAGCTTTTAAAATGTGCACACAAAGCACCCGGGAGCAGAATCACGCTGTTTTGTAAATTGTTTAAAAAAAAAAAAACTATATAAAAAAAACTATTGGGAGTTAGAGCAAATCACTTCACAGGTCATTGCACATGTGGAGGAACTGGAGGAACTCATCCAAATCTGAGAGGGACCAATTTGTAACGGAATCAATGACTCTTCTTCCTGTTAGAATCAAACTTAATTTGGGGAAATTGAATTCATGATTTGCACTTCTGTAAATTTACACTCGCGCTGTTGTTTTCGTGTCAAATTGTTGTCGTCGTTATCATATTTTAACCTCTTAACCCCCACCTGAACTGGATGCATTTTCTCCACGCCTCATTTAAAGGAAACTGGTTGTAATTTCTTTGTCTCGATTTTCAAGCATTTTTGTTGTATGTTCGTAGTTTTATGTCACTATTTTGTCACTTTTTTGTGTGTCATGTTGCTTTTCTGGCACGCTTTTGTCGCTCTTTTGTTGTGTTTCGTCACGTTTTTGACGCTTTTTTCGCTTTTTTTTTTAGATTTAGAGATAAGCGGTTATCCGTCAGTCGAATCGGTGCAGAAAAGTGTCTGAAAAACGAGGGCCGTGAATGTGCGGGGCGCTCCGGTCCGCATCTTTAAGCGACTCCAACACAAAACCACGGGGTTCCTGAGATCGTGACGTCAGCACGCCGACCTGCGGCACAGATCGTGTCTGTGGGCTGATGTTTGGCCTGTGTTCGCTCACTCTCCGCCGCATTGCGCAGGATTTCGGGGTTTGAACAGTTCGAAAGAGGTGAGCAGTGCTTTTGTAGCGTTAGATCCGCAGCTCTCAGAGAGAAGTGGAGCTAAAGAAGCAGAAGAGCTCAGGCTGTAGAGGAATCATCTGACCGAGCTAACCCCGCGCGGCCCCCACTCCACGTGCTCGCTCTCTGCAGCGTGTTTGGCTTTGGCTAAACTCCGCTTTGTTTAAAGAAAGTCTGTACGGCAACCCAGAGGATCCAAAGTGAAGGCAACATGTTTGACTGAGGTTTCTCCATTTGAATCTGTATAGGAAACAATTCATGTATAACAGCCTCAGACCTAAAAAATAAAAAAATAAAAAAAACGCCTGTAATAATAACAATAATAATAATAGTAATTAAAGCCGCAAGCGGCATTGAACGGCCATCACGGGCCCAGCTGGCATTTTGCCAGCATCGCCACAATAACCGAGGCCCAATGGCTTTGTTTTGATTAGTTTACTCCAAGATTAATGGGCACCATATGACATGAATGTTCACCAAATTTGGTTTGTCTACAACAAACTTAATTTTTAATTGTCCCATATTATTTTTTATGTGTGGACATTTTACAATTATACTTTTAACAACTTGCGTAGATGATGCAGAGCAGTTATAATGTCGCTGCCACACAAGGATGAGTTTATTAAAGAGCAAAAGCAAGAAATGGTCACGTGGTTTACGCAAAATGGCCAACCTCCAGTTGGTTGCCTAGCAGCCATCTAATACTTTTTTGTTGTTCTGGCGATCCTAACTTGACACCTGGTCGTCCCATTGGCGGATATGTTTTGTAATCCACCCATATAATAAGTCTCTATAATAGGGTCCACCGTCAATGACAAGCATTGACCTCTTCGTTGTGAGCGTTTCCAAATACTGGTTTTTTTTCGTATTTTGTGGAAAGGCCTATATATCAGGGACAGGTCGCGGTGCCGGGAGTCCATAGGGAGTGCTCCATACTCTGTTTTTGGGTCATCGCTCTGCGCACTGTGCGATTCCACAAGGGCCTTGCGACGGCCACTCGGGCCTAATAATAAAATAGAATATAATTATGTAATTAGTGGTGGGACTCGATTATTACTATTTTTTACAGGGTCTGTAAGTAATTAATCACATTTTAATCGAAAACCAAAAACAACATTTTCAATTCAAAAACTCTTTTGGCAAATAAATTATGAATAAATAAAACACATGAGCTCAACAGATATACAGTGTTGGGGAACTTTATAATGTAATAAATGTATAGTAGCTACAGTTTTAGAAATATGTTTGTATTACATATTACTGTACAAAATGTAGCTGAGGTACACTTTCAGTTACTTTGGCAAAATATTAAAAAAAATAGTAATAAAGCCATGAACAAAAGTCACAGTTTCCCCCGTTCTGTGTTTTGTTTTGACGAGTTTAACTTCACGTAACTGCAGATCTTATTCACCAGTGTGTAAATGGATTCGGTACATTTTATTTGGCAAAATACTTTCGTTCATACATCTAAATGCACTTGTATCTCCAAGTAATGTTATTTACTGAAAAGTCATATTTTTGTAATACGTTATCCCCAACACTGTAAATGTTTATGTTACTGGTGCGAAGTGCTTTTATTCAGCTTCATGTGTCTGAGAAACTTCTGATCATTCATGTCGCTTATAAACAGTAACTTTGTGCCATGTTTTCCATATCAATCATAAAATAAAATAAAGCATTAAGAGTTTAACATTTGCTGTAGTCTTATCTATCGCCCCATCAGGACAGTTTCTAAAAGAGGTTTTTAATGAAACATGGGAAAAAAGAGGTGCACATCCAGAAAACAAAGGAACATGAAGCCAAAAGACGACGCTGAGCCCAGAGTGTGAACATTAAGATTTATTTTACATGATATAAAACGCATGGTTATGAAGACTTTGCATATTGGCACTATTAATATAATCTTATAGCTCTATATTCACTCTCATTCTTTGTGTACATAAATTAAGCATTTACATTTGATACAGTCTGTAGTCTCTGTGTTATTGTCCTTCGGTCGGTTCCACCTCCATCGTCCTTTATGAAGTAACGCCACCACATTCGCCATCGGAAAGTGTGATTAAAAAAATACAAACGGTACAAAAATGTCCGAAATGAGCAAAGGGAGCAGCATGAGGCACAGGCCGCAGAGCTCTGTGCGGATGAACATTCTGTGGCCAAGAGCAAAACACCTTTTCTGTTTAGGCAAAAGAAACTCTTCCTCCCCGCGCAGCCACTTGGGCCAGTCGCTGCGCGGGTTTAAGGTATAGATGGGAGCAACTACGTCACATCAGCGGCGCCTAAAGGTTCCCGGCCCTTTTCGGGGGAAACAACACAAGCTCTCGTCCAGTGAAATGAATGAGGAAAGATTGTCTGAGCACTTTAAATTTACATATGAACAAGGTTTTATTTGTTTTATTTATTTATCGAATGTGAAAATGAAGCCATGGAAGTGTTGCTTCACAGAGAAAACGGTTAATGTTTTTAAACTGATCATAACTTTTATAATGTCATTACAGCTTCAGCTTTTAGTCTGTCGCTTTTATATTATCATTAAAGTGCATATGACACATTAGACACAAACACAGTTAACACGATTATATTTAAGATTTTGCTAAAGATTATACCCAGTTTTCTTTAGTTTGACCGTTTTTGTGATGTTTATGTTTTCACTTCCTTATTGGACACCGACAGGAAGTGACATCGAAGAAGGTAAACAATTTTAAACTGTTGCCGTGCCGACCATGTTACGTCAATGGGAATGAATGAGTCAAACTGCTATACGTTTGTTAAAGCAGTACTAAGTAACTCTTGCCCCTAGAGGCCATAAGCGCAACTGCAGGCGTCTTAGCAAGTTACGATTTTTTAACTTATTAAATGTCTTGGAGAGTAAATACTACACTGACAGAAAAGGCAAAGGGAGAGAGGGGTGTTGTACATCCAGTTATACAATGGGAATATTTTTTTTCACTCAAACTTGGCTGTAAATACTGCTTAAAGTGGCGCTATCCCGCAGTTAGCTTTGCCCGTTAGCCTGTTAGCTTCTTCTTCGTGAGTACATTAGTGTGTATTGGTTGCTCCGCCCCGGTGGCAGTCAAGTTGCAAGCATGGTTTTCTGACCAGAGACACCAGGGGGAGATGAAAGACCCTCCAATCATCCCATTAACACTTGTATTACCCCCAGAGGGACTACGGAAAGGATTTATTAAGGTAAACACGTTACTTAGTACTGCTTTAAGTGTGACGTCACGACTTCGGCTTCCGGGTCCTGGCAGACCGGCAAATATGCGAGAAAAAAACATTAAAAACTCTTAAAAACAACCATCAATATTTCTGAAACTCAACGGAGAGTTACTGAAGCTACTTATTTCTCAGACTCATTAGCCAAAAAGTATTATTTACTAAAGTCGCTACTTCCGGGGTTAGCGTAGCTGCTGCTTTTTTCACTAACCCGGAAGTATTGATTTTGGTAAATATGACTTTTATAGCAGTAGGTGCGGAATTTTTGGCTAATGGGCCTGATAAATAAGTATGTTCAGTAACTCTGTTGAGTTTCAGAAATATTGATTGTGGTATTAAAGAGTTTTTTGTAGTTTCTCACACATCTGCGGGACCCAGAAGTAGAGCTGTGACGTCACCACTTAACTAACGTATGGAATGTTTCCTTCTTTCATGTCACTTCCTGTCAGCAGCTTAAAAATTCAAATAAAAATAACTTTTCTGCCCAACATTTCTTCATTAAAATTGCTGCTTCACTGAAAAAAATGATAACTATGCAACTGATGTAATCCATATAAATAAGTCATATTTTCAAGAGCATTAAAATCTGTCATATGCACTTTAAGTTAAAATCATGCAGCAGATGTAGTGTGTAGCTTTAGAGCAAATGGTTCGTTCAGCAGCTAATCAATGTTAATCTGCGTTTAAAACCCAGAGAATCATTAATTAAAAGCTGAACACGTTTAATACGTTTGAATATTTACCGATTAAAAAGACGTCACAAAAGACACGGCCGCCCTCAATAATAAGCACTGACAGAGAGGAGTTATTGATAAACTCACTCAGATCATTTAACTAAAAATCTTCCAGTCGTCTCCTGACAGTGAGTTGATGAGTCTGGGTTTCATCCTCAGAAACAAATGATCCCTGTTCCCACATACACACCAATGCAATTTTTAACTAGTTTCCCCAAAGGGGCAAAAGTTCCCGGATGTTGCTCCCATCTATCTAGATCAGTGCATTGTAGGTCGTCCTCCAGACACGCGTGCTGATTCCAGAAACAAACTAAACCAATTACTACATTGAGGCTAATAGAATGATGGAAGCTACTGACAAGCCTCACAGTTTTACTACCAAATAGTAAAGGAGTATAGTTACTGCATTGATCATTAGACTCAGTTGTGCCTTTAAGCTGTAAATATTTGAAGTTTTCCTGACGCAAATAAATGAAAAATGGACTTCAGCGGTCACTGTAGTCCAAGGTACTCCCCATTTAGTATGCAGTCAAATGAAAGGAAAACACTGCCTTTTGTTTTTATAGTCCTATAAACTTGTATAACTGTTGATATTTACCCTATAAAAAATAATTTGAGCCAAACGTCACAGTTAACAGTGGGTTCAGGAAGTACTCGTGCCTCTCGATCAGATCTTATCAGTATAAGTGATGTTTTTCTTTGACAAACAAAAGAGAAAATATGTCTAATTTTAGTATCAGGCATAAAAGGCCTTTCTGAACCCGCTGTCATGAAACTGTTCAAAACAATCAAAGGAGAAACATTTGAAGCTACATGAGTTCATTTAGAGCCCTGGTGAAGAGGCACTGATGATGATCCAGGAGGCTGTGGTCCGGCTGTGGTCCAGGGCCGGCTGTGGTCCGGCTGTGGTCCAGGGCCGGCTGTGGTCCGGCAGTGGGCCGGGGCACTGGCTGGAGTGGGTTAAAAGCACAGGTCGGTGTGTTGTTCCTCTGGAGATGGTCGTCTGAACTGAAGGCGTCTCATGGAGAAGCTGAAGGAGTGGAGATGTGTCAGGGCGGGTCGAGGCAGGGCGGGGCGGGTTCATGTGTCAGTGCTCATCAGGGTCAGGGACTGTGCTGAGGAGACGACACAAGGGGGAACGTTAAGTGGTGTTACAAAATATCAGACAGGTAAAAACTACAACTGGGCACCGTTAAACCACACCAGTCTGGAGTCGACAAAATAGGTTCAGTTACTACTGGTATCGAAACCAGGTACCGAAAATAAATATATACATACAGCTGCAATATGCTCAAGACTGTATGAGAAGTAGGACATAATATTTATTATTCTATCAATATGTTCAGATGCCCTTCAGTGTAGACGTGTATAGGCCAGGACTCTATATCCTACCTCGAGGAACGAACTTACTATGTTGCGATGGGAAACTGTGTCTCAGACCAAATAGCAATGACCTGTGGGGTTCCCCAGGGGGCGAATCTGGGGCCCCTCTTGTTCAATCTGTACATGCTTCCATTGGGTCAATTAATATCCAGTAACAACGTGTCCCATCACAATTACACAGACCATACCCAGATCTATGTTTCACTGACAGCGGGTGAACACAGGCCTGTAGATACACAAACAGATAAGTGTGTGGATGCAAAACAACTTCCTCCAATTACAGATAAAAAGATAATTGTCTTTGGCCAACAAAAGCCCAAAACATGTCGTTGACAGTTATTTTAAAATGGGATTTGGTTTATTTAAAGACCTGCTGTTTGCATTAAAGAGACAATAAATGCATCTAAATGTGTGAGGGTTAGAAAAGAACAACGAGAACAAAGAGATTTTACTCTTAAAGGGGGGTATTATGTAAAATCGACTTTTTCAAGCTTTATATCATGTTATTATGTCATTCCCTCATTAAACACATGCCTGGAGTGTTGCCTTGGATCATTCACATATTTTTGAGTAATCAGTAAAAACTTAGACGGCAGCCATTTTAGGTGTAGCTATGCCTCAGTCCTCCTAGGAACGCCCCCACCTCCTGGAGACGCCTCTGGACCTTTCGTCACCAGCCAAGCCACCAACCACTGCTCCTCAGCTCAGCAGAGCCCCCTCCCCGCACAGTAGTGTTGTTTAGATGCCACAGCAGTGTGCTGAAGGGGGCGTGTTGGAAAGCTTCTTAAAGAGACAGAGGCCTATTTCAAGACGTTCAGTACAGCCATTTTGAGAGAGCAATTTTATTCAAGGCAGTTATTTAAATTTACTGCATATACAGACCAACAGAAGGTTACGTCATCATTGTAGTATGCTATAGACTGGTGCTATGTGATTGAAAAAAGCATAATACCCCCTCTTTAATTTCACCAGATCCTCTTCCCGCGCTCCCGCCTGACTTTCTGTTTTGTACATGAGTGATGCTTGACATAACGAACCAGGCAGCAGGTTGCTGATGTGCAGGTCGTCCTGGCTCATGTCTCTGCTCTCCTCACCGTCTGGACTCCACTGAGGCTCCGGCGTCTGCAGGCTGAGCACACAACACTTTACTTCATTAAGCCAAGAGCCCGAAAGGCTGGGGGTAAAATCACCATGTGAAAAGTCTGACCTGGTCGAGTCCGAGGGCGAGTTGGCCGAGCTGCTCAGATCTTCAAACGGCTGGAGCTCCACCACCTTCACAGTCTGAGCAGATACCTCCAGGATGACCGCAGTCTGCCGCTCGCACTCCTGCACATTTACCGTCATAAAGGTGGTTCATACTAAAACTGAACCACTGGGCTGGACACACACTTTAATCATTTCTTTTATGGGCCTTTTAACCCTCGGGAACTGACACGATTAGGTCCAAAGTATTTCCAAATCAAGCGTAATAAAGGCCATTGTGACTGGGAAGGTTATAGTGCCCCCTGTGGAATTTGTGCAGAGCCAGATTTAATGTTTTTTTTGTGACATATTAGTTACAGACTTTTTCAGAGGGATTTCGGATCTGGTTTAGTTTTTAAATAAGCTGTTTTTAGTGTTTTTTTAACATTCAAAAAACTTCAAAATAAAGTCAAGTCCGAGGCTGTAAAGTTTGAAGTCTGTAGGAGCGACTGATCGCACCAATCAGAGAAAATGCTTTGGAAAAAATGTTCCTTGAAATTTTAGATTTCCCAAATAAATCTATGAGAAACATTGAATCAGTGCCGTGATTACCGTATTTTCCGGACTATAAGTTGCTCCGGAGTATAAGACGCACTAGCCAAAAAATGCCTAATGAAGGAAAAAAACACCAGGCTGAATAGGCGTACGGTATGCTAACGTAACACATTGACGGTTAGCTACATGAAGCATAAACAATGAACTAAACAGGTGTCTGGTATGTTAACATAACTATAGTATAAAGAACATCCCAAACTCTCCATCTCACTCCAAATCACTAAATCCATTGAAATCTTCATCCTCGGTGTCACTTCTGAACAATCGCCTTGGCAACGACCTGGGCATTGAGGCGTAACTGCACCGCTGACAAGCCTCTCCCGGCAGCACGTTTTTCAAGCTCTCATTTGCAAACCTGTTCCTTGAGCTGTGGCCGTCGAGCTTTTAGCCTGTGATTAGCTTTGTTTTGTTTTCTTCACTATGAGTATCCTCCGCTTCTCACTCACTCCACACTTTCTTTCTGCTGCTCGATTAGCCTGCAGTGCCCTCTAGTGGCATGTGAAGTTATATATTTGAATTGTAAAAAAAAAAGACAAAAATATCACATATAAGTCGCTCCGGAGTATAAGACCCAGTCAAACTATGAAAAAAAGTGCGACTTGTAGTCCGGAAAATACGGTAAACATGTTTTGTGAAGATTAGGGATTTTGTTGTTTAGAGACCAAATTTGCCCAAAACCTGAAAAGTCCTATACATGATGTTTTTCTAGTTATGGAATGATAACTTTAGTTTATTGTAAACTCAGACATTTGTGTGGATCTAATTATAAAGCATTTGTATCAATTTCATGAACTTGCAGGATCATTTTCCAGCATTTTTGGTGAAAGTGACATGACCGATAAACATGTCAGATATGTGAGGAAAGTTAGGGATGAGTTTGTACATCAACCAATGTTTCCATTTAGTGGTTTCCTCTTCCATTGTTTGATAGTGACGCTGTGGTTCTGACACTGGGGTGAAACGATCCCAGTTTTCCAGAATAAAGAGGCTCTGGACGGGTCGTACCTGGGTGTCTTTGCTCTCAGTGACCTCCGGGGCCTTTTCACTGCCCTCCTTCTCCGCCACCTGCACAGAGACCAGAGTCACAAAGTTCATTCACTTCATTTAAAGACCGTCAAAGAAAGAATCTCAGACGGGATTAGTTTGACCACATGCACTTTGTAATACAGGGTTCCCGTGGGGTCTTAAAAAGTCTTAAATTTGATTTAGTAAAAATAAGACCTTAAAAAGTCTTACATTTGCTGTGGGTTTAGGTCTTAAATTTAAAGTGTGTGTTTTTAAGACCTGCTCCTCTAACAAGTTATTTATAGTAATTAATAACGCAGGAGTTTTCTGTTTTAAAACGAGGTGAGAGTCAGATCCTGGTGCAGCGTTTGGAATCGGCCGTTTACAGAGCAGCTGACACTGTTAGCCACGTTAGCATCGGCGCGTCACTTATAACTCCATCGGATCCTTTTTCACTTTTGGAGGCAGCGGTTTCTCAGTCAGAAGATCAGAAGAATGAACATACAAAGGCAGGACAGGTCAGTGAGAAAAGGCATGAGGCGCATCGGGTCAGCTACATTATTATTTGTTTATTTGATATGGACATTACTGCATTAGACAAACCAGATACATGCTAATTTGCAACACTAACATCCTTAGCATGACGCGGCTCGGCTAGCTCACAGAAGTTATTACCATATATTAAAAAAAGTTGCATGGTTCGTGTGTCACCGTTTTGCACAGGGAAATCTGAGGCTTGAGCGAGGGAACTGGGTGTTGCGCGCCTGAGTGAAGGTGGTGGTCTTTGCTGATGTTCTGCAGCGGCACAGACTCGTTTCCTTTGCACCAGAGCGGCCCCGTTCTGACATAGATTGCTTTAAAGCTGGGTTACCTGACTTTTTGTTGTTTAAAAGTAAATTTGTTTTACCACCTCAGAGTGAGTTGTAAACACAGCAAAAAACAGATCTTGTTAAATTGTCTTCACCTAATCATTTATTGAGCGATAGAAGATAGTGGTCACCCCCTTTCCACTGCTGAAAGCTGTACACGGGCGTGAAACGTGCATATAAACAATTTGCTTGAACAAGTCGGACATGCAGGAGGGATTGTGAGTGCTAGAAATGAGTTTGGGCCAAATATAAAATGTCAAAAGTTTGTGTGGGAAAAATCAGGTACCCCAGCTTTAACTTGAGTGAACTGGAGTGACAGCCTAGTGAGAACATGAGACAAACTCGTGTTAAAGACAATAACAAAATCGTAATCTCAATTTGCGCAATGAATTATGGGATTACAGAAGTATGTTTTGACAGCGCAGAAGCATATACGAAGACGAGAGAGTGCAGATAAATGTTGTTTAAATGAGTTGTTATATGTTTGTATGATACTCAAAACTTACTAAACTGAGTGAGAGGCTCAGGTGGAGGATACAGAGATGAGTCGCGATGTTTATAGACGATGGATAATTGTTATTTTGAAGTTATTTGTGTGGAAACGCGGGCTATCGCTAAGCGGCTAGAGGACTTGTTGGTGGCAGACACAAGACGGAGGAACTCTGGCAGACCCTTGAAAATTCCTTCAGTGAAACGGGTCGTGGAGATAGATGGAGTTTGCTGCTGATCGACGATGTGCTTGTGCCGTGACATCTGTGAAAATAGCATCATGTCCGCGACAGACGTTACCGTGGGTCTGGAAGTGTCGGGCCACTTTACTGTAGTCCGTGACTGGGGCTTAAGGAGACGGCTTGTTGTTGTTTATCACAGTTTATTTTTGATCTGCTTTATGCCCTTTTAAGTTTTAAAGTGTTTATAGTTTATTATTTACGTTTTATGTTTCATGTTGCCCGATTGCTCTGAAGAAAATTCCTACTTTGTGAACCTGTTCAATGTCAATAAAACCAATTATGATTCTGATTCTGTCGGATTATTAACAAGAAAAAGCTTTCAGTTTCTACACATCTGGATGGTGAGGGAAATGTTTTACTTCAGTGCCAAGTACGAAGTACAGTTTCTTGAAGGCTGAGTGCGTCATCAGAAAAGATCCAAGAAATTACATATAAAGCATGTGATCATTGAACAGGACGCATAGAAGGTCCATTACTTGTTTTGCAGGGTATGTTTGTTGTTTCCTTTGCTGCATGACTATTCAACTTCTAGGCATATGCCATTTAGCCTTTCCTTCATACAATCACTGTAATCTCTCCTCCCCCTATACAATGCTGAGAGAAACCATGTTCATGTAGGCGAAAGCATTGTGTAGTATAAAAGTAAAGATGACTCACTTTCTGCTTTTCTATAGTACAATTCATATATAGTGTGTAATTTTCAGGAAAGAATCTCCCCAATAAGTCGACATTTAATTTAGCTTGTGCCACCTGCTACTGGAAATTAAAACTAATATATTTGACCCAAATGTTCATGGAAGCACAGATACTCACCCTCGATATATTTTTGATGATCTGTTAATGTACCACAGTTTTTATGTTTGTAAAACAATCTTTATTCATGCATATTTTACATTGGGTTTACTGGGAGACAGCGCTTTTATCCGAGATTACGACTTCGCTTATTGTCATTCATGAAACTGATGGATTCTTTCTGCTGTTTAACATCATGGTGAACACTGCATGAAGTGTGAACTCGTAGTCCATTTATTTGGAATAATAAATCATTGTTATTCATATAGAATAGTATCTAATGCACACATAAATAATCTGTATAAAATTGCAAATGAAGGCAATATGTAAAAGAAAACGCTTCCATCCCTAATACATATTTCCATAACCATTTATTAATTGATATTATGCAGGTTGCTTGTTTCTGCCTTAAAATATTATTTGACACATTTTTACACAGAATGCATCTTTATAGAGGCTGCATTAGAGTTTTACCCAGTGGTTTTGCTCGGGATAATTTCTCTCCATTTGTCATCTTTACCAGCGTCGTAAAAAGTCTGTCATGTCAGTTTCTGTCATGTTTTTAAACTTTTTTGACTCTTGATTTGGGTAATGCCTGGATACCTGGATAATAACTGGAGAAAATGTGCTTGTCTAGGTGGAGGTTAAGAGGTTATCCCGTGTGAATCGGGCTTTAGAGGATCTACTTTGTGTCTGATCTGTAAACTGTTGTGCATAATATCATTCATGTTTATAAGTGTCTTTATACTTTACAAATCAAATACTTCTTAAAGCATCCAAACCTGCTGCGGCGCTGGGACCTCAGTCAGAGACGCCGTCACGTCCTTCAGACGCTGCAGCGCCGCCTCCAGCCCACAGGGGTCAGTGCAGTCCGTCTGTGGCCCGCTCTGCGACAACAATCCCAGAACAGAGAGTTAACTGTAATGATCTCACACTCAGGATCATCCACCGAGACCGAGAAATGACCAAAGATACAGACAAACCTAAGGAACAGAACAGGCTGAAATAAATGAGCTTCAGTCAGAGGCTTTTTCACAGTCTGTCATCTTTACCAGGCAGAAAAGTCCATGACTCTACTGTGTGGTTTCTTCTACTGTTTTCTGCTTCATATAATGCTGTTTTAATTATTTTGGTCATGGGTTTCAGGTCCTAAAGTGTGTCAGACCTGCTGCTTCGTGGTTTCAGGTCCTAAAGTGTGTCAGACCTGCTGCTTCATGGGTTTCAGGTCCTAAAGTGTGTCAGACCTGCTGCTTCATGGGTTTCAGGTCCTAAAGTGTGTCAGACCTGCTGCTTCATGGTTTTCAGGTCCTAAAGTGTGTCAGACCTGCTGCTTCATGGTTTTCAGGTCCTAAAGTGTGTCAGACCTGCTGCTTCATGGTTTTCAGGTCCTAAAGTGTGTCAGACCTGCTGCTTCATGGGTTTCAGGTCCTAAAGTGTGTCAGACCTGCTGCTTCATGGTTTCAGGTCCTAAAGTGTGTCAGACCTGCTGCTTCATGGTTGTCTAAAGTCAGCTGCTGCTTCAGGTTTTCAGGTCCTAAAGTGTGTCAGACCTGCTGCTTCATGGTTTCAGGTCCTAAAGTGTGTCAGACCTGCTGCTTCATGGTTTCAGGTCCTAAAGTGTGTCAGACCTGCTGCTTCATGGTTTTCAGGTCCTAAAGTGTGTCAGACCTGCTGCTTCATGGTTTCAGGTCCTAAAGTGTGTCAGACCTGCTGCTTCATGGTTTCAGGTCCTAAGTGTGTCAGACCTGCTGCTTCATGGGTTTCAGGTCCTAAAGTGTGTCAGACCTGCTGCTTCATGGGTTTCAGGTCCTAAAGTGTGTCAGACCTGCTGCTTCATGGTGGTTTTCAGGTCCTAAAGTATGTCAGACCTGCTGCTTCGTGGTTTTCAGGTCCTAAAGTGTGTCAGACCTGCTGCTTCATGGTTTTCAGGTCCTAAAGTATGTCAGACCTGCTGCTTCATGGTTTTCAGGTCCTAAAGTGTGTCAGACCTGCTGCTTCATGGTTTCAGGTCCTAAAGTGTGTCAGACCTGCTGCTTCATTGGTTTCAGGTCCTAAAGTGTGTCAGACCTGCTGCTTCATGGTTTCAGGTCCTAAAGTGTGTCAGACCTGCTGCTTCATGGTTTTCAGGTCCTAAAGTGTGTCAGACCTGCTGCTTCATGGGTTTCAGGTCCTATAGTGTGTGTCAGACCTGCTGCTTCATGGTTTTCAGGTCTTAAAGTGTGTCAGACCTGCTGCTTCATGGGTTTCAGGTCCTAAAGTGTGTCAGACCTGCTGCTTCATGGTTTTCAGGTTCTAAAGTGTGCTGGTTGATTGTCAGACCTGCTGCTTCATGGGTTTCAGGTCCTAAAGTGTGCTGGTTGATTGTCAGACCTGCTGTTTCCCGGGAGCGGGGCTGTGGTCCCGGTTGAAGGACGAAGAGCGGGACAGTTTGTTCCTCCTCAGGGTGCAGGCCTCCTGGTTTCTCCTCATCCTCTCCAGCTGCTCCTCCACGCTCATCCGGATCCTGCCCGTCTCCCCCCGCTCCCCAAAGCCCCCGCTGGGTCCAGGGTGCTGTGGGGCCGCTCCTGAGCACACAGGCCACACCGATATGGGCAATGTTCTCGCCAAGGAGCCAACCATTGGTCAGAGAACTGGACGAAAACCACTAATGTAAGAAAATATAAACGGTTTAAAGAGACTCACGGCTCGGGGCTGGGGTTTCTTCTTCCTCAGGGTGACGTAGGAGGCGATGGTGCTGGACTCGGGCGGGTTGATGGGGCTGATGGGGCTGATAGTGCACTTGGTCCTGGGTGGGACGATGCCCACGGGACATGGAGTCACTGAGGAGACAAACACAAGTGATCAAAGGGAGAGAAGGTGGAGGATGTAGAGTATAGAGATTATTCCAAAACTGTAAATCAGGATTACGTCACCGCTATACCGTTACACTCAAGCTGTGGATTTCATCGTTGTATAAATCATATAAATACTGGTCCAACTTGTTTCCAGTTTTCTGAAAATCCTGCATTATCCCGTTTTCCACCAAGAGACTGGTACAGAGCTGGAGCTGATTCAGTGCCTCACCTGGTTTCCCACCAGAATAAGAGCTAGTATAGAGCTACGTGTTTATACCATAGAAATCATAGGAAAAATTGGGGAAATTAATAAATAAAAAACTGATTTTTCTGCCCTTTTGTCGTCTCACCTCAAATAAATGATACAAATGTAAAGACATGAAATGGAAGGAAAAGGAACAAATGAACATTATTAATCTATTTTATGGTTCTATATGACAGATATTTGTATCGGTATCAAAAAACGTTTTGTTAAAGTACCAGTAGAGAAAAAAATTAATGGTACTCAGTGGTGTTTTCTCCATAGATGTACTCAACTGCAGTCCACATCACAAGCTCGTAATGATGTCTAAAGTTTAGATTGTCGCCTCACGTGACCTGTGACTACATCACCTGTATATGATTGGTCTCACTCTATAATAAAGTCAATAATAAACACGGTGAGGCTGCGTTTCAGTTTCATGCAGCTAAAATCTGGAACAATCTTTATGAGGATCAACTCTGACAATGTTCAAATCCAGACTGAAAACAGCTCTTTTTACCCGTGCATATGACAACTGAAAGTCATATGCACCCTTGCCTTTTACTGTAATTAATTAATAAATTTTCATGTTGATGTTTTATGGATTGATTTGATCGATTTTCTTGTA
This sequence comes from Neogobius melanostomus, assembly GCA_007210695.1. Classification (NCBI taxonomy): domain Eukaryota; kingdom Metazoa; phylum Chordata; class Actinopteri; order Gobiiformes; family Gobiidae; genus Neogobius; species Neogobius melanostomus. Next base: position 353,866 of record VHKM01000420.1, read on the forward strand.
ATTTTATGCTACTGTGAAGCAGAGGTGGGTCCATGTCCCAAGCAAGTCCAAGTCACTTGGTCATGGGGTCAAGTTAAAGCAGTACTAAGTAACGTGTTTACCTAAATAAATCCTTTCCGTAGTCCCTGTGGGGGTAATACAAGTGTTAATGGGATGATTGGGGGGTCTCTCATCTCCCCTGGTGTCTCTGGACAGAAAACCATGCTTGCAACTTGACTGTCACCGGGGCGGCGCAACCAATACACACTAATAGAATCACGGAGAAGAAGCTAACGGGCTAACGGGCAAAGCTAACTGTGGGATAGCGCCACTTTAAACAGTATTTACAGCCAAGTTTGGGTGAAAAAAAATATTCCCATTGTATAACTGGATGTACAACATCTCTCTCTCCCTTCACCTTTTCTGTCAGCGTAGTATTTACTCTCCAAGACATTTAATAACTTGCTAAGACACCTGCAGTTGCGCTTATGGCCTCTAGGGGCAAGAGTTACTTAGTACTGCTTTAAGTCAAGTCATAGCTTTTGTCAAGTCAAGTCTTTCTTTAGCAGTCACCTCAAGTCGCAAACGTCAGTGTTAAGGCTAATTCCTCTTTTCAAAATGTGTTTAATCTACTTTCTCAAGATTTTGCAATTTTGAAAATTGAGGCTAAAATCAAACCATTGAAAATCTAATGGATTCAGATTTAAAGTCTAATTAATATTTAATCGCCACAAAGTCAAATGAAGCCTAGGCGTTAATTCAAACTGGTAGACAAACCACAGCATCATCAACCCCCAGCCAATGATCTATCCTGAGAGGGCCACACCTCCACCTCAGCCATCAGCGTAAGAGCCGCACCTCCGTAGCAGCCAATCATCGCTCTCGGTCCCGCTTTTAAGCCCCAGCAATCAAGGTCCGTTCGCTTCCCAGCTGCGCTGCGACCCACCTCCACCCCATCTCCGCCTCTTCGTCAATGGCTTCTACCTACTGCATCATCCGGGTCCTTCATACCACCACCAGTGTCCAGGCTCCGGGGGAAGACATCGCTAACTCCAAGCGTTCATCTATACTAACTTATACATCGATGTCTACCGCCGGGGTCTGATCGCCAAAACTAATACACATGTCAATAAATCTCCCTAATCGCTGCTTTTGTCTGTGTGAGTCTATCCAGGTTGAAATGTATATACATTTAAATGCTCCAGTCTATGTACTAAATTACTGGTACAGCATTTTAAGGAAGGGGGCCCAGGGGCCTACTTAAAAAAAATGTAAACATGAGCTGCTTTTCCATGCAGTCTAAATATAAATAAATATAATATAATATAAATATAAAATAATATTTTTGTTAGTTTCTGTAGGTTTTTTGTCAGTGGTTCCCCTGTAATGCCCAGCCCCTGTATACTCCACAAAGATTCTGCACAGCCTTCAGCCCCGCTGTCACTGGGCTCTGTGCAGCTGCAGAAAATAGCCTCTAAATGCAGTAACTTTCGTGTGAACACCTTAAAACACCGAACCGCCCCCATGATTTCTGTCATTAATCCAGCTCTATCGACATCGTCGTCCTGGAGGAGCCTGTCTGCACCGTAGCTACAGTCCATTGTTTTCCTGTCCTTAATAAATGTCTATGAATCTTCACCTCTTGACTCACTGTAGAAAACTTTTAATGCATCCAAAGAAACACACATTTCCTCCTGCCTTTTCCCGCTGTATTGATTAGACGCGTCCGTCGGGAAGCCGAAAAAGCAGGTGGCTAATTACCATATAAACATAGATGCGCCGCTTTTACGCAATGAATCCTGTTCTTTCAACAGTTACACTTAAATAAATAATAACTATAAAGTCACAGCAAGTCATTGAGAGTCATTGGCCTCAAGTCCAAGTTAAGTCTCAAGTCACAAACAGCAAGTCAAGTCAAGTGAATGATAAAATAATGTGGAAATTGTACAATATCTTCATCTGCTCTTTTTGCCTCTGTAGCTCTCTGCACGGCCCTGTTGGCTCGTGACGCACACTTTTCAAACTGGAACACTGGGTGCGTTCTCTTACATGATGAATAGTGGGTCATACCTTGGTGACAGGGACCTCCCTTCGCTCCGTGGCCCCGCCCCCTCGCTCCTCATCAGGCTCCTCCTCCTTCACCGTGGTCAGCTCCGGCTCGCTCTTATACAGGCGGTAATCTGGGCCCTGCTGCAAATCCACAGAGAGAGGCTTTAAACCAGACTCTGACACAACCCTAACTCTGAGTCAGAACAGACAGATGAATGGGCGGCACATGGGATATGTTTTCCACAGGTTTCTCCATTTACCAACACATTTTACAGTCTACGTTTCCCCCCTCCCACTCTTCCTATAGATGAGAGCAACATCCGAGTCACCACCACCTCTGTGTCCTTCTATTCTACGGCAGCACATACAAATAAAATATTCCAGGCCAGAGTCAGACATCGAGAGCTTAATGGAGAATGGAAATGCACTGAGGCTTGTCTCACAAAACGATATTGGACCATCATCCTCCAAACCGCAGATGTTTCTGAAACCTCCGGCCAAAGGGCTGGGCAACATTAAGTTTAGGTTCTACCGGGATCGAAAAATGAAAGTATCAGAAACCGAAAAAAAACGGTATATTCTTATATCCCAGTTTTGATGCTGTTGGTCCAGGGACAGGATTAAAGGAAGTGCTCAAATAAATTTGTTTTTTCGCATCCTATTTTTCCCCCGTTTAAATTTTTACATGTCTTTTCCAAATAATTTCACCTCAAATGTACAAATTTTCCTCAAACAATTTTCTCAAACTTTTCTCTATAGGGCTGTTCTATTTTTCTCGGTAAATTCTGCCTAAAAGCTGTTGTGCGGTTGGATGTTCTATTTGGTCAGATTTACAGCTTCAATCTTGTAAACTGAGTAAGTTAATGATTAGAATCGATGCCTGCAGATCTAAACAAACTGTGTGGATTATGTTTAAAGCAGAGGTCACCAACCTTTTGTCAGCCGAGGGCTACTTCAAGAGCGTTAAAGGGATACTTCGGGATTTTTGACATTGGGCCTCATTTCCTAGTTATCCAGAGTGTTGTTGATGTCTGGAGATATTTTTTTCTTAAATTTATGCAGTTCTTATATTTGAAGAGTCTAGTGGCGCTAGGCTAGGGCAAGGCTAAAGCATTTCTATGGTAAAGTCTAGCCTGCATTAAAAAACAGTCTGACCCACTCCACAGTGCCCCTGAGGCAAATCACTTATAACGCCAGACTAACCATATAAATGTCTGTGTTAATAGAATATTTTTTGAAATATAACTGACCTTGTATCACGTGAATTACCGCATTTTGAGGGACTATTTTCTCGCAGATCACTCCGCCGCTGCGTTAGCTTACAGCCACGAAGCTGATGCTGCTCAAATATAAGTTATTTTAAATGCAAAATGGTTAAAATTATTCTATTAACACAGACATTTATATGATTAGTCTGGTGTTATAAGTGATTTGCCTCAGGTGCACTGTGGAGTGGGTCAGACTGTTTTTAATGCGGGCTAACTGATACCATAGAAATGCTTTAGCCTTGCCCTAGCCTAGCGCCACTAGACTCTTCAAATATAAGAACTGCATGAATTTAAGAAAAAAATATCTCCAGACATCAACAACACTCTGGATAACTAGGAAATGAGGCCCAATGTCAAAAATCCCGAAGTATCCCTTTAAGTTGTTCGATGGCTACAAGTTAAAAACAAATCCCAAACACTTAAATGTACACTGTTTTCTTATAGGATATTGACCATATTGTATAAAATTATCTTGATTTTAAACTCATACTTAGTCACAAGAACAGAAATCACATGTATGTTTTAAGAATCAGATGCAAGAAAATGAAGTGTTTTACACCTTAGAAAAAGTCTCAAAGGCCAGTGAGCATGTCCCAAATGGCAGCACGTTGGTGACCCCTGTTTGAAAGTTTAACGTAACTGTGCCGGACACGTCAAGCTCCAAATTCTACCATTTACTTTGCTTTAAAAGGAATAGGCCACCGATTTTACATACTGAGATATGTTCTTACCTGAGCTTAGACGAGTTCATCTGTACCTGTCTGGTCTCCACGTGTGCCTTCGTAACGTAAACACAGCACAGACGGCGTTAGCATTTAGCCTCTCTCTTCTCCTCTATAGCTCCAAACGAGGTGAAGATAGAAGCTACCAAACTCTTCCACGTTTTCCCGATTTAAATATGGTTACGTGAAGTGTTACACTACAAAGTATAATTACACAAAATTAAACAATGTGGATTTTCTAAGCGGATAAAAAGGGGAACTATATTGTAAGGCGTAATAATACCAGGAGTAATTCGGCATCCGCACAGTAATATCTTCACTTTACTGTGCGGATGCCGAATTACTCCTGGTATTATTCATATTTAAATAGGGAAAACGTGGAAGAGTTTGGTAGCTTCTATCTTCACCTCGTTTGGAGCTATAGAGGAGAAGAGAGAGGCTAAATGCTAACGCCGTCTGTGCTGTGTTTACGTTACTGAAGGCACACGTGGAGACCAAACAGGTACAGATGAACTCGTCTAAGCTCAGGTAAGAACATATCTCAGTATGTAAAAACGTTGGCCTATTCCTTTAAGCATAAAATAAATTGTTAAGCAAACGTTTAATGTCGTGACACGTGTTAGCTAAATCATGCTTTAGCTAAATCTAAAGAATAAACTAGAAAGGACATCGCCTAAGAGCTTCTAAAACATTTTCTCATTACGTTTAACTCAGATCATGATTATTTCCCGCAATGCAACAAAAACGTGTGAAATTCAGCACAAAGTTGAGATGGATTAGTGACGCGTACAGGCTGCCTCTGTTTGTACAAACATTCATCGAGACCAATTAAGTCCATTTTCTGTTTATATTGGACTTTTGCCTTAATAGTCAGGTTACCATGGTAATCAAATGACGTTTCATCACAGTACGACAATTATCCACCTTAATAAACCTTAATAACAACCCAATGCAGTGTCTCCCATTGCTTGATTTGTGACGCAACACCGTAGAGCCCTATTCCCAAATTGTTTCCCTCATTTTCATTACTAATATTTCAGAATTTCCACCATTTTTAGCAAATTATTCACCACATTTCCTGACATTGGAGATGACCCTGATATTGTAACTCTGCTGACTTTCCGCACATTATTGTTCTGCTGTCTGGTTCTAGACATCGGTATCGGAGAAAGTATCGCTCAGGTATCGGGGAACATAATGTAACGGTGCCCAGCCCTATAGCGAGGCAGGGTATATCAAAATGAAACACTACAGCGAAATGGTGGGTGACGATGTCGGATGGAGAGGATGGAGTTTCGGAGGGAGCTCTTACGCTCGGTGCGGTGCTGCGGGACCCGGCTGAGCGGTCGTCGGAGCGGGCCGGGGGGTGGGGGTAGTGGTGGGGCAGGGGCGGGCGAGGGGGCACCAGGGCGGGCGTGGGGGCGCGGACTCACCCTCCAGCGGCACGGGCGCGGTCTGTTAACGGCAACAACAGCTTCAACAACAGAGGGAAACACGAGGCGCCTCAAAAGGAGCGGAGAGGAGAGCGATTTGGGACGGAAGGATTTGTGAATTAGAGAATAAACCCCGATATCACAGAAGGTTTCTTTAACCTTTAAACCCCCAACTGAACCCAGCACAAGAGTCAAACCCTATTTGCCTCATGCCGACCTGGAGCGTATAATTCATGCTTTTATTTAGTGTTTAGATTATTGGAACTCTCTGTACTGTGGGCTCGATCAAACTTCCATCCGTGGCCTGCAGAGCTTTTGTCGATCCGTGACCCAGGTCGAACACTGAGATCTCCCAGTCAAATGACTCTGGAGGTGTTGAAATCTAAGCTGAAAACCAGAAGAGACCGGGCTTTTGCCGCAGCGGCTCCAAGACTCTGGAACAGCCTTCCCTTCCGTTAAATGCTAAAATGGCTCAATCTATTCACGTTTTTAAGTCATTAAAACCCATCTCTTTGCTCTGCCCTTCAACACAAGCTGAGCAAGTCTCATGTAATGTTTGTATATCAGTTGTGACTGTTTTACTTCTTAATTGCACTTATGTTTGTTGTACAGCACGTTGGGCAGATGTAGCTGTTTTTAGACTAGTAGTGATTCCTCAAGTCTCCAAAATCACTGTAGGAGGAAGAGCCTTTAGCTCCAAACTCTGGTTGCTTTTCTGGCACGCTTTTGTCGCTCTTTTATTGCTTCCATCCATTTTCTTCCACTTGTCCAGGTCATGGGGGCAGCTGTTGGAGCTGCCCAAATCCCATAGCACCAGCCCCTATGGCTCCCCCTGCAGGTGGTGGGTCCAAAGAAGGACGGCCTCATGGTTCTAACCGGGCCTGTTGGTCTCTCATAAGGGGCTTCTGAACCGCTCTTTGTCTGACCCGTCACCTAGAACCTGTTTGCCATGGGAGACCCTACCAGGGGCACCAAGCCTCAGACAACAGAGCTCCCAGGATCATTTGGGCGCTCAAACCCCTCCACCACGTTAAAGTGGCGGTTCCAGGAGAGGTTTTATTGCTTCTTTGTTGCTTTTTTTGTGGCTTTTTTTCCATCCTCATTTTTGTTGCCATTTTGATGCTTTTTTCAAGAAGCTTTTAGATGTGGGTAAAGCCAAACTGGAGCGAATGTGCTCAGTTCAGACGGGGGTTAAAGGCTGTATGACCTTTGTTTCCATACCATATTGTTTGACTGTTCATGTGTCGACTCCTTGAAAGTTGAACCTTCCACGGTTTGTCAGTGAAAGGCTCATTGCTGGGTATCGTGAGCATATACGAGTGAATGCACAGTTTCATAGGACTTACCTCGTTTTTGGAGATACTGGAGAGGGGTTTGGAGCTCGGGAAACCTAAGAGGTCCAGAGAGAACAGTGATTATTCTCCATTCTTTACAACGTAACATATTGAGACAACACACATTAATAAACAATCACATACAAACTGTACAAGTGTTGAAGAGTGTAGGAAAATATCGGCCAAAAATACCACAAAGAACAGAACTTGCCGTGCGTGTGTTTCTCCCAATAAACCCTGTTACAAATGATTATGCACAGCAGTGTTTCAATACATTTTATAGGCTCTATTTGTTGAATTTGCTGCACTAGGACGTTATATTTACTTAAATCAAAAGCTATTTAATCAAAAAAATCTTAACAGGGCATGTTACATTTTCACATAGGAGCCTTATTTGAGCAGCTTCAAAATTCTTGCATGTGCTGAATTTTGTGAGTTTTTGGAGAGTTTCTGCTTGGATTTCTTTCCAGGATGTCAGAATCGCCTCCCAGAGCTGCTGTTTGGATGTGAACTGCCTCCCACCCTCATAGATGTTTTGCTTGAGGCTTCTAAAGGTTCTCAATAGGGTTGAGGTCAGGAGGGGAGGGGGTCCACATCATGAGTTTCTCTGCTTTTATGCCCATAGCAGCCAATGATGCAGAGGTATTCTTTACAGCAGGACATGTTGTCATGCATGAAGATGATTTTGTTAGGGAAGGCACAGCTCTTCTTTTTGTACCATAGAAGAAAGTGGTCAGTCAGAAACTCCACATATTTTTCAGATTTAATTTTCACACCTTCAGGGAACCTAAAAGGGTCAGCCAGCTCTCTCCCCGGGATTGTGTGCCGAAACATGAGTCCGCCCCCTCCTTGCTGACGTCACAGCCTTGTTGGGACATGGTGGCCATTCACCAAACATCCACTACTCCATCCACTGACCATCCAGGGTGTAGGGCCTCTGGGAGACTCCGGAGGCACCAGCAGCTTCAAACGCCTTTGTAGCAGCTGTTCTCTTAATCTGATGTATTTGTCTGGCAGAAACTCTCCTCAATGTGCCTTTATCTGCACAAACCCGTGTGTGCTCTGAATCAGCCACAAATCTCTTCACAGTACGGTGATTACGCTTAATCTTTCATGAAATATCGAAGGTTTTCATACCTAGTCCAAGGCATTCAACTATTTCACGCTTGTATATCATATTGCTTGTAAATGGTGGTCTGCTTAATAATGTGGAACGTCCTTTTTCAGTCGTTTTTCCCTTAACTGGGCTTAACCTGACAAATAATCATCACAGGCGTCTGAGATGGATGTCAGTGATTCAAAGAGCCCTGAGACACAATACCATCCATGAGTTTCATTGAAAAGAAAGTTGGAATTTCTCTCGGGATTCAGCGACTAACCAGCCAGAATATGTTTGTCACTTCACTGATGGATGCTTGGTGAACCTTGGCCAGAACCAAAGTGGATTAACTTAAAACCAGCGCAATTCCCACAAGAAAACACCCAATGGAGTAAGTAAATGGCAGTAAGTAAATCAAAATGAGTGTTAGCCATTTATGAAGCTGTGATGCAAATGTCAATTATATTTCTACTACTGCTAATGTTGCATGGGCGGGATCAACTCAGAGAGGGGCGGAGCTAACTGAATCCAAGCGTCTTGTCTTCCGGGTTGGTAAAATAACCCCAGAAAATACTTTCTCAGAAAAATGAGTACTCCATAGTGGTAGAGGTATCATATATATCATATAAATGCCTATAGTTTACTTTGGAATGGCTAAAATAGCAGGATACAGTCCCTTTATGGTTAGTGGCTCGGGCAAGGTCCGATATATGACGTTTCACATTCATGACTTGTGATTGGTTGAACAAACTAAGGAAAAAAATATCCACGCCCAGCCCTAATCAGGGGTAGTAGAAATGCTTTTATTTGAGTAATATCCTGAAGCCTCAGTAAGTTTGTCTGTACCGTCGCCGGGCGGAGGCGGGGGCTTGTTCTTGGCCAGAGCCTCCATCACGTCCTGGATTCTCCACAGCTCCTTCTGGATCTGGATGTGTCTCTGACTCGGGGGCTCCGTCTGCACACATAAACACAGAACAGCTGCAGTCGGCTTCAGTAACGGCTTCCTTTGAGCTGGGGACATTTTTTGGCGTCGTCTATTTGACTTTTTTGTTCCATAATCCTCAGTATCTGACTGTGTTACTGCTCTGCTTATGCAGCTCAACAACCCAAACACAATCCAAACCTTTGCATCAGGTCAAAGTCCCTGACAGAAAATGACATGTGGCCCTAAACTTATGATTGGTAATGTATCTTCAGTGGGACATGTGCAGCAGTTTGAGTTCCGTCAGTAATGGAACCTCTTTGGATGTGACCAGCACCGGCTCCAGAACAAACAGACTGAGGGTGCATTAGAGTTCCAAAAGGGTGCGACTACTGCTTTTCCCCATTAAAATATATTGTGATGCCACTAAAACTGAGGGTGCAAACATTTCAAAGTGAGGTTGCAATGCACCCACTTGCACCCCCGTAGATCCGGGCCTGGGTGTGACCGTGAGCCCGCCCTGTGTGCGCTCTCACCTGAGGGCTGCCCAGAGCCTCAAGCTGCTGCAGGAGTCTGGACTTGGCCTGGCCCACGTCCGCCTCTAGCCGCTGGTACTCCTGCCTGGACCCCAGCAGCTCCTGGAACATCAGCAGAACACCCGAAGTGATACCAATGCGATTAGTCATTAGGGATTTAATATCTGTTATAAGATCTCCCAAATAACCATTACCTAAACACGTATTACTATAGCAAGGTTTCTATTAAACTGGGCACAGACTACATGATTTTTTTTTCTTCAGTCTTAAAGGGGGGTATTATGTAAAATCGACTTTTTCAAGCTTTATATCATGTTATTATGTCATTCCCTCATTAAACACATGCCTGGAGTGTTGCCTTGGTTCATTCACATATTTTTGAGTAATCAGTAAAAACTTAGACGGCAGCCATTTTAGGTGTAGCTATGCCTCAGTCCTCCTAGGAACGCCCCCACCTCCTGGAGACGCCTCTGGACCTTTTGTCACCAGCCAAGCCACCAACTACTGCTCCTCAGCTCAGCAGAGGCCCCTCCCCGCACAGTAGTGTTGTTTAGATGCCACAGCAGTGTGCTGAAGGGGGCGTGTCGGAAAGCTTCTTAAAGAGACAGAGGCCTATTTCAAGACGTTCAGTACAGCCATTTTGAGAGAGCAATTTTATTCAAGGCAGTTATTTTAATTTACTGCATATACAGACCAACAGAAGGTTACGTCATCATTGTAGTATGCTATAGACTGGTGCTATGTGATTGAAAAAAGCATAATACCCCCTCTTTAAAAGGTTTTGTGAACAATGGGTGGTCCGCTCCACACGACTGGATTTAGCCGATTATAGGACGACTGGGGGTTCACACATAACGACTGAGAATCGTGAGGCCGGACACTACAGCAGTCTGTTACAGCTGATGCTGATGTTTATAATCCTCTCTCCTGCTTCATTTCTCTCTTTGGAGAGAAAAACTGACCCCAGATCAGCAAAGGTAGGCCACTGTTTGCGGACATGACAAACATGATATTTATAGGAGATGATGAAGAGGATTATTGCATTAACAAATCCCATCATTTCTGTCATTGATACAGTTTCAGTGACATTTTTAAACCAGGGGCAAATATCGTAATAATATCATGAATTGCAATTATTTTGGCCGAGATAATCGTGACCCAGAATGCAGCTGAAAGAGTTCTTACCGCAGTGGTCCTGTTGAGTTCGCGACACGTGCTCAGCAGCCCCCCTGCAGGACGTCCCTCTGCTGCAGCAGGCTCTGGGTTTGGGCCGTGTGGTGGCTGTGCTCACTCAGCTCCTGACTGGCCGAGAGCAGCGCCGTCTCCAGGGTGTGCTGCACAGGTCACACAGAAGGAGTTTCACAAAGCAGGCCAAATAAAGAGCGAGACACGGCAGGTGAATGTCAGTGTTTTCACCCTGAACATTATAGTTTTAAAATAGGCCAAAACTCTCACTTTCCGCCATAGTTTCTCAGGAAATAACTAGAACATGGCTGTGGCGCTCCCTGGCCTTTCACACGTTTATTCATTCATTAAGACTGACATGTTTGGTATCCACGTGTAGCACGAAAGGCTGTAATCCAAATACGGTCATTTCCTTTGTGGGAGACAGTTTGTCACGACTGGACTCGAGGTCGAATCGTGTAATGTATGGCGGCAGAAACCCCAGTGGCAGGAAATCAAACAAGCTTTGGATGCACAGGAGTCACGTGGATGATTTTACCGTCCCAAAAGTGGACACACAGAATCCAGCGGCCAATAACAGAGCGATATACACACAGAAAAACACTGTTGCTCCTTCATTTTCATTTCTCTGCCATAACAGCGGCGCAAACAGCACAACATTATCACTGTCGCCCGAGTAGTGACTAGTGTTTTATAGGTTTTTTATAGGTTCATTCAGTGCTGAAATCCGAGGATAGGACTGCATGGATATTGTACTGTAGTTTTTTCTGTGTGACATTGTTTTGGTCCGTACCTTCTCTCGATGGAGCTGCTGCACCTTCTCCTCCTGTGTCCTCACCACCTTGTCCTGCTCACACAGCCGACTCAGCTTCGTCTGAAAACACAAACAAAAAAGTCCAAAAACCTTCATCTGACCTTTTTTCTGTGTTAACATTTCTTCCAGCTGCTGCCAGCAGAACGGGGATGAATTACCTTTTCCTTACAGCACATACAAGTTATTAAAAACACTGTCTTTCAATGGGTTACACAAGTATTGTTTGATTTGGTAGGTTTGTGTTCGACAGTCAAGAATAAACCAGTCTAAATGTGGGACACCGGCTCCATGTTCCATTTACAGCTGACTTTTTATTGAACTGTCACTTCTCTACAGCCACCTATTGCATCCACTCTAGTTAGTGACCGTCAACAAATTACAATACTAAACTCGATGGAAAAACACTGTGGCATTTTTCTTCAATAGCTTTATGGGCATTTAACCCAGTGACTCCAAACCACTTTTGAATAGTGGTACCCCTTCTCGGCAATGGGGCTAAGGACTTTTCATTCTGCTTAAAAGATTTGACAGTGTTTTATAAGCAATTTACATCTTTTTTTCTCAGTACCTTTTAGGGCATTTGACCCAGTGCACCTTAGAGTATTGGGACTCCTTATGGTTCACTTAGCAAAGAGCTAGTAGCAAGAATCAAAAGTGATTTGAGGTCACTGGGTCAAATGTCCTTATACTGTAGCCATTGAAGAAAAATGGCACATTGTTTTTCCATCGAGTTGAGTATTGTAATTTGTTGAAGGTTCCTAACTAGCAGAGGTGGGAGTAAGTCACTAAATGCAAGTCTCGAGTCAAGTCCAAGTCAATTGGTCATGGGGTCAAGTCAAGTCGAGTCAAGTCTTTCTTTAGTCGGCAAGTCACCTCAAGTCGCAAACATCAGCGTTAAGCCCAACTCTTCTTTGAAAATGTGTTTCATTTACTTAAAAATATAAAGCGCTTTCCCAAGATTTAGCGATTTTGAAAATTTAGGCTAAAATCAAACTTTTTAAAATCTAATGGATTTGGATTTAAAGGGACTATACATAAGTTTAACCACAAATAAATGTATACAAATTTAAAATGTCTTTCTCACACATGCTCCAGCAATGCCCTGGTGAGTAGAATGAGCCCTGGCCTTTTCACCGCGATTGCCTCTATATGCCTGTAAAGTCACTTAAATAGTTTATGCTCGGGTCGAACAAGCAAACAGCTTAATGCGCGTTCACGCTCAGCTGTAGCGTTAGCTGTAGCATTAGCTGTAGCGTTAGCTGTATCTCCTCTATACTGATGCTGCAGCGCGAGTGGTAACGTCGGAGGGATGGATTTAGCGGAGAATAAGAGGAGACCGGCTTCAAGCACCATCGAAACTCCAGCCCAGACCCCAAATAACGAAAAGAAAAGTGGAGTCTGATCGGCGTAGGCAAAGAACCAGAGTAAACATCAGAAAATCTGAGAGAATCTTTTGAGAGAATCTCTCAAAAGACCCGCAGCTTATTTTTGCTTGAAAGGTAAGAAATTATGATAAATTATGACTAAATACATGGAGGAAAAGTGTTGTTGATGCTTCAAAACAATGGTGTCCGACTGTCCGTGCATGTTGTACAAACTTCACTGAAACAAGCCATAAAATAATATTTGGAAGTTACCAAAATAGTTGATCTAATAGTTTTGTACCTACAGAGAAGTTGTGTAGTATTAGTAGCAGACTAGTAGTGTCAGTAATAACAGTAATTGTGCTGTACCTACAAAACATTTGAGTAGTAACAGTGGTAATGGTGCTGTATTTACAATGGCAAATGTTAGCTTTTCTTGGCCGCAAAATAAGCATGACTGTTCACGGATTTATAAGCAGTGAAACAATTAGGTCTGCGTTTATGCTACAAAGTATACGAGTATTTTTTTTTTTCCTCCAAACGTCAATTATTCGTTTATATGTATTATTTGGCTTCTTCACTCGATTCACTTTGCTGCATTTGCTCAAGTATTTTATCTTGGAAAACATTCACTCAAATTGATTTGGTCTAAATATCTTACAGAACAGTAACGTTTCTTACCTCAGTTGAAGTCATGCCTGCAAATCTGCAAATTGACCAGGACGGGACTGTTATTTCTGGTGCTCGTAAAGCCTGAGCGCCTCATGCACGAGCTTATCATCGAGGCTGCAGTTACGCGTTTGGCCTGAGGGGGCAATTGGGAGCACAAAACTGCTAAACTCCACACAGCCCCTTTAAAGTCTAATTAATATTCAAATCGCTACAAAATTTGAAATATATATATTTTAAATGCCCGTCTTACATCGATGTCGGGTTCTTCTTCACTGGTCGGGGGCTTCAGCTTCTCAGGGATGATCTGAAAGACATCAGTGAAGGTTTTTAAAGGTGTTGATCAAATGTTGAGGTGTTGGGTCTGAACACCACAGATGAGCCGTGAATCGGAGAACGATGAACAGACGTGAGATGGTTGAGGAAACATATTCTGTAAACAAAGTGAGAATGTTCTAAAGTGGAGAAAGGCTTTGCTTCATTTGAGGGCGGGACTAGGACAATCATTTAGGTCGTACAACATATCTTTCGTAGTACGGATTTTCATAAATTGTCGACTGGACTGGGTTGACTGAGCAGAAGGGGTGTTGTTTCTATCTTCAGAAGCTTCTTCTGACTTTGCCATCAGATGTAAGCCTGGAGACTAATTGGAGACTCGAGTCGTCATTGGTCTTGGATATGTAGGTAGTCTCGGTGAACACAACCGGGCTCGATTTCAGCTGAGACCTTTTCAAGTCTCTGACAGGTCTTGGAGACATTGCAGAGACATTGCAGAGACCTCACAGAAACGTCTCACAGTTTGAGAACAACAAATAGAGCAGAACGCGTGTCATAACAAAGTTGAGTGGCTATCTCTGCAATGTTATTCGTATGTTTTGTTTGATTTGTCCATTCATTTGAGGTTCCAGCTGCTTGAGACCTCGTAGACTCACATGTTTCAAACTTCCTCAATTATGAATGATATGTCCACTTTAAATGGATGAGGTATGGAGGATGGAGGCGTACACAGGCAGGGCTTACGTGCTGGTAGAGCTGAGGCCGCGGGGCAGAGTTTTCGATCATTGTGTGGATCATGAAGATCAGGGGTTCGTTGTCCTTTTTCTAGCGCAGCGCGAGACAAGGAAAGACAGACCACAGTGAGATCCAAAGACCCCTAGCCCAACCCTAAACCCCAATCCCTAACTCCCGGGGCAAGGAAAGACAGTCCACGGTGAGATCCAAAGACCCCTAACCCAACCCTGACCCTAATACCTAACCCCAGGGGCAAGGAGAGACAGACTACAGTGAGATCCAAAGACCCCTAACCCAACCCTGACCCTAATACCTAACCCCAGGGGCAAGGAGAGACAGACCACGGTGAGATCCAAAGACCCCTAACCCAACCCTGACCCTAATACCTAACCCCAGGGGCAAGGAAAGACAGACCACGGTGAGATCCAAAGACCCCTAACCCAACCCTGACCCTAATACCTAACCCCAGGGGCAAGGAGAGACTGACCACGGTGAGATCCAAAGACCCCTAACCCAACCCTAAACCCCAATCCCTAACCCCCGGGACAAGGAGAGACAGACCACAGTGAGATCCAAAGACCCCTAACCCAACCCCAACCCAACCCTAACCCCAGGGACAAGGAGAGACAGACCACAGTGAGATCCAAAGACCCCTAACCCAACCCTAAACACCCCAACTCTAACCCCCGGGACAAGGAGAGACAGACCACAGTGAGATCCAAAGACCCCTAACCCAACCCTGACCCAACCTTAACCCCCGGGGCAAGGAGAGGGAGACCACAGTGAGATCCAAAGACCCCTAACCCAATCCTAAACCCCTGGACAAGGAGAGACAGACCACAGTGAGATCTAAGACCCCTAACCAAACCCTAACCCCCGGACAAGGAAAGACAGACCACGGTGAGATCCAAAGACCCCTAACCCAACCCCAACCCTAACCCCTGGGACAAGGAGAGACAGACCACGGTGAGGTCCAAAGACCCCAACCCCAACCCTAATCCCTAACCCCAGGGGCAAGGAGAGACAGACCACAGTGAGATTCAAAGACCCCTAACCCAACCCCAACCCAACCCTAACCCCCGGGGCAAGGAGAGACAGTCCACAGTGAGATCCAAAGACCCCTAACCCAACCCTAACCCCCGGGACAAGGAGAGACAGACCACAGTGAGATCCAAAGACCCCCAACCCAACCCTAACCCCGGGACAAGGAGAGACAGACCCCAGTGAGATCCAAAGACCCCTAACCCAACCATAAACCCCAATCTGTAACCCCCGGGACAAGGAGAGACAGACCACAGTGAGATCTAAGACCCCTAACCCAACCCTAACCCCCGGGACAAGGACAGACAGACCCCAGTGAGATCTAAAGACCCCTAACCCAACCCCAACCCCCGGGACAAGGAGAGACAGACCCCAGTGAGATCCAAAGACCCCTAACCCAACCCTAAATCCCAATCCCTAACCCCAGGGGCAAGGATAGACAGACCACGTTGAGATCCAAAGATCCCTAACCCAATCCCTAACCCCAGGGACAAGAAGAGACAGACCACAGTGAGATCCAAAGACCCCTAACCCAACCCTAACCCAACCCTAACCCCTAATCCCAGGGCCAAGGAGAGACAGACCACGGTGCGATCCAAAGATCCCTAACCGAACCCCAACCCAACCCTAACCCTAATCCCTAATCCCAGGGCCAAGGAGAGACAGACCACAGTGAGATCCAAAGGCCTGACACTCTGAACCACGAGCTCCGACCCAAAAGTCCTAACACGCTGAACCACGAGCGTGTTCATGCACACGTTTTACAGAAAGAATCCTCTGGTGTTAAACCCAAGAGAAACAACGTTGGAATTAGTCTCTGAACTGGAGCTTACATACTTATTACTATGGCCACGTCCTCTTTAGCGTTTTATTAAAGATCTTTGGGAGAAACCGTTCAGCAGGAGGCACTGTGGGGCTGGGTTCGAGCCGGTTAATGCAGAGCGAGAACTTCTTCCTGCTTTTCAAACGTTTTTATTTTAATTTCACCTCTCTGCCTCTTTGTACTTTTCAACTACTAATGATACAATGGATTGAACTTAGATGTTTGCCCAATATTTTACACATAACCGCGAATAGCGACTAAACATGTATTATAATTAAACAAATACACATAAAGTTAATGTCTCCCAGTAATGATGACAGCATGTTCTTATAGCCTGACCTGTGTGTGTTATTTCAGACCTGACAGTTTCGGCACACATACATCCAGACTTGTAGTTCACCTCATAAAGAGTCTGCTTTGAAGAGACTCTTCTGTGTCTCCTGGACTGCACCAACTTAAACCAACTCCTAACTCTGCTATGACTCAGTTCAGTCCAATGGCGTCTCCGGCTTCAGCGCTGAATAAGAAGCGCAATGGGAAAGTTTTCTGTGATTTCATCAACACCTCAGTCATTATTTGATCAATTTACGTACACGGAACAGAAAACGTTTGTGTGACTTTATTCATGTCTAAAACAGGCTCCAGCTGCAGTTAAAGCCTTTGGGCCTGGAATAGCACAACTGTCAGAGTCCATTATTAATAGATTTTTTTTTCTGTTGGCCCAAAAACGTCCCGACTCTCCCAATGACCCAGCACGGCTTTGCGCAGCCGAAACTGTCTATAGGTATAAAATAATAATACACAGGTCTGGCTATAAGAACATAGACCAAAAAAAAACGATATTTGGAATCTGATAAATGCAATACCAACACTGACTTTGGCACAGATTAATATTTAGGACTGATCTGTACAGCCCCCTTAGTCCTGAGCTCTTAAACAGTGAAAGTTCCACCCAAAGTCACTAAATGCACACTCCTATAAACATGAAACTTACACGTTACAGTTCCATTTATGATTTATCTACAAGAGTGAAGCTCAAGTCAAAGTCATCACTGGTTGAAGATTATTCCATGGCACACACACCCACACACAGAACCTTTTCGTATGGACGGAAGAGCGCGTGGTGGATATAAAAGAAAGCAGAGAAATGTTGGACAGGCGTGTCTCCTCACCTGCCTGTCCAGGTAGCGCAGGCTCCTCTGCAGATGGTGAGAGAGGACGTCGGTCTGCTCAGAGACAGCAGCAGGACAGAGGGACAGAGGGACAGAGAGAGATACTGACACGCTACTGAGGAGGAAGAGCCTTAAAGGGCATTCCTGTCATTTGTCTGTTGTAATGCAGAAATAAAGCGTATTTCTCGCTCTATTTACAGCATGTGTTAAAGCAGTACTAAGTAACTTGTTTACCTTAATAAACTCTTTCCGTAGTCCCTCTGGGGGTAATACAAGTGTTAATGGGATGATTGGGGGGTCTCTCATCTCCCCCTGGTGTCTCTGGTCAGAAAACTACATTTGCAACTTGACTGCCACCGGGTCGGAGCAGTAATACACACTAATGAAATCACGAAGAAGAAGCTAACAGGCTAACGGGCAAAGCTAACTGCGGGCTAGCGCCACTTAAACAGTATTTACAGCCAAGTTTGAGTGAAAACAATTTATCTCCATTGTGTAACTGGATGTACAATATCCCTCTCTCACTTTGTCTTTTCTGTCAGCGTAGTATTTACTCTCACGGACAATTAATGAGTAAAAAACACAACATGCTACGACACCTGCAGTGGCGCTTATGGCCTCTAGGGGCCTGAGTTACTTAGTACTGCTTTAAGTGATATCTAGGTGCTGTCTGCAGCGGGGGTTTGAGTAGCTGTAAGCCGCATTTTGTAATAACTAGGACTGGGTCAGAAATAGGCAAGTAGGAGAAAATGGTTTGGGCGTGTTGTATAAAGTCTAAACTGAACACAAAAAGGTAATCACTATTTAGCTGCTCATAAATGAGTAACAAATTACGAGGAAAGATTTGTACATGTTCTACAAATGATAAAATAAGTATTTACAGATACTTTGATAGTGCGCAGTCATCAAAGTGTTACCACACATTTGATTGCATTATATAAGTTATTGCAATTTTATTTATTTAGAAATTATTACAAAATGCGGTTTTATTAGTCAAAGAAATGAAAATGTTATTACAGCGTGAACTGACTACAAACCTCGAAAAAAAACAAATATCAGCAATCCTGTAGTTGATACAAACACTGTCATAGGGTTGTAACTCTTTTGGTTCAACTAATTGGAGAGCACAGTTCTGTATTTATTCGGTACAAAAAAAGCTAGGAATGCACTGATCCGATACTGGTGTCTAATATCGGAGCCGATACTGACAATACCAGGTATCGGCTACAAATATCCAACACTGAACAGTTACCAGTTTTGGCTCTCGCCGCCGTAAAAACACAACTTTCACTAAACCTCAGTGAATATGAACATGCTGTATGTCCATATTCATTACCGTTACATTTCTATGCAACATGTTTAAGAGCCCAACACGCCTGTTCCACTTCAGACAGAATAATCATTACTCGCGTGAACACCCAACAAAATATGTAGTAAATGCATCTGTGCTTCCTCACAGAATCCACCGTGACATGCACACTCATGCAGCACACTCCTCCACCAGCATCAGAGCCTCCACAAAAACTAAACACACCAGGAGAAAATGGCCACACGTCTGGAGAAATGTCAGCAAATTTAACCCTCTCTTTGTATGACTTTTGTTTTGCAGAAATGTGGCAGTTTCTCCAGACGCCATGCACACACAGCACCCCCACACAAAGCTGGTCGGGTGACCAGGAGGAAAAACATCTGGTCAGCCTCAACTGTGGACATGAACATGCGCTGTGACCTCATGAGCGTTTCCCAAACACTTAAACACATTGTACAGCATGGTCTATGGGGGGCCAAAACTGCCAAAATAATAAATAAATCGATAAAATAATGAATACATTTTTGGTCGAATAATTATTAAAATATCATATCAGATGAAATAAAAATAAATATTTTTTTTTTTGTTGAAATAAAAAATAATAAAGACATGATTATTTTCTGGCTGCATTTATTTATTCTTTCATTTATTTATTTCCACTTTTATTTTTAGTCGACGCTTTATTATTACACCCGACATTATTCTTTTCTTGATTTCTCTCACCACATGCAAATTAAGGGGCGGGCTTAGTTAGACCCGCCCCCTTAATTTGCATGTGGTGAGAGAACTCAAGAAAAGAATAGGGTGTAAAAGTAAATAAATAAATACATTAATAAATAAATGAAGCCAGAAACATCTTTATTTTATCCAAAAGACGTTCAATAACTATTATATATATATATATATATTTTAAGGACTTTATTTGTTAATGTTAACCCAAAAATCCCATGTTATCCCAATCCCAATATTTTAATGATATTTTAATAATTATTCGCCAATATATGTATTTATTAATGTATTGATGTATTCATTATTTTGGCAGTTTTGGTCCCCCATAATGGTCTGAGGCGTGTGGGAAACCATGCTGTGTTCATGGGTTCTGACCTTGGCGTTGGGCCCCTCGGAGCCCAGGGCCCTCAGCTGGGCCACGGTATGTTCGTGCAGGCTGCTGAGCTCTGCCTGCTGCCGCCGCAGTTGATGAGCAGTAACGTCAGCTCCTCAGACTGGACACAGCACAGGACAACATCAGCTCTTCAACTGAGCCTCAAGACGAGCTGAAGCATCTTCGCATTAGTTCACCCTGGCTCACATCAGCGGGAACTCGTTATTATCATAAATTAGCAACAGCTACTGTAAGACTAGCCCATAGTTAGCTACCTGAGCCTGTACAAATGTGAACATCCGTAACCCCCGCCTTAACGCATTGTCTCCAGTTCAGCTTTACCCAAATCTAAAATCCTATCACAACGTCTCATTTGAAAGCTAAGACCCACAAAACTCATCTAAACAATTCTTTTACCCTTGTGTTGTCACTTTTTTTCCATTGAATTTTTGTTGCGTTTGTCACCTTTTTTTTTGTTGCTATTTTGACGCTTTTTTCAAGAAGCTTTCAGATTTGGGTAAAGCCGAACTGGAAAAAATGTGCTCTGTTCAGGTGGGGTTTAAGAGGTTAAAGGGATATTTCAGGATTTTTGACATTGGGCCTCATTTCCTAGTTATCCAGAGTGTTGTTGATGTCTGGAGATATTTTTTCTTAAATGCATGCAGTTCTTATATTTGAAGAGTCTAGTGGCGCTAGGCTAGGGCAAGGCTAGTGCATTTCTATGGTATCAGTTAGCCTGCATTAAAAACAGTCTGACCCACTCCACAGTGCACCTGAGGTAAATCACTTATAACACCAGACTAACCATATAAATGTCTGTGTTAATAGAATAATTTTTGAAATATAACTGACCTTGTATCACATGAATTACGGCATTTTGAGGGACTATTTCTCGCAGATCACTCCGCCGCTGCGTTAGCTTACAGCCACGAAGATGATGCTGCTCAAATATAAGTTATTTTAAATGTAAAATGGTTAAAATTATTCTATTAACAGACATTTATATGGTTAGTCTGGTGTTATAAGTGATTTACCTCAGGTGCACTGTGGAGTGGGCCAGACTGTTATTAATGCTAACTGATACCATAGAAATGCTTTAGCCTTGCATTAGCCTAGCGCCACTAGACTCTTCAAATATAAGAACTGCATGAATTTAAGAAAAAAATATCTCCAGACATCAACAACACTCTGGATAACTAGGAAATGAGGCCCAATGTCAAAAATCCTGAAATATCCCTTTAAGTTGCCTCTTTTGTATTTTCTATGACTTTGTACAAGTTCATCTTTTGGAATAGGTATAATTCTGTTTTGTTACTCGTCTCAAACTTTCATTTTTGTTTCCTTTTGACCTTTAATATTTCTTTCATTTCTTGAATAAAATCTAAGTATCTTGGAGCGGTTTGTTTAGTCCAGTCTGTATATTGTACTGTAATCTGTGTTTTGTGTTTCTGGACCCCCCTCGATAAAGGGAAGGCACATGTCAAGGGGCGCTCCTTTAATAAACCTATTTTGTTAGCCAACGTTCTATCCCCATACAAATAAATGGTGAAGCCAGTCCCTATATTAAAGTACTGCGAGGTATGTTTTGTCCTTTTCATGGCATTTATATCTTTTCTGTGGTTTCTCCATCATTAACACAAGATGAAGTTTAGTGGCCACTGGATGTGAATCCGACGCCACAAAAAGCAGAAACTTAAAATTCTTAAAATTTGTACTTACAAAGACAGTGTCAGGAAAATACTCCACACCTATGACTGAAGTTGGTGAATCCCAATTTGGAAGTGTGTGCATGTGAGGACTAATTAGCATATTGCTCCACCTCTTTCAACATACAGTGCCTCTCGAAAGTACTAATACACCTTGAACTTTTGCACATTTTGTCATGTTTACAACCATAAACATAAAGATTTTATTTTGAATTTTTTACTGAAAGTTCACACACAAGTAACAGACGACTGTGAAGTGAAAGCAAAATGATACATGATTGTTATTTAACCAAAAATAGAAAAGTGAAAAGTGGGGCGTGCACAAGTATTCATACAGCATTTTCTGAGTGCATTAAATTGCCTTTATAACATTCCTAATGACTGCAGAATGTTCACACCTTGCCCTAACCATTAAATAGAGGCCACCTGTGTGTAATCTACTCTCAGTATAATTCCAGCTGTTCTGTGAGGGCCTCAGAGCTATGGTCAGAGTGTATTGGTCACTAAGCAACATCATGAAGGCCAAGGAGCACACCAGAGAGGTCAGGGATAAAGCTGTGGAGAAGTTTAAAGCAGCGTTAAGTTATACAAAGATTTCCCAAGATTTGAACATCTCACGGAGCACTGTTCAATCCATCATTCAGAAATGGAAAGAGTATAGCACCACTGCGAACTTACCAAGACACGGCCGTCCACCTAAACTAACAGACCGAACAAGGAGAGCACTGGTCAGAAATGTAACCAAGTGCCCTAAGATAACTCTGGAGGAGCTGCGACGTACTGCCGCTGAGCTGGGGGAATCTGTACATGGGACAACTATAAGTCGTACTCTACACAAATCTGGCCTTCATGGACGAGTGGCAAGAAGAAAGCCATTATTGAAAGGAGGCCATAAGAAATCCCGTTTGAAGTTTGCTAGAAGTCATATGGAGGACACAGCTACCATGTGGAAGAAGGTGCTTTGGTCAGATGAGACAAAAATTGAACTTTTTGGCCCAAATGCAAAACATTATGTATGGAGCAAACCTAACACTGCTCATCGTCCTGAGTGCACCATCCCCAGTGTCAAATATGGTGGGGGGAGCATCATGCTATGGGGCTGCTTTTCCTCAGCGGGGACTGGGAAGATTGTAAGAATAGTTGGGAAGATGGATGGAGCCAAATACAGGGACATTTTGGAGGAAAACCTGCTGGAGTCAACAAGAGAATTGATGCTGGGGCGGAGATTCACCTTCCAGCAGGACAATGACCCTAAACACAAAGCTAAATCTACAATGGAATGGTTTAAAAACAAACATATTAATGTGTTAGAATGGCCCAGTCAAAGTCCTGACCTAAATCCTATTGAAAATCTGTGGAAAGACCTGAAAACTGCTGTTCACAAACGCTCTCCTTCTAATTTGACAGAGCTTGAGTTGTTTTGTAAAGAGGAATGGGCTTAATGTCAGTCTCTACATGTGCAAACCTTGTAGAGTCAAACCCCAGAAGACTTGCTGCTGTTATTGCAGCAAAAGGGGGTTCCACAAAGTATTAAGTCATGCTGTATGAATACTTATGCAGGCCCCACTTTTCACTTTTCTATTTTTCGAAAAATAACAGAATCATGTATCATTTTGCTTTCACTTCACAGTTGTCTGTTATTTGTGTGTAAACTTTCAGTAAACAATTCAAAATAAAATCTTTATGTTTATGGTTGTAAACATGACAAAATGTGCAAAAGTTCAAGGTGTATTAATACTTTCAAGAGGCACTGACTGTAAGGACAAAAAGTGCTGTGCGAAACCGGTGCCAGAGGTGGATATGAATGCCAAAACATGAATCCAAAACTAATAACCAACAAAATCCCAAAAGAAAACAATGTCAGCCATCGACGCGACGCGCTCAAGGAGCCACCTAAACCTTTGGGCGACTTTGCTCTCATTACAAAATGTTTAAATAGATATACAGTGGGATGAAAAAGTAATGCGAACGCTTTGAAATGTCTCGCATTTCTGCCTAAATTGGTCATAAAATGTGGTCTGATCATCAAAATCATAAGAATGAATAAACAGTGTCTGCTTAAACCAATACCACCCAAACATTTACATTGTATCATATTTTTATTGGCCGTAACATGTAAACATTCACAGGACATTTTCATCCCACTGTAACCTGTACATCATGAAAGGGTTTTCTTCTCTTCGAGGGTCAGTCCTTTAAGATGATGTTCATTAAAGGGGCCCAATAATCTTACAATGGGACAATTTTCTCTACATCCACTAAAGGGAATACGCTGGAGATCCATACGAGAGCCGAGATCTTACCGTTTTGCCCTGGAGGGACTGTGGTGTGATGTCGTGAGGAGTGAGACCAGCCGCTGACACGCGCTCAGATAATCCCGCCTGCAAAACAAACAACGCGGAAGACATTTTATTTCTCAGGTAAAGCACAGCGGCCATCTCCACACAGTACCTTGAGTGGGTGCGTCTTCTGCCGGCCGAGTGTGGAGTCTCTCAGCACCGGCGACGACAGCTCGGAGTGAGGGCTGCCGGGGCTCAGCGCTCCCTGCAGCCGCGGCGGGGGGAGGGTGCTGTAGAGGGAGCCGTGGGACGGGGAGGGCGGGAGAGGCGTGGACATGTTCTCCCGCAGGTGGCTCATTGTCTTCGAGCTGGGCAGAGTGTCGTAGTGACCCGTGCCTGGAACGCAATGGGACTATTTCAACCAAAGATCTTAAACAGTTCAGCTTTAAATCTGAACGCTTTATGACCTGAGAGCTCACAGCCTATAGGCCAGGGATCCTCAAACTCCCTCCAGCCGCTCGGCCCCCACCACTTGAACCGGCCCGATGAGGCAATTCCCAAAAGTGGTCATGGCCCATTTTTAAAAAATTGCTGTTTGGCAAATAACATGTCTGTTAGTGATGCGCGGGGTCGGGTCATGAAATTCTCCTTTGATCGCGGGGCAGGTTGGAGCGGGTCAAAAAAATGCCGGTCGCAGCCGCTCGTTGCCGCCGTACGTGCGTTAATTGAATTGAGTCACAACTTATTTCATCATCTTTAGAGCAGGCTTTTGACGTAAATATGCGACGGATTTTCAAAAAACAAGAAGCATTTTGCAGCTTGTGATCCAGAGAACGCTCTTATGGAGCTCCATGTCTCCTATTTCCCCCCGTGCGTCTGTGAGTGTGTTTGCTTTACCTCCGCTGTCTGTCCCTCTCCTGATCCCAGCGTGCAGGAGGGGGAGAGAGAGCGAGAGGGAGGACACGCCAGTACGGTTAATTTCAAGCACATTTTGGACAGAATTAAAGCCGTGGTCACTTCAGACGGATCATATTTGTATCGCGTCATTTTTAATGATTGCGGGGGCGGGCGGGTTACAATTTATATTTGCTGAATTTTCATCCCCTGACATTCGGTGGGGCCAGGCAAGGCAGGTGCAGAGAACTGTGTGTTAAGGAAAACAAAATGGCAAACGAAAAGTTGACAGAGAATGCAGGGTATTCAAAGAACAGTGGACAGTGGATTATTGTTTTGTTCAGTGCGAGGACCGTGCCATTTGTCTCATCTGTAAAGAAAGTGTGGCGGTTTTTAAAGAGTAGGCTGTAAATTACGTCGTCACTACGAGGAGGGACGCCACAGCCGAGGCCAGAGGGAAACTTGTCAGACAGTCGTCCAGCCTTCTCTGTGCGTAAAACTGCCGAAGCTGCAGCTGCGCGCGCTCGTCTCCTCCTGGATGCGGGGGCGCGCGCTGCCTTTTTGGCCCTGATCCAGCACACTAGCTGCACTTTGTATGAAAAGCGCTTTATAAACAAAGATGAAATAAATACATTTTGTTGCAATTCACATGAATTAATGCTCCATTTGCACAAAATCATTCCAGCAGAGTCCAAATATGTTTTGTGCGCAAAGATAAGTTTGTGTGGCATCGGCTACACTCGGGACGCTACAGATCATATCGTCCACATGCTCACAACATTGATTCAAAAGAGTTGTTACTTCAGGATATGTTTGATTCTGTGATAGTGACGTATTGTAGCTGCCAACAGAAACGGGCTAGGCTTGGGGATGTGCCAAAGGGAACTCTGGTCACATTGCGCAATGATGTTTTATTTGAAAATAAAAATAAATGCAAAACCTGTGGTATTTCAAATTAAAACAAAGTGTGAAGACATGATTACTATTTTTGCAAACCACTACAGCTAAACAAATATGTGCCTGGACTCAAGTGTTGATCTTGTGGATACAGTAGTGGCGATGACTGTGCCAGGCTAGGAATCTCTACTTCACAATGAGGCCTGCTGCATTTTGGTCTGTGTCATACAATTCTATGTTGCTATGTTATAGCCAACCTGGCCCGGCCCCCCATCACAGTCAGGAATGATAATGTGACGTACATTGGGATGTGTGGAGGGTGTGGGAGGTGAGGGTTAAGAAAAGTAAGCTGGGCAGTGGTATATTTGAGTGTGTGAATGAGCATGTGGTTGGGGCAAAAGTAACAACGACAAAAGGAAAAAGCAAGAACAAAAGGCAATCAGGGCAAAAGTCTGTCTAAATGTAAGAATGTACATGTGGCGCATTAATGTGAGGAATGAGGGCCTAGTAAATATATATGTATTGTTCATAAAAAAATAGAGAGAAAACAAAAACAAAAACAAAATAAATAAATAAAATCCTTTCAGTGCCATTGCTGTCAGCCAGCACTGCTCTACAATCAATTTTCCCTTTCCTTCTCCCTCCTTTAATGTTATTTGCTCCGCTCTGCTTACCATCGCCATCTCCATTGTAAATATATCTTATTTTTGTTTTTGTTTGTTTTTTTATTCTCTTGTATTTTTTTTTTTCTTTAGTTATTTTGATTATTATTATTATTATTTTTTTTATTATTATTCATTTTTTTTTTTTTTTTCCCCTCCTTACTTTCCGTGTAACTGCAGATTGCATAGTTGGGAGGAGAGGAAGAAGGGAAAGAAGAACAAAAAGAGGAGAATAAAAGAGATTTATTTGAGTGTCCTAATCTGTGCATTAAAAGCAGCAAGATTCTGGTTGAACTGTTGCTGGGAGGGAATATCCTTCAAGCTCCAGTCATCCTCTTGCTCAACCTGATCTTCCGTTTGTTTGTAACAGTTAATTGTATGTGGATTATTATTATTATCATTATTATAATTAATGTATATACATTTTTTCTCCCTTCTTTCCCTCCTTCCCCTCAGCCCCTCCCTGTTTTTTTTTTCGTCGTCTAACTATCTTATGTATTGTGAAGATGTAATCGCTGTACATTTGTATTTCTTGTCACTTGAAAAAAAAAATTAAAAAAATAATAATAATAAAAAAAAAGGAATGATAATGTGGCCCCCAGAGAAAAAAGTTTGAGGACCCCTGCTATAGGCCATTTGAAAGCGAAAAAAATGGCTAAAACGTGATGGCTAAAACGTGCCGAAAAACGGGAAAGACTTCAAAACTCATCGAAATGTTTTTGTTGCCTTGTTTTCATTGCATTTTTCCCACATTTTTGTCACGTTTTTGTTTTTGTGTGTTTTGGCCGCATTTAGTTTTTAAGTATAATGTAACTGTGATGAAGCCACAAAAATGTAACAAAAACGTGACGAATAAAATGTGACCAAAAAAAAAAAGACAAAAACTTGACGAAAAAAAAGTGACGTTAAAACGTGACGAGAAAATTACTAAAATGTAACGAAAATAACGTGACAAAAAAAACAAAAAATGACGTGATGAAAAAAATGTGACAAAACGTGATGAAACATGACGAGACAATGACAAAAAAAGGAAAGCTAAGGCCTACAAAAAAAATCATCAACATGTCTTCCTTGTCTCGTTTTCATTGCATCCCCCCCATTTTTCTCATGTTTTAGTGGATTTTTTAGTATAATGTAACTGTGATGAAGCCACAAAAATTTAACGAAAACGTAATGAAAAAAGTCTCGAAAAAACATGACAAAAAAATGTCAAAAACTTGACGACAAAATGTGACAAAACGTGACAAAAATAACGTGACCAAAAAACATGAAAAAAAATTTACGCAATGATGTTTTATTTGAAAATAAAAGGAATACCTGTGGTATTTCAAATTAAAACAAAGTGTGAAGACATGATTACTATTTTTGCAAACCACTACAGCTAAACAAATAGTGCCTGGAATCAAGTGTTGATCTTGTGGATATAGTAGTGGGGATGACTGTGCCAGGCTAGTAATCTCTACTTCACAATGAGGCCTGCTGCATTTTGGTCTGTGTCATACAATTCTATGTTGCTATGTTATAGCCAACCTGGCCCGGCCCCCCCATCACAGTCAGGAACGATAATGTGGCCCCCAGAGAAAAAAGTTTGAGGACCCCTGCTATAGGCCATTTGAAAGCGAAAAAAATGGCTAAACCGTGATGGCTAAAACGTGATGGCTAAAACGTGATGGCTAAAACGTGCCGAAAAACGCGGAAAAACGGGAAAGACTTCAAAACTCATCGAAATGTTTTTGTTACCTTGTTTTCATTGCATTTTTCCCACATTTTTGTCACGTTTTTGTTTTTGTGTGTTTTGGCCGCATTTAGTTTTTAAGTATAATGTAACTGTGATGAAGCCACAAAAATATAACAAAAACGTGACGAATAAAATGTGACCAAAAAAAAAAGACAAAAACTTGACGAAAAAAAGTGACGTTAAAACGTGACGAGAAAATTACTAAAATGTAACGACAAAAAAAACTAAAAAGACGAAAAAAATGTGACAAAACATGATGAAACATGACGAGAAAATGACAAAAATGTGATGAAACAAATGTGATGAAAATGACCCAAAAAAAAGGAAAGCTAAGGCCTATAAAAATCATCAAAAATTCTTCCTTGTCTCGTTTTCATTGCATCCCCCCCCATTTTTCTCATGTTTTAGTGGATTTTTTGTGTTTTCTTCACAATTTTGTCACGTTCTTTTGGCAGCATTTAGTGTTTTAGTATAATGTAACTGTGATGAAGCCACAAAAACGTAACGAAAACATAACAAAAAAAAGTCACGAAAAAAAAGTCAAAATCTTGATGGAAAAAAAGTGACCAAAATAATGTGACCAAAAAAACAATTAAAACCTGACGAAAAAAATGTGACGACAGAACGTGACAAAAAAACATGACGAGAACATTACAAAAATGTAGCAAAAACAACGTGACGAAAACAACGTCACTACAAAATGCACTGACAAAACGTGACGGACTACAATTTTAATAAAAAAATGTGACAAAAACATGACAAAAAAACATGACGAAAAAACTTTATGAAAATGCGACAAAAAATTTGACAACAAAACCTGATGAGAAAATTACAAAAATGTGATGAAAAAACTTGACAAAAGACGTGACGAAAAAAATGCACTGACAAAACGTGACGGAAAAAAGTGACAAAAAAAACCCGACTAAAATTTTACTTAAAAAATGTGACGGCAAAAAATGACGAAAAAAAACATGAAAAAAACTTGACGAAAAAATGTGACGACAAAACGTGACAAAAATTACAAAAATGTGACGAAAATAACGTGACGGAAATAACGTGACAAGATGCACTGACAAAATGTGACGGACTACAATTTTAATTAAAAAATGTGATGACAAAAATGACAAAAAAACGTGACGAGAAAATTACAAAAATGTGATGAAAAAAAAACATGACAAAAAATGTGACGAAAAAAGTTACAAAAAAAACAACTAAAATTTGACTTATAAAATGTGACAAAAATGACAAAAAACATGGAAAAAAAAAAACGTGACGAAATAGCGTGACGAAAAATTACACAAAAAATTACAAAACTTGACTAAAAGTGACAAAAGCGTGACAAAGTAATGTAACAAAAAAAAAGACAAAACGTGACCAAAAGTAGAAAGAAATTACCTTTTTTTTTTTTTTTTACAAAAAACGTGACAAAAACACAACAAAAAAATACGGAAAAAGCTTAGGTCTGACCCCCAGATTCCACATTCCCCGTGCTCGCTCCGTTCCACTCCGCCCCGACCGCCGCAGCAAATACGTTGCTATTTTGAACGTTCAGAAACATTCCACATCGTCCACTCCGCTCCGAGGGCCAACGTCGCCGCTCCGCCTCTCCGCCTTGGCACGATAAAAATACGGACCAACTCTATTTCAGCTACGTCTGCGCCCCGTCAGCTCCGTCCGTATCAAGCTCAACAGTTCAGAACGCACCAGAAGACAGGAAAGAGAACGGAAACAACATCCGGATTTTCGAAATAAATGTAGAGATATAAATACAGAACGTTTCGAACATATAAAGTATTTTTATACGTATATTTACATTAAAGCTGTGCTATATATAATATATTTTAAATCGTACACTACTTGTAAATCACAAAATTACATTACAATATATTTTTAAAATACATCAATGAGTCACTTTCTTTGATAAATAAATATAATTGCATTGAGCCTGTAATAATACTGAATAAACTATTTACACACTGTTAACTCTGTCCTACGTGCATTTTTGTACACACATTTTATCGCGTGATCTCGTACGTCTTGCGCATGCTCTCCTCAGCTCCGCGGTTGGGCGGAGTGGAGCCCAGACGGAGCAAGACGTGTGCAGTGGGCGTTTGATTTCGGAATCCTTCGGAGGCGGCCCGCGGCGGGCTGGAGCGGGGCGGTGACGTGAGATGTGGAATCCCGGTGTTAGCTTTCAAATCACCGTTACCCTTGCTTGGTTAAGGCGGGGGACAAGAGGTTAAGAGTTTACTGGAAAAGATGCCGCTCTCAGGTTGTACAGGGAGAGCAGTGGGCGGAGCACCAGAGAGTACAAGCGGGCGGGGCCATAGCATACTTGTGGGCGGGCCATAGCATACCTGTGGGCGGGGCCATAGCATACCTGTGGGCGGGGCCATGCTGAGTCTGGAGAAGGCCTGCCTCTGCTGCCACTCGTACAGCTGCCACATAGTGTCGTCCTTTATAGACCTCCTCTTGTCGGTGGAGCTGGCGGCGCAGACGCTCTCGGGGCGGCACAGGCTGTTACGAGGCAGAGTGCGGTAACCCTCAGGACACCGCGGTACATTCTGGCTACGGTGACTAGGCATGTTCCTGGGTAAGGTCTGGTAAGAGGAAATACTGGGAAAACAGACGCACACATTCGATGATTTAATTTCATCGTATATTACTGTGATCAATGTTAGGGTTAGGCTAAACCTAATCTACGTTTACATGCTGTCAATATTCAGGTTAGGGTCAATATTCTGGTTTCTGACAGAGTTACTCCTGTTACATGCTCTTTGTAATCAATTGGAATATCTCGATCCAAGAAGGAAAAAGATCCGCACATCTTGTATGCTTCCAATCAACTTTTTATCTCTCGTCATGTGACCTCATTAGGGGTGGATGTGTGGATCTTTTCGCTTTCTTATTTCACTGTTTTTTGGATCATGCACGCTCTTCAGATTTTTGTGATTTTTCTGCTTAACTTTTACATTATCTCGAACCAAACCATGACACACGGAGAACATCATGATACAAAGATGCTCTCGATGCTTTCTACCATCAATATTCATGTCTTTCTCCACACTAATAAAGTAATGGGTTTCCTCCTCGCTCCGAAGGTCTGGTGCTGTGCTGTGTTTGGTGTTCGCCTTCTTCTTTAGTTTGTTGGCGGGTGCATACCGCCACCTACTGTACTGTGTGTCTCGGGATGCTAGTTTTGGGTTTCATCCATATACAGACCCTTACCAAAAATTAGAATATCATGGAAAAGTTAACACTGTATATTTCCATAATTCCATTCAAAACGTTAAACTTCCATAGATTATAGATTCGAGGCCCAAAACTTAAACGATTTCAAGTATTTAGTTGTTTATTTGTATATAATTCGGGGCTTCTAGCTCACAAAACCCACGAAAACAGGATTTCCAAAAATTTGAATATTGTGAAGAAATCAGCCCAAATTTTACAGGGCATGAATGTTTTAAGCCGAGTGTCACACACTACTCATCTACTAAAGTCAAAGCACCTGCACAGGTTTTTCCAGGTGTCATTAAATTGCTTCACTTTGGTTCAGTTGTCTCAGTTAGGATCATGGGGAAGACTGCAGACTTGACAACTGGCCAGAAGACCATCCATACGCTCCATAGGATGGGTAAGCCACAAAGGTTCATAGCTAAGGAGGCTGGCTGTTCACAGAGTGCTGTGTCCAAGCATATCAATGGAAAGTCTAGTGGAAGGGCAAAACATGGCAGGAGAAGATGCACCAGCAGAAGAGCTGACTGTGGGCTTCAGCGGGTTATCAAACAGAGAAGATTCATGAATCTGGCAGAGATCCAGAAAGAGTGGTATGAGGCGAGAGTCACAGCTTCAAAAACAACCACATTCAGACAGGTTCCTCGGGGCAAATCGCTTCTGAACGTGAGCCAACGTAGGAAGCGTCTCAACTGGGCCAAGGAGAAGGAGGACTGGACTGTTGGCCAGTGGTCCAAGGTCCTCTTTTCCAATGGAAGTAAAGTGTGCCCTTCATTCGGGAATCAAGGTCTAAGGGTTTGGAGGAAGACGGGTGAGGAACAGAACTCAAGCTGCTTGAGGTCCAGTGTGAAATATCCACAGTCAGTCATGATTTGGGGTGCAATGTCCAGTGCAGGTGTTGGTAAACTCTGCTTTGTTAAATATAAGGTCACCGCATCAGTCTACCAGAATATTTTACAAGACTTCATGATTCCTTCTGCTGAGGATCTGTTTCGAGATGCAGATATCATCTTCCAGCAGGACCTGGCCCCTGCTCATACAGCCAGAAGCCAGAAGCACCAAAACCTGGTTTGATGCCCATGTCATCAAGGAAATCTGGGCTTCCATAACTCCGTGGCCTTGATGCGCTGTGGTACAATACCACAGCGCATCAAGGCAGTGATTAAGGCAAAGGGATTCCCTACTAAGCATTGAAGATTGTCGTATCATTTTGAAAGTACTATATTTTGATTGATTTGATCCTAATTTCTTTTTTTCCTGCAAAAACTGAGAAGTAAATGTTGATTTCTTCACAGTATTCTAATTTTTGGAAATCCTGTTTTCGTGGGTTTTGTGAGCTGGAAGCCCAAATTATGTACAAATAAACAACTAAATACTTGAAATCATTTAAGTTGTGGGCCCTGAATCTATAATCTATGGAAGTTTAACATTTTGAATGGAATTATGGAAATAAATAAAATATTCCATGATATTCTAATTATTTGGAAAGGGTCTATATAATGCTATGTTTAGCTCTGTTTTTGTTTTATTTTTTCTACAGGAAATTTATTGAACAGTAGTCATCTGGCCTTCCGGAAATACACAACAAGCATATTTGCATCTTTAGACTTTTTCTATTTAACTTTTACTACTTTAATTAAATATCAAGTACTTTCTGTTCTCAAAAGATCAAGAGTCTTTGCAGATAGACAGACATGCGCAGAACACAAATGAAAGTTCCTTCCGATGGGGATATTCAGATACGCGTTTACATGATCAAATATTTGGGTTAGAAAAGGAGTAACCCAGGGTCAGATTTGGGGTTTTGCCGGTGTTTACCGTGTTAGCAAACGGGTTATTGCTAATATTCCGGTTATGAAAGGGATTTTGACTGCATGTAAACGTAGTCAATGTTTTCTGACACAGCCTCACCTCATTGTGTCTGCTTCGGCTTTGGCTCTGTACATCGTGTCTGCGTCGGCTTTGGCTCTGTACGGCCGAGCCCAGGGCTCCATGGGGGGCATGGAGTGAGTCCTGGACAGGCCTGTCTTGGACGGTGCAGGGGCAGTGTCTGTAGACGGGGTGTGGAGGAGCCTGGAGCTGCCGTCGGGCTGGTCTACAGCGTCACTCGACCCGTTGATATTCTGGTTGTGGCGAGCCGTCGGTGCCGGCTGCAGCTGAATGCTGAGCTTAGCTCTGTCGGCGCTAATGTCCCTGCGCAGGCTGTACATGTCCACCTCTCTCAGTGTGGCGTAGCGATCGCCTTCTCGTAGCGTAGCGTACTTCTTCGCCTCCTTCAGAGTCCCATACCTGTCCATCACGTGTATGGTCCCATATTTGTTGTTCCCAAACATGCTTCTGTCCGTCTCCCTGAGGGACAGCTGTCTCCTCACCTCCTTCGCCGGGACATAGCGGTGTCCCTCGGTGTGCTGTGCCGGAAGAGTGTGCGTGGCGTATGCCGGAGTGTCTCTCACAGGTAACAGTTTGGGGATGTCCTTGCCTTGGTTGTAGTCCTCTGCTGCAGAGTCTTTCCGCGTGTGGTTCTTCACTGTGCTGTTCTGGTGAAGGGCGCAGGGCTCGTCCTTCTGCAGACTGTACTTCTCTCCATTTTTGCTCAACATGAACTGCTCCCCATCTTTGTGGAGGATGTACTTATCTCCATCCTTCTGCAGCATGTAGCTCACTCCATCCTTCTTCACCAGGAGGCTGTCCCCATCTCTGTGCAGCGTGTAGCAGTCAGGCAGTCGGTCTGGATGCCTCTCCTCTCCTCTGGGGCAGGGTCTGTCGGGATGCCTCTCCTCTCCTCTGGGGCAGGGTCTGTCGGGATGCCTCTCCTCTCCGCTGGGGTAGGGTCTGTCGGGATGCCTCTCCTCTCCTCTGGGCAGGGTCTGTCGGGATGCCTCTCCTCTCCTCTGGGGCAGGGAGGAAGGTGCTCAGGGTCACGGTTGCGCTGGTTGTTCTGGATCTCGGGGCATGTTAAGGCTCGCTGGTTGTGCTGATTATTCCGTTCTTCCGACGTCTTCATATCTGCGTTCACTTTGTCGATTCTGAGGACAAACGATCAAAGTAACATATTACCACACAGTTCTCATGAGCACAGTTACTTTCAGTAACTCTAGTTCTCTGAATGTGCACAGTCTAAAATGAATTACTGCCAGGTTTATTCTCAATGGTAAAGGAATATAAAGATATAAAGGTATTTTTTGTATTTTCTTTTTTTCTTCCACCTACTTTCTCAGGGGAATGAGATATTATGCCGGGTAAAAAAAAATTTGAAAAAAATATTTTTTTGATGAAATAAAGAAAATATTTTTAAATTGAAAAAATACCACGTTATCTCAGAATTATAAATTGGGGTGACAGTGGCGCAGGTGGTAGGGCGGGTCGTATCATGATCGTAAGGTCGGGGGTTTGAATCCTGTGTCATACACACCATTCATACATGAGTGTCTGCGTACACTGGTGAATGAGAGAGTGGATGGTTGAGTGGATCCATTTACCATTTCCCGAGACAATATCTCGTTCCCCAAAAATAATATCTCATTCCCCAGAGATACTGAGTTGTTCCCCGAGAAAATGTCTCATTCTCCCGAGATAACTCATTCCCTTGCGATACTATGTGATAAATATATATTTCTTTTTTTTTTTTTAAATGTCTCCCCAACATTATATCTCATTCCCCCGACA
The DNA here is from genome assembly GCA_007210695.1 of Neogobius melanostomus. Classification (NCBI taxonomy): domain Eukaryota; kingdom Metazoa; phylum Chordata; class Actinopteri; order Gobiiformes; family Gobiidae; genus Neogobius; species Neogobius melanostomus. The sequence goes on from VHKM01000420.1 coordinate 388,774, forward strand.
TAATATCTTGTTCCGAGATAATAAGTTGGGGTGACAGTGGTGCAGATCAGGGAACGTGCACAGATGGTGCTCAAGCACTTGCCCCTTTGCCCTGTGCCCTTTAAGTGCCCTTCTCACGACCACTGTTTTTTTTCTTTCTTATTTCTATTTTTGTTCTACTACTAGGTACTAGTTACAGGAAAGAAAAAAAAAAAACAATTTTTCAGGGGAGGTTTTGCCTTGGTTGAGCACCTGCCTTTCAAAATGTCTGTGCACGTGCGGGTCGAAGCGGTTCTTTCAGAACTGCTTTTCCCTTATGAACATTCACTGCCCCTCGTTCCTCCGGCAGGGGTCTCCTAGTTATTCCTAAAGTCAACAAAAAGACTCACGGCGAGGCGCCTTTCCACTATTACAGCCCTCGCCTCTGGAATGACCTGCCGGAGGAGCTCAGGACCAAAGAGAACGTTCATGTATTTAAGTGCAGGCTCAAGACCCACCTTTTTAGCTTAGCTTTTGTGTGTTAAAATGTGTTGCGTCATTCTGCGTCTGCCTCAACACGTTTCTTCAGCCCCACCCCTGGTCAATGGCCAGTCATCGTGTATTTCCCATGTCTTGATGTTTCTATATATGCGTATGTAATTTCGCATATCTTCTTTTGTAAGGCGCATTGAGTTGCCTTGTGTACGAAATGCGCGGTATAAATAAAGTTGCTTGCAAGTTTGTCATTTTCATATGAAAACATAAAATCTGCACTACCTCTTAACCCCCACCTGAACCAATCACATTTTCTCAACAAGTGACAAAAATGTGATGGAAAAAAATGTGACGACAGAGCGGCAACAACGCCAGAAAAAAGATCAGTTTAGAAGGAGTTTTGTAGGTCTTAGCTTTCAAAAAGAGGCGTTACACTGACCTATAGGCTGTGACATTGGTAAAGAGAACATGCACTTGGTTGAGGCGGCGGTCAAGAGGTTAACCCGTCTTACATTTGGCTCCACGAGCAGAGAGAAGAAGCTCAGCTCAACCAACCCAGTCCAGTCGACGATGTCTACTAAATGAATAAACTCACAGGCGTTCGGCAGCAGAGCGTCGGAGCGGCTCCGTGTGAACCAGCGCAGCGTCCGTCATGACCTGCATCCAGGACTCCGAGTCTTTGGCCGTGTCGCTGCAGAAGTAGTACGTGCGCATGTTGGAGTGCGTCGCCTGCGGAAACAGCAGAGAACAATCACGTCCAAAAGCGTCGCACAAACCGTCTGTACTGAACAAAACGACTGATTAAAGGCCAGTGCACACGAGGATACAGCGTCACGTGTAACCCAGCACATTCTCTCCAGTTTGGCTTTACCCAAATCCAAAGGCTTCATGGACAAAGTGTCAAAATAGCGACGAAAAACGAGACGAAAATGTGTGGCGAAAACACAACAAAAAAATCTACTAAAGAGCAACAGAAAACGGACAAAAGTGACGAAAATGTGACGAAAATGTAACAAAAAAAGCAATGAAAGATCCGTTTGGATGCGTTTTGTAGGTCTCTGCTTTCACATGAGGCGTTACTTTGGCCTATTTAAGCTGCAAATGTTTATATTTGGGTAAAGCTGAACTGGAGAAAATGCACCCAGTTCAGGCGGAGGTTGAGAGTTTAGTCAATGACAAAAGAAGATACGTTTTTGTATGTTAAAGGAACAGGCCACACTTTTTACATACTTAGGTATGTTCTTACCTGAGCTTAGACGAGTTGATGCGTACCTGTCTGGTCTTTGTGCGTGCGCTCAGTCACACAGATGTTGTTAGTATTTAGCCTCTCCCAGCAAAGGTATAGCTCCAAACTATGTAAGGCGTAATAATACCTTAGGAGCACTTGGACGTAGGGCTGGGCGATAAATCGAATTAATTCATGCTTTTAAAAACAGACAACGTGGAAAATGGCTAAATCGTAAAATCGTGTCCGCTGCTGCATGTCCACCTGACGAGCGCCGTGCTGCCATTTAGCGGCGTTTCAGACGCTCCATAGATGGGAGCAACATCCGGGAACTTTTACTGGGCAACGCCCCCTTTTGGGGGAATCGAGAGTTAAAAATTGCATTAGTGTGTATGTGAAAAAGGGACTATTTCTCGTTCGGAGGATACAATATTCCAAACCAGTGTCAGAACTACAGGACAATGTCCGTTCTTGATCACAGACACATCAAGTGACTGTCAGAAGATGATTGGAAGATTTTTTATTTTTTGTGGACACTTATATGAGCGAGTTTATCGATCACTGGCATCTGTTATGTCCATGTCAGAGCTCATTACTGAGGAAACAGCTCCCCCTGGTGGCCGTGTATTATGCACTTTGTGTAACGTCTTTAATCGGTAATTATTCAAACTCATTAAACCTGTTCAGCATTAGGCCTAATTAATGATTCTCTCGGTTTTAAAACGCACATTAACGTTAGCATTAGCAGCTAGTAGGTTAGCTGCTGAATGAACCATACCATTTGCTCTCATAAGCTACAAAACTACATCGTAGGCTGTATGATTTTAATTTAATGATAATATAAAAGCAACAGACTAAAAGCTGAAGCTGTAGTGACATTATAAAGCAGGAGTCTCAGACATGCGGCCCGGGGGCCAAATGCGGCCCGCGAGATAATTTTTTTGCGGCCCGCGAGATGATTTCTTATTGATATTACATGCGGCCCGCCGGTAAATTGCATTAAACACGTTAGAACTATATTTCCCATGAGGCACCGCGCGGTAGCGCCAATGCCGCTGCGGACGCGAGAATTACCACAACATCAGACAGGGGAAGAGAGATGCGGCGCTTTTGCAGATGATTTATCAACTGTTTTCAACACAGAAACGGACTAACAGCAGCGGACTGTGAGAGGAGCTTCTGAAACAGGTGGAGACTGTCAGAACACGAGGGAGAAACTTTAGTTGTTCAGCTAACACGTGCTGGAAAAGTTACAGCACTGCAGCATGACAATAAGCACCTTACCATCTTTACCTTTATGACTTTGCAAAGAGAACACATCGTAATTAGTGTTTAAAAGCGTCACAACAGTAGCCTGGCCTTAGCCATCCGTAAACTCCGGTCAATTATAATTTCCCTACATGTACGAAATGAAATGAGTACGAGGGTAAAAACCAGGCTCTCACAACAGTAAAGTGAGGAGCCTTTTCTCTCCATCTCTCTCTCAGAGCAACATTGTGTTCACACAAGAAGCACATCATATCAATTAATTTAATCTTAAGGACACATGTGCGAACACATGATCCATAGTTACATTAAAAATAGAGAATATGGAAATGTATAAAAATACTGCAAATAATTACAGCAACATTGACAGTAAAAAATATAAGCACCATCCATTATCTAACTGTAGGTCACAAAAAGGCCTGAGGCCACTGGCTCCACATTATTTACATGAGGTGAAGCTTATTGCTAGTGCTCATTATCAGCTCCAGTCCCTGGTTGGGCCTTTCTACACTACATTAAAATGACATTTGAATTACATTTTGCATTTCTTTCTAAATAGGCAAACAGACAGAAACTGGACCCGACTCCTGAAAGATCATTCACTGATGCCCTGAACCAATTTACCTGAACCAAAATGAGATTAATTACTAAAACACTAATTGTCTAAGTCTGTCATTTCTAATTTAGAAGCTCAGCAAATGTTCGGCCGATTGGAAACCTCTGGAAGCTTAAATGTGCAGATAGTTAATGTACAGTCTATTTTAAGGTATATTACAGCAAACAATAAAAGTTGCTAAATCATAATTGACTTAATAAAAAAGGCTTTGTCTGTTGCGGCCCCCGACCAACACTGGGTTTGCATTTGTGGCCCCCAGTCCAAATGAGTTCGAGACCCCTGTTATAAAGCATCCAGCGAAAAAGTTACACAGGCAAATGTCACAGACAAGTCATGATCACAGTGGGTTTAGCAGCTCAGTGTTAAAACATGAACCGTCTCTGTGAATTATCTGAAACAACAGGTCACTTCCATGGCTTCCTTTCACGTTCGATAATTAAATAAAACAAAGAAAACGTTTTTTCATGTGTAAAAGTTTTCAGACGATCTTTCCTCATTCATTCCAATGTACGGAGCTTCTGTTTCCCCCGAAAAGGGGCGTTAACCTTTTGGCGCCACTGATGTGACATAGACGTTGCTCCATCTATAGCGACTCATTTCGAAAATGACACCAGCGGAACCAGCCAGCGACTTTCTAGAGTTCTCTGCTGCTTTACAAAGGCCGTGTGTTGTGTTTTCGTTGTGCGCGATGACGTTTTTTTTGCTAAAACAAAGTTTCCCCCGGTCTGCTTCTCTCACGCTGAGCTGCTCTGAGCTGCTGCAAGCATTTAACTTCCGCCCTTTCCCCTTGAGTCTCCATGGAGTCAATCACAGCTGAGCTCGAGGATGATAAAACTAAAAGGCTTTACTTAAGTTTTACTTTTGAGAGCAGACAAAGAATATTTAAAACAGAAACAACAATTTTGAATGGGCCTATTTGTAGGCTATATCATGAATCTAAATATTAATGAGCAGAATCTGTGCAGTGTTCTACATATGAAAGATCAGGAGACCTTTTTAAGTTTATTTCCAATAAAATCAATTAAAATCGTAATCGTCCAACCTGAGTAGAAAAATCGAGATTTTAATTTTTGGCCATATCGCCCAGCCCTACTTCGACGTCCACGCAGTAAAGCGAGATACTACTGCACGGACATCAAAGTGCTCCTTTGTTATTATTAGTTCCCCTTTTTATCCGCTTAGACAATTGACATGTTTGAGTTTGTGTAACTCGACTTGGATCGTGTAAAGGTTCACGTAACTGTATTTAAATAGGGAAAACGTGGAACAGCTTGGTCGCTTCTAAGTTCACCCCAATTTGGAGCTATACCTTTGCTGGGAGAGGCTAAATACTAACAACATTTGCGTGACTGAGCGCACGCACAAAGACCAGACAGTTACGCATCAACTCGTCTCAGGTAAGAACATATCTCAGTTTATAAAAACGGTGGCCTGTTCCTTTAACAGCAACAGACAGGAGTTTCCTGCTCAGACTGAAGCACAAGCACTGGTTTGTGTTCCTCCCAAATTCAACTTGCGAATGAGCACTTGGATGTTCCACTGCACTACTGGAAAAATATACTGTGGACTGATTAACCCAAAGTTCAATAGTTTGGGTGGAACACACAACGTCATGTGTGGAGGAAAAATGGAACAGCACGCGAACATTAAAACCCTATGCTCACTGTGAAGACAACGTACCATCATCAATAGAATTGTTTTTTCACAGATATTTTACAGAATCTGAATCTATTCCAGGATCGACTCTGATCCGACAGCGGTATCGGATCGGTGCGTCTCTAGTCACCGTACCCCGTATCCCTCGGTGTGCACTGGCTCTAATTGTCACTATTAGAAATACACAAAGTAACTGATTCAGTAAGAAATAGAGTTTTAGAATTCTGGTTCGAGTTTTCAATATTCATAATTCCCCTGTAGAAAAAGGTTTAGTCATCGCCATTACCCAACTGAGGGACTAAAAGACCCAGGCTCCCCTTCCAGGTTGGGTAATCGTGTCTTTTTATGAACTGAAGAGCTTGAAGAAGCTTCTGTGACTAGAAGCGAAACGTCCTCAACTTTACCAAACCCAGTCTAGTCGATGATTAAACCTTTTTCTACAATGGATACCCCTGGATGAATGACAGCCTTCACAAACAATATTCCCCTGAAAGCTGTGAAACGTGCTTGTAAACGTTTCCCCTTTGTATCAATATCCTTCACCGAGACGTCCTCGTATATTGTTAAACTACAGGGTTTGCAGTATTCTAACAGTTCAGAGTGCAAACAGATCGTGTACCTTGAAGGCGTATTTCCTGCTGATGTGGTCGTCCACAGACAACATGGAGATGTGGAAGCTGGGCAGGAGGATGCTCCCCAGGACGTTGTCTTCTTTATCATCTGGGCCATAAACAACAACATATTATCCATTATTATCCATCCACCCATCCATCGCTCAGGATGTAGTGAAGAAGCCAAACAACAACAGGACGTTTCCCCGGTGGGCCATGATACTTTTGGGCCACCAGAAAAAAAAAAAAAAAAGTATTTATAATGGACTCTGACAGTTGTAATATTACAGGCCCAAAGGCTTTAACTGCACTGGTTTCATGTCAATCGATCAAATAATGACTGAGGAAATCAGAGAGAACTTTCACATTATGTTTCAAATTTACGCTATTGGACTGAACTGACTCAGAGCAGAGTGAAGAGTTAGTTTAAGTTGGTTCAGTCCAGCGGGGAGAACACGTTAGAGTCTGTGACTAGGACTGGGACGATCCACTTTTGTCACGATCCAATACGTATCACGATAGAGTAAGTAATTATGAAGTCATATGTTTACCTCAAAATGTGTAAAAAAGAAAACAGTGGGATATGGTTCATGACCAGTGTCGGGTAATGGTAACTCGTTTCTCTTCTGAAAAGCAGCTTGTTACGTTACTGTGTTACTTTATTACAAAGGTAAAGTGTTAGAGACTCATGCATGCCAATAATAAACATCTAGGCTTCATTTGTCCATCAGTTTCTCTGATGAGGACTGCTCTATTTCACAAACTGATCCGCCAAAGAAGCTAACTCACGTAAGCAGCCCGATACCAGTATATGTATTTAATGATTTCACAATAAATAATGAGCAATAATGAGCCTGAACTACAGGCCTATTGTCGACGTATAAAAGCTGAGCTTCGGTCGCTTAAACAGTTTGATCAGAAACATAAAGAACGTTTGTAAAGGGTGCTCTTATGCATTGCAAAGTGCATTGAATTGATAACAATAAACATAGATTAATTGTGCAGCTGATCCTCACCCACATAAGGTTTGTTGATTACATTAAAGGAGCGATCCAGCTAAAGCCAAGCGTGTTGTTTTTGGGGTGAGCCTCTTTAGCTTCGTCTGTATTGTCCTTTTTGAAAACTCTACCATGTTGCTGTAAAGGGTTGAGGGAGAGATCAGGACCAAACTAACGGCGTTACTGATTTAACAAAGAAACTCGTACTTAGGCCTGCCACGATAAAAAAATTTTGAGGACGATATATCGTCTCAGAAAATATCGCGATAAACGATAATATTGAGTATAATGCAAATACTGTAGGAAAACTGTAAGCAACTATTTTAATTGAAATGTATTGAACTTCTGACATTCAATATTAATAGGGTCAACATATTCTAGGACACTGTTTCCATCTGTGCTTCTCAACCTTTTCCATAACTTACACTCTCACCAGGTTCTGTGTTTGAACTAGGCCTGTCATGACATTTATTTATTTTTTTCAAATAGTCAATATACAGTATCATCTTTAAAAATATCCCAATAACAATAATATTGATATTTCTGGTTAAATTGATATTATTCTGGTGAAATATTTCCTGACAAAAACTCACTTCTGTGTTAAATAAAATCTGGTTAGAATAAAATGTATATTAAATGTATGGATTCACATAATACTGTATTACTGCAAAAGTAGAGTAGCCATATGTTGTGGTCTTTTCCTTTTCTTTTAAAATATAACCTCCTGTACACACGGCTGTTGGAGTGAAGCAGCTTTTGGGAAACTTGTTGATTCTTGTCACACCGCTACATTTCTTGGCTTTTGAACAGTAACATAGACCTAAGCACTGAGTAATGTTCTCAGGACTATCACGCTTGTATTTGGATAGTGGCTAAAGTGGCTAAAGCGGTCGGGTTCCTCTCGCTAACAGTAAGCGCTGATTAGCTTTGATCCACTGACTGGGCGGGGGTTTCGTTTCGTTCTTAGTTGGACAAACCTACAGTCGCATTAATGTTGTTATTCTCTCCGTGATGCTTCTTTTGGCTGGAGCTCCAAGTGTTTTCACACGAGTCCCTCTTGCTCCGCGATAAAGTTCACAATGTGTTGGAATCAGCAAAGCTCCGTATTATCACGGCACTTTGTTTACACCCGGCCTCTCTCCAAAAGCAGCGCTGATCTATGAATGATCTGGATACATGCGGGGACACGGCTGATGTGTTCAATGCTGTCTTTAAGCACAGGGAGACGGTTGGATGGACGCTCCGCTCACTCAGCGCTGTGATAGCGTTCATGTTTCTGTATTTATTTTAAGTACACGCAGCTCGTGCATTTACCGAGACTAATAATGTTATCGTCCTTCATTTTACTTATCGAGCGATAAGTCGATATAGTAATTATCGTGGCAGGCCTAAACGTACTAGATTAACCTGCAAATGCAAAACTAACTTGTTATCGGAGTACTCTTTACTAAGTAGTTACTGTACCCCCAACACGGTTCATAGCCGGGACACGGTTCATACGGTTCATAGCCGGGACACGTGGGCCTTACCTCGGTAATAGAAGAGGCACATGTCACACAGAACGAACCAGCGCTTCTTCCACAGCTTCATGCCCGTGCTGTCCTAAAGGATCAGAGGACACACAGGTCAGTGACGGAGCCCAACGTTGGTCAGAGCCTCAGCACAGAAACGGTCCAGGGCCCGTTCACCGGCAGCGTCTGAGGGATTTAAGGCCAGACGCTGCCGGTGAACGGGGAAAACAAATGTAATGTAGAGGTATCAGTTTGAAACTTTCGCTGAACATTCATTCCTGTTACATTTGTGTCATTTATTTGAGGGGAAACAACCAAGAAACTTCCTTTAACGACAAAAGGGCAGAAAAAAACACTTACAAGTTGATATATTAGTTACAAAGACTTTTTCAGAGGGATTTTGGATCTTGTTTGGTTTAAAATAGCTGTTGATTTCGTTAAAAAAAAAACTGATCAATTTCAATTTCGCCTCTTTTTTTTCAGGCTAGGATTCAGATATTGAAAAATCCCTTTGTAAATCCCTTCAAAGTGTTGTTAAGAGATGCTGTCGCACCAATGTGAGAAAAACACAATGTAAGAACGAAGAAAGGGAGTGCTTCTAAATGGTCCGTGGATAAAAAGACAAGAATACAGGCACAATACTGTGGAACAGGTTGATAATATGTCAAGGCAAGGTCTGAGGCACAATTAGTCCTTTATTAATGACTGTGAAAGGCGCTATACAAGTAAAGTCCTCCTTCCTTCCTTTATAAGAATGCAGCCTATTGTGTCCATTCTAATAAAGGACTTTCCAATATCCGTGCTTTGACATATTATCAAACCTGTTCTACAGTGATGGAAATGGATTTTGAGAAAATGGCCATGAAATTAAAATGTCCCAAATAAATCTAAGGAGAAACATGAATGATTAACATGTTTTTGTGAAGATCAGGTTTGTATGTTCAGAAGAGACCAAAATTGGCCCCTGAACATTGCAAAAACGTAAAATTAAAAAAAGTTAGTCGGTGAATTGGGAGGGGCAACTAACGATTATTTGGTAATCGATTAATCTGCCGATTATTTTTTCGATGAATCGCTTGGCTGTAAAAGGCGCATGTAAAGGTTTTATCCAAGATCTGAGGACGTGTTTTTGGAGTAAAATGAAAGTGATTGGGCCTCATTCATGAACATCTTCTAAGAACTTCTAAATTCCGTTCAGGAAACTGCACCGGATTCACCACACGTTCTTAAAGGGATATTCGGGATTTTTGACATTGGGCCTCATTTCCTAGTTATCCAGAGTGTTGTTGATGTCTGGAGATATTTTTTCTTAAATTCATGCAGTCTTATATTTGAAGAGTCTAGTGGCGCTAGGCTAGGGCAAGGCTAATGCATTTCTATGGTATCAGTTAGCCTGCATTAAAAACAGTCTGACTCACTCCACAGTGCACCTGAGGTAAATCACTTATAACACCAGACTAACCATATAAATGTCTGTGTAATAGAATAATTTTTGAAATATAACTGACCTTGGTATCACATGAATTACCGCATTTTGAGGGACTATTTCTCGCAGATCACTCCGCCGCTGCGTTAGCTTACAGCCACGAAGCTGATGCTGCTCAAATATAAGTTATTTTAAATGCAAATGGTTATAATTATTCTAATAATAATAATAATAATAATAATAATAATAATAATGCATAATGAGGCCCAATGTTTGTAGGAGGTTCTTAGGGCTTTGAAAAAGTCACTGCAGCTGAACTTGGTTTGCTCAAAGCTGCGCATGAACACAAGCACAAGTTTCTGAACAGGCCATTCCTCATTTGAAAGCTAAGAACCTCCAGCGTTCAACTGGAGGCTGACTGGGACTTTATCCGGGACAGAGCTGGAATTGAGGAAGTTTATTTCCAAACTTGTTTAAAACTATAGGATCTGGCAACAATAAGAGTGGAGTAATTCTGCTTTGTTTGGATAATTGTCCTGAGGCTCAGACAGATCATTTATGAAGTGTATAATGTACAACACTCTACACACCCAAAGTTTGAAAACAAAAATACTAAATCTTCCTTTTTTTTCCTGTATTTGAGTCTTGTGTAAGCCAGAAAACCATTAATCTATCACTAAAATAGTTGACAACTATTTCAATAATCGATTAGTTGTTTCGGCCCCAATATAGAGACATCTATTTGAAAGTTTCGCTGTAGAACCGACATAAATAGGAGGAAAAAGGTAATTTTATGTCTTTGAATAAGTCATTTAGAAGTGGAAAAAACCCTCGCCTTTTTTTTTTTGCATTTCAAAGCACAATAAATACGGCTAGGAATAAATATTAAAAATCCATCTGAAAAAAAACCTTTTGTAGGTTGTAGGAGCGACTAAAGTGCAGATGTTGTTAAAGACGAAGGTTTCCTTTATTATGGTTATATTCTGTATCTCTTTTGTTACTATCACTGGGATCATCATGGATACCATAATCATTACTATTTTTCTTGTTTTTTAATATAATATATATATATTTTTTTTTTATTATTATTATATTATTATTATTATATTATTATATTTATTGTTTTTCCCTCAATATCTTATGATTTTGTTTCGTAATACATCCACGCACACATTCAGTCCACCCACCCCAATATTTCACACACAAAACACTCAACTGTTTGCACATCCTGTTCCATCTACCTTTGTTACCCCATGTGTTTCTCCTTTGTTTATGTTGTATGAATGTTTTTGTCCTGTATGTCAATTAAAGAAAAAAAAAAAAAAAAAAAAAAAAAAAAAAAGACTAAAACGGCCCTAAAATTTAGTCCCTTTGTCTGACAAAACGTCAGAGAATAAACATCGCAAAGGAACATCGCTCTGAGTTAAGGGAGAAAACTAGCTAAACACTGTTCTCCCTGCCGTCCCACCTTTGCGCCAGATGAAAAGTAGGAACCTCTGGACGCACCTGTTTGTAGAGCCAGCCCCTCTTGATCACGGGCGCGTTCACGTTCCTCTTTATCGAGTTGGACCTTTTGCCAAGTTGAGAAGCTTTTGGACGACCTCGACGGCTGCAGAAGAAAACAACAAACAAACATGTTGTTACGAGCAAAGTTCTCCCCGTACTATTCCAACTCCGGCCACTCGAGGGCGCTGAACTTTCAGACATCTGGACTTACATCGCTTTGTCGCTCAAAAAGATAATTGTCCTGAACAGACGACAAAAGGGAAGAAAAAAAACACACATTATTCTTCCACCTTTTCCCGAATTTTTCCCCAATTTTGCAAAATAAATGTTCAAATTTTTTGCGGGAGGGTGAGGGGTGGGAGGGGTCTGGGTCTGTGATTGACAGGCCTGAGTCATCTGACTTTTATTTACTTCAACTCGTAAACAAAGTCCGAGCATGGAGTTCCAGCGACTACACAGTAATACAATACAGTACAACAAACAATATACACTAAAATACACACGATATTGAACTAAACAAACTCAGCTAACTAATCTAGCAATAAAAGCAACTAATGACTAAAAACTACAATATTCAACAACAACGCTATAACACTACACAATTATTTATAATACAAAAAGCTATGCCAAAAAAAAAAATCTACTAAAATCTGGCGCCAAATTCAAAAATCAAATGCAGTAAAGACAGATCGCCTGTAGATGGGCCTCACTGACAGTTTTAGGCATAAAGTTGATCTTTCAACTAATTTACACTAAAGTGTCAAAATTATGACCAGGACATGTAGAGAACACTATAGGACACTCATTTATACAGTTTATCAGCACAGTGGATTTGAGTTTTCCTTTAAGGTGGTTAAAGCTGAACTTAAGGCGAACTGGAAGCTGATCTGTTAAGGCTGAACTGGTTAAGTCCCGCCTTAAAAGCTGGTTAAAGCTGAATCTGGTTAAGGCTGAACTGGTTAAGTGCCTGAACGGTTAAAGCTGACTGTTAAGGCGAAACTGGTTAAGGCTTAGCTGGTTAAAGCTGATCTGGTGAAGGCTGAACTGGTTAAGTCCCGCCTTAAAAGCTGGTTAAAGCTGATCTGGTTAAGGCGAACGGGTTAGTTAAAGCTTAAAGCTGGTTAAAGCTGAACTGGTTAAGGCGGGGGTTAAAGCTCAACTGGTTAAAGCTGAACTGGTTAAGGCGGGGGTTAAAAGCTCAACTGGTTAAAGCTGAACTGGTTAAAGGCGGGGTTAAAGCTCAACTGGTTAAAGCTGAACTGGTTTAAAGCTGAACTGGTTAAGGAGCTGAACTGGTTGTAAAAGCTGAACTGGTTAAAGCTGAACTGGTGAAAGCTGAACTGGTTAAGCTAATGGTTAAAGCTGAACTGGTTAAGCAGACTGGTTAAGGCTGAACTGGTTAAGAACTGATAGACGGTTAAGGCTGAACTGGTTAAAGCTGAACTGGTTAAGGCTGAACTTGGTTAAAGCCTGAAAGCTGAACTGGTTAAGGCAGAGGTTTAAAGCTGAACTGGAAACTGCTGGTTAAGAGAACTGAACTGGTTAAAGCTGAACTGTAAGCTGAAACTGGTTTAAGAGCTGAACTGGTTAAAGCTGAAGCTGGTTAAGGCAGAGGTTAAAGCATGAAACGTTAAAGGCATGAACTGGTTAAACTGAACTGTTAAGCTTAACTGTTAAAGCTGACTGGTAAGGCAGAGTAAGCTGAACTGGTTAAAGCTGAACTGGTTAAGCTGAACTGGTTAAAGTTACGGTTAAAAGCTGAACCTGGTTAAGGGCAGGGTAACTGAACTGGTTAAGGCTGAACTGTTAAAGCCTAACTGGTTAAAGAAGAACTGGTAAGGCTGCACTGGTAGCTGAAGTTAGGCAGAGGTTAAAGGCCTGAACTGGTTAAGGCGAACTGTTAAAGCTGAACTGTTAAGGCAGAGGTTAAGCGAAACTGGTTAAAGCTGAACTGTTAAGGCAGAGGTTAAAGCTGAAACTGGTTAAGGCCTGAACTGGTTAAAGCTGAACGGCTTAAGGCAGAGGTTAAAGCTGAACTGGTTAAAGCTGAATCTGTTAAAGCCTGAACTGTTTAAGCTGAACTGGTTTAAAGCGAAGTAATAGACTGACCGAGCGTTGGCTCCGCTGCTGACCCTGGGGCTCCCGCTTGTTGGTCCGGGAACATGGGGGTGCCCCATGCTGACACTGGGTGGCCGGGGCCTGTGGTCGACCAAGTGTGGGACGTCCACCAGGAGGCTGGTGGGACGCTCCTTTTACCGCGTTCCTCTGGGGGGACAGGAACCGCCGCCTGAGGGGAACAGGGGAGACAGGGGTAGTGGATAACATCATGTGACCTTCAGGGCTGGTACACGACACCAGTCGGATCGAAAGAAAAATAAAAAGTTAGGTACTACTGGGATTCGAAAGCAAGGAACGCGAAGAGAAAAAGAAAACCTGTGGAGCTGATTTCTCCAGTCCTGACTGTCATCGCTCACAGTTGGTTGTGCTCATGGGTTGAACGGTGCAAATTGGAAACAGTCACTGGCTGGACCAAGAATAGGGAGCAGCAGTGACTCAGCAGTACTCCAGCAGTGACCCAGCAGTGACGTCAGGGCCTGAGGGCGCTGGCTTACAGTCCGGAAAACAACAAACGTACGCACCTTGACTAAGGGTTAGTTAGTTGCAACAGTCTGTGAAAAAGGAGAAACAGCACCGTGGAGGAACTGCTTTGTTCCCCTTTCCTGAAAGCCAAAACCTACAAAAGTGATTTTTTTTCCTCCAATTTTTCCTAGTTCTTAAAGGAACAGGCCACCGTTTCCACACTGAGACCATGTTTTACCTGAGCTTAGACGATGCATGCGTAACGTCTGGTCTTACGCGTGCCGCTCAGTCAGGCAAAAACGACCAAAACATGTTGTTATAGGCGTTTGCCTCTCCTCCTCTCCTCTAATGGGGCCAAACGGGGTGAAGTTAGAAGCGACTCAGCTCTTCCACGTTTCCCTTTTCTAAATACGGTACTGAAGAGTTAGACGATCGCAAGTCTAGTCACAACAAATTAAACATGTCTAAGCCAGATCAAAAAGGGAACTATAAGTTGTGATGCGTAATACACCTGAGCACTTTGACGATAGTGCCATTTTTTATCTGCTAGAAAATCAACATGTTAATTTTGTGTAACTAAACTTGGATCGTCTAACTCTTCACAGTAACGTAATTAAATAAGAGTGTGACAATATATCGATTTTCCAATATAATTCGGCGATATTTTTTGGGCGGGAACCAAATACGATACTTTTTATTTTTCCGATATCGATACTTTTGAAGACGTCAATGCATACTAATGAATGCCAGTCCGTGCTCCAGCACTTTTTCAAGTCAATAGAAGCCACAATGAATCAAGAATTCAGTCAGAACAGCAGGGGGCAGCACTAACAGTTTTAAGCAACTGGACCAAAAAATGCACACAAATAAATTACTTTAATATAGTTTTTTTAAATTAATAAGATTATTCGGGGTTGAAATTATTACTTTTTAAAAGGGACTGTGTTTCTGGTTTATTTAAATGTTAATGAGTCACTGACAGATCTATGACCATTTCAGTGAGTAAGTCAGGGATCATTATCAATGTGGTATCAAGAGCACAATGAGAAACGTAAATGATGAAAAATGTGTATGTTAAATAAAGTTAAGAAGTACATTTTTTATTTAATGGATGTATGTAAGTTATTTTGTGCAATATATCGATTATCGACAGTATCGGCGTAATCATGAGATAATGTACGTCGAGCCATGTACGCGTATCTATCGAATCGGAGCTACCCTGAAGGTTCCCACCCCTAAATTAAAGTAGGGGAAAGCGAGAAGAGCTTGGTACTTCTAACTTCACCCCAGTTTGGAGCTATACCTTTGGCTGGGAGCAAACACTAACAACATTTGCATGACTGAAGCGCACGCACAAGAGACCAGACAGTTACGCATCAACTCTCTAAACTCAGGTAAGAACATATCCAGTAGGGAAAACTGTTGGCCTTCCTTTAGTTTGATTGACTGATTGATTGAGAGTATTATAAGATGACTTATGTATGTGTGTGAGCCTACAAAAAGCAGAGACTTGACTGAAATGGAGTTAGCCTTTAGCCCGAGACACTTTTAACACGGATTGTATTAAAGTCAAATCTCCAAGGCTGGCTCCTCTTCAATTAATGATTCCTAAAAGCTTTGCCCTTAATGTGCAATGGTTGAAACCAGCTGAAAACATCTGGATCAATAAATAGTGACGTTTGAGGCCAACGGACTGAAAACTGGTAAAATGCAAACGTTAGGATCGAACGCCGCCTTTATCTACTGTTGTTACAGCCGCACTTTGCTCTTATTTTGAGAAAGGGGCAGATTTAGAGCGCGTGGTGTGGGACGTACTGTTTCATTGACCCACGAAGATGCAGTGTCCTGAGAGGGCGCTCGTTCAGAGGGTTTTACACGTCACCTTGCCGCTCATTGTGACTGAAACACACAGAAGGAAACAGAGGTTAGACATACCTGAAAAGGCAGACCACAAAGCTAACAGCTTTTTAAATGAAGGCAATTGTTTCTGACGACCGACCCGTTTGCTGGCCTTTCACTCCTCCGAGACGCACGCTCCACCATCAAGCTCTTCTGTTTGTTACATTGTGCCACGTTCGCAGAAGAGGAGCTCCGATTCGTCGAGGTGGAGGACGGCAGCGCTGTGGCGTCGAGCCGCTCATTCACAACAGCTAATGTTTCAGCTGATACAGACGAAGGCCGTGTTTTTGGTATGTGAGCACAGGAGATCAAAGCCTCCATGGCCATTTCCCGGTGACCTCGGTGAGGAACGGTCCAAACAGTGGTTCCAACCTGGGGTGTGCCTGGGATTGTAGGGAGGCCCAGAGCTTTGCCTTACGCGCTGTAATTCCTCTGGTGTAAATTCGGCGTCAGAGGTTATACTGACTTTTCCTCCTGGACGTGAGGAGGGAGAAGATTATGAGTAAGGCCTGAGGTAAAAAAAAAAAAAAAAAAAAAAAACTTCCTTTAACCCGACAAAAAAGCAATGACAACGTGACAAAATGTGGGAAAAAACAATTTTTTTGTTTTTGTCAAAATAAAAAGCCTAAACTTTGGACGTGGCTGCATGTCCTTTCTCAGGTGCCTAACATGTTCTTATTTAATGATTTATATTCTTACATATTTTTTAAAGTTTCTTTAGACTGATCCAGCGTTTTTCCTCCGACCCCGATACTGGGGGTTTGAGTATCTGCCGATACCAAGGGACTTTAACTTCTTAACCCCCGCCTGAACCGAGCACATTTTCTGCAGTTTGGCTTTGCCCAAATAAAAAAAAAAAAAAAACTTCAAAATAGCGACAAAAACGAGGATGAGAACGCAAACCATAAGAATAATATTGAAAAAAATTGATAGATAATGACAGTCCAGCTCATTATGACTGGTACGCACAAGCTATGGAGACGATATCAGTAACAAAAACAGCTTTTAGATTAGATAATAATGAATCAGACTATCTCGAAATATGGGATCCATTATATGAATTTATTTTGAGTGTTAAATAAATATACATACAGTTTTTTTGTTTTTTTGTTTGTTTGCGTGAATGGAATTGTCCTTTCAAGATTGATATTTGTAAATATTGTTATATTGTTAGCGGATGGTAGTAATGGATTATGTTAGCACTGATAGTGAAAAGTTTTATTGCTGTCATTTCTACTACATTTAATCATATATGTATTGTGAGTGTGCGTACGTTAAGTGTACATGTGTATGTATGTATATAAATATATATGTGTGTACGTGTGAATATGTATGCGTGTGTATGCGTATATACGTGTACAGATTATTGTTTTTGTTTTGTTTTTTTCTACATTGATTTATTTATTGTCATGAATTTTGTTTTGTTATAGCTTTTTAATATATATGTCTTCTCTATAGCTTTGTAAATGTTTACGTACATACTGTAAATAGACAGAGTGTGGGGTATCGTTTGTGGTTGCTTCTTTTTTTTTTTTTAGTTTTTTTTCCCTTCTCTTTGTTGTATTTTCCTTATTGTTTATTATCCTTTTTAATGTATTAAATTCAACTTAAAAAAAAAAAAAAAAAATGAAAATCGTATCAAAAAAGCAACAAAAGACAAAAACTGATTAAAAAATAGACGAAAGCGCTTCAAAAATGTGACAACAAAGTTATGATCACGTTTGAAGGTCTTAGCTTTCAAATGAGGCATTACACTTTCAGATTTGGGTAAAGCTGGGGAAAATGTGCTCGGTTAAGGCAGAGGGTCCTGCAAACATGACATGTATATTGTGAACGGCTCTTTGAAACGGACCGGTCCCAAAGAGCCGTGAATCCCCCTCAGTGAACTGTCCCGTATCGGAGGATCAGTAAACACAGGACACACAGGAAGGCGCCGCCAGAGGAGATTCCCATCGCACACGGCTGTAACTATGGAAACACTTAGTTCGTTCCGGAGCCAATCCGTGAGAAACAAACACTGACACAAAGATCAACGTCTCCTCGGGCGACACTAGGGGTGGGCCGAGATACAAATCCCACGAGAACGAGACGAGATTTGGACATAATTTGCAGTAATAATAATAATAATAAATAATATCTTGTTCTTATGTTTCCCTTGTATGGAGCCATTGTAATGTATTCACACAGTGGACCACGGGATCTTACTTCACAGGTTAGAAAACTGGGTGGGAATCTCTGGTACTGCGCTAAACTCTAAATTGGCAACAGTGTCTCAGACAAAATTGCCATGACCTGTGGATTCCCCCAGGGGTCAATCTTGGGACCCCTCTTATTCAACAATTGGGTCAGCTAATAAACAGCAACAGTGTGTCGTACCACAACTACGCAGATGACACTCAGATCTACGTGTCACTGACGGCAGGTGAACATGGGCCTGTAGATACTCTCTGTCACTGCATCGAACAGATCAGTTTGTGGATGCGAAACAACTTTCTCCAACTAAACTCAGACAAAACTGAGATCAGTGTCTTTGGCCCACAGACACAAAGACAAAGTGTTATCAGTCACCTTGAGTCTTTCTCTCTAAAACCAAAAAATCAGGTTAGAAATCTAGGAGTAATCATGGACTCAGACCTGAACTTAAACAGCCACATCAAAGCAATAACATCATCAGCTTTTTACCATCTGAAGAACATTGCTCAGAGGAATAGTGTCAAAACCAGACTTAGAGAGACTCATCCATGCATTTGTCTCCAGCAGGTTAGACTACTGTAACGGCTGCTCACTGGCCTTTCTAAACGAGCTGTTAGAGCTGCAGAACATCCAGAACGCTGCTGCTCGAGTCCTGACAAGAACCAGGAAATACGACCACATTAGTCCAGTGCTCCGGTCTCTGCACTGGCTTCCTGTCACTCAGAGAATAGAATTTAAAACAGCTCTGCTTGTGTACAAGTCTTTTCATGGTTTAGCACCAAAGTCCATCTCTGACATGTTAGAGCCGTATGAACCATCTCGGGCCCTGAGAACTTCAGGGAGAGGTCTCCTGGTGGTTCCCAGAGTCAATAATAAACACGGTGAGGCTGCGTTTCAGTTTCATGCAGCTAAAATCTGGAACAGTCTTCATGAGGATGTGAGACAGGCCTCAACTCTGACAATGTTCAAATCCAGGCTGAAAACAGCTCTTTTTACCCGTGCATATGAAAACTGAAAGTATTTTATCTGCACTCTTGCCTTTTACTGTAACTTGTACTGATTAATTTTATGTTGATGTTTTATTGATTGATTTGATCTGTTTTCTCGTAATTTTATGCAACTGTGAAGCACTTTGAATTGCCTTGTGTAGGAATTGTGCTCTACAAATAAACTTGCCTTGCCTATTTTTTGTAACAAATGAACAAACTAATAAGGATGGGAATTGATAGGATTTGACCAATAAAATAAATAAAACCAATCTTAAAGTTGATTTCAGGAGGAGGAGACACAGACACAATTGTTCCAGATTGTAAACTTTTGGATTTATAGGCTGCTAAAAATGGCAATATTTCAATTTCGGCTTTCTCTTCCCGAAAATGTCAGGGGGCTCTACAGAAGAAGTGTACTGGACACAAAGTAATAATACAACTTCATGCGTGGACCTAAACCCCAGATACACGCGGGCGCGTATATATACAGAGACGAGCGGACGCCACGGCCAGCCACACACTGACACGTCTGCTAAACTATATTTGACTGAGGGACTTACCCCCGGACAACCCCCTTGCCTCTTTGTGATGCACAATACTATGTGCATGGAATGATGTTTACTTTCACACTTATGGGAGGAGACAAGATCAAGCACATGATTAGCGTTACACCATGTCACACAAACAGATCTACTACTCTGACAAATACGACGACGAGAAATACGAGTACAGACATGTTATGCTACCGAAAGATATCGCCAAACGTGTGCCTAAAACTCATCTAATGTCTGAATCCGAGTGGAGAAACCTGGGTGTCCAGCAAAGCCAGGGATGGGTTCATTATATGATCCACCAACCAGAGCCCCACATTCTGCTCTTCAGGCGCCCCCTTGCCACTCAGAGGTAAACATCAAACTGGGTCCTTGATCATCCCGGAACCTATCGATCATATCATGCTGTAAGACTACCCTACTCCTGCTCATAGGCTGATCTTGGACCCGGATGAGAACTATTATGAACAACGTGGTCGAAGCATGAAGAATGTCTTGGAGGGAACGCCGTCTGTTTCACCTGGACAAGATCTGTATATATATTTAACACTGTCCGCAAAGTCTTTCCAACTTGCACTGTGATTCCTGACTTGATGTACTGTATGTACTATGTCTTTTGCTGAACCTGCTTGGGTATGCCATATCTTAAAACAAATTATCAAGATGTGGGGAGTGAGGGGGAAACGTGAGTTAAGTGCTAATGTGGTAAGTCCCCAGTCAAACAAAGTTTGTCAAAATAGTTGTTAATCTTGGTTGTTAATCTTAAGACTCTTGAGTTATCCACACGAAGATTGGAAGATACATGTTGCTGCTTTGTTTAAATGTGATTTGACATTTAACTATCTTCATCATGTTCTTCACCATCTGGGTTGAGTCTTGGCTGTTTTGTAAACAAACTTTTGTTTTGTCCTCTAAAATCAGTGGGTCTTGGAGTACCAGTGGGCGCAGCTCAGTATTTATCAATGTGTTGCCCTTTATGAAATAAATGAAACTTCTTTAAAAAAAAAAAGAAAAAAGAAAAAAGAAAAAGAAGAAGTGTACTGAGTGATCATCTTCATATAACCTTAATTAGGGCTGGCGATATATCGATATTAAAGATATATCAATATATTTTTAAAGGAGATATGGAATTAGACCATATCACATATATCAATATAGTTCCAATTCAAATAAGCTATTAAGTTAACAAAAAGAAACAGGTAATCTCAAGCTGATGTTTAATAAAGTTTATCTTAAACTGTTATCTCTTTATATATAAACGCTGCCCTCAGAAGAAGATTGACCTATTTTAATTCATAGGCTTTTTTATTTAGGATATTCTTTTTATTTAAATGTGCCCCTTATACGAAGCTTTGTTATGCAGTGTTTATGTTTACATTTTATAGTGAGTTTTCAATAAAACTACCTGGTTTTGACTTTCATTTCACAGCTCTCACTTTGCGGAAAAAATATTGATATATATATATATATCGCATATCGATGTTCAACCTAAATATATCGGGATATGACTTACGATACGATATACTTTATTAATCCCAAAGGAAATTCAGTTCATCAGCTGCACAAACAAGTCACACATAAAATCATCAGACTAAAAAAACTAGTAAAAATTCAATAAATAGGACAGTGCAGAGAATATAAAAGTACTGTAAAGCCATTGTCGCCTTTTAGCCCCTCCCACCCAAGGATTTCTTATACAGCCTGATCGCTCTGGCAAGAAAGGCCTTTTGGTGCATATCCCCAGCCCTAGGGATGGGTATCGTTAAGGAGTATCGATAAATCCTTATCGATCCGGTACTTTAACGGTACTCTTATCGGTACTTTAACAGAAAAATATACTGTATATAGGTAGATTGAGACTACCGTATACGTAGGCATTAATCCTTGGTCTATATTATTTATTTATTACTCTACATTTCATTTCCACTTTGTGCATACACTTAATATATGGGAGTTAAAATACTTCACTTACATCGCTTTAAAAAAAAAATCATTATTATTATCTAGTAAATCAAGGCTGTTGGTTAGATTTGGCTGTAGCTCCAAATGAATCCAAATGAAAACTTAGTGCAGTAAAATAATGAACTGTTTTCTGCCTCTCAGCTTGTGTCCAGCGGGTCGACACCGGCTCGCGCTGACGTGTGAGCGCGCACGCATGTGCACGTACATGCCACTGTGTACGCCGTTTGTGGAAAAATAGACTTCACCCGAAACTCTTTAGTTTGGGTATTTGTGAAAGAAGAAAAGTGCGAGTGGCTCGTCTGTCTGTTCATACGAAGTCGTTACGTTTCGCTTTTTTACCGCGGGTTAACGGTAGCAGCTCGTAACACCGCGTGTCTTTTCCGTGCGCACCTGTCTCGCTGCACACGGCTGCAGAGGGAGACAGGGCAGTGGCAGAGCGCAGGGGTGACACCCTGCACTTTCGTGTGGGGTAGCAGGGATGAACAGATCCGATTGCAGCGAACGCATCCATGAGGGCGGAGTGATTATTTGAGCGCAGCAGCCCCGTTAAGAAGACCGTTAAGGCTGGAGCTTATCGGTCCGGGTGGACCGACACACGTGACCCCGGGGCCGTTATGATACCGGGGTTCGGTACCCATCCCTACCCAGCCCTAACCTTAATGCAGTTCTAAGCAGGATGTTGATCTGAAGGGTCTTTGAGTTATAGTTTCACAATTCAAAAATTGCCATTTTAGCAGCCTATAAATCCAAAAGTTTACAATCTAGCAGAGGTGGGAGTAAGTCACTAAATACAAGTCTCGAGTCAAGTCCAAGTCGTGAAGGTCCAAGTCCCAAGCAAGTCCAAGTCAATTGGTCATGGGGTCCAGTCAAGCTTTTGTCAAGTCAAGTCTTTCTTTAGCCGGCAAGTCACATCAAGTCGCAAACATCAGTTAAGCCTAATTCTTCTTTTCAAAATGTGTTTCATTTATTTGAAAATATAAAGTGCTTTCTCAAGATTTAGCGATTTGAAAATTTAGGCTAAAATCAAACTTTTAAAAATCGAATAGATTTGGATTTAAAGTCTATTTAATATTCAAATCGCTACAAAATTTAAAATATATATATTTTAAATGCTCCAGTCTATGTACACAATTACTGGGACAGCATTTTAAGGAAGGGGGCCCGGGGGCCTACTTCAAAAAAATGGAAACAGAGTCTTTTAAACATGAGCTGCCTTTCCCTGCAGCACTGAAATATAAATATAAAATATTTTTGTTGGTTTCTGGTATTTTTTCTGTCAGTGGTTCCCCTGTAATGCCCCAGCCCCTGTATGCTCAGATTCACCCCTGCTCAAAGTAGATTCCGTACAGCCTTCAGTCCTGCTGTCACTGGGCTCTGTGCAGCTGCAGAAAATAGCCTCTAAGTGCTGTAACTTTCGTGAGAACGCCTTAAAACACCGAAAAGCCCCCAAGATGTTTGTCATTAATCCAGCTCTTATGCATCATCGTTCTGGAGGCTCATGTCTGCGCAGTAGCTTCAGTCATTGTTTGGAACGTTTTCCTGTCCTTAATAAATGTCTATGAATCTTCACCTCTTGACTCACTGAGGGAAACTTTTAATGCATCCAAAGAAACGCGTCGTATTTCCTCCTGCTTTTTCGCACTGTATGGATTAGACGCTCCGTCGGGAACCAGAAAAAGCATGTGTAATTACCATATGTAAACACAGATGCGCCGCTTTTACGCAGTGAATCCTGTTCTTTCAACAGTTTCACTCAAATAAATA
The DNA here is from genome assembly GCA_007210695.1 of Neogobius melanostomus. NCBI lineage: Eukaryota > Metazoa > Chordata > Actinopteri > Gobiiformes > Gobiidae > Neogobius > Neogobius melanostomus. Next base: position 411,980 of record VHKM01000420.1, read on the forward strand.
ATAACTATAAAGTCACGGCAAGTCATGGAGAGTCATTGGCCTCAAGTCCAAGTTAAGTCTCAAGTCACAAACAGCAAGTCCCAAGTCAAGTCAAGTCTTTTTGGAGCTTTGGTCAAGTAAGTCTCAAGTCCCGAGGTCATGTGACTCGAGTCTCCCACCTGTGCAATCTAGAACAACTGTGATGATTTACCCTGGAAATATTTTCAGTAGACATGACAGACTGGATTTTAGCCCTATGTATGTTTGCATTGCTGACCTACAGCTCTTTAAAGACGAACGCAAAAGTCACCCTGAGTTAGTGTTCCTTACACTTGTGGAGGACCTGGGAGATTCTGAATATTTGGGTGATTTGGGACGGAATGACCCTATACTAAAATGTTTGTCGTCTAGAACCAAAAAACAGAACAATGATGTGTATCTTCACATTTACAATATTTAAATATATTTTCATCTCCAATGTTAAAGTGCATATGACAGATTTGAATGCTCTTGAAAATATGACTTATTTAGACATCAGTTGCATAATTATCATTTTTTTCAGTGAAGCAGCAATTTTAATGAAGAGTTATTGGGCAGAAAAGTTATTTTTATTTGAATTTTTAAGCCACACTGACACTGAAAGTGACCTAGAAGAAGGTAACATTCCATAGCTGTTTGACTCATTTCCCATTGACTTAACATGGTTGCACGGCAACAGTTTAAAATTGTTTACCTTCTTCGATGTCACTTCCTGTTGGTGTCCAATAAGGAAGTGAAACTATAAACATCACAAAAATGGTCAAACTAAAGAAAACTGGGAATAATCTTTAGCAAAATCTTAAATATAATCGTGTTAACTGTGTTTTAGCAAAAATTGTGTCTAATGTGTCATATGCACTTTAAGGAATGTGGGGAAAATGGGGCATAATTAGGGAGAAATAGGGAAAATATTAGTAATACAAAATTAACAAAAATGAGGGAAACCATTTTGGAAAATAAGAAAACATTGGGGGGGAAAAAACATGGGGGAAAAAAATGGAAAAATAGATATTGCTGAGCCACTAATATTTGCACTGCCATCAGTCTGGGACCGGCTTGAATTGTTCCAGGACAAGAAGAGCCGCAAATCCACTCAATGTTTAGTTTTGAATAAAGTTACGTGTGTTTGCGTTATTTGCAGCACCTCGTGTTTGTTGTCATCGCCACGTTGTTAAGTTGTGTCTTTCTGTCCAAATGGTGAAGGCAGGAGCGGTTCTCGCGTGTTTGTAAACTCACAAATACTGTGAGAATTCTGCTGCTGGCGAGGTAAGGAAAAAATGCCTATACAAATAATATTGGGGGTAATAACGAAAAATATTAGTAATACAAAATAAGGGAAAGAAATTGGGAAATAATAAGAAAAAAAATAGGGGGAAAAATAATAATCATCATTCCTTTAATCCTGTCCCTGGACCAACAGAATCAAAACCTGGATCTAGAGACGAGGCTGTTTTTCAGTTCCTGCTTTCGATACTTTTGTTTTTTCAATAGAACCTAAACTTGTTTCTGATCACAGACTGGTGTCGTTTAACGGGACCCAGCCCTATAGAGCTGTGCAGCGGTGGCCTATTTATAGAGGCGCTACATGAGCTCATGTGTGTCAGCTGCTGCGCTCAAAATGGCCCCACGGCGAGCTGCACCCGGGCCCTAACCCTCCACTCAATGGGCTCTCACTCTAACCCTAACCCTCCACTCAGGGGGCTCTCAGGGGGCCCTCACCCTCACCCTCCACTCAGGGGGCCCTCACCATAACCCTCCGCTCAGGGGGCCCTCACCATAACCCTCACCATAACCCTCCGCTCAGGGGCCCTCACCCTCCACTCAGGGAGCCCTCACTCTAACCCTCACCCTCCGCTCAGGAGGCCCTCACCCTAACCCTCCACTCAGGGAGTCCTGACTCTAACCCTCCACTCAGGGGGCCCTCACCCTCCACTCAGGGGCCCTCACTCTAACCCTCCACTCAGGGGGCCCCACTCTAACCCTCCACTCAGGGGGCCCTCACTCTAACCCTCCACTCAGGGAGCCCTCACTCTAACCCTCCACTCAGGGGGCCCTGACCATAACCCTCCACTCAGGGGGCCCTCACCCTCACCATAACCCTCCACTCAGGGAGTCCTCACTCTAACCCTCCACTCAGGGGGCCCTCACCCTCCACTCAGGGGGCCCTCACTCTAACCCTCCACTCAGGGAGCCCTTACCCTCCACTCAGGGGGCCCTCACTCTAACCCTCCACTCAGGGGGCCCTCACCATAACCCTCCACTCAGGGAGCCCTTACCCTCCACTCAGGGAGCCCTCACTCTAACCCTCCACTCAGGGGGCCCTCACCATAACCCTCCACTCAGGGGGCCCTCACCATAACCCTCCACTCAGGGGGCCCTCACCCTCCACTCAGGGGGCCCTCACTCTAACCCTCCACTCAGGGGGCCCTCACTCTAACCCTCCACTCAGGGGGCCCTCACTCTAACCCTCCACTCAGGGAGCCCTCACCCTCACCCTAACCCTCCACTCAGGGGGCCCTCACCCTCACCCTAACCCTCCACTCAGGGGGCCCTCACCCTCCACTCAGGGGGCCCTCACCCTCCACTCAGGGGGCCCTCACCCTCCACTCAGGGGGCCCTCACTCTAACCCTCCACTCAGGGGGCCCTCACCCTCCACTCAGGGGGCCCTCACTCTAACCCTCCACTCAGGGGGCCCTCACCCTCACCCTAACCCTCCACTCAGGGGGCCCTCACCCTCACCCTAACCCTCCACTCAGGGGGCCCTCACCCTAACCCTCCACTCAGGGGGCCCTCACTCTAACCCTCCACTCAGGGGGCCCTCACCCTCACCATAACCCTCCGCTCAGGGGGCCCTCACCCTAACCCTCCACTCAGGGGGCCCTCACCCTAACCCTCCACTCAGGGGGCCCTCACCCTCACCCTAACCCTCCACTCAGGGGGCCCTCACCCTCACCATAACCCTCCGCTCAGGGGGCCCTCACCCTAACCTCCACTCAGGGGCCCTCACCCTAACCCTCCACTCAGGGGCCCTCACCCTAACCCTCCACTCAGGGGGCCCTCACCCTAACCCTCCCGCTCAGGGGCCCTCACCCTCCGCTCAGGGGCCCTCACCCTCACCCTAACCCTCCACTCAGGGGGCCCTCACCCTCCGCTCAGGGGGCCCTCACCCTCACCCTCACCCTCACCCTCCGCTCAGGGGGCCCTCACCCTCCGCTCAGGGGGCCCTCACCCTCACCCTAACCCTCCACTCAGGGGGCCCTCACCCTCACCCTCACCATAACCCTCCACTCAGGGGCCCTCACCCTCACCCTCACCCTCGCTCAGGGGGCCCTCACCCTCACCCTAACCCTCCACTCAGGGGGCCCTCACCCTAACCCTCCACTCAGGGGCCCTCACCCTAACCCTCCACTCAGGGGGCCCTCACCCTAACCCTCCGCTCAGGGGGCCCTCACCCTCCGCTCAGGGGGCCCTCACCCTCACCCTAACCCTCCACTCAGGGGGCCCTCACCCTCACCCTCACCCTCACCCTAACCCCGTCAGGGGCCCTCACCCTCACCCTAACCCTCCACTCAGGGGCCCTCACCCTCACCCTCACCCTCCGCTCAGGGGGCCCTCACCCTCACCCTAACCCTCCGCTCAGGGGGCCCTCACCCTCACCCTAACCCTCCACTCAGGGGGCCCTCACCCTCCGCTCAGGGGCCCTCACCCTCCGCTCAGGGGGCCCTCACCCTAACCCTCCACTCAGGGGGCCCTCACCCTCACCATAACCCTCCACTCAGGGGGCCCTCACCATAACCCTCCACTCAGGGGGCCCTCCCCCTCACCCTAACCCTCCACTCAGGGGCCCTCACCCTCCGCTCAGGGGGCCCTCACCCAACCCTCCACTCAGGGGCCCTCACCCTCCGCTCAGGGGGCCCTCACCCTCACCCTAACCCTCCACTCAGGGGGCCCTCACCCTCCGCTCAGGGGGCCCTCACCCTCACCATAACCCTCCACTCAGGGGGCCCTCACTCTAACCCTCCACTCAGGGGGCCCTCACCATAACCCTCCACTCAGGGGGCCCTCACCATAACCCTCCACTCAGGGGGCCCTCACCCTCCACTCAGGGGGCCCTCACCCTCCACTCAGGGGGCCCTCACCCTCCACTCAGGGGCCCTCACTCTAACCCTCCACTCAGGGGGCCCTCACCCTCCACTCAGGGTGCCCTCACCCTAACGCTCCACTCAGGGGCCCTCACCCTCCACTCAGGGGCCCTCACCCTAACGCTCCACTCAGGGGGCCCTCACCCTCCACTCAGGGTGCCCTCACCCTAACGCTCCACTCAGGGGGCCCTCACCCTCCACTCAGGGGCCCTCACCCTCCACTCAGGGGGCCCTCACTCTAACCCTCCACTCAGGGGGCCCTCACCCTCCACTCAGGGTGCCCTCACTCTAACCCTCCACTCAGGGTGCCCTCACTCTAACCCTCCACTCAGGGGGCCCTCACCCTCCACTCAGGGTGCCCTCACTCTAACCCTCCACTCAGGGGGCCCTCACCCTCCACTCAGGGTGCCCTCACCCTCACCTCCGCTCAGGGGGCCCTCACCCTCACCATAACCCTCCACTCAGGGGCCCTCACCATAACCCTCCACTCAGGGGCCCTCACCATAACCCTCCACTCAGGGGGCCCTCACCATAACCCTCCACTCAGGGGCCCTCACCATAACCCTCCACTCAGGGGCCCTCACCCTCACTCTAACCCTCCGCTCAGTGCTGCACTGTCGTCATTATTCATTCACTCCAGACTGTTGTAGCCACAGCTGCCCTGGGGTGAACTGACAGAAGCGAGGCACCAGTCTGTGCCATCGGCCCAAATGTTAGTATCTGATTTATGCTTGCTAAATAAGACACATAAAACTGTTCATATATCGCTCTATGAAGAGATCCAAGTATATACAACTCAAAGTGTAGATCTGTCTGCCCTGAATCCAAGTCCAAGAAAACCACAGAAGAAGATACTGGACGCTGAACATAACAAGTTAGAGTCTATGGAACGATCATCACCCTGAAAACTGTAAGATTTAATTGTTTAAACTCTGTTGTCTTGAATTTGTTGTTGTTGTAAAGAAAACATTTTTTAACCACCACAGATTATGTTGTAAACACACAGTCATGGAAGATAGAAGTAGAATCTGAATGAGTGATCGTTATTGTGGGGGTGGTCCTCCCTTTTTCACTTTGCCAAAGCTCAAAGCTGCACACGGGCTTGAACTTGTGCATATCAACATTTTTGCTTAAACAATTCAGACATGCAGGAGGGATTTTGAGAGCTAGAAATGAGTTTGGGACAAATGAAAAATGTCTCAGTTTGTGCAGGAAAAATCAGCTTTAACCTATGGACTGACATGTGGAGGTTTATGACGATGTTATGCTAACCTTTGTTTTTGTAAGAACCTGCAAGTATTAACTTAAAGTGACGTCAATTTCACTAAATAAAAATCAGTGTTCTTACACTGTAAAATTAGACTCCACCTGGACGTCCAATCGTGTGCGTGAAAAAGGCTTCTTCTGAATGAACTTCCTGTTCTCTCTGATTTTTGACGTCTCGGTAAGATAACTGACAACTGGATCAGGCAGAGCAAAGGCGGGATGGTCCTGGTACTGGGTGTTGTGTGTTGTGTTGTGTGTGTGTGTTGGGTGTGTGTCGGGTGTGTGTTGGGTGTGTGCTGCTGAGGCTGTTGTCTAACAGGTCTGACTCAGGGCTGAGGCCCCGGGAGGTCCTGGACATGTGCACACAGGCAGCAGACACAGACACAGGCAGCAGAGCCGGTTCAGACTAACGAGTCCACAGCCTTCATACACCACAAACACACACGCATGTCCGCTGTGTGCGTGAACGTGCGTGTGTGGATCACTCACTTGATGAAGCAGCGCGCGCCCTCAAATGTGTATCCCTCCTCCCATCCTTTGGGCAGATCTGTGGAGACGGAGACAGAGTCAGCCCCTCTCCACCAAGCACTAACAGGCCACACTCCCCGCACACACTGCGGAGCGGGGCCCAGCTGTGCGCCGCTGCTCTGCCGTTGCTCTGCCTCCTGTACCGGGCACGGCGGAGGAGCGCGGAGCCTTTGGTCGTGAGTGAGGGATCGCTCCGTGCGCCGACAGCGCCTACGTGACCCAACTTTTAACAAGCAGCAGATCCAGGTGAAGCTCTGCAGCAGAGAGAGGCAGAGCAGGGACAGCAGCCCGCGGAGGACTCGGAGGGTCTCCGTGAGTCCTCCGCGCGGGGGCCCTCCCGGAGCCCCGTGCACACACACACATTACCTGGGGTCTTGCGGTGCCCGGTCACCACTGCCTCTCCGCTCACAGGATGCAGCCAGGTTGTGCTCTGGGCTTGTTCACTGTGGGGAAGAAAAGCACAAACAGGAGTGAGCGCGCGCGGATCCCCCGGGCCGTTACCGGGTTAGGGGGGGGTTGGGGTCCGGGGTTAGAGGGGTAACCGGAGTCTTTACTTGATGAAGAAGATCCGTCCGTCTTTCAGCGCGCCGTAGGTCCAGGCAGAGGGCAGACAGAGGAGCCAGTCCGGCCGAGGCTCCGCCGCCATGTCTGACACTGGAGCGAGCACTGCGCGCGGGCACTGCGCTCATGCCTGTGCGCGCCGCCGAGGCTCCGCGGGGCCGCGCTTTCTGCACACGAGGGCGCGCCCCACAGACGGACACGAGCGATATTCTTCGGTATGACTTCAGCGTCACGTGAGCGGCTCCAGCAACTGTATCAGAAAACACACACGAGCCTCAACATCAGGGAGAAAACACACACCAGCCTCTACATCAGGGAGAAAACACACACCAGCCTCTACATCAGGAAAACACACATCAGCCTCTACATCAGGAAAACACACACCAGCCTCCTACATCAGGGAGAAAACACACACAGCCTCACATCAGGAGAAAACACACACCAGCCTCTACATCAGGAAAACACACACGAGCCTCTACATCAGGGAGAAAACACACACCAGCCTCTACATCAGGAGAAAACACACACCAGCCTCTACATCAGGAAAAACACACATCAGCCTCTACATCAGGAAAAACACACACGAGCCTCTACATCAGGAAAACACACACGAGCCTCTACATCAGGGAGAAAACACACACCAGCCTCTACATCAGGGAGAAAACACACACACCAGCCTCTACATCAGGAAAACACACATCAGCCTCTACATCAGGAAAACACACACCAGCCTCTACATCAGGGAGAAAAACACACACGAGCCTCAACATCAGGGAGAAAACACACACCAGCCTCTACATCAGGAAAACACACACGAGCCTCTACATCAGGGAGAAAACACACACCAGCCTCTACATCAGGGAGAAAACACACACCAGCCTCTACATCAGGAAACACACATCAGCCTCTACATCAGGAAAACACACACCAGCCTCTACATCAGGGAGAAAACACACACGAGCCTCAACATCAGGGAGAAAACACACACCAGCCTCTACATCAGGAAAACACACACGAGCCTCTACATCAGGGAGAAAACACACACCAGCCTCTACATCAGGAAAAACACACACGAGCCTCAACATCAGGGAGAAAACACACACCAGCCTCTACATCAGGAAAACACACACGAGCCTCTACATCAGGGAGAAAACACACACCAGCCTCTACATCAGGAAAACACACATCAGCCTCTACATCAGGGAGAAAACACACATCAGCCTCTACATCAGGAAAACACACACCAGCCTCTACATCAGGAAAACACACATCAGCCTCTACATCAGGAAAAACACACATCAGCCTCTACATCAGGAAAACACACATCAGCCTCTACATCAGGAAAACACACATCAGCCTCTACATCAGGGAGAAAACACACATCAGCCTCTACATCAGGAAAACACACATCAGCCTCTACATCAGGAAAACACACACCAGCCTCTACATCAGGAAAACACACACCAGCCTCTACATCAGGAGAAAACACACATCAGCCTCTACATCAGGAAACACACATCAGCCTCTACATCAGGAAAACACACATCAGCCTCTACATCAGGGAGAAAACACACACCAGCCTCTACATCAGGAAAACACACACCAGCCTCTACATCAGGAAAACACACACCAGCCTCTACATCAGGGAGAAAACACACATCAGCCTCTACATCAGGAAAACACACATCAGCCTCTACATCAGGGAGAAAACACACATCAGCCTCTACATCAGGAAAACACACACGAGCCTCTACATCAGGGAGAAAACACACATCAGCCTCTACATCAGGAAAACACACATCAGCCTCTACATCAGGAAAACACACACCAGCCTCTACATCAGGGAGAAAACACACACCAGCCTCTACATCAGGGAGAAAACACACACCAGCCTCTACATCAGGAAAACACACACCAGCCTCTACATCAGGAAAACACACATCAGCCTCTACATCAGGAGAAAACACACATCAGCCTCTACATCAGGAAAACACACATCAGCCTCTACATCAGGAAAACACACATCAGCCTCTACATCAGGAAAACACACACCAGCCTCTACATCAGGAAAACACACATCAGCCTCTACATCAGGGAGAAAACACACATCAGCCTCTACATCAGGAAAACACACACCAGCCTCTACATCAGGGAGAAAACACACATCAGCCTCTACATCAGGAAAACACACACCAGCCTCTACATCAGGGAGAAAACACACATCAGCCTCTACATCAGGAAAACACACACCAGCCTCTACATCAGGGAGAAAACACACACCAGCCTCTACATCAGGGAGAAAACACACACATCCAAGCCTCTTAACATCAGGGAGAAAACACAACACCAGCCTCTACATCAGGGTAAAAACACACACCAGCCTTCTACAATCAGGGAGAAAACATCACATCAGCCTCTACATCAGGGAGAAAACACACACGCAGCCTCTACATCAGGAAAACACCACGCAGCTCTACATCAGGAAAACACACAACCAGCCTCTACATCAAGGAAACCAACACCGAGCCTCTACATCAAGGGAGAAACAACACACAGCCTCATACATCAGGAAAACACACACCACCTCTACCATCAGGGAGAAAAACACACACCAAGCCTCTACATCAGGGAGAAAACACACACCAGCCTCTACATCAGGAAAACACACATCCAGCCCTACATCAGGGAGAAAACACATTCCCCCAAATTATTATTAATTTTTTCCACATTTCTTGACATGCAGATGAACCGCCACTTAAATGTGGTGGAGGGGGGTTTTGAGCCATGAATGATCCTGGAGGCTTGCTGTTGGAGGCTTCGTGCCCCTGGTAGGGTGTCCCAGGGCAAACAGGTCCTAGGTCCTTCTGTGGACCCACCACCTGCAGGAGGAGCCATAGGGGCTGGTGCAGCTCCAACAGCTGCCCCCACGACCCGGCAACGGACAAGTGGAAGAAAATGGATGGATGTTTCTGTTCCAAAAACAGGGTTTTGCCAGTATGTACTAACTCTACATGATGCCAGTAATGATTATTTGTAGTCCTGTTAAGCTCACGCTCCTCCTAAAGTATCCATTACGGGATTCTGTCCCATTAACTAGGATCTGCCAGTATTGAATAATATAACCTTAACATTGGCTTTACTTGCTTTCTTCTTTATCCAGTGCATGGTTTTAGTAACTCTCACTAACCTCCCCAGTGTTCTCTACTGAGCCCCTGTAACGGGAACTTGACTGTCTAGTAACCGTAACTGACAAAGCTAAGCTATAATTTATGATGCCCGGGATTGGTTCAGGTCATATGTCACATGTGCAGAATAATCCAATCAGATTGCTCTGAACTGTGTTCAACGGCCCTCAGTGTATCATCGAGCAGGAACAGCAGAAAACAGGACGTTTCCTGTTTTATTTCTCATTAATCAACTTAAGTTAAGCGTGGCTTTGGATATATTTATGATTGCTTTAAGAGTTTGATACACTGTTACTATTTCCAATCTGTTTTATATTTGAAAAGTACAACACAACACTCTTGCTCTATCATTTAACACATTTGTTATTTCATTCGGTGGCCGCACAGTGGCATATACTCCATTAAGGACCCAAGTGAGAAAAGCTTCTACAATAAGTGAACTTTTTTATTCATTTTGTGGCACCTGCTGTGAAACTCAGTGTGATTACCAACAGAATGCTTTTACTTGGAAGAAGCTATAGGAGCCTGTAAAAGGTCAAGCTCATTTTGTCTCAAGAATAGACTTAAATACTGTCGTCCAGACCGGGAGATTGGCAGTGAAAAATGCACTTACAATGGCACTTACACTTATAATGGCACAGCAGCATGTTATTGTCTCTTTTATCCCAGTGTGATGCACACAGACTGTTGGCCACGTCATGAAGACACAATGCCAACAGTGCAGCATTTACATATTACGGTAATACTCATCATTTCAAATGTGCAGGTGCAGCACGCTCACAAATTAGTATAATTACATATTTACAACTCACAAAATTACATGAATGTATATCTAAGACTACTGGTAATAATTCAAGTGACTGCTGTAAAGATTTAGAGACTGACTCAGCCTCCAGGCCGAAGGTAAGACTGCACTTATCGCTACATTCAGACAAACTGGCCTTAAGTTGGATGTAAGTTGGATGTGAATAACATGTGTGAATGGTTTTGTGTGTGTCCAGTGTCAGACTGAAGACTGCAGCTGTGGAAGGATCTGCTGAGACTGGAGCTGAACACACTGAGGTGAGACAGAGTCAGAGCTGAGATGTTTGGATGAGACAAAGCAACATTTTACCTGTAGGTTTTGGTTTTGTCTCGCCATAGAGACTCACGACTAAAGTATTTTTGTTCTTCATATGTCTTACAGAAATCTGACCACGCTGATGAAGACTTTGAGGAGTGAGCTTTGACAGTGATTTACAAAGATCCCCTTCCTCCTGCTGTGAGTCTATGTGGAACCTTCTGAGACACTTAAACTCCCTCAGCTTCATCGGCTCAGTACAGACTAATCCACCTGTTTGGACTGATGTAAACTATAACTGGAGAAATGGAGATGTTCTATCATTAACTGCACCTAAAAATGTGTTTTACATTGTTCAATAAATTGACTTTATAACTATACTTTGTTTTACTTTTTTTTTTTTTTTTTTTTTTACAATATTTATATCTTGGACTAAATTTGTAAAACTTAATTTATGGGAATAACAAATAAACCACAAAGGGAACAGGAATATTCCAGTAGCCATTACTAAGAATAATAGTACAGGTTAAGGCCATATTTAAGTATCAGTACTAGGAATTCCCAGTTGCCTGGACTTACATGTATAGTAATCAGAACTTGTATCATAAGTAATGAACACCATGAAATCCCTCTTAATCATATTAGCAATCATGGCTTATTGGGCTTAATAAATATGCATCGGGTTTACAAGTTATTCCAAGTAAGCTCAATGAGTTGGAATTTACAGTGTGATGAAAAGTGTCCTGATCTTTTTTCAAAAATGTCAGAGAGGAACTGGGACAACCATGACGCTACAGCAGATACAAATGACATCGGTTTGTTTTAGAATGAGAGTTATTAATAATGAACCAATATTTTAATCATTTACAGGATTTTCACGTGTTTTACTTTTTGTTATTGTAATAATAATTTTCCATATATGTTTTTCTACTTATTTGAGTTTCAGAATATGATATGACTCTTATATCCAGGAGAAGCTTGAGTTCTGTCTAAGGCAGAAGCTCCATGACTTTTTCTTCACTGCTCAGTGTGTGACTGTAGAGCAACGAGGCCTTTTTACTGGAAACAAAGCGCATATTGCATTTAGCGTCATGTTACTGTCAGTCATGTGTCTGACCTAAAGTCCAACTCTGAAGAAAAACAATTCACATTTACACTGAGAAGGTTGGAAGGGCGCCCCCTTGTGTCCCACTGCGTCAAAACTGGCACTGAAGACGTTGAAAAATAAGTTGTGTGGAAGCAAAAAGACAAATGCAACCACTTAACTCTATTTTATTGGTTTTATTCATGGAAACACTTATTACAGTGACGTTGGCCTGTATAATTGTAGATCTAAATGTTCACCTTAAAGTGAGTTTCCTTAAATAAGCGCCATGTCCTCAGGCGACGAGCTTCTACTTTGAACTATTTTCGAGCATTAACAGCGGTTCATTCAATGCCGTTATTCGAGCGTAAACAACTGATTTCTATAATAACTGATATTGGAAGCACCTGGTTTCTGCACCGAGTCTGTCATGTGTCTCATGTTTGTCAGCGCTGAAATCCGTCTGAAGTCATGAACGTAACATGTTGTGGGAGCAAAACGGTGCAGAGTGAGAGGCCAAGGCCACAGATAAACTCCAACCAAAACAAGACAAGAAAATGCTTTTGTTTGGATGTTCTCCCCCTTCAGCCCAAACAAACGCAGTAGATGTTTGAAAATGGGCCCAGAGTCAAGGCCCAGTATTTCAAACATAATCCACGAGGATTCCTCCAGACGATCAGATCCAAAACTGGATCAGACTTACTCCTGAGTAAGGCTGGGTATTGTTCATTTTTTCTCGATACCGATACTAAATCATTTGTCGTCTAGAACCATAAAACAGAATAATAATGTTGTTTTAATTATTTTCCTTCCATTTAATTTCTTTTACATTTGTATCGTTTGCTTGAGGTGAAACAACCAACAAACTTTCTTTAATGACAAAAGGGCAGAAAAAACACGTTTTTATTATTCCCCCACATTTTTTTTTACTTGCGTTTTCTCCCTTTTAAATGTTGATGACCAACAGCATCAAAACTTCAATATAAAGATGTAATGTTTCTTTTCGGTTCCTGCTTTCCATAATTTTTTTTTTTTTGATACCAGTAGTAACTAAACCTTTTTTCCGATGCCGGACTGGTTTGGTTTAACGGTGCCCAGCCCTAGGCCGACTCCATTTGGCGTGTTCAGCGTGGGCAGGTGTTAGCCCGGTCTCGGCAGCTGAACCCGCCCGGCTGGAATATTCAATGTTTTTCTGTCGTTTACAGAGCCATGTTCCTGCGACGACAAACCGCCTCTTTTTTGAAAATGCAGCTCTGAGTTCTGGATTTGAGATTTTGTCATTTGTAAAAGTGATTTTGATCAAGAAATAAGACACAAATATCCCATTTTCATTAAAAACCTGCGGCAAGGCTTAAAAATCCGCCCAATAGGCAGCCCTGGTGTAAACATGTCTGCCAATACAACGCTGTTTCTTATTAAAACAGACCAAAGAGCAGAATAAAACAGTGTATCATCTTAAATGTGTGAGTGAATGATATTGGGGAAAAAAAAAGGAAATGATCGGCTGTGAGCAGCTTTTGAACAGAAAGGAGGAGCGTCTGGATGGACAGGAAACATCCAGCTGCAGGTACAATCACCATCAAGAGTGTGAGTAAGTGTGTGGTTTACAATGAAAGAACAACAATAGTTACTACACTTTACCTTTAACACATTTCTCATAGTTACAAACTAAACAAATATAACTCCACATAGGTTGCATTTACATCAGAGAAAATGTGCATCTATCTAAAATTTGGGTAACACTTTAGAATATGGCCCAATAACTCCTAGGTAGTTACTGTGGTACATCCCAGGTACTTACAGAGGTATGGCTGGTAACTCCGGTGCCACGCCATTGGTCGGACAACCCATTAGTCCGATGTCTCACTATTCCGATAATATAACCCTAACCCTAATGGCACCGCTACTCAATGGGTGATTTTCAGAATACTGAGACGTCGGACTAATGGGCCGACCTCGTAACTCCGAGGTAGTTACCCAAACGTACCACTGTAAGTACTTGGTAATTATCTCTAAATACCAGGGATGTACTACAGTAACTACCTGTATTCTAAAGTGTTACCAAAATGGGTTTTTCCATGGTTACAGCAGTCGGCTGCATGGAACAATTGTAGCATTTACCCAGCAGAGGGCGCACTGTGCATTTGTGATTTCACTTGAAGTAAAGCTTTTTGGTATTGTTTTTGGCCACAGTCATTTACCTTGTCAGAATTAGTTGCTTGTTTTTACTTGGAGCCTAATGCGATGCTAAAGTATCTTAACTAACTGCTATTACGGCTGGACAGACAAAAACTACCCCGGAGGGTGTTTACTGCGTTTTCTAATGAGTGGCGTCTCTGGGTATGTTTTTAGTCTCTAAAAAGACAGACAGCGATGTTTGAGCTTCTGGGAAATATAGACGACCTGTGACTGATGGATTACTTTTCCTCTTCACTTCTGTACACAGGCTCCGCCCACAGTCACGTGTCCTTTTTATTGGCTACGTCAAACTTTATGCAAAAAAAATCCATCGTCCAAAATGAGCATTAACCTCTTAACCCCCGCCTGAACCGAGCACATTCTCTCCAGTTCGGCTTTGCCCTAATCTAAAAGCTTCTTGAACAAAGCGTCAAAACAGTGTAAAAAAAAAGCAACAAAAGAGCCACAAAAACATGACAAAAAAGCGATAATGAAAACGGAACAAAAAAATGATAAAAAAGTTACAACCTAAGGAAAAACATCAGTTTAGATCAATTTCGTAGTTTTCAAATGAGGCGTCACACTGTTGCTGTCCAGTCGAGAAGCTTTTAGATTTAGCTAAAGCCGAACTGGAGACAATGGACTTGGCTTCAAAAACTTTATAACTTCCAACTTCCAAATGTGCATTAAAATCCAATGACGTAAACGCAGTTATTGAGTCTAAATTACAACGCAGGCGGCGTATCATACAAACACATCAGAAGTTAAAGGATGTCAGCGTTTCCAAACACATTTAGGGATAATGCCTGTTGGAATCCGTTTAAATGACATTTAAGGCCTTCGTTTGAACAGAGTTAACATTGAATGACTTTTAATGTCCTTTGGAAACAGAAGAAGAAGAAGAAACAAAATTAAAACCAGGAAATTGTTCCGCTTGTTTTATTTCTCCCATTCTGAGCAGAAAATAGGAAGACGGTTGAGAATGTTCAGAAGATGTTTTTCCTGGAGCTGAGGCGGCTCCACAGTCTGCGGGTGGAGGGCCGGAGGAGGCTCCTCAGGGGCCTCAGACAGGCCAGGACCCCCGGCTCAGAGGCCTCCCGGGCCCCATGGGCTCCCGCCTCACAGAGGTGCTCATGGGAGATGTAGTGAATCCTCCTGAGCTGCCTCTGGTAGAAGTCTCTGAGGTGGCTCAGCTCCTCGGCCGTGGAGTCTGAGATGACGGACAGCTGGGAGGAGAGGTGGTGTTGTGGGTGTGGGCGGGGCGTAAGGTCAGTGGACTCCCAGGGCTCCTCTTCCTCGGAAACAGGCAGGTGTCCTCTCTGCTGCCCCCTGCAGGCCGGGGCACCGGGGCCACAGCTGGGCCAGGCGTCCTAGAGCCAAGAAAACACATGAGCCAAGACAACACATGAGCCTAGTAATATAATTTCGGGGCAGAAGAGTGCAAGTGACATTCACGTAGACAAAACATGTTCACACTTTGAACTGACTTTTCTTTAAAAACATGCTGTTAGCACTTTAGCGCCGACACCTTTGGGTGTTAAGGGCCGGTTAGTTATGTGACTTGTTTGTTTGTTACGGGCTGTTAGTCTGGTTAGTTCTTTAGAGGAGAGGGTAATAGGGGCTGTGAGTATCAGACACTGTACTTTGTTTGTCTTGTACTTCAGGGCGAAGGGAGCGCTCCCTTCGCTCCCTTCGGCCTCTTGCTCTCAGGGGCGTCTCCAGCACCGGGACCTGAACGCTTTGGCGCTTTGCTCCCGTCTTTCCCGGCGCTCGGCTTCACCTGGAAGTTAGCAACAGTCGTTAACACAAGATCGCCAATTTCTCCTTAAAACCCTCGCCTTAACCCGGCACATTCTCTCCAGCTTTACCCAAATCTAAAGCTTCTCGACTGGAGCTTACAGCCTCATTTGAAAGCCGAGACCTACAAAACTCATCTAAGCTTCTTCCTTGTTATCACAATTTAGTCGTTTTTGACACATTTTTATTGCTATTTTTAATCATTTTGTCATGTTTTCATTGCTCTTTTGTGGCGTTTTGGCCTTTTGTTTTGTAATGTAATCAAGCAACAAAAACGTGATGAAAACTAAAAACTAAAAATGACGAAAACAGGACAATCATAACGAGGAAGAAGATGAGTTTTGTAGGTCTTCGCTTTCAAATGAGGCTCCAGTCGAGGAGCTTTTAGATTTGGATAAAGCTGGAGAAAATGTGCTGGGTTAAGGCGGTGGGTGAAGAGGTTAACGGAAACATACAGCAGCGCCTTTAACTCCCTCCTAACTGCTCTGACACTTTGGATGCTCCTTGTCATGGCTGACGATGAGGAGAAGGAGCTTCCATAACTTTCATTTGGAGGCACTGTGTTACAGCAGGTGCAATCGGGTCTAAATGTCTGTTTATGGGAATGATGAAGTGAGGGGAAGATGAAGTGACAGAGGAGACATTACACTTCTGACAAAAACATGTTTCATTTTCATTTCAGCAGAAAGGAAAAAAGGTCCCAGCAAAAGTCTGGCTCCCTGCTGAGTTAATACGGTGTAGCCCCTCGAGAGTGTTTCTTTTCTAGTTTGAGGGATTATTTACGACCGAAGGAGGGTAAAGGTTTGGGCCCAAATTCCCTGACTCTTTGTTACAATACTTCGGGCTGGGCACCGTAAACATTTTTTTAATACCAGTACTTTAAAGCCGTAGCATGCTGCGTTTTTTTTACTCATTAATTGTCCGTGAGAGTAAATACTACGCAGACAGAAAAGACAAAGGGAGAGAGGGATATTGTACATTTTTTTCACTCAAACTTGGCTGTAAATACTGTTTAAGTGGCGCTAGCCCACAGTTAGCTTTGCCCGTTGGCTTCTTCTTCGTGAGTCCATTAGTGTGTGTTGGTGGTTCCGACCCGGAGGCAGTGAAGTTGCAATTATGGTTTTCTGGCCAGAAACCGGGGAGATGAAAGACCCCCCAATCATCCCATTAACACTTGTATTACCCCCAGAGGGACTAGGAAGGATTTATTAAGGTAAACAAGTTACTTAGTACAGCTTTAACGATAATTGGTTTTCAATACCGATACCTGAACGATACTTTTCCCTTTATCTACTAGGGATGCACCGATCCTACCCTGGTATTCAATATCAGAGCTGATACTGGAAAAAATAAGATATCGGGTATTGGCTACAATTATCTGATACTGAACCGATACCAGTTTGGCTCTCAACGCCTTAAAAACACAGCTTTTACCACCTAAATCTAAGTGAATATGGACATGCTGTATGTCACTGGAAAGCTAAGAACCTGGAGAATCCAACCGCTGAGTTAGTTTTAACCTCTGCAAATGCATTTTTGATCGCCGCGCAAAATGCTGCGCTAGCAGGCACCCCCATGCTAAAGCTAGCGCGGGTGCCTGCTAAGCTAACGACAACTAATCAAGGCTGAGACAGAAACTAACATAGAAATACCTAAAGTAGACTAATAGAATAAAATAACCACTGCTGAAGTTAAGTGTTTGTATTTTAGTTTAAGAAATAACGGATCTAATATATTTGTAAAGATCAGATCACTTCATGTGAGTTGTTTATATTAATGTAACCTAAAGCCACTCATATAGCCAAGGATATTTAGTGTAGAAAAGTCCACTGATCCATGTTTAATGTTTATCCATAAGTTTATCAATAGATATTATTGATAATTGATCCGTAATATCATGACAATAAAATATAACTTATTGATCTTAAAATAGAGAAAAGAGTCCATTCAATTGTCGTCTAGAACCAGAAAACACAACAATAATGTGTAGAATAGATTAAAATGTACAATATATTTACAATGAAAATAAAAAAAATTGTAAAAAAAAACAAGTAAAAAAACAAGAAAAACATAAGAAAACATAAAAAAAAAAAAAAAAGAATTGGGAAAAATAAATATTAGGCAAAAAAATTAAAAAATGGGAAACATTTTTGGACCAACAGCATCAAAACTTGGATCTAAAGATGTAAGATTTTCCAGTACTTTCATTTCTTCGACACCAGTAGAACCTAAACTTTTCCCCGATGCCAGACAGTACCTGACGGTTTCGGCTAGTAGCAGGCCAACAGTGCCATCTGCAGTCCACGTGACAACCTCTGAGGAAGGCCACAGTTGTAGCCGAAACCGTCAGGTACGAAAACTAACACTAAGGTCTGGCTATAAGAACAAAAGTAGCATCATTCTTTGAAGACCTAATGAACCTAATTGGGCCAGACTGGTGTCATTTAACGGTGCCCAGCTCTAAGCACCTGGGGCCCTCACCTGTGCGGCCCAGGGGGACCTCATGTTCATGCTCAGTTTGTGCGTGGGGCTCTTCAGCAGAGGAGCTTTCCGGCCCAGTTTCAGGTAGAAGTGAGTGGTGTACGGCGTGAAGCTGAAGTCCTCCCTGAAGAGAAGAACAAACAAGCGCTTACACTAACACAAGCAGAAGGACGATCTGTGGCTTTAGTAATCTTTGGGAAGATCCAAAGATTCCTCAAAGATGCTCCAAACACAACCCCAGGTCTGCTTTAGATAAGAGAACAACATTTCCATTGCTTCCATGATTTATTGAGTTTTGAAGCCCAAAAAACAAGACAAAATTTGAATTCTTAAAGATATTTTTCAGCTCTGACCTGAGGTATCCCAGCAGCAGCATCCGCACCAGCACGGCCTCAGCGTCACGCCGCCCCAGTGTGGTGGTCTGGATCGTCTTCCTGTGTTTGGCCGGGCCTCTCCCGCTCCAGGCCTCCAGCAGCTTCAGCGGGGTCAGCTTCTCATCCTGAGAGTCAGCCAGCTCCAAGATCTGCACCACCTGCCGGGCGTGAGCGCTGATGTCCACGGAGGAGCAGTCTGGAGGACACAGGGAAAAACCACGAAAACGAGGATGAAAACGCAACTAAAAACGTTTGATGTTGTTGGTCCAGGAACAGGGTTGTTTCAGCTCAAATAAATTATTTATCTTTTTTACTGTCCCAATTTCCCCAATTTTTTTTCCCGCACAAATTTCACCCCAAGTTTTTCTTATTGTCCGAATTTCCCCCCTCATTTTTATGCCTAATATTTTCCCAATTTACTCCTAATTTTTTTCCTAATTTTTCTCTTTTTCTCAATTTCTTCCCCCAATTTTTCCAATTTTTCTCCAATTTATTCCCACCTTTTTTTTTGCCCGATGTTTGCCCCATTTTTCTGTTTTTTTAAACACATTTTTGCTCAAATTAATTTCATTTTTCCCCCACATTTTCCCCCAATTAATTATTACCACAAATTCTCCTTATATTTTCATTTGCCTCAATTCTTTTCTTATTTTTGCACTAATTTTTTATAAATTTTTTTTACTTTAAAGGAAATGTATCATGCTATTTGAGCCATTCCAAAGTAAACTATAGGGCAGGCATTTATATGATATGTTGTATCTCTGTTTCTGGGGGTAATTTTCCAACCCGGAAGACAAGACGCTTGGATTCAGTTAAGTCCGCCCCCTCTCTCCGCCCATGCAACATTAGCAGTAGTAGAAATATAAATATCACTGCAATAAGTGAAGTAACTTCACAATGCAGTTATAAGGAGTTGACATGTGCAACACAGTTTCATAAATGGCTAACACACACACGCTAACACGCGTTTTGATTGACTCACTGCTCTGGCCGCTCCATCGGGTGTTTTTATTGTGGGAATCACGCTGGTTATAAGAGTTTAATCCATTTTGGTTCAGGCCAAGATTCACCAAGCATCCATCAGTGAAGCGCATTTTCGCCGAGACATTATCGTTAGGTAAGAAAAAAGAACAGGTGTCCAGAGTAGGTTAGAAAGAGCTCCTTCTTCACAACTTTTGGTGCAAACATGACATCTGTTCAGACGCTCAGTGGGTGCGTTTGTTTACTCCGCAGGGGCAGCGCGGCGCGGACACCTCGGGCACTTCCTTCTTTTTTTTCTATTTTTTTTACGACAGAAATTATGAAAAAGCTGCTTTACAAATTTAAATGAGGCCGCAAGGCATTACATTACAGACATCAAGCACTTCCTTGTTTCAATCTGACATCAAAATGGAATAAGTCAGTCGTTTACCAGGAGCGGGCGGAGCAGGATTCAGGAGGATTACTGAGAACTGCATAAATTAAGCCAAAATCCACTCTGGAGGTGTTTTTGATAAGGAAATATCATAACAACATGATTAAAAGTACCAGAAAATCGATTTTTGCATGATATTAGGAAAATATTTTAAAGGTCCTATATCATGCAAAATCGACTTTTTGGAGTTTTTAGCCATGTTGTTATGCTATTTCCTTATCAAAAACACCCCCAGAGCGGTTTTTGGCTTCATTCACGCAGTTCTAAGTAATCCTCCTGAATCCTGCTCTCTGAGCAGCTGCTCCGCCCTCTCCTGGTAAACGACTGAGCTGTTCAGTTGTGTCGTCACAAAGGAACGGAAGTGCTCTACGTCTGTAATGTAATGCCTTACGGCCTGGTTTGTATTTATAAAACGGCTTTTACATTTTTGGGAAAAAAAACAACAACAAAAAACAAACAAAAAAGCATCTCGCCGACGCGTCTGTGCTGTCCCGCGACGCTAATCAAGCGCACCCACGGCCCCGGAGCAGCCATGGATCCGAGCATAAGTGTTGTTTTTTTAGACTGAGCTCTTTCTAACCTACTCTGGACACGCCTGCTCTTTTTTCTTACCCAACGATAATGTCACGGATGCGCGTTTGGCTACGAGAGGAACAGGACTATTCAACCTTCCTAAAGAAGAGTGCACTCGCCAGAAGTTGGAATTTCTTTCCGGGATTAAGCGACTTTATCAACCAACCTGATGGATGCTTGGTGAACCTTGGCCAGAATTAAAGTGGATTAACTTTTATAACCAACGCGATCTCATGGGGAGTCCAGACTGAGCGGTGAGTCAATCAAAACGCATGTTAGCGTGTGTTAGCGTGTGTGTTAGCGTGCGTGTTAGCCATTTATGAAACTGCTTTGCACATGTCAACTCCTTATAACTGCATTATGTGAAGTAACTTCACTTTTTGCAGCAATATTTATATTTATAATACTGCAAATGTGGAATGAGCGGAGAGAGGGGCGGAGTTAACTGAATCGAAGCGTTTTGTCTTCCGGGTAGGGAAAATACCCCCCAAAAATACTTATATTTCTCTCAAAAATGAGTACTCCATAGTGATAGAGGTACAATATATCATATATATGCCTATACTTTACTTTGGAATGGCTAAAATAGCATGATACAGATCCTTTAAAGGTCCTATACCCTATCTTTCCCATGTTCCCACATTCTTGATGTTGGAGATGAACCCGATATTGTAAATGTGCAGATCTTCCACACATTATTGTTCTGCTCTCTGGTACTGGACGACAAAGGCGTAATGACACAGACCTTGTTTATGGCGGCACGTATCGCACATCTGGTTACAGTCGTCTTCATCCCACACTTCGTCAAAGTGAACGGCCATGACAGAGCGCCGACACCTGCCACACAGAAACCTTTAGGCATTACAACATTAACACCAGCCAAAGCTTTCCGAAAACCCTCTGTAATAAGATAAATCCCCTTTTCCACAAAGCCACATTCAACTGTTCAACTGTGGTTTGTGAAAGAGCTCTTGGATGCTCCACTGCACTACTGGATAAATATGCTGTGGACTGTTGGACCCAAAGTTGAACAGTTTAGGAGGAACACACAACATGATGTGTGGAGGACAAATGGAACAGCACATCAACATCAAAACCCTATGCTCATTTTGAAGTATAGGCATCCGCGCAGTGATATCTTCACTTTACTGCGCGGATGCCGAATTACTCCTGGTATTATTACGCCTTACAATATAGTTCCACTTTTTATCCGCTTAGAAAATCCACATTGTTTAATTTTGTGTAATTATACTTTATGGTGTAACACTTCACGTAACCATATTTAAATAGGGAAAACGTGGAAGAGTTTGGTAGCTTTTACCTTCACCTCATTTGGAGCTATAGAGGAGAAGAGAGAGGCTAAATGCTAACGCCCTCTGTGCTGTGTTTACGTTATGGAAGGCACACGTGAAGACCAGACAGGTACAAATGAACTCGTCAAAGCTAAGGTAAGAACATCTCAGTATGTAAAAACGTTGGCCTATTCCTTTAAATGTAAACAGACACATTATTTTTAATCTTACAATCCAAACAGAAAGCATCCCATTGGTGTGGAAAACTGCTTTTGTGCTCCCTCTACATAAAGGAGGACAGATGAATGACCTAAATAATTTTCAGCCCATTTCAAAGCCGGCTTGCCTTGCAAAGATACTGGAAAAACTGATTAGTACTCAAGTTGGCTCTTATCTCGCTAGATATTCATTAAGTCCCATCAGTCTGGCTTCAGACCAGGGACTAGCACCATAACAGTAGCAACTAAGGTTATAAATGATATCGCTATTGCTTTAGATAAGAATGAGGAATGTATTGCTCTTTTATTGACTTGTCAAAGGCTTTTGATTCAGTAGATCATTGTATTTTGTTAGAACGTCTCGATCTTTTTGGCTTGGATTTAAATGCAAGAATTGGTTTGCAAATTATCTCACAGATCGAGCCCAGGCAGTTGTTGCTGAGGGCTACCAGTCTGAATTTTTATGTCTTAAAAGGAGCTATACCTGATTTAACTTCTAGAAATGAAATGTATTTTATCCTCCTTTAGTATTTTTTAAACTCAAACGTTTGTGGGGAAAACGTCGTGCATCAAATCATTAACATTTGTATCAATTTAATGAACTTTCAGGCTATTTTTCTTGTGAAAATGACCCTGAAAAGTGACCCTGCAAAATTGTCAAATGTGCCTGCAAACTTGTCCCTATAAAGAATTTGGATACTACAAAGATATTACGAAAGTTACGAACGAGTTTGGACCACAGCTAACATTTTAATTCAGTGGCTTCCCCTTTCATTGTTTGCAATCAAAACAATCAGGTATAGGGCCTTTGAGAAGGGTGTGCCCTAAGGGTCAGTTTTAGGACCACTTCTATTTACAATTCATATTAACTCTATTGGTGATAACCTAAAACAAAGCTCCATTCATTTATATGCCGATGACACAATTCTGTTCTCTGTCAGCCTCTGCTGCACAAGCAACTCAAATATACAGCATGACTTCAGTTTGGTTCAAAATATTTTACTGATTTGAAAATGTTAATGAATTCCTCAAACGCATGTTGTTCTCTAGAAAACATTTGGTTCTGTCACAGAGAGAAAGTGCCACGTTATAAATATCTTGGCATCTGGACTGATGAGAGGCTCTCATTTGGTAAACATGTTCAGGAACTAACAAACAAACTTAAAGCAAAGCTGTCTTTTTCTACAGAAACAATGTATCCCTCCTAACAAGAGGCAAACGTTAATTCAGGCTACGTTGCTTTCTGTTATGGATTACGGTGATATCATATATATGAATTCCACTGCATCTGTGTTGAAGCCTCTGAATGCAGTTTTCCATTCAGCAATTAGATTAATCACTGGAGGAGATGGTTATAGGACCCACCACTGTGATCTTTATGCTAAAGTGGGAGGGCAATCTCTAGAGGCAAGGACGGAGCAGCACTGTCTGCCGTTTATTTACAAAGCTCTTCTCTGTGTCCTTCCTGATCATTTGTTAAATCTTTTAAATGTCAGGTCAAATGCTTACCAGCTGAGGTCTCAGGACATTTTGACTCTTGAGTCACACCGTGTAAAGAATGGGGGAAGAAGGCCTTTTGCTACTTGCACCAAATGTCTGGAATGAGGCACAGAAAACCTTCTGTGTGGATAATCTTGTGACCTATCAGTTTAAATCCCTTGTAAAGGAGTATCCTCCATGTGACTGCTCTTGTTTTAAGTTTTATACGTTTACTTAGTATTGTGTTAAAGTCGTTGTAATTGTTCTATTGTTGACTGTTATCTACCTTGTATGTTCTAACATGTCTCTCTTGCAAATGAGACACTGAGTCTCCAGAGACCACCTGTATAAATAAATAAATAAATGTACTATTACATTATTGGCTGAATTTATTACATTTGTGAACCATTTTCATCTTGTCAGAACAATAACATAATAATTATTACATTAGCGACTGGTACATTGTTATTATGTCGTTGGATCCTACAAACCTAAATGAGCAGCTTTTAGAGCTGGGCACCATTTGATACCAGAAACTAGTCTGGTATAACAGGGAAAAGAAAAAAAAAATCATTAAAAAAGAGAAATTTAGGGAAAAAATATGAAAAATCTGGCCAAAAAATAAATTAATAAATTTAAAAAAACTAAAAATGGGGGAAATATTTTGAAAAAGTTGTTAAGTGCTTTTTCTGCCCTTTTGTTGTCGAAGGAAGTTTCTTGGTCGTTTCTTCTCAATAAATGATACAAATGTAAAAGAAATGAAATGGAAGGAAAAGGAATAAATTAACATTATTAATCTGTTTTATGGTTCTATTATCACAAATATTTTAGTATCGATATCAAAGTATTGTTCAGGTATCGAAAACCAAGCATCGCTCAATTTTTGGTCCAGATGTTTAGAAATCCAATTGGAAAAAGGCAAAAAGACAAAATAAAAGAGTAAATTAAGTGAACCCTAATCTCCATATTGTGACACAGTTTTGAGCGTGACCTGTCCACGTTCTGGCAGTAGTCCACCATCTGCAGCAGCTTCTTCTGGCCCACGTTCTCCATGACCACCATGGTGCTGATCCTGAAGATATCTGCAAAGCCGTAGTAAACGATGCAGTCTGCGGGCTGGTCGTCTCTGCCTGGAACAGGGACAACAGGAACAACGGGATTACAAGTCACTCTGGGCTTTTCAAGGTTAGATATTAGATACAAGACTTTATTTGTCCTTGAAAACAAAAGCAGTTTTTCATCACATGCCCTTTGAGTTTGTGCAAACCAGAAAACAATTATTCCACTAACATGGCCCCAAACCAGGATCTCATCTCTGCAGTTTGCAGATGATGTTGTTCTGTTGGACCTTCAGCTGCTCTGAGGGTTTGCAGCCGAGTGTGAAGCGGCCGGGATGAGGATCAGCAGCTCCAAATCCGAGGCCATGGTTCTCCACCAGAAAAAGGTGCTTCCCCTCTTATCTCAGGGTCGTGTTCATGAGTGAGGGACGGATGGAGCGTGAGATCGATAGACGGATCGGTGCAGCGTCAGCAGTGATGCGGTCGCTGTATCGGACTGTTGTGGTGAAGAGGGAGCTGAGTCTGAGGCAAAGCTCTCGATTTACCGATCGATCTACGTTCCCACCCTCACCTATGGTCATGAGATTTGGGTAATGACCGAAAGGACAAGATCGCGGATACAAGCGGCTGAAATGAGTTTCCTTCGCAGGGTGCTGGGCGCACCCTTCGAGATCGGGTGAGGAGCTCAGTTACCCGGGAGGAGCTCGGAGTAGAGTCGCTGTTCCTTCACGTCGAGAGGAGCCAGCTGAGGTGGCTCGGCCATCTGTTCCGGATGCCTCCTGCCGCCTCCCTCGGAGATGTCCTATTGGGCCTCATGGAAGGCCCAGAACACGCTGGTGGGACTATGTCTCCGAGCTGGCCTGGTGTCGCCTCGGGGTCCCCCAGAACAGCTGGAGGTGGTGCGCGTGGATCGGGAAGTCTGGGCATCTCTGCTCAGACTGCTGCCTCCGCGACCCGGCCCCGGATAAAGAGGAAGAAAATGGATGGATGGATGGAATACTAAAACAGTTGTCAACTCTTTCACTAATGGATTAGTTGTTTCAGTGCTTATCCATTCGACCCATCCGTCAAAGCTAATAGACCCTTTAATTGTTTGTAAACATTCCAGGCTCAGCTGGAGGCGGGAAGCTCGACTCCTATCTATTTCCATTGTAGCTGTTGTCATAGTAACGATAAACAAATGTCTAACTGTTTTTGGAAATATCAGATAAACCTTATTTTATCGTCTCAAATGTCATTCCTCTTGTTCTTGCACCTTAAGCCACAACAGGACCACATTTTTCAGTTGTAGTTTACACTTAAAATCGCTAGTTTTAGTTTAATCTTATTTCTCTTGATCACTTCCTGCCTCAGCTGATGTCACTGATGATGTCAGCAGTTAAAGGGTCTATTGTGCAGCCTGTTGAGCTCACAACTGCTCTGCACCAGTGACGGTTTATGGACTTGGGAAAATTATGTAAAATTCTGCAGTAAAAGAAAAAAAAGGCCAAAGCATTACAGTGACCTGTGCATGAAGCAAAATACAGCTCTGGGTTTCTAAAGAGAAAAGTCAATATGTCCCCTTTAAAATCAGTGTAGAGTGACTTCTAAGAGAGGCTGCCCTCCTGTAGTAGTTAGTAGTAGTTACCTGCCCGCCCGCTCTCCTGGTAGTAGTTCTCGATGGATTTGCTGATGCTGTGGTGGATCACGAAGCGGACGTTGGGTTTGTCGATGCCCATCCCAAAGGCCACCGTGGCAACCACCACCTGAGCACAAGAGACCAGGAGAACGGTCTATACAGGCAATAAAAAGGATCACAAATAAACTTTAGGCACCAAAAACTGGTACCCAAAACAAAATGCAAATCTTTAGATACCAAGTTTTGTAACTCTACTTCAGGGGCAGGAAGGAGCTCACCTGGATCTTGATGGAGGAAGGGCTCACCTGGATCTTGTTGAAGGAAGGGCTCACCTGGATCTTGTTGAAGGAAGGGCTCACCTGGATCTTGTTGAAGGAAGGGGCTCACCTGGATCTTGTTGAAGGAAGGGGCTCACCTGGATCTTGTGAAGGAAGGGGGCTCACCTGGATCTTGTGTTGGTCCATTTGCGGTGGACTCTGGACTTGTCCTCGGCTTCCATGTTGGCGTGGTACGGATACGCCACGATGTCCCGCTTCTGCAGCGCCGACGACACGCTCTCCGAGTCTTTCTGAGAGAAGACGTAAACGATTCCTGTGGACAGACGAGAGCCCTGGACAGTCAAGTGTGTCCACTCTCTCCCACTACAGTGCGTCCGGAAGCTTTCACGGCCTTCACTTTTTACACATTTTCTTACATTTAGGCCTGGGCACATGTTTTCAATACCAGTTCTTTAACAATACTTGGCTGTCGATACCGATACCTGGACAATACTTTTTTCGATACTGACACTAAAATATTGTTATATAGAACCATAAAACAGATTAATATTTTTTCCTTCCATTTCAATTATTTTACATTTGTATAATTTGTTTGAGCTGAAACAACCAAGAAACTTCGACAAAAGGGCAGAAAACACTTTCCAAGTTTTTATTGTATTTCCCCATTTAACAATTCCCCCCCCCCCAATTTAGCCCCAAATGTCCAAATTTTTTTTTCAAATGTGATAGTCAACAGCATCAAAACTATGTTATATATATATATATATAATATAAAGATTGTATATTTCTTTCAGTTCCTGCTTTTTATTGATATTTTTATTATTTCAATACCGGTGCCCAGCTCTACCCGAAAGCTTCCATGTTGGAGCGGGACAAACAAAGTGTGTGACAAATGCAACAAAAATACAAAACAAAAAAGTACCAAAAAGTGAGGGGAAAAACAAAAATCCAAAGATCCATTGAGTTTGTAGGTCTTGGCTTTATTGACTCTGGCCTATAGTCTATAACGTTTTAGATTTGGTTAAAGCTGAAATGGAGAGTTAAGGGTTTGCACGGCAGTGTGGTCTGTACCTGACTGACTCTGGTATCGGCTCTTGATCAGTGAAGCGATGTCGTTCAAAGCGACATCGTTGTCTGAGTCTTTGAGCTGAACCTTTAGAAAGACAAACAGAATGTGGGTTATGTCCTGGTTTTTGAGTGAGGCTCTGTGTGTCTCTCGGACAGAAAAAGGCAATAATCCAACCAAGCCGTTTTCTTCATACATGTAAAATCCATGTGAAACAGAACGTGTCTGACTCATATTTATCCATAAATAATCCACGGTCTCTTGAGTTTGGTTGGTCTTTATCGCAGAAATGCATTATTCCCGGAGTTTAGCGAACTTAAGGAGATGTAGTCACTCATTCTGCAGCGTCCGGACACCGGGCAGCTGACCTACATCACGCAGCGAGGAGAAAGTAGAGGCTTTCTCACATAAACAGAATCAGTGCCCTTAGTCTATACTGCGGGCCTTGTAGTGAATGAGGGGTTCATTCATTACTTATGTCTATGTTCACAACACACACAGCAGGCCAACCTGTCCCGCAGTGTTTTTTTAGCCGCCCATTCCTGCCCACAGCCAAGTTAAAACCGCCCATTCCCGCGAGATTTAGCCCTGTAGTTAGAGGTGGGAGATATTTCGTTTAGACGATAATATCGAAATTGTTGTCTGGACGATATGCAAAATTGGATATCGAGATATTTCATAATTTGTACAATCCGACCCCCCAAACATGTTTTTTTGTTGTTTTTTTGTTTTTTAGGACTTTGTCTCGTTGTCCTTGTGGTTACCGTAGCGCGCCAGCCGCCCCCTCCGCTGCGTAACACATTCAAAACAACAACATGGCAGCGTGGAGCGATTACAGAGATGAAGAATCTAATGATATGAATGAAGTTTGTCACTTGAGTCGCTCATATTTGCGAGGAAAGGGCTCAGGACAAGTTGTAGCACGGCCTTGCTAGCTAGCTAACTTTCCTAACTTTTAGCCTCGCGCTAACTAACAACACGGTGAAGAAAACCACAATGCAAACGCGTAAAGGCTAATAATATCCTCCTCACCTGTTTCTTCAGATCACGTAAGTTCCAGGACAAACGTGTCTCCCTCTCTGTCTCTTTCCCTCCTGTGTGTCTGTGCGTCTGCCCCGCCCCCCCGCGTGCATCAGGAGAGACGCGAAAAGGAGAAATAGGGAAAAACTGGATCCTTTGAAAAACGCATTAATACTCACTTCCCAAACGCGTTAATACTCACAGATCTATCCCCAGTCTCCTGACAATAAAACACAAGTAAACTGGCCAGAGGCAGGTGAACTTACAGGAGCATTTCACTGTGATGGAGATGAAGTTGCAAATATTGTAGCAACATTATTTATCTTATCTTCCATGTTCTTCCCATTGACAGTATGGTTCTTCCAGATGAAGGTAGAGCTTTAGATGAATAAATAGAATAAAATAGCTTTAAATGAATTTGCCCTATTGTCTAAAGGCTTTGATTTTGAAGTATTTTGTCAGGTGTAAATTATATCACCAAATACATCGTTATTGTGATATTTCTTTTTCATACCGTGATATACATTTTGTTCCCCCTGCCCTAATGTTTAAATCAATAATGTGTCATATCTTTATGTACTAGTAATTCTATACAATAATAGGTCAGATACAGCAAGTCAAAAGACCAACTGAACCTTCTTTGCCAGTTTGCACACATTTCTGTGAAGGATTGCAAAATATCGTCTGAATATCGATATCGAGATATTGAAAAAAAAAAAAAATCGAGATATTCATTTTTGTCAATATCGCCCACCCCTACCTGTAGTGTGTATCAGTCTTTCATAACTTCAGACAGTGTTGGTCGGCTACATTGTTTAGGCGCCATCTGGTGGTGAAAATGCCTTACAGCAGTGAGCATGAAAAAATTAAACTCAACACTAATTTATTCTTCTTCAGAAATGTGAACCAAATCATCAAGACTGAGCTGTTAAACCTCTTAACCCGTTAACCGAGCACATTTTCTCCAGTTCGCCTTTACCCAAATCTAAAAGTTTCTTGACCTGAGAGCTTATGTGGCCAATTTGGGCGTTCTGCACTCCCAAAATCGCTCCCCTGCCCATCGGATGATATTTGGGAGAGCAGAACGCCCGAATTGATTTTGTATCAAACATGCAGTTCCGTTCCGGGTCCAATAGGGGGAGCCTGCTGCCCTTAAGCAATGTACCAGGCCGTAAGATCACAACGGCAAACAGAAAGACGTGTCTGTGATCTTTGCACCCATGTACTTCCCACTTCAGGGATGATATGGATGTAAAACGCTAAACCTTTGATGATTGTATGCGCTTTTTAACCTCTTACCCCACGCCGAGCACATTTTCTCCAGTTCAGCTTCACCCAAATCTAAAAGCTTCTGGACTGGAGCTTACAGTCTATAGCAGGGGTAGGCAAGTTTGCGTCACGGATGGCCGATTTTCATCATTGCCAAAACACCAAGGGCCAAACCTCACCATTGTAGCCTAAAGTAAAGAACCATTTTCTGCAAATGCCAATGTTTTACATCAGTGGTTCGAAAGTGGTCTGGCTTCGAGACCCGCCATTACCTTGACCCAAATAAAACTGTAATTTGTCATATATCGTATAAAATATTGTATTTACCACACATATTTTTATTGAACATACGGTAGCTTTGCTTTTAAGACTGAAATTATGATCAAAACTACCCAATAGTATTAATTTTAACTGTCTCCAGTGTAGGGTGACTAGATCGTAACCAGCCAAATGTGGGACATGAAGCACTTTAAAGAGGGACAAAGCAGGACAATGAGGGACATTTTTAAAGGGACAGTTGGAAAATATTGAAAATAAAGTTCCCTATAGGCTCGTGACCCACTTTCGAGTCCCAACCCACCAGTTGAGAAGCACTGTTTTACATGACCAAGTGGGATGCCAGAGGTTCTGTGCTGGAGGGCCGGATTTGGCCCCCGGGCCTGACGTTGCCTACCCCTGGTCTATAGGCTAGTGTTGAAAGCTATAAGACCAACAAAACTAATAGTTACCGTTTTGTTGTGTTGTCACTGTGTTTTTGTCACATTTGTTTTCCCCTTGCATATTTTTGTTTTGTCACTTTTTATGTGGCTCTTTTTGCTTTTTCATCACTTTTTTTTATCGTGTTATTGTCGCTTGTTTATTGTGTTTTTGTGTCTCTTTTGTTGTTGTATCATCCTCGTTTTCGTTATTTTTACGCTTTGTTCAAGAAGCTTTTAAGTTTTGGGTGAAGCCAAACTGAAGAAAATGTGCTCAGTTCAGGTGGGGTTAAGAGGTTAAAAAAAAAGCATGACAGGCCTAGATATCACTTAAAGATTAAGAAAACAGAAATCTGAGAGGAAAGAGGGAGGAAATACCTCGTAGTAGAGGTTGGTGCGGTTGAAGGAGGCGGTGAGGGTGACCGGTTTCTTCACACACAGGATCTTCTCACAGTCCTGGAGGACGCTGCTCGTGGCTGTGGCCGTGAGACCCAACAGAGGAACCAGGGGAACTGTCTCTTCAGGATGCCCAGCAGCTTGTAGTCTGCAGCACACACAAAGAAGAGTTCACTCATGAGCAGGGTAAGGTTAAACCATTCCAGTCTGGTATCGAAAAATAAAAGGATCGAAAGCAGGAACCGAAAAGAAATGTCAAATGTCAAAGAAAAAAAAAGTGAAAGACAAGTTTTTAAAGAAAAGTGCTAAAATGTCAGGGGAAAAAGTGGAAAAAATATGGACAATTTAAAAAATGTGTTAAATATTGAGGATTTTTTTTAAGTGTTTTTTCTTTTGTCGTTAAAGGAAGGTTCTTGGTTGTTTCACCTTAAAATTATAAATTAACAACAGTTTTCTGGTTCTAGACAACAAATATTTTAGTATCAGTATTGAAAACCAAGTACTGTTAAAGTACCGGTATGGAAAAAACATTTAGAATCAGAATCATTTTATTGCCATGGTTTGAGAACAGGTTCACAAACTTGGAATTTTTCTCGGTGCTGACGTGCGACATAAAACAGTTAACACAGAATCCAGATAAAAGTAAGCTATAAACTTTAAACTAAAGGCTATAGGGGCATGCATAAGAATATTAAATAAATAAGATAAAAAATAAAAGGTAAAATATGGTAAGATGACAATTGACATAGAACAACAGCGGGATTGTATTTACAGATGTGCAGGTGTATAAAGATATAAAGTGATAGCAGCGGATCTAAGTGTGGGAACGCCAAGCACATTTTCTCCAATTAGGTTTTACCCAAATCTAAAAGCCTACAGCCTTTGATGTTTGGAGCTGACTCACCAGAAGTTAGTGTGATGTTTGGAGCTCAAAGGTGTTTGATAGAGCTGACTCACCAGGCCTGATGTTAGTGTGATGTTTGGAGCTCAAAGGTGTTTGATAGAGCTGACTCACCAGGCCTGATGTTAGTGTGATGCTTGTTGCTCATAGATGTTTGATGGAGGTGACTCACCAGGCCTGATGTTAGTGTAATGCTTGGAGCTCATAGATGTTTGATGGAGGTGACTCACCAGGCCTGATGTTAGTGTGATGTTTGGAGCTCATAGATGTTTGATGGAGGTGACTCACCTGGCCTGATGTTAGTGTGATGTTTGGAGCTCATAGATGTTTGATGGAGGTGACTCACCAGGCCTGATGTTAGTGTGATGTTTGGAGCTCATAGATGTTTGATGGAGGTGACTCACCAGGCCTGATGTTAGTGTGATGTTTGGAGCTCATAGATGTTTGATGGAGGTGACTCACCAGGCCTGATGTTAGTGTGATGTTTGGAGCTCATTGGTGTTTGATGGAGGTGACTCACCAGGCCTGATGTTAGTGTGATGTTTGGAGCTCATTGGTGTTTGATGGAGGTGACTCACCAGGCCTGAAGTCGTGCCCCCACTGGCTGCAGCAGTGCACCTCGTCCACAGCGAGGCGGCTCAGCAGCTGGGCCTTGTAGGCCTTCTCCAGGCGCGACATCAGCAGCTTGCTCTTGGCGATCTTCTCCGGAGTCACATAGATCAGCTTAAAGGGGCTTTTGGGATCCGTCATGGCCGTCATCACCGTCTTCGCGTGCTCCTGAAGGTAAGAGACAACAAAATGTATTTCTCAATATTAAAACGATACTAAGAGTAGTATTGAAGCTAGATATTCAGTTTTGTAGGTCTCCCGGTCGAGAAGCTTTTAGATTTGGGTAAAGCCGACCTGGAGAAAATGTGCTCGGGTATGAACTATTGAGAGTAATAAGGTCCTAATTTGCTGAGTAGCACTTGTATTAAGAACTGGATAACCTTAATAAAACGGGGGATAAGAAGCTTGTGTGTAATGTTTGTCCACCAGGGTGCGATGTGGAGAGGTTTACCTTAGAGCTGGAGGCGTTGAGCATGGCGGCGGGGACTTCGATGGAGCGCAGGAACATGGTCTGGTCCTCCATGAGAGAGACCAGCGGCGTCACCACCAGAGTGAAGCCTGAAATATGACAAAAAGTAACAAAAACGTGACGAAAAACTGACTAAAAAACTTTGAACCCTCAGTCACCACCAGAGTAAGGCCTGAACACCCAGCATCACTTTACACCAGTGTTTCTCAAACTTTTTCAGCCCAAGGACCACTTTATCTTCCAATTTTTTTCTGAGGACCACCTAACAGAATCCCACTCCAACACAACAAAAACTAATTATTCAAACACAAGTACAATTCTTATGTTAAATTCTTATATGAATTTCATTTCATGTAAGAGCCTATAGGTCCCACCTAATGTCATTCTAAAGAGCCAATAGTTTAAACTGAGGTGGTGGGTTTAGGAAGTCTATGTTTGTAACTATGGTAACAATAAAATGCTGTGCTGCTTATCACACATCATTTTCTGAATGTCTGGCTCTAAAGAGGAGAATTTCACCTTCACAGTTATACCGTATTGGGAAGGGCATGAGCACTTTGAGGGCAGACTCTGCAAGCTTTGGATGTCAGGTAACGCACAGACCAGAGGCGTGCTGGCCATAGGGAGAGTCGGGAGATTTCCCGGTGGGCCGCGGTACTGTTTAGGGCCGGGCCGCCCCCACAAGGGGGAAATGTGTCAAAATCAGAAAAGATTTTCGCATCTAACTTTTCATCCTTGTGGCGGGGAGATACCATTTGACATTGAACTAACTCAGAGGGGTGTTTAAGTGGAACACCCATCCACTTTAGTTGAAGTTGGTGGTCGTTTTTTGGTTGTGTTGGAAAAAGGTGTTTCCCCTCTTCAGGTCGGTGGGGAGTCCTTACCTCAAGTGGAGGAGTTCAAGTATCTCGGGGTCTTGTTCACGAGTGAGGGACGGATGGAGCGTGAGATCGATAGACGGATCGGTGCGGCGTCAGCAGTGATGCGGTCGCTGTATCGGACTGTTGTGGTGAAGAGGGAGCTGAGTCAGGGGGCAAAGCTCTCGATTTACCGATCGATCTACGTTCCCACCCTCACCTATGGTCATGAGATCTGGGTAATGACCGAAAGGACAAGATCGCGAATACAAGCGGCTGAAATGAGTTTCCTTCGCAGGGTGGCTGGGCGCATCCTCCGAGATCGGGTGAGGAGCCTCCCTCGGGAGGTGCTCCAGGCATGTCCTATTGGGAGGAGGCCTCGTGGAAGGCCCAGGACACGCTGGTGGGACTATGTCTCAGAGCTGGCCTGGTGTCGCCTCGGGGTCCCCCCAGAACAACTGGAGGAGGTGTGCGTGGTTCGGGAAGTGTTTATGTTTATTGGTAGGGACAGTGCAAGTTAATGAACATGCCACACCGGATTGTAGCCTGGGCTAATTTCCATCCGTCGTCCCCCATGCGCACTCTCAAACACACTCTCATTCATCCTGGCCTATTGTACATGTTTTAGTGGTAGGGGAAACCGGAGTACCCGGAGGAAACCTACGCAGACACGGGGAGAACATGCAAACTCCACACAGAAAGTCTGGGCATCTCTGCTGAGACTGCTGCCCCCACGACCCGGCCCCGGATAAAGAGGAAGAAGATGGATGGATGGTTGTGTTGTCATCACGTTTTGTTGCTTTTTTGACACGTTTCAGTCACATTTTATGGCTTCATCACAGTTACATTACACACAAAAAACAATGAAAACATGAAATTTTTAAAAAGGAAGACGCTTAGAGGAGTTTTGTAGGTCTTAGCTTTCAAATGAGGCGTTACTCTAGACTAGGCTGTAAGCTCCAGTCCAGAAGCTGTAGATTTGGTTAAAGCTGGAGGAAATGCACTTGGTTAAGGCAGAATGTCACTTTCACTGTGTCCTCACATTGCAATGTTACAGACTGTCACTTTAAAGGAACAGGCCACTGTTTGTCCATACTGACATATGTTCTTACCTGAGCTTAGACGAGTTGATGCGTACCTGTCTGGTCTTTGTGCGTGCGCTCAGTCACGCAAAACGAACAAAAATTAGGCATTTGGCCTCTCCCAATGTATTCCTATGGCTCCAAACGGGGGTGAAGTTAGAAGCGACCACGCTCTTCCATGGGCACAAAGACCAGACAGGTACGTATCAACTCGTCTAAGCTCAGGTAAGAACATATGTCAGTATGGACAAACAGTGGCCTGTTCCTTTAAACAAGTCGACACACAGAAGAGGAACTGGAGTCTCCTTTAGTGCGAGTTCACGTTTGCACTTTGACTGTGGGGTGCGTCTTATACTCCGGAGCGACTAATATGTGATTATTTTTTTAATGGCACTGCAGGCTAATCGAGCAGCAGAAAGAAAGTTTGGAGTGAGTGAGAAGCGGCGGATAGAGAAGAACACAAAACAAAGCTAATCACGGGCTAAAAGCTCGACGGCCACAGCTAGAGGAACGAGTTCACAAATGAGAGCTTGAAAAACGTGCTGCCGGGAGAGGCTTGTCAACGATGCAGTTCGCCTCAATGCCCAGGTCGTTGCCAAGGCGATTGTTCAGAAGTGACACAGAGGATGAAGATTTCAATGAATTTAGTGATTTGGAGTGAGATGGAGAGTTTGGTATGTTCTTTATGCTATAGTTATCTGAACTGTTTATGTGACGTTAACAAACCTGTTTAGTTCATTGTTTATGCTTCATGTAGCTAACCATCAATGTGTTACGTTAGCATACCGTACGCCTATTCAGCCTGGTGTTTTTTTCCTTCATTAGGCATTTTTTGGCTGGTGCGTCTTATACTCCGGAGCGATATAGCTTATAGTCTGGAAAATACAGTACCTTTTGTGCAGAGGGCCGGCAGCTGGAAGCACAGGCTCTTGCCGCGGCCCGTGGGCATCACCAGGAACAGGTCTGAGCCGGACAGAGTCAGGTTAATGGCCCTCAGCTGCAGAGGCCTGAACTGCTCCAGGCGGAAGGTCTCCTGCAGGTGGCGCTGTGCTTCCTTTGACCAGGAGAAATCTGCTCAAGGCAAACACACAGAAAAGCACAGAATGAAGAGGCCGCAGACCAGACTCGGACACAGGTAGATCAGTACTTTAACGATACTTGGGTTTCGATACCGTTTCCTGAACGATACTCAAATATGTGTCGTCTAGAACCGGAAAACAGAACAATAATGTGCGGAAGATCTGCACATTTACAATATTGGGTTCATTTCCAAAGTCAAGAAATGTGGGGAAAATGAGGGAAAAGGGAAATAGGGAAAATATTAGAATGAAATTAGGCAAAAAAATCGTAATTAATTACAATTAAATAATCGTAACTGAGGCGTTTGGCGCACGTTTGTCTTTAATCCGTTACTTCTGCTGATCCGGGACTAGGATCATGTTCGGGACAGTCTGGGCTAGACTCAGGATTCCAAAGGTCACCCTACTTATAATATTACTCGAGTAGAAGTAAAAAGGACTGGTAAAACTACTCCATAAAGTGCATGTAGTGTGTGAGTGTAACTGAGTACTACTCGCTCCTCGCTCTGAAGTGATATTACCTGGTTTGTCGTAGCGCTCCAGCTCCTGTTTGGACATCGCTGCAGGCCGCTGTGATGATGAAGACGATGCGGATGAAGCCTGCTCGGACCCCTCGTCCAGCTGGGACAGCAGGGCTTTACGGATGGACTCCAGCTCCTCCTGCCTCTGCAGCAGAGAGGAGATCTGCTCCTCCACATGCTGGAGCTCCTGCTCCACCTGCTGCAGCTCTGTGCGGACATCTGTGACCAAATACATAAATACATAAACATCACATCTACAACAGGCCACAGAACTCCTGCTCCACCTGCTGCAGCTCTGTGGGACATCTGTGACCAAATACATAAACACATAAACATCACATCTACAACAGGCCACAGAGCTCCTGCTCCACCTGCTGCAGCTCTGTGCAGACATCTGTGACCAAATACATAAACACATAAACATCACATCTACAACAGGCCACAGAACTCCTGCTCCACCTGCTGCAGCTCTGTGCAGACATCTGTGACCAAATACATGAACACATAAAGAACATCATATAAAGACAGTGGTGGAAAGTAACAAAGTAAAAATTATAGGTACTTTTACTTTATGATGAATACGTTTTAGACTACATTTTAGAGCCTGTATCTGTACTTTCTTCTCCACTACATTATTTAATTGGGTTAAAATTAAAAGTATGTTATTTTCAAAGTGACCTCTCTACAATGAACTGGTTCAGTCCCAGTTTAGACCTGGTTTAGGAGGGCCAGCTCCGTCCCGGGCTTCCCCTTGGACTCTCACCTCCATCATGGACAACACCTCCCACCCACTGCACGGGACTGTAGAGGAGCTGAGCAGCTCTTTCAGTGGGAGACTGAGTCACCCTCAGTGCAAGAAGGAGCAAGTCCTTCATCCCCACTGCTGTCAGACTGTACAACAAGACTCTAAAGTAACATGTGCAATAACCCCTTTGCAAAATATGCAATAATCTCTGTATCTACGTCACTTAATCAACCACTTGCAGTGTGTTTCTGAGAGCTGAATGTAACAAGTGAATTTCTCCATTGTGAGATCAATAAAGGCTTGTCTTAACTTTACATTTAAAAATAATACAGTTCAACCTGCAGCGTCTGGTTATTAATTTCTCTGGAGGGTTAGGCGGTGTCCCACTTTAGCACAATCCAAGCAATTATTTTAGGTCAATCTTGAAATGGGCAAATCTCCAGCGCAGATTTACCTTCAGTTTCGCTTCCGTCCATGACTTTAAAAGCCGAGGGAGATTCTGCAAAAAGAGTGAAAACAAAGGAGGCTGAGCGACACCGTGATGCACTCCGCTGGTTCCGCTGGTTCCGCTGGTTCCGCTGGTTCCTGAGAGCGCTCCGGCTCGATCAGCTCATGGATAATCATAGAAGAGTTGAAGGAAAGTCTGAATTGCTGTTCGCTGCGTGCAGCGGTGTGTTGTGTGTTTCTATCCGGGGTTGCGAGGCGTGTGTGTCGGATGCTCGTTCACCACGTGGCTTTATGCTGCCTTCATGTGCTCTCGTAATTATGGGAAATACCAGATGCCGAGTAGAAAATTGCACATGAACGCCGCGTATGGTCATGTCGTATTTTCCGCTGCTGGGAGATCATTTTGATGCAAATGTGACGAAAAAGTGAAAAAAAAGTGACAGAAAAGGTGAGAAAAAAGTGACAAAAAATTATGAAAAAGTGACTAAATTGTGACGAAAAAAGTGACAAATATGACGAAAAATTATGAAAAAGTGACAAAAATATGACAAAAAAAATTATGAAAAAGTGACAAAAAACGACTAAAAAATGATAATAACGTGCACTGTAACATGACATGAACACATTTAAAAATGCATTTCCGGGAATATCAATTAGAAACATCATCTCTATTATTATTATTTTTTAGCTATTACATTGTTACAATGAGTGCATTCTGTTCGCATCGTTTCGGCTTGTTGTGCAGAGGAAGTTCTGTTTTGTCCCAGTGTCCCTAAACGCGGCCCGGTGTGATGTTTCCGGAAGACGTGTCCGCTGCTGTCATGGCGGCTGCGAAGGGAAGAGGCTGACAGGAGGAATTCAGCACAAACTGGACGTTTTTCGGCCACGTAGAAGGTTTTTCTTTAGCAGACGCCAAGATGATTTCGCTCACGGACTCCCAGAGTAAGACTCGACGCAGACTCGGTGTATTTTGTGTCTGTTTTTCAGCCACAGACGCGTTTTGGTGGAATATTGTCAGTAAAAATACTTGTCATTGTGATTATAGCTGTGAGTCAAGTGTAAATGCTTATAAAAAAGCAAGAAGTCTAGTGTTTATATTTAAGCTTTAAGCTCTTTATCTAAACTAGTTCTTATCTCATCCATATGTTGGATCTAGTAACTTCAGTGTGGTTCTGTGATATATCGTTGACGAGGGCTGGGTACAGTTAAATGATACCACTCTGGTATCGGGAAAAAAAGTTTAGGTTCTACCAGTATCGAAAGCAGGAACTGAAAAGAGATCCAAGTTTTGATGCTGTTGGTCCTGGGGCAGGATTAAAGAAAATGACTTTGTTGTTTCAGCTCAAATAAAAACAAATTTTCCCCACATTTTTTTCACCAGTTTTTGCCCAATTTGTTCCCATTTCCCCCAATAGGTTGCGTTCACGTTATAGAATTCTATTTCAGTTGGAGGGCAAGTGTCAATACAACTCTATGGGAGAGAAACCGTTTTTGAAAGAAATTTCCAAAAAGAAAATGTCCAAATGTTTTCTTTGATCATCATGTGATGGTGATTGGATTCACAAACCTGACATGTGAATTTTATGGCTGAAAGTCCTTTCTACTGGCCAACATCAAGCACATGTTTTTGAATATTGTCTCCACTTTTGGACGCCTTTGTGAGGAAATAATTAGACATATGTTCATATGTGCTGGAAGATATGACTTTGAACTTTGTGACAGTTTTTGTTTCATGTGAATTGGCCCAGTAATTACAGAGAAATTAGCAATGATTTAAGACTAGAAATCTGCATTTTGAGCGTTACTATGGTTACGGCCATGGAATTTTCAGTTGCCCTCCACCTCAATTTTAAACTATGGGCTCTTTAGAATGTTGTGATGTCACGTGAACGCAACCTATTCATTCTTTCATTTTTTCCCCCTAGTTTTCCAAATTTTCCCCCTAATTTATTCCCAATTTTTCCCTATTTTTGCCAATTTTTCCCATTGTTTTAGCTCATTTTTTCTTATTTTTGTCCCTTTTCTTTGCCCCATTTTCACCTCTTTTTTTTTTTTTTGGCCCAATTGTTTCTCATTTCCCCCCTATAGACCCTTTAATTGTTTGTAAACATTCCGGGCTCAGCTGGAGGCGGGAAGCTCGATTCCTATCTATTTCCATTGTAGCTGTTGTCATAGTAACGATAAACAAACGTCTAACTGTTTTGGAAATATCAGATAAATCTTATTTTATCGTCTCAAATGTCATTCCTCTCATTATTGCACCTTAAGCCACAACAGGACCACATTTTTCAGTTGTAGTTTTACACTTAAAATCGCTAGTTTTAGTTTAATCTTATTCTCTTGATCACTTCCTGCCTCCAGCTGATGTCACTGATGATGTCAGCAGTTAAAGGGTCTATCGTCTTTTTTTTTTTTTTGCCAAATGTTTGCCCCAATTGCTAAAATTGCTAAATTTTATTCTAATATTTCCCTTATTTCCCCCATTTTCCCCCCAAATTATTCCTAATTTTCCCCACATTTCTTGACATTGGAGATGAACCTGATATTGTAAATGTGCAGATCTTCCACACATTATTGTTCTGTTTTCTGGTTCTAGACGGAAAAAGTATTGTTCCGGTATCGGTATCGTAAACCAAGTATTGTTAAAGTACTGCTGCCCAGCCCTACCTTTGAGTATCGTATTGTTTCGATATCCGTATCGCAAAATACAAAGGTTGTTAAACTCTTAACCCCCACCTGAACCAAGAACTTTTTTTTCCAATTCATCCATCCATCCATCCATTTTCTTCCACTTGTCCGTTGCCGGGTTGTGGGGACAGTCGTTGGAGCTGCCCAAATCACATTGCACCAGCTCCTATGGCTCCTCCTCCAGGTGGTGGGTCCACAGAAGGACGGCCTCATGGTTCTAACCGGGCCTGTTGGTCTCTCATAAGGAGCTTCTGAACCGCTCTTTGTCTGACCCGTCACCTAGGACCTGTTTGCCATGGGAGACCCTACCAGGGGCACCAAGCCCCCGACAACAGAGCTCCCAGGATCATTCGGGCGCTCAAACCCCTCCACCACGTTAAGGTGGCGGTTCCAGGAGGGGTTTTCCAATTCAGCTTTACCCAAATCTAAAAGCTTCTTGAAAAAAAAAAAAAGCGTCAAAATAGCTACGAAAACGGGGATCAAAACACATAATAATGTGACAAAGAACCGATAAAAAGTGCCCGAAAAGTAACATTAATACAACAAAAAAGTGACTGAGGAGTTTCAAAAAGGTGACAAACACGTGACGAAAACTCAACAAAAAAAGTGACAAAAACGAGGCGACAGCGCGACTGAAATGTCACGATCAGATTTGTAGGCCTTAGCTTTCGAAGGAGGCGTTACACTGTCGCTCTCCAGTCGAGAAGCTTTTAGATTTGAGTAAAGTCGAACTGGAGAAAATGTGCTCCGTGGCCATACGGCCTTTGCTCTGCCCGATCCCGTCAGATCTTGGAAGCTGAGCAGGAAGGGCCTGGTCAGTACTTGGATGGGAGACCGTTTGGTAACACCAGGAAGCCTAGCGAATGTAGTGAGTGAGTGAGTGGTTGGTGGTGGTCGGAGGGGCCGATGGCGCAGACTGGTCGCCTCGCTTCCGTCAGTCTACCCCAGGGCAGCTGTGGCTACAATAGTAGCTTACCACCACCAAGTATGGGGTGAATGAATAGTGCAATGTAAAGCGTCGTTGAGTGTCCAGAAAAGCACTGTATAAAACCCAGGCATTATTATTATTATTATTATTAAAGAGCAACTAAACACCAAATCAAGTTTTTTTTTACTGATAAACTGTCTCAATGGGTGTCTCATAGTGTTGTCCACTGGTCCCTGACATTATTCTGACATTATAGCGCAACATGTGTTAAATCCTAACTTTGGCCTGAAAACGAATGGGTTGCGCCCCCTTCAGGGTAAACTCTGCTACTAAATTAGAATTTCCTGATTGACTGGAGACGTGTCCACGGCCTCCACAGAACGTCATAAGCCGCACCAGCTCCACACATCGTCATCAGGTGCTGCCCAATGTCCTGCCCCTGTACCTGTGGTATATAACCAAGTCCCTCCCACGTAATCAGTCTGCTGTGATTGTGCCAATGCAAAGGCCCACACACTCACCCCTGCATGTCACCCCCAAACTTCAGAGACCGCCTCTTTCACAGCACTTTTTAACTTTTGTTTGTGGGTGGGGAAAGGCTTTGGCACGCCCGTTTAGGTACTCTTTAAGCAAAGAAGCCAAACTAAGTACGAAGCTCCATCCATAATTACCGCAACTCTAGTATGACGCATAGTTTATTTGTAAAACATCTTTGTGCCACTTTTTCTTCCTTGTGGATCATTATTTGAAGACGTTTTGAATAGAAGACTTCACAATATCATCTATCAGCCGATCTAGCACCGAAAAAGCCGATACCTCCGGGACTGGAAATGATGGAGACATCTTTTTTGCATTGGAAAGAGCAAAGTCATGGCTTTAAAACGAATCCGCCCACAACTCGCTAGGCCTCAGGGAACAGAGAAACATGGTTCAATGAAAACTGGTTTGCTACAAGTTTGTTAAATATAAGTGCTGCATGTCATTTTGAATTCAATCGCAGAGTTAGTTTTAACCTCCACAATTGTATTTTGGATCGCCGTGCAAAATGCAGCGGCCAGCAACAGTATGCTAGTGCTAACGGCAGCATGCTAATGTTAAAGGCAACTAATCAAAGCTGAAAGTAGGGTGAAACAACTAATCAATTACTAAAATAGTTGTAAAATAGTTGAACTATTTTAGTAATCGATTAATCGTTCTCGGAAACACAGACTTAAAATGACATGAAAATGACATTTCATATTTTGATAACCTAGTTTGAAGTTTGTTTTTGAAGTTAGTGTCTGTAGTATCTTGTACATTGAAAATTTCATAAATATCTGTCTGTGTCTCATCCAATCAGAGAGCAGGATTATCACTAAGAGCCTCCTACAAACATTCACTTAAAGTTTACTCCATCAACATGTCCTAAAGCGGCACCACTTCAGCTTTATGTGGGAAAATGTTTGAAAAAATAAAATTATCGTGCACCATTCATAGCCAATAGATTAATTGTAAAAATAATCGGTAGATTAAGCGATTACCAAAATAATCGTTGCAGCCCGAGCTGAAAGTGTAAAGTAATACAATTAAATCAGCCACTGCTGGAGTGGCCAAATATGTATGTGTTTACAGGATTATAAATGATATTATAAACATCGGCATCGGCCTTAGAACATATCTGTCGGGTTCAGAGTGTTTTGAATCTTTACTCTGAGGTCATGAACGTTGTGTTTTTCACAGAGATCGGGCTGGGGCTGACGGGGTTCGGAGTCTTCTTCCTCTTCTTTGGGATGATCCTGTTCTTTGACAAAGCGCTGTTGGCCATTGGAAACGTGAGTGTTCGTTACACCGTCTCGCGAGCAGGTCCAACGCGTTTTTGCTGATTTTCGTTGCTTTTTTGTCATGTTATTGTTGCTGCTCTGGCGCACTTTTGTCACTCTTTTGTTGCTTCTGTTGTGGCTTTTTGTTTCGTTTTCTTCACGTGTTTTGTCTCTGTTTTGACGCTTTTTGCAGGTTCTTTTAGATTTGCGTACAGTCGGACTGGAGAAGATGTGCTCAGTGAAGGCGGAGGTTAAGAGGTTAAAGCTTTCATTTTGACATTTCCTCTGAACTTGTGTTTCTCCAGATCTTGTTCGTGGTGGGTCTGGCCTTCATGATCGGCCTGGAGAGGACCTTCCGCTTCTTCTTCCAGAAACACAAGCTGAAGGCCACCGGCTTCTTCCTGGAGGGGTGCTCATCGTGCTCATCGGGTGGCCTATTGTTGGGGTTCTTCTGGAGATCTACGGGTTCTTCCTCCTCTTCAGGTGAGCCATGTTTTCCTTCAAAAACAGTGAGATATCAATATCAATTTGGACCGATAATGACACCCGATAATTATGTAAGGGATAATGTATAGAACTCTGGGAAAATAAGTACCAACAGGGCGAAGTGGAGGGATCTTGTTTCGCCCTGAAGGTGACCAGCTTTCTATACATTATCCCGCTTATTATACGGCTATTTGCCAACTGAACACACACAAATAAACTTCATACACTTTTATGAAGGCCGAAAGGTTTATTTAAAGGATCTGTATCATGCTATTTTAGCCATTCCAAAGTAAAGTATAGGCATTTATATGATATATTGTACCTCTATCACTATGGAGTACCCATTTTTGAGAGAAATGTAAGTATTTTGGGGGGTATTTTTCAAACCCGGAAGACAAGACGCTTCGATTCAGTTAACTCCGCCCCTCTCTCCGCTCATTCCACGTTTACAGTATTATAAATATAAATATCGCTGCAAAAAGTGAAGTTACTTCACATAATGCAGTTGTAAGGAGTTGACATGTGCAACACAGTTTCATAAATGGCTAACACACGTTTTGATTGACTCACCGCTCAGCCTGGCCTTCCATCAGGGGTGTTTACGTTATGGCA
This sequence comes from Neogobius melanostomus, assembly GCA_007210695.1. Taxonomy (NCBI): domain Eukaryota; kingdom Metazoa; phylum Chordata; class Actinopteri; order Gobiiformes; family Gobiidae; genus Neogobius; species Neogobius melanostomus. The sequence goes on from VHKM01000420.1 coordinate 456,254, forward strand.
CTCGCGTTAGTTATAAAAGTTAATCCACTTTGATTCTGGCCAAGGTTCACCAAGCATCCATCAGGTTGGTTGATAAAGTCGCTGAAAACCGGAAAGAAATTCCAACTTCTGGCGAGTGCACTCTTCTTTAGGAAGGTTGAATAGTCCTGTTCCTCTCGTAGCCAAACGCGAACCCGTGACATTATCGTTGGGTAAGAAAAAGAACAGGCGTGTCCAGAGTAGGTTAGAAAGAGCTCCGTCTTCAAAAACATGACTTCTGTTCGGATCCTCCGGGGGTGCGTTTGTTTACTGTCCCGGGACAGGACAGACGCATCGGAGAGTTTTTTTCTTTTATTTTTTTTCTTTATTCCTCTCTTACAACAAAAATAATGAAAAAGCTGTTTTATAAATTAAAATCAGGCCGTAAGGCATTACATTACAGACGTAGAGCACTTCCATTCCTTTGTGACGACACAACTGAACAGCTCAGTCGTTTACCAGGAGAGGGCGGAGCAGCTGCTCAGAGAGCAGGATTCAGGAGGATTACTTAGAACTGCGTGAATGAAGCCAAAAACCGCTCTGGGGGTGTTTTTGAGAAGTAAATAGCATAACAACATGGCTAAAAGCTCCAAAAAGTCGATTTTACATGATATAGCTCCTTTAATTCCACGGCAAATAGTTCCCAAACGTTTCCGCGTTGCTTGGCAGCGTTTGTTGATTCCAGGCAGTGTGGCGAGGCTAGTAGCACCACGGCTAGCTACTTATTGCTAGCCTAGCTACTTAGTTGAAGGTGCAGTTAGAGAGGAGGAATGGTGGTGAATCTCTGGGTAAGTTGAAAGTCGGACTCCCGTTAACTTCACGAGTGATTCCCCAAACTTCTCTCTTATGGACGGGGACAGAGATAGTGTCTCTACTACTACTGCAGAGTGATATGAAAGACCTGTATTACAAGCATGAACTCCGTTGCCATTGGCAGTGGTCATTATTTTTTCAGAGGTCTTCTATCAGAAAATGATGGAGTTGTTAATGATAGTTGTTTCGCTGGAATACTCTTCGTATTTTACAGCTAAACGATGCTCCGCAGCGTGCGACTCCGGTAGCCACCTCGTTCCTATTTTTATTGTTATCGACTATTGTTTTCTCTTGTCTGAACTGTTGGGACTGACACACAGTGACTGTTTATGATGTGTTTGTGAAACGTTCTGAGGTTTACTACAAATTAATTGCCCTTTGGGATCAATAATGTTTTCTGAATCAGAAGTTGCTCGCGTTTATCTGCTGGACTCTGCGGTCCTGAATCTGCAGCAGCTCCAGTCATTTCCTGCAATCTGCAGATTGCACCAAAAATACAGATGTAAAAGTAAATGTAGATAATAATAATATTATTATGAGATTTTTATGGGACATTGAACTTCAATGGGCGGATATTTCCCTGTAGAGCTCACAAACCTCGCCTGAAGCGTTCCCTTTGATTGAGTTTCTAATCTTTAAGGTTTGCTGCTGGCTGCTTACAAACAAAAATACACAATGAAATATATGTGTTTGCTTTATGAGTATGAAATTGTATTATTCACTTTTGTCTATTATAAAGCTACGCATTAACGGTCGTAAACTACTTGGTCTAATCGAGTAGAGTAGCTTTAATCACAGATGGGAGGGCTAGCTAGGTTGGGTTTCATGTTCACATTCATGTTTTGAATGTTTAGCAGCGGGCTTCTCGGGGCTTGGGGCTTTTTATAGCACAAAAAAACATGATTGTGTGTGACAAACAGCGAGAGAAGTATCTGTGTGACAAAAAAAAAAACGTTTTTACTTTTCCAAGTAATCCATGTTACACTTGACCACTCACAGACCGCAGAACGGACAACTGTATTTCTAGCGTTAGCAACGCAGCACTTCAGATTGTGAGTCTACTCTTCACTTTCATTTCGGAGAATAAAGTTGGTGGAAAGAATATAATTTATAGCAGGTAAACATGACAGTCAGTCGCCTGGCTTGTTGACAGCTCTGCTGCACTACATACCGCTGCAGGTCTGTCACAGCGTCAGACACAGCGATGCAGACGGAGAGGCAGAGGAGAAGGCGATGCGCTGCCACGTTCTCTAAATGGATCGAAACATTTGCAAAGGGGATCTGACTCTGATTACAGCGTACTTTACAAAACATTATTTACATTAGATATAACTTACATCTGAACATGTTTTTACATGTTTGCTTTTTGTTTTTTTGCCTATAATTTTAGGGCTGCTTGATATATTTTTGTCAAGATGGCGCCGCGGATGGTTGCCATTTACCTGCGCTCTATTGGTCGCACATTTGCCCTGAGAATAATTCCTAGTTTGTGAACCTGGCAATAAAACCTATTCTGATTCAGATTTTTAGGGCTGCTTGACAGACTAAGAATGGGCTAGCCTCGCCCATGGTGTAGCTTTGTTCCTTCTCTAACATGAGTGTGTGTGTGTGTGTTGTTTGTGTGTGCGCAGGGGCTTCTTCCCGGTGGTGATCGGCTTCATCAGGAGGATCCCAGTCCTCGGCGCTCTCCTCAACCTGCCCTTCATCAGCTCGGTGAGTTAACACACTCCTGTCTGTCCCCGGTATGTCCTCCGTCAGTGTAGTGTCTCCGTCGAGTTATGTTTCTAAGCGTTCACGTCGGAAGTGCATCAGAGTCTTGTTTTAGTCTGAACTGAACATTTGTATCTGTGAGTGAGATGGAAACAGAATAATAGGAGTAATAAAATCTATCTGTCTAGTTTCAAAATCTGTGAAAAGTACTTTATACTTTTCAAAGTGGACTTTTAATTAATCTCCTAACACCGCCTTTAACCGAGTGCATTTTCTCCATCTTTACCCAAATCTAAAAGCTTTTTGACTGGAGCTTACAGCCTATACACCAGAGTAACGCCTCATTTGAAAGCTAAGACCTACAAAACTGATTGTGAAGCTGCTTTTCATCGCTTTTCTGTAGCTTTTTAGTCGCAGAATTTTGGTCTCTTGTCGTGTTTTCGTAGAATCTTTTTGGTTGCTTTCTTAATCGCTTTTTGTCATGTGTTCTAGTGTGTTATTGTTGCTTTTCCTGCACCTTTTTGTGGCCCTTCTTTGCTTTTTCATCACTTTTTATGTGTGTTGTGTATTTTCATGCTAATTTTCGTCGCTATGTTGACGCTTTGTTCCAGAAGCTTTTTAGATTTGGGTAACGCTTCAGTCGGGAGCTTAACATGTCAGCGACTCCTGTGACTCCCCGTGCGAGTCTCCCCACAGCGCCCCCTGCAGCCTGCTGTGAGTTAACCGGGTGTGTATGTTCTTTTGTACCGTCCAGAAAACAGGGGAGTGACCCGTCAGCTGCCGCCTTCTCTTCAACCGGTGACTATCGCTTCATCCTGACTCTGTCATTCTCACTGGACGCACTGGCCTTCATTTGTCAAACTGGTGTTTCCGCCCAAACATTCCAGACCAGACATGTTGTTAGCATTTAGCGTCTCCTCCTCTCCTCTATGGGGCCAAACCGGGGTGAAGTTAGAAGCGACCAAGCTCTTCCACATTTTCCCTATTTAAAGAGGGGTATTATGCTTTTTTCAATCACATAGCACCAGTCTATAGCATATTACAATGATGACGTAACCTTCTGTTGGTCTGTATATGCAGTAAATTAAAATAACTGCCTTGAATAAAATTGCTCTCTCAAAATGGCTGTACTGAACGTCTTGAAATAGGCCTCTGTCTCTTTAAGAAGCTTTCCGACACGCCCCCTTCAGCACACTGCTGTGGCATCTAAACAACACTACTGTGCGGGGAGGGGGCTCTGCTGAGCTGAGGAGCAGTGGTTGGTGGCTTGGCTGGTGACAAAAGGTCCAGAGGCGTCTCCAGGAGGTGGGGGCGTTCCTAGGAGGACTGAGGCATAGCTACACCTAAAATGGCTGCCGTCTAAGTTTTTACTGATTACTCAAAAATATGTGAATGAGCCAAGGCAACACTCCAGGCATGTGTTTAATGAGGGAATGACATAATAACATGATATAAAGCTTGAAAAAGTCGATTTTACATAATATCCCCCCTTTAAATAAAATTACGAGAGTAGTTACCTGATCCAAGTCTAGTCACACAAAATTAAACATGTCGATTTTCTAAGCGGATAAAAGGGGAACTATATTGTAAGGCGTAATAACACCTTAGGAGCACTTCGACTTTACTGCGCGGACGTCGAAGTGCTCCTAAGGTGTTATTACGCCTTAGAATATAGTTCCCCTTTTATCCGCTTAGAAAATCGACATGTTTAATTTGTGTGACTCATTGTAAGCTAAGGCCTACAAAAGTGATCTTTGCTATAGACCCTTTAATTGTTTGTAAACATTCCGGGCTTAGCTGGAGGCGGGAAGCTTGATTCCTATCTATTTCCATTGTAGCTGTTGTCATAGTAACGATAAACAAATGTCTAACTGTTTTTGGAAATATCAGATAAACCTTATTTTATCGTCTCAAATGTAATTTCTCTTGTTCTGGCACCTTACGCCACAACAGGACATGTTTCTGTTGTAGTTTTACACTTAAAATCACTAGTTTAGTTTAATCTTATTTATCTTGATCACTTCCTGCCTTCAGCTGATGTCACTGATGATGTCAGCAGTTAAAGGGTCTATTTTGTCACTTTTTTGTCGCTCTTTTATTCCTCCTTTGTCACTTTTTTGGTCACTTTTTTGTTTCGTTTGTCGCTTCGTGTCGCGTGTTCCTAGTTTTTGTCGCGCTTTTGTTGCTTTTCATCGTTTTTTTACCGTTACATTTTGTCATGTTTGCCAAAAAAATGTGTCACTTTTTTGTTGTGTCATTGTTGCTTTTCCTGCACGTTTTGTCGTCTTTTATTGCTTCCTTGTCACTTTTTTTGTTACGTTTTGGTCGCTTTTAGATTGGGGTAAAGCCAAACTGGAGAAAATGTGCTGGGTTCAGGAGGGGATTGAAAGGTTATTGAGCACAAGAGTGTGGTATCGGTGCATCCTTTAAGGGTCCCATCTGGGGTCCGTTTAGACAGAGATTCTGAATCGAGGGAGAAACAGGACAGTGTCGATCTTCTGAAGTCAAAGGGTAACCACAGTTTCAAATGAGGGCCACGTCGACGGTACAATAGAGACCACTGCATCACTGCTCTCTGTCCTGTTCATTGTGCGCCGTCCTTTTGGAGTCCTGCATGTTTTCATTTCTCCCGTCATTTAGGTCAAATAAAAATGTGTTTATGTTATCTGTGTCTTTAGCAAACACTAGGGATGCACCGATCCAATACTGGTATCGGATATCGGAGCAGATACTGAAAAAAATAGGATATAAGGGATCGCTACAAATATCCGATACTAAACCGATACCAGTTTTGGCTCTCAACGCCCTAAAAACACAACTTTTACCACCTAAATCTAAGTGAATATGGACATGCTGTATGTCATTGTAAAGCTGAGAACCAGGGGAATTCAACCGCTGAGTTAGTTTTAACCTCCGCAAATGTATTTTTGATCGCCGCGCAAAATGCTGCCGTTAGCAATAGAATGCTAAAGCTAGCGGGCGCTAATGCTAACGAAAACTAATCAAGGCTGGGACAGAAACTATTATAGAAATACCTAAAGTCTCCTAATACAATAAACTAACCACTGCTGAAGCCAAGTGTTTGTATTTTAGTTTAAGAAATAACTGATCTCACATTTTTGTAATGATCAGATCACTTCATGTGAGTCGTTTATATTAATGTAAACTAAAGCCTGTCATCTACACAAGGATATTTAGTGTAGAAAAGTCATCCTTGTTAAATGTTTATCCAAGAGTTTATCAATAGATATAATTGATAATTGATCTGTAACACGACAATAAAATATGACTATTGATCTTACAATGGAGAAGAGTCAGTAAAATGTTTCACTCAGAGAAAGCCACTTTTAAGAAAGTCTCTTGGTATCGGTAAATATCGGATATTGGCAGATACTCCAACCCCGGCATCGGTATCGGTAGCAAAAAGCTGGATCGGTGCATCTCTAGCAAACACATGGATATTGTTTAACCCCTTAACCCCCGCCTGAACCGAGCGCATTTTCTCTAGTTTGGCTTTACCCAAACCTAAAAGCTTCTTGAAAAAAATGTGACAAAAAAGCGATGAAAAAGATAAGAGTTTTGTAGGTCTTAGCTTTCAAATGAGGCATTACAATAGCTGTTTAGATTTGGGTAAAGCTGAACTGGAGAAAATGCGCTCCGTTAAAGGAATAGGCCACCGTTTTTCCATACTGAGATATGTTTTTACCTGAGCTTAGACGAGTTGATGCGTACCTGTGTGGTCTTTGTGCGTGTCCTCAGTCCCGAACATGTTGTTAGCATTTAGCCTCTCCTCCTCTCCTCTATGGGGCCAAACGGGGGTGAAGTTAGAAGCGACCAAGCTCTTCCACGTAACGTTTAAATACGGTTACATGAATACGGTTAATTTTACACAAAATTAAACATGTCGATTTTTCTAAGCAGATAAAAACTGGAACTATATTGTGAGTAGTGTTGGGGTATTCCGTTACTGAATACTTGCCTGAAAATGTATTTTATAACGTATTCTGTTACTCTGGCCAATCAGAGTACTGTATTCTGAATACTTTAAATACTTTTTAAATACACAGTATATTATTGTAGTGTGTACTCTTGATGTAGGATTAAAAACATGCGTAAGTTCATTGCACTGCCGTTTATTAATGCTTATTTACCACGAATTAGACAAGAAGAAAGTGCTTAATGTTCACCGGGAGAGCAGCTGCTCCAGTCTGCTGATTATATATAACACTGGAAAACCATGGCCCGCACGGGAAGCATGTCTGAATGCTCCATGGATAAGTTTTCATCTTTATTTTTATGTTGGGAGAACAGTTTTTTCTGAACCATTGGAAAGTTGCGGCATTACTTTGCATCCCACTCGACAGAGGAGTTTGGGAAAGTGTGACAAACTGCAGCCTGTAGTGGCTAACCGGGTAACTAAGCTTACTGCTAACAACAACCAGCTTTCACTCTAAATGATTGAAAACACAGTGAAAAGGTAAGAGGACAGAAGTAATTTGCCAAGGTAGAAACCTTGTGGGTTCTCTCCCTCCTCTGGGCTGCTCCTTGTGTGTGTGTTCCCTCCTGTGCGCACTCAGCTGCGCCTGTACTTTATTTAGACTAATTTAACTTTTTCTCTTTCTTATTAATGACGTGCGGTAGGACTGGAAGATGAAAGTTTAACAGCGTATGTATCCCCTTGGTATTAGCAAAGTAATTGTATTCTAACTAAAGAGAAACTGTACCAGAATACAGACTTGTAGACACCAGTGTTTTTGACAACATATTTTAATTAAGTTTTAGTCTTTTATATATACTTTACATTTATAGTATTAATAATAATCATTTAGAGGTCCTCTGCTTCATGTTTCTTCTCCTCATGAACAAAGCTCAGAGCTGTTCTTTTGGTAAAGTTCAATTATTTCTGTAATTCAACTTAAAATGTGAAACTAATATATGATATAGACTGATATATATGATACGACATGCCAAGTGACATATGTCAAGCCTTTCGTTTTCATTTTGACGATTGTCTTACAGTCCATTTTCAAAATATTCTAATTTTATGAGATGTTTTATTTGGGGTATTTACAAGCTGTGAGCCATAATCAAAAGGCCAATTAAGGCTTGATATCTCACTTTGCATGATGATTTTGGCTCACAGCTTGTATAAAACCCAATTTCAAAATCTCAGAAGATTAAAATATTGTGTAAAGGAACTATATTGTAGTGTCTCCTTTCATCAGTTGATGAATCCAAACACCTGCAAAGGGTCCCTGAGACTTTAAATGGTCTCTCAGTGGTTCAGTAGAATTCACCATCATGGGTTCAGACTTCTGACCTGACAGTTGTGCAGAAAACCATCATTGACAAAAGCCTCAAAAGGTCAGAGCAAAAGAAGTTGGATGTTCTCAAAGTGCTGGATCAAAGCACATTCATAGAAAGTTAAGTGGAAGGAAAAGTGTGGAAGAAAAGGTGCACAAGCCGCAGGGATGAGCTCAGTCTGGAGAGGACGGTCAGGAAAAGGCCATTCAAAAGTGTGGGGGACCTTCACAAGGAGTGGACTGAGGCTGGAGTCAGTGCATCAAGAGCCTCCACACACAGACGGATCCTGGACATGGGCTTCATATGTCAGATTCCTCTGGATGAAGCATCCTGGTCTTCCATAACACCTCAGCAGTGCCACAGGCTGAGAGCATCCATGCCACGCAACCGCATTAAGGCAGTCAGTCAAGTAAAAGGCCCAAACCAAGGACTAAGTACATAAGCATGATTATAGCTTTCAGAGGGCCCACATTTCTCTGTTAAAAATCTTTTTTTTTTGTTTTTTTTTTTTTTTTTCATGTAATATTCTAATCTTCTGAGACTTTGAATTTGGGATTTTTACAAGCTGTAAGCCATAATTTCAAAATTAAAACAAAGGCTTGACATGTGTCACTTGTATTGAGTGCATATCATATATTAGTGTCACATTTAAGTTGTATTACAGAAATAAATGAACTTTTTCACTATATCAAATTTTTCACCTGTAAATGATCTGAGGCCCTCACAAACTCTCAGTGAAGTTCGCATGATTTGACCCTCTTTTTTCTATTTTGATTTAATCAGATTTTAGTCGACGAAAATATCTGGACAGTTTTAGTCCCATAAACAACTTTTAATTCAGTTTAGTCCAATTTTAGTCACAAGAATATTTTGACTAAAAAATGACGAAATTAACACTGGTAGACACTCCAGACCTGTACAGTTACATCCAAACACACATCTGTGTGTCTTTGTAAAGGTTTTCTCCTGCTGATGACCAGTCTGCGGTGAGTGATAGATTCAGTGCACAGCGTAACAAAATGTCATCCAGGAACAGCCCAAACACGAGCCTCAGATCAAATGCGCTCATGTGAGTGCTTTAGCTCCGTGCGTGGACAGCGAAACTGAAACTTACCATTCAACCAGCTCATGGTCTATACTGAGCTGCCTTTAAAAAAAATAATAATAATAAAAAGAAAAATGCTACTGTTTTAGTTATTTTTGAGTAAAACCGAATATGATTTGTGAAATCATTTCAAATACTTAAAACAAACTGTTTAAATACATATAAACTTGATTTTATAATGTTTTTCTGCCCTAAAGTAGCATAAGACACAATAACTGTATACAATGGGGGTCCCGAGTTGTTTACGTGTCAGTTTTTGGGGTCCCAGCCCAAAAAGTTTGGGAACCCCTGCTTTTTTTACTATTTTGTTTTGTATTGTGAGCCCAGGGACACATTTTATTATTTAAAGTGGATTTGAAAAATTAGAAAGGATTATAAATTATAAATAAATACTATGATGAACATTTAGGCTATTTTATTTCAAAAGCAACATATTCAAAGAAGGTACTTGAGTCATCTTCTGTACTTGGTAGTTGAGTACAGAAGATGACTCAAGTACCTTCTTTGAAGATGGACAACTCCTGTACGACTGAGAACTTACACAGACAAAAGCAACATATGTTAATGTACTTGCACTGTGATGAACCGTTACACCCCTGCTATCTACCAATCTGCTTAGTTAAAGTCAAAAGGTGACTTATTTCTTTTCTCAGGCAGTGTATATAAATAAATTGTCCTAAAATAAAGCATTATTAGTGAAATTGTATGGATTGAATTTAGTCATGGTAACTGTAAATAGTGGCCTGCCCTGGGCCCCCTTGAGACACGCCCCTGTTTGCAAAGTCCTCTCTACAGTTTTATCACTTTCCCACTCACTGGCGGTGGTTTGTGTTTTCCAGTACGTGGATACGGAGAGTAACACCATGGTGTAACGGTGAGGAGCGGCCCGGTAACCAGGAGGTCTGTGGACCGGACACCGGCCCGGCGTCGGGACACTCTCTGGGCTTTCAACAGTTTTATGTTGCGTTTTGGATGAATCCTTGTGTTACTCTTTGCTACATGAAAATATTGTCCACGCTTACAGGGACAGTTGAGACGCAGGACTTTATGGGAACGTGCCAATGTGTCCGTGGAGCTGTTTCTACAGCGGGAACCATATGTTTACATACACTTTATAAAAAGACACATTTGCATTTTTTTCTCCCTGTCTGACATGAAATCAGAATAACCTTTTATTTTTTTATTTTTTTAGGTCAATTAGAATAAAAAAAAATATTTCTATTTGTGAAATTCCAGAAGAATGATAGATACAATTTTCTACACAATTTTTTATTACTTTTTACAAAACCAAAGGTTGACATACATTTCATTAACATTTGCTACCATTGCCTTTAAACTGTATATTTGGGTCAAACGGTTTCGATTTTCTTCCACAAGCTTCTCACAATAGTTGGCAGGAGTTTTGGTCCATTCCTCCAAACCGAACTGGTGTAACTGAGCCATATTTATAGGCCACCTTGCGTGCCTATGCCTTTTCAGCTCTGCCCATACATCTTCAACTGGATTGAGATCAGGGCTTTGACTTTGTTATCCTTAAGCCACTTTGTAACCAGTTTGTTTTGAGAATTGTTCATTTGGAAGACTCATCTGCGCCCAAGCTTTAACTTCCTGGCTGATGTCTTGAGATGTTGCTCCAATATTTCCACATAGTGTATTTTCTTCATGATGTCATCTATTTTGTGAAGTGCACCACTTCCTCCTGCAGCAAAACAACCCCACAGCATGATGCTGCCCCCCTGTATTTCACAATTGGGATGGTGTCACACACCTCCTGTGCAGCGAGTTTTGAAGCTTTTCACGTGTGGTAAGCTTTGACGCGCCTCCAGGGCGTCCAGCGCGGCGGACGCTAGAGTTGGAAATGTTGAACTTTTTGGAGAAGTTTGCAAGCGTCTACCAATCAGGAGCTTTCCCCAACAGTGACATACGTTGTGGCTGAGCCACCGGGGCAGATCCTCTGCCGGCCCACAGATGTAAACAAGTCACGGAGGATTAACTTCATTGTGAACCGGAGCTACAGCAGCTCTGGGACTTTTACAAAGACACACATCAGTGTTTCTTTGACCTAAATACCCAGGATTAAAAGCGGCAACAAGAAAACTTATTTCAGTGGCTGAATCTGCGCTGGGAATGTGTTTGGGCCTCGAGGATGCCTGTTGTTGCATTGCCACCGGAGAAAGCTAATGCTACAAGCTAAATCTCCGGTCACGTGGAAATTAGAAATATGCACAAATAAAGTCAATAAAACCAGCATCTAGATAAAGAACCGTTTAACAATGGTCACACACGATTGTAACAAGCTAACGGGGCTAACCGGGCCGATAGCCACTTGCTACCGGCACAAAATATGTCCCATATTCAATCGTGTGGGCTGGATATAGGCTTAAATACTAGGGAGATTTCGCGTAGACCATGGGATATAGTTAAAGATCCACAGGACATGGTAGTAGCAAAGAGGGAGACTAGTTTGTCCCAAACAGCAGGTATTTTTCAGGCAAGAGCTACTTCCAAGATGGCGACGAACAGACTCTGAGCTGACGTGCGGCCAGAGCGTCTTGACGCACGGTGACATTTGTGACAAGTGTCTGCCTTCAGTAAGCACAAGCCTCCAACTACGGGCAATAGGCGCGTTTTTGACCCCCGAAAAGCGTTTTGTGTGGAAGCACCTTTACAGCTTCTTCCTGGCAGAGTTCCCTCTCAGCTCATGTCGGTACAGAACTTGTTTCACTCTGGATAATGACAAACTCTTACCAGGTTCAGCATCTTCACCAGGTCTTTTGCATTTGTTCTTGGGTTGACATTCACATTTCAGACACAGCACGTTCATCTCTGGAACACAGAACCCGCCTTCTTTCTGATCTGTATGATGACTGGTCATTTCCATCATTGTTTGAACCAATGAACCTGAACCTTCAAGTGTCTTGAAATTACACCCAAGGATGAACCAGACTTGTTTTTCCAAGTCATGTCAACGTCATCTGAGCTTTCCCAAACTGTGTAAAGGTATAGTAATCTTAGTGTATGTAAACTTCTGACTTTTTTTTTTTTTAATTCTAATTGACCTTAAAAAAATTAAAGATAATTCTGGTTTTATATCAGACAGTGAGGAAAAAAATGCAAATGTGTCTTTTTATGAAGTGTATGTAAACATCTGGTTCCCACTGTATGATGCTAATGCTGTTGCTATTATTATAAGGCATAATACGGAGGACCAAAAATGCCAAAAGAATCAAGAAATAAAACGTCCATGTTGGCAAATAATTATTTATAAAATGAAAATAAACATTGCGCTTTAAGACAAAACATAATGAAGGTCTATGACCATAAAGTGTTTGCGTACGGGACGTCTTAACAGGAGTCGAAGGAGACGCCGTGCCATTATTTACCTTTGCATCTACCGCATTACGCTCCCGAAGGTAGTAGAGACACGAGAAGATAAACACTAAACTTATGTATGAAAAGTGTGTGAAACTACGATCAGAGGCAGGAGTCGGTGTCACTAAATGGCTTATATTCAATAATTACTTGCCAAAAAGGACATTATTGATTATTTATTGGCAGTTTTAGTCCCCCAAACCTATAAAGCATTTCCAAACACAGGCTAATCATGAACTAACAATGAACTAAATGTGAGTAGATCTAATCTTTATGAACACAAACTCGCCTGGCCTTGTTTACCTGAAGGTTTCATGATCAGTTTTGTATTAGTTCGTGATTAACTGGTGTTTGTAAAGGCTTTATAGGTTTTAAGGACCGATACGAGTACTTTCGTTTGAGTACTGGCCGATACGAGTACGAGTTAGAAGTCTGTCATTTTGGTCGGAGCTCCGCCCACCGCTACAGAGTTATTATTTGGTCCGTTTTAATCTATATTTAAATAATCATGTGACGTTTGACTGTTGCAGAGCAGTTAGTTACTTGTTTATGTTTACTTAAATAAAGTATTATTTTATGAGAATTTCGATCAGAATGTCTGGAGATGTCCACACAGGAAATGACCATATTTGGATTACGGCGTCATCTCGGTCACAGCCTTTTGTGCTACACGTGGATACCAAACGTGTCAGTATTTGTGAATGAAGAAGCGTGGGAAAGACCAGGGAGCAAAGCCATCACACAGGGACAGTTTGGTCGTTTTTTTACTCTGACACTGAAACAAGACGTTAAACACAGAAGGAAAGATGGACGTTTTCACCTGCAGCGAAAACAACCTCAAGCTTATAAGGTTCATTTGCCATCGCTAATGTTCTCTTTGTTGTCCTCTCAAATGTACTTTCAGTGCATTATCTGTAGAGAAGAATGCAAGAAGAAAACCTTTGTCACATTTGTTTGTTTTCTAAAAAGGCCAATAACTGTTTTTGCAAATAAACTCTTTTGTAAACTCGACTGTCGATTCATTAAAATGTATTGACTTGTGCTTTTTAGGACGAATGCAGAAAACAAAACGTATCTAATGGTGTTGGACAGTGTTGGTACCTGATTCCCGATTCCTCCTTCAAAAAGTGACTTAGTGACATTTCTGATTACTTTGATTTGAAAAGTCACCAAGTTAGATTTCAAGTTCATTTATTAGTTACATTAATCAGCTGCTGACATCACCTGCTGCTAATTGTGGTCGGCTTATAGGCGCCATCTGGTGGTGAAAACAATACAGCAGTGATTCTGATAAAAGTGACCTCAACACATTTATTCTCCTTCAGAAATGTGAACCACGTCGTCAGGATTGAGCTTTAAAGGAACAGGCCACTGTTTTTAAATACTGAGATATGTTCTTACCTGAGCTTAGACGAGTTGATGCGTACCTGTCTGGTCTTTGTGCGTGCGCTCAGTCACGCAAACAGAGCACAGACGGTGTTAGCATTTAGCCTCTCCTCCTCTCCTCTGTGGGGCCAAACGGAGGTGAAGTCAGAAGCGACCAAGCTCTTCCACGTTTTCCCTATTTAAAGAGACTAGATGCAAGTTGGTCATTTTATACTCACTACTGCCACCTCAGGTCTTATGCGCAACTGCAGTCTCTATATTAAGCTCGTGCATGACGGCACTTTGGACCCGAATTAACACCTTTTTGAGTGACAGTGCAGGATTTTAGAGGCAGTTGTGGTGAACAGGCCTGGCTCATTCTACACATTACGACATGGCTGGAACGTGTAGGGGGAGGAAAATACGTATAGTTTTAACATTTTTAACTCTGTATAGTCCCTTTAAGTACGGTTACGTGAGTAGTTACACGATCCAAGTATAGTCACACAAAATTAAACATGTCGATTTTCAAAGTGGATAAAAGGGGAACTATATTGCAAGGCGTAGTAATATTACGACGCCTTGCAATATAGTTCCCCTTTTATATTTATTAATGGAAGTGATTTCCTGTAGAAGGTTTTGTCCCCGATCGAACAGTCTCTCAGGTGTGAATGCGACCTTAAATCAATGCAAATGAACATGGGTTAAAAACTTGCGTCCGTTGTGGATTTTGTGAAGTAATGGGGCGTGACGAGGTACGGAGGCCTGGAGGGTCAGGTCAGGAGACACAGCTCTGGGGTTTGTTTTGCTTTGACTAGTCTTTTTTTTTTAAATTCGCCGCGCTCTCCTTTCCGTCAGGGGTCAGAGGAGTCAGTGCTTCTTTCTGCAGCCTGTGCAGGTGCAGACCCAACGCTGCTCTGTGACGTTTTAACCTCTTAACCCCGCCTGAACCCAGCACATTTTCTCCAGTTCAGGTTCACCCAAATCTGAAAGCTTCTTGAAAAAAGTGTCAAAATAGCAACAAAAATGAGGAAAACGCATTACAAAAAACAATTTAAAAAAAACGTTTTTAAAAAGTGACGATAACGTGAGGAAAGGTGTTTTGTAGATTTGGGTAAAGCTGAAGCTTAAAGGGATATTCAGGATTTTTTACATAGGGCCTCATTTCTTAGTTATCCAGAGTGTTGTTGATGTCTGGAGATATTTTTTTTCTTAAATTCATGTAGTTCTTATATTTGAAGAGTCTAGTGGCGCTAGGCTAGGGCAAGGCTAAAGCATTTCTATGGTATCAGTTAGCCTGCATTAAAAACAGTCTGACCCACTCCACAGTGCACCTGAGGTAAATCACTTATAACACCAGACTAACCATATAAATGTCTGTGTCGATAGAATAATTTTAACCATTTTGCATTTAAAATAACTTATATTTGAGCAGCATCAGCTTCGTGGCTTTAAGCTAACGCAGCGGCGGAGTGATCTGCGAGAAAATAGTCCCTCAAATGCGATAATTCATGTGACTATCGACACATTTATATCATTAGTCTGGTGTTATAAGTGATTTACCTCAGGTGCACTGTGGAGTGGGTCAGACTGTTTTTAATGCAGGCTAACTGATACCATAGAAATGCACTAGCCTAGCACTAGCCTAGCGCCACTAGACTCTTCAAATAAGGACCGCATGAATTAAAAAAAATGTCTCCAGACATCAACAACACTCTGGATAACTAGGAAATGAGGCCCAATGTCAAAAATCCTGAAATATCCCTTTAAATCGAGGGTTAAGAGGTTAAAGAGCCTGCCAAAGTCAACTATAGAGGCACCGGCTTTGTATCTGCTTACCCCCCAGAAAGTGGGTAGTTGCGCCCCTGTGTGGCTCATTTTACCCCAGGAGCGGGCGAAGTTGAACAAGGTCTTGGGGTAAATTGAACCTCCAGATTTAATGTGAAATTGACACTAAACATCATAAAGTCTTATTTTTTTACATTTTAATGTTTCCCATTAGCAATTTATAATAAATATTTTTCTTTTCATTCTGTAGATTATGACATTTTGTCTCTAAAAAAAGCAAAATAATTCAATGTGATTTTTAATTTTAATTTGCTCGACTCGACCCAGAACCACCAATAAACAAAAACTATAGAATTGTACATTCAAATGTTCTGTAGTTTGTTATTCATTGTTTCTTCTTTGGAAACACCAAGAGAGTTGTATTTATTTAAGAAGAAATCTGCCTAAACTAATCTGCTTTTATACCGAACAAAATGACCAATTTGAGGGAAAATTGACCAAGATGTGTTTTTTTGTTGTTGTGATGATCGTTTTTGTTTCAGGCCAAAAATTCACTTTGAGTCGTGAAAAAAGGGGTTATTTTATTTCTTTTTCTTTTTTTTTTATTGTAGCAAATTTAAATCATGTTGAGATCAAATCTATAATCTCACATAAAAATTAAAAATAAATATTTTCAAAATATAAGGGTGGTTCAACTTACCCCACTCTCCCCTATGGTTCATATTTCACATTTAGCAAAGTTACACCCATTTATTAAGAAATATAATAATAATAATTATTATTATTATAATGCATCGGTTTATATAGCGTTTTTCTGGACACTCAAAGACGCTTTACATTGCATTATTGATTCACTCCATACTTAGTGGTGGTAAGCTACTGTTGTAGCCACAGCTGCCCTGGGGTAGACTGACGGAAGCGAGGGAACCAGTCTACGCCATCGGCCCCTCCGACCACCACCAACCACTCACTCACTACATTCTCCAGCCTTCCTGTTGTTTCCCAAACGGTCTCCCATCCAAGTACTGACCAGGCCCTTCCTGCTTAGCTTCCAAGGTCTGACGGGATCAGGCAGAGCAAAGGCCACAATACGACTTACACTCTGTCCATTACATTTTCATTTCTTATTTCGGTGCCTAATAAAACAACCAAAACATATTTTTATAGCAGGAAAGTTAGTTTGCAAAAAAAATTTTTTTAAAAATTAAATAATAAGTTTTCATAGGACGATACCACGTACACTGTTTCTTTCATTCTTTGAACTTTATTTAAAATCTTCAACATAAAGAACATGAACTTATACAACAGGTGCAATACACTTGAATCAACTTTTTTTTTATCCTTAAGGTCACAGCCTTTAGGCCGAGCTAAGACCTGCAAACTCATTTAAGTGGATCTACTTCCTTGTGTTGTCATCAAAACATTTTTTTCCCATCGCATTTTTGTTGGGTTTTCATCCTCGTTATTTTGACACTTTTTCAAGACGCTTTTAGATTTGGGTAAAACTCAGTTAAAGCGGAGGGTATGAGGTAAAAAACAACATTTCAGTTTCGATTCACAGCGTGGTTTACACTTTAAGGGCACATTTTAGTCATGTTTCACATTCTCATAGCCTTCTTTGCAGCGTCTTGGCCGTTGTTTATTTTGTGTGTGATGTAACTGTGATTAAGCCGCTAAAATGTGACCAAAACGAGTCAAAAAAGCAACAACAATGTGATGAAAAAACACTGACAGGAAAGGACGAAAACGTGACGATCATAACGCGGAAAAAGCTTAGATTAGAAGAACTTTATTTGTATAGCGCCTTTCACGGACATGGTCACAAATTACATCCGCTTTACATGAGACGGTTTTGATTAGTTTTGTAGCTTTTAGATTTGGGTAAAGCTGGAATGGAGAGGATGCGCTCGGTTCAGGCGGAGGGTAAGAGGTTTGATGATACGTCTCGGGTCTCGCTCATGAAATGCCCTTCATAAATCACACGTATCGGCGCGCGGCGGCATATTTACGGGATCCTCGGGGAGCCTGTCCATCGATCTGAGCCGCTCACTCACCCGCTTCCACACGCGGTCAAATTGGACTGACCTATCGAGGGTATTGGCACCGGGACGGGGGGTATAAATACTGCCCTAGAGCCCGACCACAGCAGAGCGAGCTGAGGGCAGGATCTCCGGACAGAAGCACCGGACAAACCATCAGGCGTCATGAAAGTAAGGACTCTCTCTCTCTCCGTTATACTGGACTCAATCTCTTAACTCCAGTGCATTTTCACAGCCTCATTTGAAAGCTAAGACCTACAAAACTTCTTCCTTGGTTTTGTTGTCACGTTTTTGTCACATTTTCATTCATTTTTTTGTGTCACTTTTATGCCTTTTTTCCCCCCATTACTTTGTTGTCGTGTTTTTGTCAGGTTCTCATTAGGTTTTTGTGACGTGTGACTGTTCGTCTCCTTTTGCATGAATATGGTGCTCGTCATATAAGTAGAATATCATGAAAAAGTTCATTCACTTCTCTAATTCAACTTAAAATGTGAAACTAATATATGATATAGACTCATTACATGCAAAGTACACATTAAAGACACACAAGAAGAAAACTATATGTTTATATATGCACGTCCTGTCCATGTACAGGCATATATAAGTATGACAATGATGGGGCAGTATCAGATGGCAGCAATAACCTATTTCTATTGGATGTTTAAGAACACTGATTTCTGATGTTTGATTATGGTTATGTATCTATATCCAAAACTATGTGTTGATTATGGTTATGTATATCTTAATTGTATCATAATGAGCTGGTTTCAGAGAACAAACCGGAATGTAAACAAACGGCAATTGTAAAGTCTGTAAATATGTTGAATGGGGTAGGCAATAATAAGCATTGTTTGCTTCGGCCTACTCGTTTTGGGGCAAAAGAAGAGCCCCGACTCCTTTTAACACACATCATTAAGAATAATCTTGTTAACATGAGCATCAATCGGTCTGCGATTATTGTACCTTTCATGAATAAATGTGGAGTATATTATGTATCATTCAAACACTTTGATACAGAGTAATGTTATATGGGCTGTAGTGATGATGGTGAATAACAGTAATACCAACATGGCAATAAAAATAGCTATAGGAAACAAAATTACACTTGTTATAAAGTGTAACATACTGTGACTCAGTGTAATGCATTGTTGCACCTGTAAATATGTAACCAACTTAATTGTTAATTGTTTTGTAAGATAATAAGAACTAAACAGTGTTATTGTTGCAACCACATTATTATTTAAGTTTATGAACAGGGGTGGGAGTCAATAAGCTTGTCTTCTTCCCACTCCTCTTCGAGCTAGAATGTTATTTATTTTTTATTTTTCTTATATCTTTTCTGGCTTTTGTGCCTGTGTTGTGTAGCTCGAAATAAAATAAAATCAATCAATCATTGTTGTGTTTCCTCTTGTCTGGCAACCTGGAACTTGAAATTGCTCAAATAAACAAATCAATCAAAGTGACATATGTCAAGCCTTTATTTGTTATCATTTTGATGATTATGGCTTACAGTTCATTTTCTATATATTCTAATTTTATGAGATTTTGAATTTGGGGTTTTTACAAGCTGAGCCATAATCATCAAAATTCTAACAAATAAAGGCTGTACATATCTCACTGTGCATGTAATAAGTCTATCATACATCAGTTTCATAGTTAATGTTGAACAGGGGTGAATGCACTTTTTCATGATATTCTAATTATATGACGGGCACTTGTATTTCTCAAACGAAATTCTCGATCTGGAGAACATCGCGCTGGTATTGCACCAAAACAGTCACTTCTCCTTCATTATGACAAACTCTGCTTCTTGTCGGCATATAAGTACATTTCCTGTACTTTCGGCGACGGAATCTGAATAAACGGACAGGTTTAAATGTGTGGTTTTATTTTGTGACATTTTAGTTCCAAACACTTTTTCAGAGGGATTTCGGATGTTTAGTTTTAAAATAAGCTGCTTTCAAAAACTCAATAAATTAGGCTGGAATTAGATATTAAAAAAATCCCTCGGAAAAAAAAGTTTTGTCTTATTATGTTGTCTGTGAAGTTTGAAGTCTTTAGCATTACCCATTACACTGCGTTCCAATTTATTATTCAAATGAGTCTTTTTTATTATTATTATTATCAACTCAAATGACAATTCGCATAATTTTCAAGTCTTTAACTGTTCGAGGCTAATATGAATGTGATTGATATAACTCTCAATGATAACAGTATTTTATTAAAAAGTAAATATAGTAAAAAACTCAAAATCTACTGTTCCAAATTATTATGCAACTCATAGTTTCAATACATTTTAAAGGTTGTTAAGAACTGAAAATGATCATTTGGTGAATTTGCAGCATTAGGTCATATTTACTGAAATCAAAAGCTATTTCAGTCAAAAACATCTTAACGGGCCAAGTTATATTTTAACATTTGAGCCTTATTTGAGCAGCTTCAAAATTCTTAAATCCATTAAACTTGTGAGTTTTTGGAGAGTTTCTGCTTGGATTTCTTTGCTGGATGTCAGAATCGACTCCCAGAGCTGCTGTTTGGATGTGAACTGCCTCCCACCCTCATAGATGTTTTGCTTGAGGCTCCAAAGGTTCTCAATAGGGTTGAGGTCAGGGGAGGAGGGGGTCCACATCATGAGTTTCTCTCCTTTTATGCCCATAGCAGCCAATGATGCAGAGCTATTCTTTACAGCAGGACATGGTGTGTTGTCATGCATGAAGATGATTTTGTTAGGGAAAGCACGGCTCTTCTTTTTGTACCATGGATGAAAGAGGTCAGTCAGAAACTGACATTTCACACCTTCAGTGAGTCTAAAGGGGTCGACCAGCTCTCCCCCCATGATTCCAGGCCAAAACATGACTCCACCCCCTCCTTGCTGACGTCACAGCCTTGTTGGGACATGGTGGCCATTCACCAAACATCCACTACTCCATCCATCTGACCATCCAGGGTTACACGGCACTCATCAGTGAACAAGACTGTTTGAAAATGAGTCTTCATGTATTTCTGGGCCACTGCAGCCGTTTCTGCTCGTCAGCTTCAATGAACAGTTTAGAGGAGGCCGGATAGATGGTTTATGCACAACTGCAGCCTTGACCTTGATGTTCAGGAGACTCCAGAGGCACCAGCAGCTTCAAATACCTGTTCAATGCAGTTTTGTAGCAGCTGTTCTCTTAATCTGATGTATTTGGCAGAAACCGTCCTCATTGTGCCTTTATCTGCAAAAGACACCAGTACGATGATCACGCTTAATCTTTCATGAAATATCGAAGGTTTTCATACCTAGTCCAAGGCATTCAACTATTTCACGCTTTTCCTCAGCAGAGAGATCTTTTTTCTTTCTTGTTGATTTCTTTGTCGCTTTATCATCGCTCTTTAGTCTTTGTGTTTTTGCCACTTTTTTTATCGTGCTATTTTTGCTTTCTGGCTCGTTTTTGTTGCTTTTTTGCTTTTGGATTTGGGAAAAGCTGAACTGGAGAAAATATGCTCGGTTCAGGTGGAGTTAAAAGGTTAAAGGCACAGGCTGTGAGAGGAGCCTGACCCCCTCCATGGGGAAAAAAAGAAATCTGCTCCTATGAAAACTAACTCCGCTCTTTCTGTCTCTGTCAGGGCTCGAGGAAAGTCATGGCTTCGTACGCGTTCACGATTCTTCTGCTGGCCTCGTTTGTGTCCAACTCCTGCAGCGCGCCAAAGGTACAACACAAAACACACAAAACACACAGAGCCAAAGGTACAACACAAAACACACAGAGCCAAAGGTACAACACAAAACACACAAAACACACAGAGCCAAAGGTACAACACAAAACACACAAAACACACAGAGCCAAAGGTACAACACAAAACACACAAAACACACAGAGCCAAAGGTACAACATAAACACACAGAGCCAAAGGTACAACATAAAGACAAGAATATGTGTCGTCTAGAACCAGAAAACAGAACAATAATGTGTGGAAGATCTGCACATTTACAATGTCAGGTTCATCTCCAATGTCAATGGGCAAAAAATGGGGGGAAATATTCAAGTAAAATATTGAAAAATAATAATAATAATTGGGGGAAAAATAAAATAAATAAATAGGGAGAAAATGGGGAGAAATTGTGACAAAAAATATGTTTGAAAAATGTGAAAAATTGGGCAAAAATAAGAAGAAAATGTGTTAAAAACAATAGGAAAGATTTGAAAAAAAAAGAATAAATTGGAGATAAAATGGGAAAAATTAGGGGAAAAATTGGGAAAAAGAGATGAAATTGTGGCAAAAATAAGGAAAAATGCGTAAAAAGAAGAAAAGAACAATGTGAAAAATTGGAAGAAATTGGGGAAAAAGATAAAAAATAAAAAAATGGGTCAAAAATAAGATAAAATTGTTACCAGACTGGTATCGTTTACCATTACCCGGCTCTTACCAGGACCTGTTTGTGCTTTTTTATTTATTTATTTTTATTTGCAGAACTTCCAGAGGAGGAACTGGACTCCACAGGCCATGCTGTACCTTAAAGGCACCCGTACGTACCACAGGACTCACACACAGGTCTCACTCTGTCCCAGTCAGGGCCGTATAGTCAGGTCTAGGCCTGGGCACCTTTACATGTGGTCTGATCTTTATTAAAATCACAGGAATGATTAAACAGTGTCTGCTTAAACTAACACCACCCAAACATTTACATTTGATCATATGTTTATTGGCCATAACATGTGAACATTCACAGGACAGCGTGGAATAAGTAAGTACACCGCCTGAATCTCACTGAACTGTAGCAGTTTTGTAAAGAGGAATGGTCCAAGATTCATCCTGATTGTTTGAGCGTCTAATCTGCAACTACAGGAAATCAGTTGTTGCTACAAAAGAAAGATCAGCAGCTATTTAATACAGGGGTTCATTTACTTATTCCATGCATGCTGTGAATGTCTCAGGTTTTCTGCAAAATATCTTGATAAACTTGTGAATTATTTTTTCTATTGATGATAGCACGTTGTCCAGGCCCTGAGGCAACAAAACAGCCCCACACCATGATGCTCCTGCTCCAGACTTCACAGTGAAGAGAGGGCCAAGAGCTCTTTCGCAAACCAAAGTTGAATAGTTTGGGCGGAACACACAACGTCATGTGTGGAGGAAAAATGGATCAGCACCAACATCAAAACCCTCTCCTCACTGTGAAGTCTGGAGCAGGAGCATCATGATGTGGGGCTGTTTTGTTGCCTCAGGGCCTGACAACGTGATATCATCAATAGAAAAAATAATTCACAAGTTTATCAAGATATTTTGCAGAAAAACCTAAGTGAATGTTTACATATTATGGCCAATAAACATATGATCAAATGTAAATGTTTGGGTGGTGTTAGTTTAAGCAAACACTGTTTAATCATTCCTGTGATTTTGATGAAGATCAGACCACATTTATGACCAATTTAGGCAGAAATGTGAGAAATTCCAGACGGTGTACTTACTTTTCTCTGCACTGTATTTGTCAGAAACCAAAACAATAATGTGTGGTGGATCTGTGCATTTACAATATCAGGTTCATCTCCAATGTCAAGAAATGTTGGAAAAACGGGAAAAATAGGGAAAATATGATAGGAAAATGTTTAAGATTTTTGGGAAAACGCAAACATTTGGTAGAAACATAAAAACAAATAAGGAAAAAATGGGAGTAACTTGGATACAAAATGGTAAAATATTAGTTATAAAATAAAGAATTTGAACCGTAACGTCAACAGCTAGAAATGAGGGGGACATTTTGGGACAAGCTGAAACGATCCTGTCCCTGGACCAACAGCATCAAAACTTGGATCTAACCATGTTTAAAGAGGGGGTATTATGCTTTTTTCAATCACATAGCACCAGTCTATAGCATACTACAATGATGACGTAACCTTCTGTTGGTCTGTATATGCAGTAAATTAAAATAACTGCCTTGAATAAAATTGCTCTCTCAAAATGGCTGTACTGAACGTCTTGAAATAGGCCTCTGTCTCTTTAAGAAGCTTTCCGACACGCCCCCTTCAGCACACTGCTGTGGCATCTAAACAACACTACTGTGCGGGGAGGGGGCTCTGCTGAGCTGAGGAGCAGTGGTTGGTGGCTTGGCTGGTGACGAAAGGTCCAGAGGCGTCTCCAGGAGGTGGGGGCGTTCCTAGGAGGACTGAGGCATAGCTACACCTAAAATGGCTGCCGTCTAAGTTTTTACTGATTACTCAAAAATACGTGAATGAGCCAAGGCAACACTCCAGGCATGTGTTTAATGAGGGAATGACATAATAACATGATATAAAGCTTGAAAAAGTAGATTTACATAATACCCCCTCTTTAAATGGTAAATGGTCACATTTATATAACGCCTTTCTACCTGCTTTAGGCACTCAAAGCACTTTACATCAAGGAACCAGTCACCCATTCACTGTCTCATTCATACACCAGTGTACGCAGACACTGGAGGCAAGGTGGGTGAAGTGTCTTGCCCAAGAACACAACAACAGTGTGCACCTGCGGGATTCGAACCGCCGACCCACTCTACTCTCTGCTCCACTGTCGCCCCAACTTGGTATATTTATTTTTACAGAGACTATTTTCAGTTTTTCCGATACCGGTAGAACCTAAACTTTTTTCCCCAATCCTAGACTGATATCGTTTAACGTATTTTAATCAGAAAACAGGACAAATCGTAATAATCCGCAGTTGAATAAACAGTTTGCAAAGGATCTTATTTATCGATTGATATTTATTTTCTAATCATATTTTCAGGTGCAGACTTACAGCAAATGGTGAAAGTGTTTTCCAGAAGTTCTGTGAACTTCGACGTGCTCCTTCTGAGTCTGCACATTCACTCCTTTTCCTGATCACATGCACTTGCCTCTTGTGTCCACAGAGGGGCGCCGGTTTGTGTCTGATGATCACAAAGAAGGAGACGTCTATGACACGCTGCATTTAGGTGAGACATTTTTCAACTTCACATCACAGAAGAGAACACGCTGATCTGAGGGGGATTTGAGACAAGACTTAAACATACTAATCAAGACCAAAACGAGGAACTCAATTAGGACAACTGTGACAAAAACTAAACTTTTTTTAAATTGAGGCTGTGTTTGCAAAAAAAAAGAATATAAATCTCAGTCGGACCACAGTGATTGTGTGATATTTTATGAGTCCTTGTGAATGGACCTCATTCATGAAGATCTTCTTAAAGGCCCTATACCTGATTTTGTTTATTGTAAACAATGGAAGAGAAATCCAAATACAATGATCCAAATTCATTCCTTACTTTTGTAGCATCCAAATTCTTCACAGGGACAAGTTTATAGGCACATTTCACAGCTGTCAGGGTCACTTTCACACAATGAGAATGAGTAAAATAGTCTGAAGGTTCATGACATTGATACAAATGTTTTATAGTTCGATGCAGTGTCTTTTCTCCTTGTCCAGAAACTCGCAGCCAGAACACAGAGAAGATGAGTGTGGATGATGCTACGAGCATCCTGCTCAATCTCCTGCAGCAGGCCCGCGAGGGAGGTGAGAGCTCAGCCACACACATCCCTTTACCCCCACTCATCCCTCACTCACCCCTCCCGTTTGTCCTGTGTGTGCAGCGGAGGACGTCCCAGCTGAGGTCTACCTGCAGGAGCTGCCGCTGTGGAAGAGACAGTACTTCTGAGCGCAGACTCGGCCTCACGTTGTAAATAGGACTCCAGCCTGAGTGTACACGCCGCATTTTAATAAAGACGTGGAATTCATAGCATTATTGTCTGGTTTTGTCCATGATTCTGCAGATTAGAAGAGAAGTAACAGGGGAATCATCATCACGCCTGTAAAAATACAGCGGGAGCCAGATATTTACATACACTTATAAAAAGACACATTTGCATTTTTGTTTTCTAACTGTTTGGCATGAACAGAATTAACTTTTACTTTGTAGGTCAATTAGAATTTTTAAAATTAGAATGAGAGATCAAATTTTCTACATGGGTTTATATAGCTTTTTACAAAACAAAACGTTTATATACATTTCATTAATAGTTGGTAGCATTGCCATTGTGAGTTAATGTTGTTGCCCTGTGCCCTATGAAAGATCCATCTGTGCCCAAGCTTTAACTTCCAGGCTGATGTCTTGAGATGTTGCTCCAATATTTCCACATAGTGTTCTTTCTTCATGATGTCATCTATTTTCTGAAGTGCACCAGTCCCTCCCACAGCAAACAGCCCCACAGCATGATGCTGCCCCCACTATTTCACAGTTGGGATGGTGTTCTCATAGCCTGGCTAACGCCAGACTGCTGTGTGCGCTCGAATTTTTTCGAACTTCACAACAGCCTGGGGACCATGGCCGACATTTTTCCATGGATTTGGGCACCAATCACAGAACGAGGAGGGACGGTAAGACGATGACGCGCTATTTGACATACGGAAGCTTGTAGTTTGTTTAGGGATAAAAAAAATAAAAAAATATTTACGGATCCAACATGACGGCAGCAGACGCGACGCCATCTTTCGATCAAGCTTTAGAACGTGTTCTAAATAGTTTAGCTCAAAAGTTTACAGCAGGTACGTCATACGTCATCTGATACCATGATACGATTGGCTATGGCTACGTGCAGACGCATGAGAGACATTCGTAGCGCCCAATAAACGGCTATGGACAATCGTAAACCACACCTCTCCTACGAGAAAATGAATTGGTGTCCCCAGACTAAATATCACTTGTGATTTTAATCTGGCGTTAGCCAGGCTAGTGTTCTCAGGCTTTTTCCTCCAAACGTGACCATGGTCATTATGGACAAACAAGACCACAGGAAATGTCTCCAAACATTAAAGTCTTTATCCTTGTGTTTCTTTTGGAGTCAGAGCTTCTTCCTGGCAGAGTTCCCTCTCAGCCCATGTCGGGACAAGACTCTTATCAGGTTCAGCATCATCACCAGGTCTTTTGCATTTGTTCTTGGGTTGATATTCACATTTCAGACACAGCACGTTCATCTCTGGGACACAGAACCCGCCTTCTTTCTGATCTGTATGATGACTGGTCATTTCCATCATTGTTTTAACCAATGAACCTGAACCTTCAAGTGTCTTGAAATTACACCCAAGGATGAACCAGACTTGTTTTTCCAAGTACATGACATCATCATCTGAGCTTTAACTGTTTAAAGGTAAAGTAATCTTAGTGTATGTAAACTTCTGACTAAAAAAGTAACAAAAATATTTCTAAAAAATTCGATCTCTCATTCTTCTGGCATTTAGCAAATAGAAGTTATTTTTAGAATGTAACCCCAGCGATAAACGAGGGACCACTGTATTGCCTTTTTTTTTAAATATAATTTAGGAAATTAAACAATAGCTGTTTTGTCCAAGAACAGCATTTTATTAAAATAGGGGAGAATTATAATGAAGCTCTGTATTTTGATAATGCCAATGACAAAAGTGTAACTCCAGTGACTTTGCATTAGACGTTTATTTAATGTGGGGCTGTAACGGCGAGGAATTTAAATGAACTGTTCCTTTTCCTGAATATTTTCGGTGTCATTTCTAAACAAAGGTGTTGTATCACAGTAAAGTTGTATAGTTTTACCTGTGAGTCACATTTAAAAGATACTTTTTTTGCTCTTAGTCTTTATATTTCCCAGTGAGAGGCTTTTTAACTTTGTCTCATCAGACCAGAACCTTTTTTAACCTTTAACAAATCCTGGAAAGTGAAGCTGAACCCTTACACAAAAACTGAGCGTCAGAGATTTTTTCTTAATTATTTTAATTATTACATTATTGGCTGAATTCATTACATTTGTGAAGGATTAGCATCTTATCAGAACAGAGTGATCACAGTCTCAGTTCCTATAGGGTTGGGGACCGTTACACTTTTTTCGACACCAGTTGATAACGATACTTGGTTTTCGATACCGATTCCTGAACGATACCGATACTAAAATATTTGTCGTCTAGAAACAGATAAAACAGATTACTAATGTTAATTTATTCCTTTTCCTTCCATTTCATTTCTTTTACATTTATATCAATTACGACAAACGTTTTTTATTATTTTCCCCCATTTTAGACCGAATATTATTTTCACTTTTCCCCCAAATATTCTTTATTTTTTCCTATTTTCTTCCTAATTTATCTACATGGTTTTTCCCCAATTTCCCCCAAATTTCAAGTTTTTCCACCTTTTCCCACTTAAAAAATAAAATAAAATAAAAAATCCCAATTTTTTCCCAAGTTCCCACAGACCTCATTGTGTTGGCCTGTTAGCGATATTTGCTGAACACTCGCTTTATGTAACACTTTCAAACACCTAAGAGAGAACTCTTGACAGTCCGGGCGCTTGGTTTTCGATACCGGTACTAAAATATTTGTCATATAAAACCATAAAACAGATTAATAATGTGAATTTATTCCTTTTCCTTGCATTTCATTTCTTTTACATTTGCCAGAAACTTCCTTTAAAGGAACAGGCCACCATTTTTACAAACTGAGATATGTTCTTACCTTAGTTTAGACGAGTTGATGCGTAGCTGTCTGGTCTTTACGCATGCGCTCAGTCACGCAAAAAGACCAAAGATGTTGTTAGCATTTAGCCGCTCCCAGCAAAGGTATAGCTCCAAACTGGGGTGAAGTTAGAAGCTAGTAATATCCACGCAGTAATATCTCACTTTATTGCGTGGACGTCGAAGTGCTCCTAAGGTGTTATTACGCCTCACAATATAGTTCCCCTTTTTATCCGCTTAAAAAAAATCGACATGTTTGATTTTGTGTAACTAGACTTGGATCGTGTAACTTTTCACGTAACTGTATTTAAAGGGAAAACGTTGAACAGCTTGGTCGCTTCTAACTTCACTCCAGTTTGGAGTTATACCTTTGCTGGGACCGGCTAAATGCTAACAACATTTGCGTGACTGAGCGCCAGTGATGTCAGTAACTAATTACTTAGTAACGGATTACTGTAATCTGATTACTTTTTTCAGTAACTAGTAATCTAACGCGTTACTATTTCCAAACAAGTAATCAAATTGAAGTTACTTTTCCAAATCATTGTGAGTTACTATTTGTAATTTCCTTTGGAAAAAAAATACATTTGTTTATGCATCTTGGCGAGTGACATAACATAATAACGTTTTCAGCCTAAACACACTCACACTGGTCGGGGAGAGAGATGGAAATGCGTCACTTTTCTGAGTCTGCATCAGCTTTGTTGATGTTACTGTTAAAATGCACAATAACTTGAGTGTTGGTAAAAGGGTTTGTCATTAGTGAGTTGTGACAGTGATGTTGTCGGCCGCAGCTGAATGTAACTAATAAAGTAACTTGTAATCTAACTTAGTTACTTTTAAAATTAAGTAATCAGTAAAGTAACTAAGTTACTTTTCAGAGGAGTAATCAGTAATCAGTAATCAATTACTTTTTCAAGTAATCTGTGGCAACACTGCTGAGCGCACGCGCAAAGACCAGACAGGTACGCATCAACTCGTCTAAGCTCAGGTAAGAACATATCTCAGTATGGGAAAATGGTGGCCTATTCCTTTAAAGACATTTTTTACAGTTTTTCATCAATTTTAACAAATAATTTGTTCAGCTTTCCCCCCCAAAATTTCCATATTAAAAAAAAAAAAAAAAATATTTCCCCCAAAAAATAATTTCCCCTCAAATCTTTCCACTTTTTGCTACTTAAAAAAAAACATTTTTCATTTTTATCAACAATTTTTTCTAAATGTTCCCATTTCCCAGTTTTTTTCTTTCTATTTTGTTTTCAACTTGTGTTTCACCTTTTTTTCCTTTTACATGTTCATGACCAACAGCATCAAAACTATCGGTTCCTGTTCCTGCTTTCGAGACTTTGATTTTTCGATACCAGACTGGTTTGGTTTAACGTTCCCATAGACCTCATTGTGTTGGCCTGTTAGCGATATTTGCTTAAGACTCGCTTTATGTAACACTTTCAAACGTCTAAGAAAGAACTGTCCGTGATTGTCCGAGGTCAGCGTCCCGCCCCGGGTCAGTGTCCGGCCCCTCTGTGCTTCGGGGGGTGAGGTCAGGTGGAGGTAGTGGTCAGTTTCTCGCCTCTCCGAAGGGAGTTTTGATGTTCAACCGGTCCCGCTCCGCCTCCAGGTCTTCATCATAGGGCTCGTCCTCCTCGTCGCTGTGGTGGGGGTGGAGTGGAGCGAGGCGGACGGCGAGGGGGGACGGAGTAGGGCCGCGGGTACTGGAACCCCTGTGCCTGTGCAACACAAGTCACATGTCACACTTCAGAGCGTTCCAGACCGAGTCACATATAAATAAAGTAAATAATCTAGCCCGTTTGAGGATAGTTAACCCACACCCGTAGAGGGGCCGTGGGCTCTTACCTGTACAGGGGTCATGGGGGCCTCTTTGAACTTGTCAGGGAAGGCTTTGCTGAGGGCCTTGTGTCGAGCGTGGATGTAAAACTGAAAAACACACGCCAAGGTCACAGATAAATATTCTTCATTTCATTCATTTTAACTTATTTAAATGTCATTTTCACGGTGCATTTCAGACGGTTGAATCAGAATCAGAATAGTTTTTAACAGGTTCACAAACTAGGAATTTTTCTCGGTCCAGATGTGCAACATAAAACATAATACACAGAATTTAGATTAAAAAATAAGCTATACAACTTTAAACTGTAAGACTATAGACCCTTTAATTGTTTGTAAACATTCCGGGCTTAGCTGGAGGCAGGAAGCTCGATTCCTATCTATTTCCATTGTAGCTGTTGTCATAGTAACGATAAAAAAATGTCTAACTGTTTTTGGAAATATCAGATAAACCTTATTTTATCGTCTCAAATGTCATTCCTCTTGTTCTTGCACCTTAAGCCACAACAGGACCACATTTTTCAGTTGTAGTTTTACACTTAAAATCGCTAGTTTTAGTTTAATCTTATTTCTCTTGATCACTTCCTGCCTCCAGCTGATGTCACTGATGATGTCAGCAGTTAAAGGGTCTATAGGGGCATGCATAAAGAATATTAAAATAAATGAGATAAAAAATAAAAAGCAAAATATGACAATTGACATGGAACAACAGCGGGATTGAATTTACATATTGTGTTAGTGTATAAAGTGATATTGATATTAAGTGATAAAGCGATAGCAGCGGATCTAGAATACATCCATGAGTCTGTAACTAAGTTATTGGGTCTTGTTTTTGTTCATGAGTCTGATGGTGGAGGGGAAAAAACTGTTCAAGTGGCTGGATTTATGGGTCTGTATGGACCGTAGTCTCCTGCCTGAGGGGAGAGTGGTGAATAGTCTGTGTCCAGGGTGAGAAGGGTCAGCTGTGATCCGACCCACACGCCTCCGGGTCCTGGAGGTGAACAGGTCCTGGAGAGATGGGAGCTCACAGCCAATTCTCAGCAGCACGCACAATACGCTGCAGTCGATGCTTGTCCCGGTCTGTAGCGCCGGAGGAGGTGAGGATGGACTCGATGATGGCCGTGTAGAACTGCACCATCATCTTGGTTGGCAGCTTAAGTTTCCTCAGCTGCCGCAGAAGAACATCCTCTGCTGGGCCTTCTTGATGAGGGAGCTGATGGTTGGCTCCCATTTGAGGTCCTGGGTGATGGTTAAGGGCGAGGGGGGACGGTGGGGCTGTGTCTTTCCAGTAGTCCACATTCATCTCCATTGTCTTCTGGACGTTCAGCTCCAGGTTGTTGTGGCTTCACCAGGACGCCAGCAGGTCCACCTCTCTCCTGTAGGTGGACTCAACCCCGTCTGAGATGAGCCCGATGAGGGTGGTGTCGTCCGCAAACTTGATCAGTTTAACAGACTGGTGACTGGAGGTGCAGCAGTTTATGTACAGGGAGAAGAGCCAGGGGGAAAGCACACAGCCCTGAGGAGTCCCAGTGTTTGTAGTCCGAGTGTCCGAGACGATCTTCCCCAGCCGCACGTGCTGTCTCCAAGTACCCAGCCCTATTTATGAAATGTTCTTACACACCAATTGGGCCTTCTTAATGACGGAGCTGATGGTTGGCTCCCATTTGAGGTCATGGGTGATGGTGGTGCCCAGGAAATGGAAGGAGTCCATGATGGAGATGAGAAAAAACTCTAACACTGTCTGGCCCCTTCCTAAACACTTCACCGGTTCAACTCTGATGCATAAACTCACTAAATAAAGTGCAAGAGAGAAATGCAGTTGCTTGTTAGTTATGACTGTTTACTCATATGTGAAGTAACAGGCGCATTTTCTTCCTCTTGCCAAACTAGGTAAAAATGACCTAATGGTGAAAAAAATGTGTCAGGGCGTTTGAAGCCTCAAGGTTCAGAAAATATGCAGAAGTTTGAAATTACATTTTGAATCTGTTTTATAGAAGCATTTTGAAAGATAGTGATCACAATGTAAGTCTATGGAGTCGATGCTCCCACAATGGCAATACATTTTAGTGACTTGGAGACAGAAAGTTGGGAGTTAAAGGGTTAAAATATTTAAAAAGTTATATAATTTTTATATGTATGACAAGAGGAGAGTTAGACCTCCAAAATAAATAGAAAAGTTTAAAATAATATTGTTCCTTCATTGAGTTATAGATCTCTACAAGAACATTTTTGTGTCAAAGCTCCCACAACGCTAGTGTTATGCTAAAATTGCCACTACACAAATACATTTTAACTTAGAAACAAATCCTCTGGGTCATATTTCACAAACATCTGGCCACACCAGCCAGAACAGAAATTTCACATTTTGAATTTGAAATGTAAAAAAATATTAAATCTTTCTGTGTTTTGGACCATGGGCTACAGTAACTTTGCGACAGAGAGTTGGCAAAAGGGTTAAAAAGTTATCATATTTTTAGGGGTGAGTCAGACCTTCAAAATAAAACATAAAAGTTTGGAAACATATCTATCCTTCATTGAGTTATAGCTTTCTAAAGTTGGGTCAAAGCACCCACAACGTAACTGTTTTAAAGGTGTGATTGAGGGTTCATTAATCATTTGCAGTCCACCGGGAAACGCCGGCTCTCGGGATTACCCTGCACGCTTCTGCCCGATGTTACTCCATCTACAGTAAAGGGTTAACCTCTTACCCCCGCCTTAACCGAGCACACAAAGCGCCAAAATCAACCAATGAAAGTGCGTTAAAAAAAGTGACCCGAACGCAACTAAAAAGGGACAACAAAAGCGATGAAAGTGCAAACAAAAACGCAATAAAAAAGAGCCACAAAAGAGCAGCAACAAAGTGGGAAAATGTACATGGAAAAGAATGTGAAATAAGTGATGAAGACACGGCAACAATGTGAGGAAAACGATCCGTAAAGATCAGTTTTGTAGGTCTTAGCTTTCAAAAGCGGTGCTATAGGTTGTAAGCTCCAGTCGAGAAGCTTTTAGACTTGGGTAAAGCCGAACTGGAGACAATATGCTCGGTTCAGGCGGACCTTAGAGACCCTGGTGTGTTTCCCCAGCTGTTGCCGTAAGTCTAAGCTCACACTGACCCTGCCCAGGTATCTCCAGTCCAGCAGCTCCGACAGCCTCTCAGTGCGGTTGCGTTGGATGATGCGCTGGCGGTGGCTCTGCTGGCAGAAGCTGAACATGAACTGGGTCAGCTGGTTACAGGAGTCGTCTGCCGAGCGGAACGCCGGTCCACGATGTAGATCCCTGAGAGACACAAGAAGAGGACAATCTGATTATAAATGGGCCGTGATGTAGATCCCTGAGAGACACAAGAGAGAGAGGACAATCTGATTATAAACTGTCCACGATGTAGATGTAAGCAGGGAAGGGCCTGGTCGGTACTTGGATGGGAGACCGTTTGGTAACACCAGGAAGCCTGGGTGAATGTAGAAGACCCTGTCCAGGTGGGAATCAAACCCGGAACCTTCTAGCTGTGAAGCACGAGCGCTAACCGCTGTACCACCGTGCCGGTTAGCACAGTTAGCACGGTTAGCACGGTAGTGAGTGCATTAATAGGGCTGAATGATATGGACAAAATTTCATATCTCGATATTTATGCCAGATATCTCGATGTCGATACGATATAACTACAGGTTCCGTGAAAACCAAGCATTTTTCAGAAAAATAAAAACATCATAATACAAAGCGCGCAGTCTTGAATGTTCATATCTCAATATCAATACGATATATCTTTCAGCCCTACTAATTAATGAGTTACGAGTACAAGTACAAGCGTGTGGTATCGAGCCGAATCGGTGCGTTCCCACCTAACGGTAATGCGGCGATTGACGACAGCGTTTCCACTCACCGTACGCAGAGGGGTCTGACACATGCTCCTCAATGAAGCAGCCGAATCCGGACAGGTTTGTGGTGACACTGGGGATTCCCATCACTGTGCACTCCCCTAAAGAAACACCAGAATCAAAAAAATACTTCTTTTCCTGATCATATACAAAGACATTTTTCATCTTTCTACACGGATGAGTCAAAGGAAAGGTCATGTGTGAGTACAAGTCGTGCACATTGTGTTTAAAAGCAGGGTGGGCGACGATGCAAAAATATAATATCACAATTTCAATTATATCAGGATTATTTATATAATAACAAATATAATTTAACTTTTTTTTTTCTTTTACATTTTGATGACCGACAGCATCAAAACTTGAATGTAACTAGTTTGTATTTATTTCAGTTCCTGCTTTCGATCCGTTTATTTTTTCGATACCAGACTGGTATGGTTTAACGGTACCCAGCCCTAGTAATGTATGAACAAACCTGGTTATTGGACGAGGTCAGTGTTACCGGGAGTGTAACCCAGGGCTTGTATAGTTATTACGGGAGTGTAACCCCAGGGCTCGTATAGTTATTACCAGGAGTGTAACCCCAGGGCTTGTATAGTTATTACCGGGAGTGTAACCCCAGTGCTCGTATAGTTATTACGGGAGTGTACCCAGTGCTCGTATAGTATCAGTTAAATGTATAGTTATTACCGGGAGTGTAACCCCAGGGCTCGTATAGTTATTTACCGGGAGTGTAACCCCAGACTCGTATAGTTATTACGGGAGTGTAACCCCAAGACTCGTTATTATTAGGGAGTGTACACTGTTATTATAGGGTGTAACCCAGGCTCGTATAGTTATTACCGGGAGTGTAACCCCAGGGCTCGTATAGTTATTACCGGGAGTGTAACCCCAGGCTCGTATAGTTATTACCGGGAGTGTAACCCCAAGACTCGTATAGTTATTACCGGGAGTGTAACCCCAGGCTCGTATAGTTATTACCGGATACCAGGTATAGTTATACGGGTAACCCAGCTCGTATAGTTATTACCGGGAGTGTAACCCCAGGGCTCGTATAGTTATTACCGGAGTGTAACCCAGGCTCGATAGTTATTACCGGGAGTGAACCCAGGGCTAGTATACGGATTCCCCACCGTTATTACCGGGTAAGGGCTGTATAGTTAGGTGTACCCCAGGCTCGTATGTTTTACCGGAGTGTAACCCAGGGCTCGTATAGTTATTACCGGGAGTGTAACCCCAGGCTCGTATAGTTATTACGGAGTGTAACCCCAGGGCTGTATAGTTATTACCAGGAGTGTAACCCAGGGCTTGTATAGTTATTACGGGAGTGTAACCCCAGGGCTCGTATAGTTATTACCGGGAGTGTAACCCCAGTGCTCGTATAGTTATTACCGGGAGTGTAACCCAGGGCTAGTGTAACCCCAGGGCTCGTATAGTTATTACCGGGAGTGTAACCCCAGGGCTCGTATAGTTATTACCGGGAGTGTAACCCCAAGACTCGTATAGTTATTACCGGGAGTGTAACCCCAGGGCTCGTATAGTTATTACCGGAGTGTAACCCAAGACTCGTATAGTTATTACGGGAGTGTAACCCCAGGGCTCGTATAGTTATTACCGGGAGATGTAACCCCAGGGCTTGTATAGTTATTACCGGGAGTGTAACCCCAAGACTCGTATAGTTATTACCGGAGTGTAACCCCAGGGCTCGTATAGTTATTACCGGGAGTGTAACCCAAGACTCGTATAGTTATTACCGGGAGTGTAACCCCAGGGCTCGTATAGTTATTACCGGGAGTGTAACCCCAGGGCTCGTATAGTTATTACGGGAGTGTAACCCAGGGCTCGTAGTAGGAGGGGAAGACGCCCAGGTTACATCCGCGTACGAAGTCGTCATAGTCCATGGGCAGCAGCGGGCTGGTGGACGACAGGAACTCCGGGTGAAAAATGATCTGCAGCACAGGAAGAACCAGGTCCAGGTCTGCTCAGCGCTGATACAGGAGATAAGACGGGGTTTTACCTTCACCCGGTCGCAGCGGTCGTTGAAGAGGCCGACGCGCCGCACGTTGGTGAGAATGGGGTCCGTGGCGTCGTCCAGCATGTTGTGAGTGGTGATGGGGGCAGGCTGTGTCTCTAAACAAAAGCACAGGACGAGGACAGAGCATTAACATTAAAACAAAGGCTGCGTCTCTGCACAAAGCAACAACAGAGGACAGGAGGAGGACAGAGCACAAACACTCATACAAAAAGAAATAGTGACCGACGGGGCTGGTTATAATTTACTTCTTAAAGGACCTGTATCATGCTATTTTAGTCATTCCAAAGTAAAGTATAGGCATTTATATGATATATTGTACCTCTATCACTATGGAGTACTCATTTTTGAGAGAAATATAAGTATTTTTGGAGGGTATTTTCCCTACCCGGAAGACAAGACGCTTCGATTCAGTTAACTCGCCCCTCTCTCCGCTCATTCCACATTTACAGTATTATAAATATAAATATCGCTGCAAAAAGTTACTTCACATAATGCAGTTATAAGGAGTTGACATGTGCAACGCAGTTTTATAAATGGCTAACACACACACGCTAACACACACGCTAACACACATTTTGATTGACTCACCGCTCAGTCTGGCCTGCCCATGGATCGCGTTGGTTATAAAAGTTAATCCACTTTGATTCTGGCCAAGGTTCACCAAGCATCCATCAGGTTGGTTGATAAAGTCGCTGAATCCCAGAAAGAAATTCCAACTTCTGGCGAGTGCACTCTGCTTTAGGAAGGTTGAATAGTCCTGTTCCTCTCGTAGCCAAACGCGCATCAGTGACATTATCGTTGGGTAAGAAAAAAGAACAGGCGTGTCCAGAGTAGGTTAGAAAGAGCTCAGTCTTCAAAAACATGACTTCTGTTCGGATCCTCCGAGGGTGCGTTTGTTTACTCTCCCGGGACAGCACAGACGCGTCGGAGAGTTCCTTTTTTTTTCTTTTTTTTCTTTCTCTCTTACAACAAAAATAATGAAAAAGCTGTTTTATAAATTAAAACCAGGCCGTAAGGCATTACATTACAGACGTAGAGCACTTCCGTTCCTTTGTGACGACACAACTGAACAACTCAGTCGTTTTCCAGGAGAGGGTGGAGCAGCTGCTCAGAGAGCAGGATTCAGGAGGATTACTGAGAACTGCGTGAATAAAGCCAAAAACCGCTCTGGGGGTGTTTTGATAAAGAAATAGCATAACAACATGGCTAAAAACTCCAAAAAGTCGATTTTGCATGATATAGCTCCTTTAATCCAGGTTGCACCATGGTACCGAGAAAAATTCCTAGTTTGTGAAGCTGTTCCCAAACAATGGCAATAAAAAACTATTCTGATTCTTCCCTTATCCCTTGCCTCTGTTAATTTCTCAAAGGAATATCTTGAAAGCAGAGACTGGGACCTTAAGGTTTCTGGTGGTTAAGATGCAGTGAGGAGATACCTGCGTGGCGAAGATTGCCCTCTTCATGATGGTGAAGTCGTCTCGGTCCAGGATGGCGTTCATGTCGGGGATCTGCCCTCTGCAAATCAGCTCAGTGTCAGAGTTTAAGCGTTCAAACCCACTTGTTTGGAGCTTTAAACCATGTTCTAACATTGTTCATTTGTCAAAGACCTGGAGCTGTCACTACATACACACAGTTTGAGTAGCGCTCGGCACCGTTACATTTTTTCGATACCAGATACTTGGTTCTCAATATTGATACCTGAACGATACTTTTTTCCCCATACCTAATGAAATATTTCTTGTCTAGAACCAGAAAACAGAACAATAATGTTTGGAAGATCTGCACATTAACAATATCAGGCTCATCTCAAATGTCAGGGAATGTGTAAGAATAAGGGAGTAGTTTGAGCGGAAAAAATGGGGCAAAATTGGGGGGGAAACGGGGAAAAAATGATGGCAAAAATAAGATTTTTTTTTTTAAGAAAGTGGGGAAAGTGGGGCAACATTTGGCAGAAAAAAAATAAAAGAAGAAAATAGGGGGAAATGGGGAGAAATTGTGGCAAAATACCGTAAATTTTGGCTAATTAAGCACACCTTACTAAAAGCTACGAAAGCTAAATGTGCAGCCTTGTACAATACAAGCCGCTGGTTTTCATAGAGCTGTGCATCCGCTCAGAGCGGCCCATGGCGCAGATGAAGAGGAAGAGATGCCTCATCCCGGAGAAAGGTGCAGTTGCAGAGGGAGGGCGGCAGTGATCAGTGTCCAGTGTAGCCGACCTCAGTGTGGAAGTGTAGAGGCCAAGCACACCAGAAACACAGCGCGCCGCGTCACGGCACTTCGGAGGCTTTTCTCAAACCGTGCGGGGCTTTACACACGTGATTTATACATTTATCATGAATAAAAGAAGACACGTATGTCCGTGTTGTAAGAGAGAGAGCAAACCTGGCTCTTTTTTGTAGGTTAATAGTGAGTTGGCGACAGACAGGAGTTTAACATGCTTCCCCTGATGCCTGAACCCTGACGATGGTTTCTCTGTTTCCACGGCTTCTCTCGTCCAAACAAACAAAGTTCATGGCGCCCCCTGTCTGTCATGG
Organism: Neogobius melanostomus; assembly: GCA_007210695.1. NCBI lineage: Eukaryota > Metazoa > Chordata > Actinopteri > Gobiiformes > Gobiidae > Neogobius > Neogobius melanostomus. The sequence goes on from VHKM01000420.1 coordinate 494,526, forward strand.
CCAGACCCTCCTCTGTGCCTCTGCAGGAGGTTAAAAGTCTGGGTTTTCCTCCGCGGCGCCGCGTCTGGATCCAGCAGAATCGTTGCGCAGGGTCCAGCATCGCCGCGCGTCACTGCAGCCTCGGTGTGCGTTCTCTCATAGAAAATAAAGGAGGCGGTTCTTTTACCACACTTCAAGGCGTTACGGTGTGCATTGGGGCGACATTCAGGCTAAAGTGAGCCTTCATCATTTTAAAAGTTACTCATCTACCGTTCCTCAGCCAAGAGCAGATTAGAAGTCCCGTCTCACTTTTGCGTTTACTGCAAATGAGATAATATAGAGACGCCTCTAGTGCCTGTTGGCGGCTCTATATTGGCCGCACCGTCATGTCGGCCGCAGGGTTCAAAACGTGGGAAGAAAGTAGCAGCGTATAGGCCAGAAATTACGGTAATGAAAATTGTTGATAAAAATATTGGGAAAAAATGGTGGGAACAAAATTAGCAAGAATGATGGAAACCAATTGGAAAAAAAATATTTTATAAAAAAAATCGAGCGAACTTTGAAAAAAAAAAGTAATTTATCTGAGCTGAGTCACTTCCTTTAAAAAGTTGAAAAATAGTGTTATCTTAAATCGTACAGTGTAAGTCTGGCTTAAAGGTGCATATGGAACTTTTTATGCGGAAAAACCTTGATATTTGTGCCTATTTGGGTTTTTAGTGACCCAGTGGCCGTATGAGTAGTTAGTATGGCGCCTTTCCATCACAGTAGCCTCTATTACGCTCCAGAATCAATTGTTTTGAGAGTTTCTGGTAGGTTTCCACTGCCAGGAGCATTGTAGAGCCTCACTGCAGAACATTCCAGGTTTATATCGTCAAGAGAGAAAGGGAGTGTGAGGAAGAGCTTACTTCAGCAGAGAGTCGTAGAGCCGCTTCCCAAACTTCTCCTTCACGCTGTGAGCAGTGTCCCTGTGGGACAGAGCGCTCAGTGTCACACACAGTGTCTAAACAGTGTTCCATGTTTGAGCATCATGTGTCTTAAGGATTGAGAAAAGCTATAATGGTCATATACTGAATCCCAGAGCCGTGTGCTCGGCCTCACCACAGCTGCTTGCGGACGGCCTGCCCCTTCAGAGATTCCACGTTGAAGTTGTTGGTCTTGGCCGGCATGATGAAGAACACCACCACCGTCACGTCCTGCGGGATCTACAACAGACATAAGCACTCAGAGGAGACAGAAGGGCCGGGAGGGACACTACACAGCAATAAGCACCTCAGAGAGACAGAAGGCGACCTACAAAGAACAGAAGACAGAAGGCGACCTACAACAGACAATAAGCACCTCAGAGAAGACAGAAGGTGGACCTACAACAGACAATAAGCACCTCAGAGGAGACAGAAGGTGGACTACAACAGACAATAAGCACCTCAGAGGAGCAGAAGTGGACCTACAACAGACAATAAGCACTCAGAGGAGACAGAGTGACCTACACAGACAATAAGCACCTCAGAGGAGAGAGAAGGTGGACCTACAACAGACAATAAGCACCTCAGAGAGACAGAAGGGACCTACAACAGACAATAAGCACCTCAGAGAAGACAGAAGGTGGACCTACAACAGACAATAAGCACCTCAGAGAGAAGAGGGACCAACAGAAATAAGCACTCAGAGGAGACAGAAGGTGGGACTAACCAACAGACAATAAGCACCTCAGAGGAGACAGAAGGTGGACCTACAACAGACAATAAGCACTCAGAGGAAGACAGAAGGTGAACCTACAACAGACAATAAGCACCTCAGAGGAAGAGAGAAGGTGGACCTACAACAGACAATAAGCACCTCAGAGAAGACAGAAGGTGACCTACAACAGACAATAAGCACCTCAGAGAAGACAGAAGGTGAACCTACAACAGACAATAAGCACCTCAGAGGAGACAGAAGGTGGACCTACAACAGACAATAAGCACCTCAGAGGAGACAGAAGGTGGACCTACAACAGACAATAAGCATCTCAGAGAAGACAGAAGGTGGACCTACAACAGACAATAAGCACCTCAGAGAAGACAGAAGGCGAACCTACAACAGACAATACGCACATCAGAGAAGACAGAAGCGAACCTACAACAGACAATAAGCACCTCAGAGGAGACAGAAGGTGACCTACAAGACAAAAGCTCAGAGAAGACAGAAGGTGGACACTAGCATAGAGGACAGAGGGACTACAACAGACAATAAGCACCTCAGAGAAGACAGAAGGTGGACCTACAACAGACAATAAGCACCTCAGAGAAGACAGAAGGTGGACCTACAACAGACAATAAGCACCTCAGAGAGACAGAAGGTGGACCTACAACAGACAATAAGCACCTCAGACGAGACAGAAGGCGAACCTACAACAGACAATAAGCACCTCAGAGAGACAGAAGGTGGACCTACAACAGACAATAAGCCCTCAGAGAGACAGAAGGTGGACCTACAACAGACAATAAGCACCTCAGAGAAGACAGAAGGTGGACCTACAACAGACAATAAGCACCTCAGAGAAGACAGAAGGTGGACCTACAACAGACAATAAGCCCCTCAGAGAAGACAGAAGGTGGACCTACAACAGACAATAGCACCTCAGAGAGACAGAAGGTGACCTACAACAGACAATAAGCACCTCAGAGGAGACAGAAGGTGGACCTACAACAGACAATAAGCACCTCAGAGGAGACAGAAGGTGGACCTACAACAGACAATAAGCACCTCAGAGGAGACAGAAGGTGGACCTACAACAGACAATAAGCACCTCAGAGAGACAGAAGGAACCTACAACAGACAATAAGCACCTCAGAGGAGACAGAAGGTGGATCTACAACAGACAATAAGCACCTCAGAGAGACAGAAGGTGGACTACAACAGACAATAAGCCCTCAGAGAGACAGAAGGTGAACCTACAACAGACAATAAGCACCTCAGAGGAGAGAGAAGGTGGATATACAGACAATAAGCACCTCAGAGAAGAGAAGGTGGATTACAGACAAAAGCACCTCAGAGAAGAGAGGTGGATATACAGACAATAAGCACCTCAGAGAAGACAGAAGGTGGATCTACAGACAATAAGCACCTCAGAGAAGACAGAAGGTGGATCTACAGACAATAAGCACCTCAGACGAGACAGAAGGTGAACCTACAACAGACAATAAGCACCTCAGAAGAGACAGAAGGTGAACCTACAACAGACAATAAGCACCTCAGAGGAGAGGAAGGTGGACCACAGACAAGCACTCAGAGAGACAGAAGGTGGATCTACAGACAATAAGCACCTCAGAGAAGACAGAAGGGAACCTACAACAGGCAATAAGCACCTCAGAGGAGAGAGAAGGTGGACCTACAGACAATAAGCACCTCAGAGAAGACAGAAGGTGGACCTACAACAGACAATAAGCACCTCAGAGAGACAGAAGGCGAACCTACAACAGGCAATAAGCACCTCAGAGGAGAGAGAAGGCGAACCTACAACAGGCAATAAGCACCTCAGAGGAGAGAGAAGGTGGACTACAGACAATAGCACCTCAGAAGACAGAAGGGAACCTACAACAAAAGCACTCAGAGAGAGAGAAGGCGAACCTACAACAGCAATAAGCACCTCAGAGGAGAGAGAAGGCGAACCTACAACAGGCAATAAGCACCTCAGAGAAGACAGAAGGTGGACCTACAGACAATAAGACTCAGAAGAGACAGAAGGCGAACCTACAACAGGCAATAAGCACCTCAGAGGAGAGAGAAGGCGAACCTACAACAGGCAATAAGCACCTCAGAGGAGAGAGAAGGCGAACCTACAACAGACAATAAGCACCTCAGAGGAGACAGAAGGCGAACCTACAACAGACAATAAGCACCTCAGAGGAGAGAGAAGGTGAACCTACAGTCAGGTCCATAAATATTGGGACATCGACTAATTTCTTATGTTTTTGGCCCTATAAACCACCACAATGGATTTGAAATAAAACAAAATATGTAGTTAAACTGCAGACTTTCAGCTTTAATTTGAGGCTATTTACATCCAAATCGGATGAACAGTGTAGGAATTACAACCATGTTTATGTGAGACTCTGGGTTTCATCCCTGGTGATGCTCTGCCAGGCCTCTACTGTAAATGTCTTCAGTTCCTGTTTTTCTTGGGACATTTTCCCTTCAGTTTTGTCTTCAGCAAGTGAAATGCAGCTCAATTGGATTCATGTCAGGCAGTTGACTTGGCCACTGAATAACATTCCACTTTTTGTCTTAAAAAGGTCTTTGGTGGCTTTGGCAGTAGCGTTGAGTCATAGTCCACCTGCACTGTGAAGCGACGTCCAAGCATTTGGCTGAATATGAACCCGAAACACTTGAGAATTCATCCTGCTGCTTTTGTCAACAGTCACATCATCAACAAATACAAGGGAACCAGTTCCATTGGCCCATACAACCCCATGCCATGATGCTGCGCCACCATGTTTCACTGATGAGGTGGGATGTTTTGAATCATGAGCAGTTTCTGTCTTTCTCCATACTTTTCTCTTCCCATCACTGTGGTACAAGTTGATCTTTGTCTCATCTGTCCTAGGATGTGGTTTCAGAACTGTAAAGGCTTTTTTAGATGTTTTTGGCAAACTCTAATCAGCCTCCTGTTTTTGAGGCTCACCAGTGGTTTACGCCTAGTCTTCTCTTGATTGTTGACTTTGACACATACACCCTCCTCCTGGAGAGTGTTTTTGATCTGACCTATTGTTGTTTCTTCACCAGGGAGAGGAATTCTTCGGTTCTTCTTCATCCACCACATTTGTCATCCGTGGTCTTCCAGGTCTTTGGTGTTGTTGAGCTCACCGGTGTGTTCTTTCTTTTTATAATGTTCCAAACTGTTGATCTAGCCACGCCTAATGTGTTTGCTATCTCTCTGATGGGTTTGTTTTGATTTTTCAGCCTAATAATGGCTTGCTTCACTGATAGTGATAACTCTTTGGATCTCATATTGAAAATAACAGCACCAGTATCCAAATTGCAAATATCACACTTGAAATGAACTCTGGATGTCTCATGTGTTCCTTATGAATGGGATAATGAGGGAAAAGCAAACACCAGACCATAGAACAGCTGAGCAGCCACTTGTCCCATTACTTATGGTCCCTTGAAAAGTGGGAGGCTCACATAAAAACGGTTGTAATTCCTACACCGTTCATCTGATTTGGATGTAAATACTCTCAAATGAAAGCTGAAAGTCTGCCGTTCAAGCACATTTTGGTGTTTCATTTGAAATCGATTGTGGTGGTTTATAGAGCCAAAAACATTTGACTCTTTGATGCTTATTTGTGGGGCAAACACAGCATTTTTCATTATAAACAACACGAAGGAGTGTTGGAAAGCCACATTTATGTTTTCTGTCTGTTATCGACTGTATATGCGAGTGTGGGTGTGGTACCCGCAGCAGGTAGTTGAGGCGGGCCAGAGACTCCAGGAAAATGTCCGCTCCCTTGTTGGAGAACTCATAGCGGCCCGCGATGAAGAAGAACAGCGTCTTATCCAGGTTGAAGTCCAGGTGGCTGCGGAGGAGCACGAATTGGGTTATAGATTTATTTATGAACTTTCTTTCCTCGTTTTCATCATCTCCGCATAAAAGGAGCTCCTTCACAATCACCAAATTCGGGCATTGTGCTCAGCGACTGATTTTGTATAATATAACTGCTTAAAGTGCATATGACACATTAGACACAATTTTTGCTAAAACACAGTTAACACGATTATATTTAAGATTTTGCTAAAGATTATACCAAGTTTTCTATAGTTTGACCATTTTTGTGATGTTTATGTTTTCACTTCCTTATTGGACACCGACAGGAAGTGACACTGAAGAAGGTAAACAATTTTAAACTGTTGCCATGCAACCAAGTTAAGTCAACACGTTTGTTAAGTGGTGACGTCACAGCTCTACTTCCGGGTTCGCAGATGTGCGAGAAACTACAAAAAACTCTTTAATACCACAATCAATATTTCTGAAACTCAACAGAGTTACTGAACATACTTATTTATCAGGCCCATTAGCCAAAAATGCTGAACCTACTGCTATAAAGTAATATTTACCTAAATCGGTACATCCGGGTTAGCGGAAAAATGCTAACGACGCAGCAGCTACGCTAACCCCGGAAGTAGCGACTTTAGTAAATAATACTTTTTTAGCAGTAGGTGCGGCATTTTTGGCTAATGAGTCTGAGAAATAAGTAGCTTCAGTAACTCTCTGAGTTTCAGAAATATTGATGGTTGTTTTTAAGAGTTTTTTATGTTTTTTTCTCGCATATTTGCCCGTCTGCCAGGACCCGGAAGCGGAAGTCGTGACGTCACACTTAACAAACGTATAGGAAATAAATGAGTCAAACTGCTATGGAATGTTACCTTCTTTTATGTCACTTCCTGTCAGCAGCTTAAAAATTCAAATAAAAATAACTTTTCTGCCCAACATTTCTTCATTAAAATTGCTGCTTCACTGAAAAAAAAATTATAACTATGCAACTGATGAACTTGCAACTGATGAAATCCATCTAAATAAGTCATTTTCAAGAGCATTAAAATCTGTCATATGCACTTTAAGCCACAAAAATGTGGTCAAAACATACATACATACATACATATATATATATATATATATATATATATATATGTATGTATATATATATATATAAAGCTACAAAACGTGATTAAAAACACAACCAAACAGGGTGAAAACTTGACATAAGGAAAATAAAGCTTAGATGGGTTTTGTAGGTCTTAGCTTTCCAACGAGGTATTACACTGGCCTATAGTCTGTAAACTCCAGTCGGGAAGGTTTTAGATTTGGGTAAAGCCAAACTGGAGAAAAGTGCGCAGTTCAGCTGGGGGTTAAGAGGTTAGAGCCTCTAGCAGCCTATTCTTAATGTAGATACACTCAAATGAGACTGAATCCATTTCAATGCTTTGTTTCTTCCTGCTGCTGCCAGATTCTTTGTGAGGTTTGTGTCAGAGAAGAATAAAGGGCTGAGCACCCGTAGAAGTGTCCGCGGACGAACTCCTGGATGCGGCTCTTGCAGATGGAGTGCAGGTTCTGGAACTCGTGGATGGCGGAGAACTTCTTCACGTTGAGCCCGTTGGGCGTCACCACATCTGTCGCCGACACAAACAGAGGTTCAGGAACGAAAGAGAGACAACGATACTGCAATAGGTCGCGTTCAAGTGACATCAGAACTGTTAAACGATGCCGATCCTGACTCAGATGTCCTACCAGGGCCGCCCCCCCCAAGGACAGACCCGGACAGTAGGCCCCTTCATTACTCGACTGGAGGAATTTTGCTTTTCGCTCCAGAGACTTTTACACTTGGTCAAAAGTAAGTGTTTCAAACTTAGTAAAAAAAAAAAAGTATATGGGATGATCCTCAGGGAGCGCTGATGTGCGTGGCCGGCCTGTGGGATTCTTTTTCAGGGAGATTTCCCAGTTTAGTCCCCTATTCATTCTCTATGGAGGAATTTTGTTTTCGCTCCAGACTTTTATTTTTTTTTATTTGAAAAATTGCACATGCATTTCATAATAAACACAAGAGGTAAATGGTTCAAAATACATCACACTTGCCAGGGGGAAGGGAAATTAACAAAAAATAAATATAATCTACATATATTGTGACCAGATTTCAATGGTTTTAGCAGCCTTTCTGTTAGTACATGGTTCAATGCTTTTTATATACATATCAAGTTCTTTTTGAAAAACATAAAATACAGGGTTTTTGTTTGCAAATTTACACTTATGAATATGATATTTTGCCAAAATAATGGTTAGGTTAACAATATACATCTTGTCAGGACTCATTAAGTCATTTGTAAAGAACCCAAGAGCAACATGTCCTACCAGGGCCGTCCCCCCAAGGAGAGACCCGGACAGTAGGCCCTGTCATTACTCGAGTGGAGGAATTTTGCTTTTCGCTCCTGAGACTTTTACACTTGGTCAAAAATAAGTGTTAATAATAATGATAATACATTTTGTAATTGTTGCATAACTTGGAGACAAAAAGACGCGTCACATCTTTCCAAAATTCCTGAATTATTGAACAGGACAAAAATAAATGAGAAACAGTTTCAGGACGGGATCCACAAAATGTGCAATTAATGTCTTTCTTGAATCTTCTTTAAAAATGTTTTACAGGGTAAAACTTGTGAACAATTTTGAAGGAGATTTCTTTTATTTTATTCCAGACCTTAGTCCAGTTCGCTCCAGAGACTAAGTAGTCAAAAAAAAAAGTATATAGGCTGATAGAGGAGAGTCCCCCGCCGGCCTGTGGGACTCTTTTTCAGAGAGATGTTTGAAAAAGATTGACCCTGTCTTTTCACACTTAGACTTTTTTTTTTTTAGCATTTGAGCAGATCCCATGTATTTTATTATTATTGTTTCATGTTGTATATTTTGTGACTGTTTTTACTCTTCAATTGTATTTTATAATGTTTGTTGTACAGCACGTTGGGCAGTTGTAGCTGTTTTTAAATGTGCTATATAAATAAAGTTGACATTGACATTGACATTTGGCAGCGCATTTTTCCCGGGATAATAGTAAAGATTTCTCCCGAGCAGCGTGAATTTTTTGCCATAATTACATGTGCACCCAATGGACAGTTGGGCGGGACGTTTTTCAAAATGGAAAAGGGTCAGAATCCTGGTTCTTCTTGATCCGGGACCCAAGCGGGATCTGTGGGCATGCAAAGTCCTTCTTTATTCAAGAAGCTTTGGGTAAAACCTGGTACCTGCTTGGCGGTGCAGCACGTGTCTGGCCTCCACGGCGGTGATCTGGGACACGGTGGTGAAGACGTGGGCGCAGTGGACGGCCGCTCGTTCCAGGCAGTAGCGATGGTAGATCTGCCTGTCCCCCGCCTCCTTGTCTATGTCGAACTGAACATCACACACACACATAGTCTCAGTCGGTCGCAGGTGCAGTTGTGTCCTTGGGCAAGACATTTCTTATATCATGCCTCTAGAGTAAAGCTTGGAGATATTCATTTTCATCAATTCCTGGCCATTTTATCATGAGACACAGACGGAGTCACCACTGGAATGAAAATGACCAGGGCTGATACCAGTAACGATACTCGATTTTCGATTTTTGATACCGATACATGAACGATACTTTTTACAATACCTATACTAAAATATTTGTCATATTGAACCATAATGTTAATTTATTCCTTTTCCTTCCATTTTTTTTTTCCATGTGTGTCATTTGTTTGAGGTGAAACAACCAAGAAACTTCCTTTAACGACAGAAGAGCAGAAAAAACACTTCCCCATTTTTCCATATTTTTCCCCTTTAACTCGCCTATTTTCTCACATATTTTCCCTCCTTTTTTGACCAACAGCATAAAAACTATTACTTTTCCTTCCTGCTTTCGATACTTTTATGTACAGTATATGTATTTAACAATCCAGCCCTAAAAATGACTGACGTTTAGGGCAGGAATTAAATTAACACTATTGTGTAAATACTGTAAAACCTTGGGACACAGTTGAGGAAAAAGAAGCCATAAGTCATTTTTCACTCGTAATTTTGCTCTGCTGCCTCCGAGCGTTTCTTCATTTGCATCAGTGTAGAATCTAATGAATAGATCGCAGTCATAACGGAATAGTCCCATTTCTGTGCAGACTGGGTTGTGAATAGGGCTGTTCTCTTGTTGCTCTTTTAATCGCGCAATGAAAAAATGTATGCTGTTAAAAGAACTGCCTCTCAACAACAACCAGTTAGGGCAGCAGGTTGAGGGCTTGCTGGTGGGGGGCTACTGCCCTCTACCAACTGGCCATATTACACCCTGGCTTTTTAAGGCACCTCACTAAACAAGGCAAATAACAAAAATAATAAACAATCACAACCAATATTTTACATTGGAAATGGGAATGTCAATAATAATGGGTTGTGTTGACTATGTAATACTTATTATAACTAAATCAATAGTCAATTAATAGAATGGTGACTGGTGTTTATAAGTAATGATTGGATATGGTTATTATGTGAACGGTAATGAGGAATAAGAAAGTACAAATTTTAAATAAAATAAAAATGTTTATATATATATATTGGTAAACTGCATACATTTCTATCTTCGTGTTACGTCTTCTTACTTTGGAAGTCTTGTAAACATCCTGTGATTTTCTTCTTGTAAAACATGAAATGCTTTTCTTTAACAATGCTGCTATACATAAAGTTAACGCGGACAATTGTGTAATTGTGTAATTCAGGAATTTGTAAAGTGTTATATGAAAACATGAGATGTTGTATCACTGTATCCGGAATGTAAATTAATTTTGAATATGGGGGTAGGCACTTACAAGCTTTCTTGCTTCGGCCTACTCCTTTTGAGTTTGTTGTTACTTTATTTATTTTTTTGCACTGTAATAATGTTAGTGTAAATAGCGTTAATAATGCAATATTTTGGACAGATGAATTTATTACATTTGTGAACGATTTTCATGTTGTCAAGCCAATAATGTAAGAACCAGACAATAACATAATAATTATTACATTATCGGCCGTTATGACGTTATTGGTTCCTACAAGGTCAGAGCTGAGCTGTTGAAGCTAAGAAGAAGAATAAGAAGAACTTTATTTATAAATGCTAAATGCTAACCGGTAGCATGCTAACGTCTTGAGCAGCTCAAACACTGACTCACTGGTTTCTTCACATAAATGTGCGTCTCTGGTTCCGTGTTTTTACTCTTATCTTCTTAAGCAATGATTACGAGGACATCAAAATGCCACTGTCAGTCAGTTGTCTTTCATTTTCATCCTGAGTAGAGATATTGTTACATGTTGTAGTACTGCATAATGCTACTTCGGTATTCAAAATGGCCACCATAACAACAAAAGTTACATGACTGAAAGGCGTGTATAGCCAGAGTAACGCCTCATTTGAAAGCTAAGATCTACAAGACTGATTTTTTGTTGTTGCGTTGTCGCCGTGTTTATGTCCCCGTTTTAACGCTTTTTTGTCACGTTTTTGTCTTTTTGTTAGTCGTGTTTTTGTCCCTATTTTTTATTGTTTAATTGTTGCTTTTCCGGCATGTTGCTGTCGCTTTTTGTTGTGTTTTTCATCCTCATTTTTGTCACTGTTTTGACACTTTTTTCAAGAGGCGTTTAGATTTGTCTACAGCCAAACTGGAGAAAAAGTGCTCAGTTCGGTTTGGGGGTTAAGAGGTTAAAAAGCCCTATTAACCCCGGGCTTAACCAGTTCGACCAAATCTAAAAGCCTCTTGATAAAGAAAAGCGACAAAAAAGCGTCAAAACAGCAACAAAAAGTGAAGAAAAAGCAATGAAATGGTTACAAAACAGCGATGAAAGTAGTGTCATTACGTTGAAGCCTGGTCGTGCAGCAGGTGTCGGTAAATCTAACTCTGAATTCAAACTTAACTTTCCCCACGGATAAATGAATAATAATGAGTCTCCTGCTCAAATGTTACAGAGTCGTATTGATATGAATCCATCAATAAGAGACGGCCATCTGTCAGTCATCCGTCTGACAGTGACCTTTACCTCCGGGTTCGCCCTTTCCCACTCAGCCCCAATTACTGCCCCTGCCCCTGCATTGGGACCCCGACCGGTTTTTACGGACAAAACTTTGTTGGTGGGAAAGAAACACGTGCACGAGAGGCGGCGAGAGGCAAACGATCGCTCTGACGTCGTCTGAGTTCAACAAGTGGCTGTTTCTCATCGTCACAGCCAAGTGGTGTTCAGCCAGACCCCATGGGCGGGGCCAATGTCAACACGTTTGTTAAGTGGTGACGTCACAGCTCTACTTCCGGATCCGCAGATGTGCGAGAAACTACAAAAAACTCTTTAATACCACAATCAATATTTCTGAAACTCAACAGAGAGTTACTGAACATACTTATTTATCAGGCCCATTAGCCAAAAAATGCTGTACCTACTGCTATAAAAGTAATATTTACCAAAATCGCCACATCCAGGTTAGCGGAGAAAAATGCTAACGGCGCAACAGCTACGCTAACCCCGGATGTAGCGACTTAAGTAAATACTACTTTTTTAGCAGTAGGTGCGGCATTTTAGGCTAATGAGTCTGAGAAATAAGTAGCTTCAGTAACTCTCTGTTGAGTTTCAGAAATATTGATGGTTGTTTTTAAGAGTTTTTTATGTTTTTTTCTGGCATATTTGCCCGTCTGCCAGGACTCGGAAGCGGAAGTCGTGACGTCACACTTAACACAACGTACTGTGATTCGATACAGACACTCGACAAACCTCAAGTCCGCAATTTTGACGTGTTTGGGCGTTTTAACAAAAACACTTTGTCGATGCAAGCAGCCTCTTCCATTCACTCATCCTCAGTCATATCACATACTGTCAACCTGCTGGTCTAACACACACAAACTGTCGGAATCATTATCGTGATATTTCAGGATTTTTAACATTGGGCCTCATTTCCTATAGTTATCCAGAGTGTTGTTGATGTCTGGAGATATTTTTTTCTTAAATTAATGCAGTTCTTATATTTGAAGAGTCTAGTGGCGCTAGGCTAGGGCAAGGCTAAAGCATTTCTATGTACAGTATCAGTTAGCCTGCATTAAAAACAGTCTGACCCACTCCACAGTGCACCTGAGGTAAATCACTTATAACACCAGACTAACCATATAAATGTCTGTGTTAATAGAATAAGTATAACCATTTTGCATTTAAAATAACTTATATTTGAGCAGCATCAGCTTTGTGGCTGTAACCTAACGCAGCGGCGGAGTGATTTGTGAGAAAATAGTCCCTCAAAATGCGGTAATTCATGTGATACAAGGTCAGTTATATTTCAAAAATTATTCTATTAACACAGACATTTATATGGTTAGTCTGGTGTTATAAGTGATTTACCTCAGGTGCACTGTGGAGTGGGTCAGACTGTTTTTAATGCAGGCTAACTGATACCATAGAAATGCTTTAGCCTTGCCCTAGCCTAGCGCCACTAGACTCTTCAAATATAAGAACTGCATGAATTTAAGAAAAAATATCTCCAGACATCAACAACACTCTGGATAACTAGGAAATGAGGCCCAATGTCAAAGATCCTGAAATATCCCTTTAAGTTGGGGCAATCGACTAAAGTGTCACCATATCTGTTCAGTTTTATTATTTCCCAAATTTTCAAATAATTTTTTTACACATTTTTTTACCAATTTGTATTTATTTTCCCCCCAATTTCCAAATCTCACTTTACATTTTTTCTTAATTTTTCCCCAATTCTTTTGTACCAAATTTCCCCCCCAAATTTTTCCACTTTTTCCATTGTTTTTCAAACTTGTGTTTTACTTCTTTTCCTTTTAAAATGTTGATGACCAACTGCATCAAAACTTTAATATAAAGATGTAGTATTTATTTTCAGTTCCTGCTTTCGATACTTTCATGTTTCTATACCAGTAGTAACTAAACCTTTATCTTCTCTTCCAGACTAGTGTGGTTTTAACGCTACCCAGCCCTAGACATGACCCCTCAGCGTGTCCCATAGTGTCACATAGTGTCACATAGTGTCACATAGTGTCACATAGTGTCACATAGTGTAACATAGTGTCACATAGTGTCACATAGTGTCACATAGTGTAACATAGTGTCACATAGTGTTACCGTGTGCAGGTTGTTGTAGAAGTCTGCGTTCCCGGCGCACAGGTAGCGTCCCAGCAGCGTGGCGTGTGTGGTGAAGACCGTGGCCACAGGAATCCCCGGGAGCGGCACAGGATCAGCCCGGGACCCGCCTGCCACTCGTGGAAATGCCCCACCACGTTAAGCCTGTCCCCCAGCTCGTCCGTCAGCTACAGCGGGAGGAAGAGGTCACAGCTGTAGCTTTTTATTGTGTTATTGCTACTTATCCAGCATGTTTTTGTCGCTCTTTTGACACTTTTTTGGCTCCATTTTGCTTTCTATAAGAAGCTTATAGATTTGGGTAAAGCCGAACTGGAGAAAATGCACTCGTTTCAGGCGGGGGTTAAGAGGTTTTAAGCTACATATGACGATACCCATGTGTCGAATGTTTTATTGCCTGATGTTTTCTATATTTATGTTTTCGGGTAAGTTGTGGTACCCCTCAATGCTGCAACACTGACCTCTTTGAAGAACCAGGCGATGAGTGCGCCCATGATGAGGGCGTCGTTGGCCTCGCGGTCGTGGTAGGGCAATCCGATATGGCAGCTGTGCCATAAGTCGCCCTTCCAGCGGTCCAGGTTCCAGGCGGCCGAGGCGATGTCGAAGAGGATCACGTACGGACTGCCCTCGATCAGCCAGCGGCCACAGTGAACCTGCAACACACCAGATAAAAGACATTAAGATGATCAGCCAGCGGCCACAGTGAACCTGCAACACACCAGATAAAAGACCTAAAGATGCCTGGAATTGAGCTGAAATATCTGACATTCATAAGTTTCAGGGTAAAAGACAAAGTACTGTCAGTGGAAGAAGCATCATGTCAACCTTTTGGTGTAATTAAAAGAAAAGACTAAAATCATTTTTACAAAGTTCTCCATGAAATAAATCCCAACTTTGTTTACAATGAAAACACAGTGTGCAGCCGATAGTCAAGTGGTCAGAGCTGCTGCACATCTGTAGAACATTGCTCCATCCTCAGAGTTGTGGGTTCGAGTCCCAGCTTGAAATATTGACTAAATGGTCTCTACAGCTTTTTTTTCCTAGCATGGGAAAGGCCAGCCGCTCCCTGATTGGCCAGTTGCCGACATCGGCAGCCAATGATAAGTGGAGCTCCAACCATGACGTCACCTCCACAAAACAACGAGACATTCAACTAATCCAAACTAACCCCTAATCCTAACCATAGCCCTAACCCTAAGGATAGTGGAGGTTACAAAAAGTGTCTTTCAGGCGTTAGTACGAATCTGACCAATCAGGGAGTCGATAGTCCCGTGCATTTCCTGTCCTGACAGTGGAGCCTGCGGCGGTAGTGACCTCACAGTGGAGGCCTGCAGCCAGGACCTCTTCCAGTTGCTGAGGTTTGAACCTGGACCTTCGAATTCCTGTGCTTTCTCCACTGGGCTCATGCTCAGGAGTGAACTGCCAGTCCTGAGAACTATGGCGGCCTCGGGTCGACCCACAATGCTCCAACACGTGCACACACTTTGCATTGGCACAATCACAGCAGACTGATTACGGGGGAGGGACTTGGTTATATACCACAGGTACAGGGGCAGGACAATGGGCAGGATAATGGGCAGCACCTGGTGACAATGTGTGGAGCTGGTGCAGCTTATGACGTTCTGTGGAGGCCGTGGACACGTCAATCAGGAAATTCTAATTTAGTAGCAGAGTTTACCCATTCATTTTCAGGCCAAAGTTAGGATTTGACACATGTTTGCGCTATAATGTCAGAATAATGTCAGAGACCAGTAGACCACACTAAGAGACACCCATTGAGACAGTTTATCAGTAAAAAAAAAAACTTGATTGAATGCACGGTTTAGTTGCTCTTTAACCATAAACAGCCTGGTGTAATGTCACCAAAATGTTTGGTTGCAATGGAATTGTAATGTCAACACATTAACTGGGCATTCGAGCGTCTCCCAGAGAGTACCATGGACACACTAAAAGTTTACAATAAACATCACAATCAAAGTAGAAAATGAGTGCTTCAGTCCCACGGGTGTGAAAGGCCTGTGACCTACGGGTGCTCTTCCAAGAAGCCAGTAATGCATGGAAGCAGAAAAAAACTTTGATAACTTTGATTTGACTGCATTCCACACTCACCACCAGTCATTTTTCTACTTTCAAACATCATAATCAGTCTGACAGAAACACTCACCGATTGAAGACAGAAAAAAATGATACAAATGTAAAAGAGATGAAATGGAATAAAAGGAACGAACTAACATGATTAATCTCTTTTATGGTTCTATTATGACAAATCATTTAGTATAGGTAATTATTGTTCAGGGTAGCGGTATCAAAAACCAAGTATTGTTAAAGTACTGGTATCAGCATGTTCCCCATCATGTGTCTGCATTGTGCTGCCCCCCTCAGGCACAAGCGAGGCATCACATGTGATCCAAACGTTTCTCACTGAAGTGGACCCTCCCTCAGACCCTCCTCCTTTGTGTGTGACAGAAAGTGCAGTGCGGGGTCTGACCTGGCAGCCGTTGTTCCGCAGCGCCTCCAGGGCCTTGCCGACGGCCGGCTGCGGAGGTTCGCATTCCTCCACCTGTGTCTGGAAGTTGTGCTCGAAGTAAGGGCCCATCATGTAGTAGTTGTCCCCCCACTCGTCCACAGTGATCTTGGCTTTGGTCTGGATGACGGTACAGATGCCGCCCACTGCGGACACAGGGGACACAGGGTTCATCAGACCAGCCAAAATATTCATTTAACATAACGTTTAAATCATTTTACTCAAGAAGATGTAGAAAACACTGACCTAAATAATTAAAAAGCACAGACTTGATATGAACCTCTTACCCCCACCTTAACCGAGTGCGTTTTCACCTGTTCAGCTTTACCCAAATCGAAAAGCTTCCTGACTGGAGGTTTGAAAGCTAAGACCTACACAACCGACAGTGACTTTTTAGTTGCGTTGACACACTTTGTCTAGTTTTTGTCTCTTTTTTGTCAGGTTCTCAAAGTGTTTTTAGTCTTGTTTTTGTAGTTCTTTGTTGCTTTCTTCATCCCTCTTTTGTCCTTGCTTTTTGTTGCGTTTTCATCACATTTTGTCATGTTTTTGTCGCTTTAACACAAACTCTTAGTGGCGGCGTTTTCCCTCACGCAGCGACGCAGCCCTCTGTCTCCAAATGGCGAGGCTTGAGGCTGGAAGAAGACTTGATGCTTCCAGGTCAGAATCAGAATCGGTTTTATTGCCATTGTTATGAACAGGTTTTACTCGGCACGTTTGCGCACGTTTGACATGTTCTCCTCCTCCATTGTCGATGCGGCTGCTCGCAGTTGTGGTCGTAAGGTCTCTGGTGCCTGTCGCGGCGGCAATCCCTGAACCCGGTGGTGGTGCCTGGAAGTAAGGGATGCCGTCAAGCTGAAGAAGGAGTCCTACCTGGCCTTGTTGGCTTGTAGGACTCCGGAGGCAGCTGAGAGGTACCGGCAGGCCAAGCGTGCTGCAGCTCGTGCAGTCACAGAGGCAAAATCTCGGGTCTGGGAGGAGTTCGGAGAAGCCATGGAGGAGGACTATCGGTCGGCCTCGAAGAGATTCTGGCAAACCATCCGGCACTTCAGGAGGGGGAAGCAGTGCTTCACCAACACTGTTTACAGTGCGGGGGGGGAGCTGCTGACCTCGACTGGGGATGTGGTCGGGCGATGCAAGGAGTACTTCAAGGATCTCCTCAATCCCACTGTCCCGTCTTCCGATGAGGAGGCAGAGGCTGGGGAGTCGGAGGGGGGCTCCCCCATCACCCAGGCTGAGGTCACTGAGGTGGTTAGAAAGCTCCTCGGTGGCAAGGCTCCGGGGGTGGATGAGATTCGCCCTGAGTACCTTAAGTCTCTGGATATTGTAGGGCTGTCTTGGCTGACACGTCTCTGCAACATCGCGTGGCGGTCGGGGACGGTGCCCCTGGATTGGCAGACCGGGGTGGTGGTCCCTCTCTTTAAGAAGGGGGATCGGAGAGTGTGCTCCAATTACAGAGGGATCACACTTCTCAGCCTCCTCGGTAAGGTCTACTCCAGGGTGCTGGAGAGGAGGATCTGGCCGATAGTCGAACCTTGGATCCAGGAGGAACAATGCGGTTTCCGTCCTGGTCGTGGAACACTGGACCAGCTCTATACCCTTCATCGGGTGCTCGAGGGTTTGTGGGAGTTCGCCCAACCAGCCCACATGTGCTTTGTGGATCTGGAGAAAGCGTTCGACCGTGTCCCTCGTGGTGCCCTGTGGGGGTGCTCCGGAGTATGGGGTCCGGGGCCCTCTGCTAAAGGCTGTCCGTTCCCTGTATGACCGCAGCAGGAGCTTGGTTCGCATTGCCAGCAGTAAGTCAGACCTGTTCCCAGTGCGTGTTGGTCTCCGCCAGGGCTGCCCTTTGTCACCGGTTCTGTTCATTACCTTTATGGACAGAATTTCTAGGCGCAGCCAGGGGCCGGAGGGTGTCCGGTTTGGGAACCTCAGGATCTCATCTCTGCTGTTTGCAGATGATGTTGTTCTGTTGGCTTCATCAAATCAGGACCTCCAGCGCGCACTGGGGCGGTTTGCAGCCGAGTGTGAAGCGGCCGGGATGAGGATCAGCAACTCCAAATCTGAGGCCATGGTTCTCCACCGGAAAAAGGTGGTTTCCCCGCTTCAGGTCGGTGGGGAGTCCTTGCCTCAAGTGGAGGAGTTCAGTTCGGAGTAGAGTCGCTGCTCCTTCACGTCGAAAAGGAGCCAGCTGAGGCGGCTCGGGCATCTGTTTCAGAGCCTTCTGGTCGCCTTCCTTGGGAGGTGCTCCAGGCATTGGGAGGAGGTCTCGTGGAAGGCCCAGGACAAGCTGGTGGGACTATGTCTCCGAAGGTGCACCAAATGTGCCAGGGCGACCGTTAAATGGCGCCCCTTTTTTGCTGAAATTAGAAATTACAAGAAGCAATAAAGCAAGTACATACACACAAATATACACAGTTGGATAATACACATTACGCACGCAAAAGAAGCTGGTACAAAAGGTAGGGTGCTGGTGGGGTAGGGTAGGGTAATGGTGGGGCCTAGAGAGAGTGATGCAGACTCAGAGGGAGGGGAGTAGGTTAGGAGGAGTCGTTTTGTATCATGCACAGTATGATGCTCTTCACAGAGACCTTGGAGATTGTTTATGTTGTTTGAGCCCAGTCCCTTATCAAGTCCTTTCACCAATGGCTTGGCCTTGTGGAGGATGTTAGTCCACAGTCCCCTTCACACAGTCCCTTCACACAGTCTCCTTCACACAGTCCCCTTCACACAGTCCCCTTCACACAGTCTCCTTCACACAGTCCCCTTCACACAGTCTCCTTCACACAGTCCCCTTCACAGATGTTTAGTGGAGATCTTTAGGATACAGTGACTGGAAACTTTCATTTCAAACACTGATTGACCAGAAGAACATCCCGGAAAAGGAGAAAATATTCTACCTTCGGAGATATGTGAGTGGACAAGCGAAGACTGGCCTTGATGGATACTTCCTCCTTGGAACAGAATCCGCATATGTTGCCGCATTCAAGATTCTCGATGAAAGGTACGGAAACCCATTCACAATCGCAAAAGTTAAGAGACTTTGCAGATTTCTTGTGCAGTTGTGAAGCAGCAATGGTTCACCTCAAGTCATTAGACATCCTGAATGACTGCAATGAGAACAGAAAGATTCTTTCCAAGTTACCAGACTGGCTCGCAGCTAGCTGGAACCGCAAGGTAATTGAAATCGAAGAACAAACAAATCAGTTTCCCACCTTCAGCCAGTTTGTTGCATTTCTAACAAGAGAAGCCAAGATTGCTTGTAACCCTGTTACGTCGCTGCAGTCGCTGAAGCAAGGTGATCCTGACAAATCAGAAAAGCTGAAACCCACAAGACAAATATATATATATAAACAAAACATAAAAAAGTGGGGGAAAAGTGGAAAGAATTTGGAAAAACAAGTGGAAAATTTGGGGCAAAATTGGGCAAAACATTTGAACGTTTTTGATTTTTGTCGTTTGAAATTTTCCACTTTTTTTAAGTGGAAAATCAGGCGAAAAGTTGAACATTTTGGGAAAATTTAGAAAAATATGGAAAATTTGGGGAAATTTTGGTTAAAAATGGAGGGAAATAAGAAAAAACGTGTAAAGTACTTGTCATGTTTTTGTTGTGTTTTCATGACGTTTTTTTGTCGCTTTGTTGTAGTTTTTGTTGTTGTCTCGTTTTCTGGATACCTGGATAATACGTGGAGAAAATGTGCTCGGTTCAGGCGGGGGTTAAGAGGTTAAAGGCTTCTGAACATCTAGCAAACTTGTGTCAACTTGCTGAATGTCTCTCCTCATGTCACTTGTGTTGACCGCACTCTTCTGGTTCCTTTACTGGTCTTTTATTGTATTTTCTGTCTCATGATTGTATTTTTGTGTATGTTCTCATTGAGGGTCTCATTGACCTGTGGAGGTGGTTTAATATTTAACTGTGGAGCCGAGGGACTGAAAGCTTTAAACCAATATTGATTCAGCGTTACACAAAACACATCTCCACAGTCAAGGGAAAGGGTCAGCAGTGTTTACGAATACAACTTCAAAGTGATCCGAGTTTGAAACAAAGTGACAATGAGCCAAAAGTTGAATAAGTCACCTTACTGTATTTACCGTCTGAAAATGCCCACGTTTTTGGCCCGCTTTTCTGTTGCTCTTTTGTGTCTTTTTTGTTGCATTCACGATGCTGTATATGATTTTATAATTATATATATAATTATATATATATATTTAAAAAACTCTTCCTCACCCTCCGCGGGCGGTCTCTCGTTTTACTCCAAGCTCAGGTCCTCTACCAGAGGCCTGGGAGCTTGAGGGTTCTGCGCAGTATCTTTGCTGTTCCTAGAACTGCACTTTTCTGGACCGAGATGTCAGATGTATTCCTGGGATCTGCTGGAGCCACTCCTCCAGTTTGGGGGTCACTGCCCCGAGAGCCCCAACGACCATGGGCCCTACTGATGCCTTCACTCTCCAGGCCTTCTCTAGCTCTTCTCTGAGCCCCTGGTATTTCTCTAGTTTCTCGTGTTCCTTTTTCCTGATGTTGAAGTCGCTTGGTATTTCTATGTCAACCACCACGGCTTTCCTCTGCTCTTTGTCCACCACCACAATGTCCGGTTGGGCCATTACCATTCTGTCCGTCTGTATCTGGAAGTCCACAGGATCTTGGCTCGGTCATTCTCTACCACCTTTGGAGGTGTTTCCCACTTTGACCTTGGGGTTTCCAGCCCATACTCTGCACAGATGTTCCTGTACACTATGCCAGCCACTTGGTTATGGCGCTCCATGTAAGCTTTCCCTGCCAGCATCTTACACCCTGCAGTTATGTGCTGGATTGTTTCATTGGCCTCTTTGCACAGTCTACACCTGGGGTCTTGTCTGGTGTGATAGATCTGGGCCTCTATTGCTCTGGTGCTCAAGGCCTGCTCCTGTGCAGCCATGATGAGCCTCTGTGCTGTCCTTCAGGCCAGCTCTGTCTAGCCATTGGTAGGATTTCTTGATATCCGCCACTTCAGTTATGTTTCGGTGGTACATGCCGTGTAGGGCTTGTCCTCCCATGACGGGACCTCCAGCGCCTCATCTTCTGTTCCCTATTGTCTGAGACATTTCAGTGAGCACGTCATCTGTTGGAGCCTCGTCCTTGATGTACTTATGGATCTTGGATGTTTCATCCTGGATAGTGGCTGTCACTCTCACTGGTCCTCGGCCTCCTTCCTTACGGCTAGTGTACAGTCTCAGGGTGCTGGATTTGGGGTGGAACCCTCCATGCATGGTTAGGAGCTTTCGTGTCTTAACATCTGTGGTCTGTATCTCATCCTTTGGCCAGCTTACTATTCCTGCAGGGTATCTGATTACTGGCAGGGCGTAGCTGTTTATTGGACTTGTTCTTGCCATTGAGCTGGCTTCTTAGGACCTGCCTTACTCGTTGGAGGTATTTGACCGTAGCCGCTTTCCACAACCTCATCGAGTTTGCAATGAAGGCTCTTAGAGTCCTGTTGATGTTGTATAGCTCCAAGCATTCAATGATCCAAGTATGTGGCATTGAATCGTAGGCTTTCTTGTAATCAATCCAGGCAGTGCTCAGGTTAGTGTGTCGGGTTCTGCAGTCTCGAGCGACTGTTCTGTCTACCAGGAACTGGTGTTTGGCACCTCTGGTATCTTTACCGATTCCCTTCTGAGCTGTGCTCATGTATTGATCCATATGCCCGCTTATCTTAGCCGCTATGGTGCCGGACATGAGCTTCCACGTTGTGGAGAGGCAGGTTATTGGCCGATAGTTGGATGGGACTGTACCCTTTGAGGGATCCTTCAGGATCATGATTGTTCGCCCGTCGGTTAACCATTCAGGGTGATTCCCATCTCTCAGCAGCTGGTTCATTGTGCTGCCAAGCGCTCATGGAGTGCCGTGAGTTTCTTTAGCCAGTAGGCGTGTATCATGTCAGGGCCTGGTGCTGTCCAATTTTTCATACCTGAGACTCTTTCTTGGATGTCCTCTGTCAATTGACTCACTTCTCTCCGCGCTGCCTTGATGTTAGTCTCCAGCCTTCTTTTCCATGGTGGGTATTTCATCTCATAGTTGCTCTTACGATAGCCGAGCGTCTCTAGGATCACTGCTGCTGTGCAGTATACCAGCTCATTGGTTTCAGTGATGGTTGATGTAGGAATTGCTTGCAGAGCTGCATTCACATCTTCTATCAGACTTTCTGATGGTACTTCACTTAGCCTCTGTAGTTGGCTTCGGGGTTGCCTGCTGGACATTTTTGCCATGATCTTATTTTCAGGTCAGTCGCTGCCTCGTTCAGCGTGATTGCACTTATTGGGGCTTCGTACCCAATCTCCGTTGGGGGTTGATGTTAACTCCCCTCTGACCTGGTGTCCTTCACCCTTGTCAGAGCATTGTTGTTGTACCTTATCAGTCTCAAGTTGTGATAACAGTTGGGGAGGTTTATTACAAAATGCAGCTTTATTACAAAATGAAGGGACAATTTTATGACATTTTGGACTTTTATTACATAATGCGGCTTAACACGGAGGCTCAGTCTCCACTTGAAGCTATGTGGGTCGACCTTCATAGCTCTGAAGCCTCACACATGCACTCGAGAGCTCCAGAGCCACTGAGACAATTACAAACCAGTGTCACGAATCTGATTGTCTTAGAGGCTTGGTTCAAGTGTTTCCCGACATGCACAAGTATGAAGAGAAAAGAGCGATAATGAAAAGGCTCTGACCTTTGTTTGTGACCTCCCAGGACGCCTCGAACAGCAGCAGGTCGTTCACCGGCAGCTCATCGTCTTCCCACTGAGGCAGCACCCCACTCAGGGAGCTCATGGACAGGGAGCGGGTCAGGGGCATCGCGACTGGTCACTCCGGGGTCCGGCAGGAGAAACACACACACGCCCTTGAGGAGCTCACAGGGGACGGGGAAACACTCTGTGTGCGTATGAACAGGAGTTTGGAGAGTTCAGGGGAAATTGTGTAATGTTTGTGAACTGTGGCTCCGCTGCTCAAAGGACACCCCTGAGGTCTGCAACATATTTACTAAGAGGAGTGTTACTACCCAGAGGGGCACTGCAGGGGTTAGGTCATCATCAACCGAGCACATGTTATCCAGTTATTCTATTTATTCATCCATGTTCATTTCTTTGCAGGGTCATACAATAATATGAACAGAACATGGGTGAAAAGGAGAATGATGAAGACGTTTGCCCCTTTGCAATAATTACTGGAAAATCGGTGAACAATTTTTACCATTCCAACATACAAATATATTCTTTTATATTCCTTTATATTAGGCAGGCGAGATGTGGACCCTTCTCAACAGGCTCATAAATCTTGTCTTTTTAAAGCACCACTCAGTATAGGTTTATAAAGCGGTTCACAACATTAGGGCAGCAGGGTGGGGCTCGCTGGTTGGGGGCTACCGCCCTCTACCAGCTTGCCACATAATACCCTGGCTTTGTAACGCACCTCATAAATAGGGAAAACAATCAAAAACCACTGACAGAACAATCTAACCAACATTATTACAGCTGAAGCAGGTATGATAGAAATGAGAAACATGATAATTTTGAGTAAAATAATAGAATGGTGACTAGTTTTATAAGTAATGATTGCATATGGTATTTTGGGGGGGGGGGGGGGGGGGGAAGTATGTATATATATACAAAATAAATAAACAATAATAATAATAATAACAACCATAATAATAATTATAATAAATACATACTTTCATATTTGGTTCTACGTCTTTCATCCTTGTAGGTTGTCCTGTAACTCTCATTAGGCAAGGCAAGGCAAGGCAAGGCAAGGCAAGTTTATTTGTAGAGCACAATTCATACACGAGGCAATTCAAAGTGCTTCACAGTTGCAGAAAAAATTACAAGAAAAACAGTTAAAATCAATCAATAAAACAACAACACAAAGTTAATCAATGACAGTAAAAGGCAAGAGTGCAGATAAAATACTTTCAGTTTTCATATGCACGGGTAAAAGAGCTGTTTTCAGCCTGGATTTGAACATTGTCAGAGTTGAGGCCTGTCTCACATCCTCATGAAGACTGTTCCAGATTTTAGCTGCATGAAACTGAAACGCAGCCTCACCGTGTTTATTATGACTCTGGGAACCACCAGGAGACCCTCCCTGAAGTTCTCAGGGCCCGAGATGGTTCATACGGCTCTAACATGTCAGAGATGGACTTTGGTGCTAACCATGAAAAGACTTGTACACAAGCAGAGCTGTTTTAAATTCTATTCTCTGAGTGACAGGAAGCCAGTGCAGAGACCGGAGCACTGGACTAATGTGGTCGTATTTCTGGTTCTTGTCAGGACTCGAGCAGCAGCGTTCTGGATGTTCTGCAGCTCTAACAGCTCGTTTAGAAAGGCCAGTGAGCAGCAGTTACAGTAGTCTAACCTGCTGGAGACAAATGCATGGATGAGTCTCTCTAGTCTGGCTTGACACTATTCCTCTGATCTTAGCATGTTTTCAGATGGTAAAAAGCTGATGATGTTATTGCTTTGATGTGGCTGTTTAAGTCAGGTCTGAGTCATGATTACTCCTAGATTCTAACCGGATTTTTTGGTTTCAGAGCGAGAGACTCAAGGTGACTGATAACACTTGTCTTTGTGTCTGTGGGCAAAACAATGATCTCAGTTTGTCTGAGTTTAGTTGGAGAAAGTTGTTTTGCATCCACAAACTGATCTGTTCGATGTAGTGACAGAGAGTATCTACAGGCCCATGTTCACCTGCCGTCAGTGACACGTAGATCTGAGTGTCATCTGCGTAGTTGTGGTACGACACATTGTTGCTGTTTATTAGCTGACCCAATGGAAGCATGTACAGGTTGAATAAGAGGGGTCCCAAGATTGACCCTGGGGACTCCACAGGTCATGGAAATTTGTCTGAGACACAGTTGCCAATTTCGACAAAGTAGTCCTGTCCTCGAGATAGGACTTGAACCAGTTTAGAGCAGTACCAGAGATTCCCACCCAGTTTTCTAACCTGTGAAGTAAGATCCCGTGGTCCACTGTGTCAAAGGCAGCGCTCAGGTCCAGCAGAACTAAAACAAACAAAGCAATTAGAGTATCTTCTGGTAAAATGTAATTGCTTTCATTACATATGCTGCTAGCTCTACGTCTTACATAGTTGTAAATTGTCTTTCAAGTCTCATCAGATTCCATCTGCAAAATGTAAAAGCTTCTATCAATGCTGTCATCTTACGGTTAAAGTGCATATGACAGATTTGAATGCTCTTGAAAATATGACTATTTAGATGGATTACATGAGTTGCAAGTTCATCAGTTGCATAGTTATAATTTTTTTCAGTGAAGCAGCAATTTTAATGAAGAATGCTGGGCAGAAAAGTTATTTTATTTGAATTTAAGCTGCTGAAGTGACATAAAAGACATGGTTGCACGGCAACAGTTTAAATTGTTTACCTTCTTCGATGTCACTTCCTGTCGGTGTCCAATAAGGAAGTGAAACTATAAACATCACAAAATGTTAAACTAAGAAACTGGGTATAATCTTTAGCAAATCTTAAATATAATCGTGTTAACTGTGTTTGTGGCTAATGTTCATATGCACTTTAATGCTGAAAATTGCACTGTTGAATTTTGCAACATCATTACTGTAAGTCGTATGGGCACACTCACAAAGTTGTGTGTGAGTCCATATATGAAAAGAAATGAAATATGAACCTGGTATTCACTAATTACTTGTACTTAAACAGGCACATGCACGCTCCATCTGTCCAGGTGCCTGGGTAAGACAGAGTTTGTGCCTGGATAACTCAGGTAATACTGATGTACTGTGAAATCTCATGATGCTTTGTCAATTTGAATATGGGGGTAGGCACTATAAGCTTTCTTGCTTTGGCCTACTCCTTTTGAGTTTTTGTTAATTTATTTATGTTCTCCTCTGCAACTATGTTAATGTAAATATCACTCAAATAAATCCATTCAATCATCAATATTCCTCAATCTGATCTCTTTGACATATTTTTTTAATTGATCCATTGTTTTAGAACATTTTAGTGTATTCTTTAAAGGGGGTATTATGTAAAATCGACTTTTCAAGCTTTATATCATGTTATTATGTCATTCCCTCATTAAACACATGCCTGGAGTGTTGCCTTGGCTCATTCACATATTTTGAGTAATCAGTAAAAACTTAGACGGCACCATTTTAGGTGTAGCTATGCCTCAGTCCTCCTAGGAACGCCCCCACCTCCTGGAGACGCCTCTGGACCTTTCGTCACCAGCCAAGCCACCAACCACTGCTCCTCAGCTCAGCAGAGCCCCCTCCCCGCACAGCAGTGTTGTTTAGATGCCACAGCAGTGTGCTGAAGGGGGCGTGTCGGAAAGCTTCTTAAAGAGACAGAGGCCTATTTCAAGACGTTCAGTACAGCCATTTTGAGAGAGTAATTCTATTCAAGGCAGTTATTTTAATTTACTGCATATACAGACCAACAGAAGGTTACGTCATCATTGTAGACTGGTGCTATGTGATTGAAAAAAGCATAATACCCCCTCTTTAAAAGTAACGACCTGATTTTAGGAGTAAGGAGTAGAAAGTACAGATACTTGTGTTTTAAAAGTAAGGAGTAAAAGTAAAAAGTTGCAAAAAAAATAAATACTCAAGTAAAGTACAGATACCTGAAAAATCTACTTAAGTACAGTACGAAGCAGGCCCGGATCTACGGGGTGCAGAGGGTGCATTGCAACCTCATTTTGAAATGTTTGAATGCCCCCTCAGTTTTAATGGCATCACAATATATTTTCATGGCGAGAAACTCTATTTGCACCCTTTTGAAACTCGAATGCACCCTCAGTCAGTTTGTTCTGGAGCCGGCGCTTACTTCCCACCTCTGAGTGGCTCCGAGCATCATCCCAGCTCATTAGAGTAGAAATATAGGCGTACTGCTTTGGACCTTCAGCTGAACCTGTGAAAACATGAACGGAACTCGTCAACAGGAAGACATTTTGTAGTTACAGTAGACATATTTTGTGAATGATTTTTTGATACATGCAGAGCAGGAAATACAGAAGCGCATTATCCATTGGTTTCAAGTGATGTAACATTAACACCGTCGCCATAGCTGCCAACATTCTACACATCAAGGAGTCATCTTAGTAAGTACCTAAGTAAGTGCTTTATTTGTCATTATACAATTGTACAAAAAAATTGCGTGGATAGGTGTTGACCAGCATGTGTTTCTTACTTACTTTTTGTATATTAGTGATAATTCACCGGAGTTTACGGATGGCAAAGGCCAGGTTAGCTTTTTACTGTTTTTAATACAATTTTATGTTGATGTTTTATGGATTGATTTAATCTACTTTCTTGTAATTTTATGCAACTGTGAAGCACTTTGAATTGCCTTGTGTATGAATTGTGCTCTACAATAAACTTGCCAATAGGCCATAGGTATGTTCATTAAAGGAACAGGCCACCGTTCTTCCATACTGAGATACAGTATGTTCTTACCTGAGCTTAGAAGAGTTGTTTAAAGCAATGTCAGTGTAAGATTTGAACATCTCACGGAGCACTGTTCAATCCATCATTCGGAAATGGAAAGAGTATAGCACCACTGCGAACTTACCAAGACACGGCCGTCCACCTAAACTAACAGACCGAACAAGGAGAGCACTGGTCAGAAATGCAACCAAGTGCCCCAAGATAACTCTGGAGGAGCTGTGACGTACTGCCGCTGAGCTGGGGGAATCTGTACATGGGACAACTATAAGTCGTACTCTACACAAATCTGGCCTTCATGGACGAGTGGCAAGAAGAAAGCCATTATTGAAAGGAGGCCATAAGAAATCCCGTTGAAGTTTGCTAGAAGTCATATGGAGGACACAGCTACCATGTGGAAGAAGGTGCTTTGGTCAGATGAGACAAAAATTGAACTTTTTGGCCCAAATGCAAACGTTATGTATGGAGCAACCTAACACTGCTCATCGTCCTGAGTGCACCATCCCCAGTGTCAAATATGGTGGGGGGAGCATCATGCTATGGGGCTGCTTTTCCTCAGCGGGGACTGGGAAGATTGTAAGAATAGTTGGGAAGATGGATGGAGCCAAATACAGGGACATTTTGGAGGAAAACCTGCTGGAGTCAACAAGAGAATTGAGGCTGGGCGGAGATTCACCTTCCAGCAGGACAATGACCCTAAACACAAAGCTAAATCTACAATGGAATGGTTTAAAAACAAACATATTAATGTGTTAGAATGGCCCAGTCAAAGTCCTGACCTAAATCCTATTGAAAATCTGTGGAAAGACCTGAAAACTGCTGTTCACAAACGCTCTCCTTCTAATTTGACAGAGCTTGAGTTGTTTTGTAAAGAGGAATGGGCTTAATGTCAGTCTCTAGATGAGCAAACCTTGTAGTCAAAACCCCAGAAGACTTGCTGCTGTTATTGCAGCAAAAGGGTTCCACAAAGTATTAAGTCATGCTGTATGAATACTTATGCACGCCCCACTTTTCACTTTTCTATTTAAAAAAAAACAGAATCATGTATCATTTTGGTTTCACTTCACAGTTGTCTGTTACTTGTGTGTGAACTTTCAGGAAAAAATTCAAAATAAAATCTTTATGTTTATGGTTGTAAATGTGACAAAATGTGCAAAAATTTAAGGTGTATTAGTACTTTCGAGAGGCACTGTAGCTGGCGGCCTCTTCATTTCACTTGACTTGCTGAAGGAGAGCGATCCCAATCGGGAGGACAGTATTTCCTATTCAAATAGCACACAATCAAATACAAATCAGAAGTCAGGATGTCTACCGGTCTTGCAAATACGGACTGCTTTGTGCTTTCATGCATCACACAGACGACTTAAAGATACAGTACATTTGATTCAAGACATTAATAAACTACATCAGCTTAGAACTGTAGAAAGTAGATTCAGCTTACAAGCCACAACAACAAAACACTTTTCTATGACTAAATTTTGTTTGGGCGTTCTCTTAAGTTAAAGGCCTCTTCAATGTCCCTCTTTTTCCTTGAACAATCCTTTCTCCGTCATACTTTGTTGCTCATAAGAACATGCTCAACTGTTTCAGGTATACTTGAAGACTCACAATCTCCAGGGTCATGCTTCCAAATGTAGGAGCTTTGTCTCGTCCCGTATGCCTTATTATTCAAAGTCTAGTAAAAAATTGCCTTCCTTTCTCCCTGCACCCTGAGCCAACCTTAAGATTCACACTGTAAAAGCCTCTTCTCTTACAAAACACACTACTGAACTCAAAAGCAGTGCTCAACAACAAGAAAAAAGTTTTAACAAGGCTTATTGTGGTGGAAGGAACAGTGTTGGGCTGGGAGGGGTTCCAGTGGAAGCTGTGCCCCCAACCACCCAGTGTCACGGGGGGTCGGCCCATTAGTCCGACGTCTCATTATTCTGAAAATGTCCCATTGAGAAGGGGTGCCATTAGTCCGACATCTCTTTAGTGAGAAAAAAATGGGTTAGGGTTAGGGCCTGTTTTCTTTTTACGGACCAATGGCATGGCACCTGTCACGGGACACTGAAGTGGGGGTCGCAAGATGACTGTGAAACATTACTTTTTACATTTCTGACGTTGAATTTGCTGTATTTTTGATTGAGTGACGGGCTCGTTTGAGTTTTCTACTGCGTGGGTCACAGACTGATACCCGTCTGTTTAAAATAATACAGAGGGGTATCATGTTGGTCTCGCCGGGCAATTGTTTTGTAGGTTTTCACTGCTGATTAAACTGTATCCATGGTTACATACACCAGAAAGCATCCTGAAGCATCATAGGAGACACAGGGATGGAAAGCGAAGGCGCCAATTTAACCACCCATACACCCACATAGCCTGGCTAACGCCAGACTAAATCACAAGTGATATTTAGTCTGGGGACACCAATTCATTTTCTCGTAGGAGAGGTGTGGTTCATGATTGTCCATATCCGTTTATTGGGCTGAATGTCTCTCATGCGTCAGCAAGAGAATTGAGGCTGGGGCGGAGATTCACCTTCCAGCAGGACAATGACCCTAAACACAAAGCTAATCTACAATGGAATGGTTTAAAAACAAACATATTAATGTGTTAGAATGGCCCAGTCAAAGTCCTGACCTAAATCCTATTGAAAATCTGTGGAAAGACCTGAAAACTGCTGTTCACAAACGCTCTCCTTCTAATTTGACAGAGCTTGAGTTGTTTTGTAAAGAGGAATGGGCTAAAATGTCAGTCTCTAGATGTGCAAACCTTGTAGAGTCATACCCCAGAAGACTTGCTGCTGTTATTGCAGCAAAAGGGGTTCCACAAAGTATTAAGTCATGCTGTATGAATACTTATGCACGCCCCACTTTTCACTTTTCTATTTAAAAAAAAATAACAGAATCATGTATCATTTTGCTTTCACTTCACAGTTGTCTGTTACTTGTGTGTGAACTTTCAGTAAAAAATTAAAAATAAAATCTTTATGTTTATGGTTGTAAATGTGACAAAATGTGCAAACATTTAAGGTGTATTAGTACTTTCGAGAGGCACTGTAGCTGGCGGCCTCTTCATTTCACTTGACTTGCTGAAGGAGAGCGATCCCAATCGGAAGGACAGTATTTCCTATTCAAATAGCACACAAATCAAATACAAATCAGAAGTCAGGATGTCTGCCGGTCTTGCAAATACGGACTGCTTTGTGCTTTCATGCATCACACAGACGACTTAAAGATACAGTACATTTGATTCAAGACATTAATAAACTACATCAGCTTAGAACTGTAGAAAGTAGATTCAGCTTACAAGCCACAACAACAAAACACTTTTCTATGACTAAATTTTGTTTGGGCGTTCTCTTAAGTTAAAGGCCTCTTCAATGTCCCTCTTTTTCCTTGAACAATCCTTTCTCCGTCATACTTTGTTGCTCATAAGAACATGCTCAACTGTTTCAGGTATACTTGAAGACTCACAATCTCCAGGGTCATGCTTCCAAATGTAGGAGCTTTGTCTCGTCCCGTATGCCTTATTATTCAAAGTCTAGTAAAAAATTGCCTTCCTTTCTCCCCTGCACCCTGAGCCAACCTTAAGATTCACACTGTAAAAGCCTCTCCTCTTACAAACACACTACTGAACTCAAAAGCAGTGCTCAACAACAAGAAAAAAGTTTTAACAAGGCTTATTGTGGTGGAAGGAACAGTGTTGGGCTGGGAGGGGTTCCAGTGGAAGCTGTGCCCCCAACCACCCAGTGTCACGGGGGGTCGGCCCATTAGTCCGACGTCTCATTATTCTGTCCCATTATGTCCCATTGAGAAGGGCTGCCATTAGTCCGACATCTCTTTAGTGAGAAAAAATGGGTTAGGGTTAGGGCCTGTTTTTTTTTACGGACCAATGGCATGGCACCTGTCACGGACACTGAAGTGGGGGTCGCAAGATGACTGTGAGACATTACTTTTTACATTTCTGACGTTGAATTTGCTGTATTTTTGATTGAGTGACGGGCTCGTTTGAGTTTTCTACTGCGTGGGTCCCAGACTGATACCCCTCTGTTTAAAATAATACAGAGGCAGTGGCGTAGCAAGGGTACGAGGGGGCCCCAAGCAGGAATGTCAGTAGGGGGCCCTCTGGTGGCCGTTTTGTGTTCTGCAATGGGGCGAGGAGGAGGGACAATGATATTTGTTTGCCAAGCAATGAAGGCTAATAAAATAAGGCACTTCAGAGACATACAACTACAGTAACTTATTACACTCCTGTCTTGCTCTCCTTCTTCTTCTTTCTCCTTTTCTTTCGTTCTTGCTGCCAGAGGCATCACTTCTCTTCATTTTGGAGGAGATGCGTAACTGCTCTGTTTACACCAACACGTGGGTTTGCGCTGTCTCTCTCTCTCTCCTTCCCCTCTGAGAAGCAGGTGGGGGAGGGGCGCTCATGGGCTCTTTCAGGGAGTATGCGACGGACAACTGTCGTTGCACCTTGTCAATGCTGGTGCAGTGACTTCATTCTCTTGGTCATTTCTGTCAAATCTGTTGGCCCTCTGGGGGCCCCTGCTGGCTTGGGGGCCCCAGGCAGCTGCCTGCCTTGCCTTATGGCAAACTACGCCTCTGTACAGAGGGGTATCATGTTGGTCTCGCCGGGCAATTGTTTCGTAGGTTTTCACTGCTGATTAAACTGTATCCATGGTTACATACACCAGAAAGCATCCTGAAGCATCATAGGAGACACAGTGATGGAAAGCGAAGGCGCCAATTTAACCACCCATACACCCACATAGCCTGGCTAACGCCAGACTAAAATCACAAGTGATATTTAGTCTGGGGACACCAATTCATTTCTCGTAGGAGAGGTGTGGTTTACGATTGTCCATATCCGTTTATTGGGCTGAATGTCTCTCATGCGTCTGCACGTAGCTATAGCCAATCGTATCATGGTATCAGATGACGTATGACGTACCTGCTGTAAACTTTTGAGCTAAACTATTTAGAACACGATCTAAAGCTTGATCGAAAGATGGCGTCGCGTCTGCTGCTGTCATGTTGGATCCGTAAACATTTTTTTATTTTTTTTATCCGTAAACAAACTACAAGCTTTATGTCAAATAGCGCGTCATTGTCTTACCGTCCCTCCTCGTTCTGTGATTGGTCCCAAATCCCTGCGAAGATTTTGGCCATGGTCCCCAGGCTGTTGTGTAGTGTAGTGTGTAGTGAGAGAGTGAGTGGTTGGTGGTGGTCGGAGGGGCTGATGGCGCAGACTGGCTGCCTCGCTTCCGTCAGTCTACCCCAGGGCAGCTGTGGCTACAATAGTAGCTTACCACCACCAAGTATGGAGTGAATGAATAATGCAATGTAAAAGAGTGTCCAGAAAAGCGCTGTATAAAACCGATGCATTATTATTATTATTATTATTAAGTTCAAAATGATTCGAGCGCTAACACCCACAGTCACTAAAATGTCAAATACGAATATATTAGGGCCGGGACTCGATTAAAAAAAATCTAATTAATTAGAGGCTTTGTAATGAACTAATCGAAATTAATCGCATATAAATATTTGACCTGAGAACAGTGAGAAGTAAGTTTTTTCATAAGGATTTTTAGTATACCATTGAATAATGACTGAATACATAAGCTTAAGCAACAAAATATTGTTTATTTTTGTTCAACCAAGTCCAACAGACCAGTGCAATATTGCCATTAATTGTGCGTCTGCAGGAAAAAAGGAAACTGAAGTGTGGAAAGCAAAGTGTGATTAATTTCCATTAATATTTTTAATCGCACTAAACCTCATGTAATTAATCGCAATTAATCGAAAAAAGTCCCGGCCCTAGAATATATCAACTTTTTTTCAGAGGTATCAATCT
Organism: Neogobius melanostomus; assembly: GCA_007210695.1. Taxonomy (NCBI): domain Eukaryota; kingdom Metazoa; phylum Chordata; class Actinopteri; order Gobiiformes; family Gobiidae; genus Neogobius; species Neogobius melanostomus. Next base: position 527,957 of record VHKM01000420.1, read on the forward strand.
GAAACTTCTGCAGCAGATTACTGACATAATCTACTGAGGAAAAAATATATTGCAAGTTTTCTGTCATTTTATGTTTTCATATAAAACATTTGACATTTTCTGCCTATAAATTGTCCAAATTTAGAATATTTTCAGTGATGAAATTTAAATAATGGATAGACCCAGGTTTAAATTTATTGTATTATTGTGTCTGCATATAACTCATATTTTTTCAGAGGAGATTTTTTTTAATTCTTCCTTAGTTTTTGAATAACAAGTGAAAAAATCCTCTAGATGAAAATTTGCCTTGTTTTTTTGCCTTGTTTTTTTGTTCAAAGCTGAATAAATGAGGCTGGAAATTAGATATTAAAAAACCCTCAGAAAAAAAACGTCCAAATATTTTCCAAGACTGGAAAAGTCTGTTGGAGCTGCTAAAGTGGTGAGTTTGTTGCATGAGTGGAGCAAAAATGTAATTTTGAGAAAAACGGCCCTGACGTTCGTAACGAGTACGCGGTGGCTCTCAGGATGGAAATGACCATATTTGGATGATAGCGCCGTCCCGGCACAATTCACAGGACACGTGGATATAAAATATGTCAATATTTGTGAATCAACGTTTTTACCTGCTGCGTCTCACCATCAAGTATTATAAATGCAAATGAGACTTTACAGAAAGGGGTCCCGAGTTGTTGGTTTGAGTGATTTGGAGGGTCGCGGCCTGAAAAGTTTGGGAGCCCCTGCAATAGTTCATGCACAAAGTCCTGCCTTTCACTTACTGTACACCACCTGATTTAAGATTTTCTTTAGCAGACAGTGAGTTTGTACACACAAAACCAAAATACCAAAATTGTCCACAACCAATCAAACCTCAATCCCTGCTCTACATATTTAACAGTCAGACATTAATTAGAGAAGATGTTTATTTAGTTGCAGCAGATAAGTTTATATTGCTATGGACACAATACAAGATATGCAAAAAACTATTTCAGTTCAGCATGCCATATTCATTTCATTATTTCGTAGCTTGATTTGCTTCTGGGCCTGACAGTTTACGCTCTGCTAAAAAGCCACACACAAAAAAACAAAAGAAAAAAGGTTGCGTACCAAAAGAATCAAAAGATTCTGGGTAACGCTTTAGAATACAGCCCGCAAGTTCCAGGTGTAAGTACGGGTAACAAGAAAGTAATTACACATGTAAGTACAGGTACTCTTACAAAGTGTAACAAGGGGAACAATGTGTAACTACGTGTCAAGGTGTAGTAAAGGTATTCAAAGAGTAATTAATGGTGCTGAGCTGTCACATAGTTGTGGCAAAAGGGAATGTGGTATTCTGCCTGTGCATACCCTTCCCCAGTGATACCATCTAAACCATTTAAAAATCTCCTGGCAGCGTCCAGAACCAAATCAATCCTCTCTGATTTCTTCAGTGTCTCGCTTTAATTGACAGCCCGTGCTCTCCTGTACCTACACATTACTTACAGTTTACTTGCACAGTGATAATGTGGTCATTTCCCTTGTTTCACTTTATTTTTCTCTGTTCACTCTTGTTTCTGCTTGTTAACATTAAAATGAATGCACTATTAATAATACCACATTCCCTTTTGCCACAACTATGTGATAGCTCAGCACCATTAATGTTACACGCTGTACTACCTTGGTACACATTGTTCCCCCTTGTTACACTTTGTAAGAGTACCTGTACTTACATGTGTAATTACTTTCTTGTTACCCGTACTTACACCTGCAACTTGCGGGCTGTATTCTAAAGCGTTACGGATTTCTGTTTCTAAAGTTTTCTGGGTTGACTTTTCCACGTGAGCTTCACATCAGTAAGTCCCATGTTCAGAAAGTGTGCCTGGATCTGGAGGGGTAAATAAAACGTGTTAGTGAATTATAAATTCTTTGCTAATGATATAAAATAAATGAGTGATTGCGGAGGGTACCTGTTTCAATATGGAGATGGCCGGGTCAGAGAGGTCCACCGCAGCCCGGAGCTTTATCTTGACCACATGTGTCCGTTTCCTCTCGAAAGCTGCCCCCAAAAAAACGAAAATATCCACCACAGTTATCCAGAGTAATCCCAAAATCAATTAAATACTTCAGGTCACCCACCTTTTTCACAGTGAAAAGGGAGCGACGTCTGACAGTTTTCATCGTGCCATCCGCGGGAGTTGTCTACTTTAACACAGTGTTGATTAAACTGGTAATTATCAGGCTGGCCGTTCGCCCAGTTTGTGAATTTGGCCTGACTCCCATCGGACCACCTCCAGGGCTCTCGGTACAGGCCGACCCACACTTGAGGGCTTGGATAGAGAGACGCCACCGTATTGAATTCAGCCTCATCTTCGATCATGGCCAGGTCAGTGTAGTGTTGTCTGCAGTGGATCCGAGCGTCTTCCCAGGACATTAGAGCTGAGACCAGGGTAAACGTTTTTGAGCTCTGATGAGGTGTCCCTGAAAAGATCACTTTTTGGTATCACCAATATCATAAAATGCTGTTATTTTATGGTAATGCCCATAGGGGGACTGTCATTGGTCAAAAATAAATAAATAATAGAATTTGTCATATTATCAATTTGAGCAATTAAGGCCCAACCCAAATTCTACCCCTTAGCCCTTCACCTGCATTTTGTGGATTCACAAAGTCATTTGTGGCCAAATGATATGGAGATAAAGTAGTTATCTGAAGTTTCAAGAGCAGGACCAAACCTCACCCACGCCCCTTCCGGCCAGCAGACTGTTTAAGCCCACCAATTACTGACCTCGTCCTCTCGTTCGGGGCTTCCGGCTCCACCCTCCCTCCCTTTATCAATTTCTTCTGTTTTCTTAAAGGTACGGGGACGCGAGCCCGGGAGCTTACCTCATCGAATCCCCAGAGCGGCTTTCATTCTACTCGTTATACATTCAATAAAATCATTACTCGTACATCTATCTGAGGTTGTGGTCCTTGTGAGTGATTTCACACATGGCTATAGAACTGGTTCTTTGAGATTTTACAATATCTGTAAACACAATGTGTTTTACGTTTTGGTTACATCCATCGACTGAGCTGTGAAGGACTGGTTAATATGCACTTTCTGTGGCCGCGGACCTTTGCTGGTCCCCCAGCAGCCACGGTGTGAGCCCCAGGTCCGAGTGGACTCTTCCGTAGTCAACCCCCACTATGTGTGCTCTGTAAGCAGGTGCTCATGCTCGCCCATGGACAGGGAAGGATAAAGCAGAGATAGCTGAAAATATGTCGAATTTGGGCTAACCATGCCTGCTTTGTGTTCCTCTTTTTTGTTTTGTTTATAAGTCACTGTTTTCAATATTTCCCCAAAATGAGTTGAATTTCTTTTGTCCTCATTATTTCAGCCCTAGCCCCCTCCACCCCCTGTAAGCTGTAGGACAGGGGTGCCCAAAGTGCGGCCCAGGAGGCAAATATGGCCCGCAGACAAAATTGTGCTGGCCATCGCCAGAGATGGCACTTTTTACGGCAAGTTGAATCATTCCACATAATGAAGCACCAACATTTTATTGTGAGACAGAGCTGGCATTTAGGTTCCGATCCTAATAAAGGTGTGGGGAACGGTTTAAACCTCTATTAAATACAATCTGTCACTGCGTTTTTGGCGACTAAAATGGACTATGGTACATCATACAATACAGAATTACACTAACAAGTTGATAATACGATGAAATGTGTTGTTTTGGATTAAGGAAATGCATACCTGTGAAACAAGCAAAAGGGTAACGATGCCCACACGATGCATCTGCCCAAAGACCGTCTCTGATATGTACACAGTTATTATTGCATTTGTAGTTGTTGGGTTCATCAGAGTGCCACTTCTGGATCCCTCCGGGGCTGGTGGTCCCTGTGGCAGACCATCTCCAGGAGTTGGAGTCATTCCCCATCACCCTTTTCCATGACGCGGGGTCATCGATCAGTCCGATCCAAGCGTGTCCGGTGTAGGCACTGGGTGTCGTCAGTCTGCCCAAGTCTTCCACATTTGAAACAGTGGCCAGATCAGTGTAGTGCTCTCTGCAGTACTGCTGCGCATCAGACCAGGGCCGCTTCAAGTCGATAAAATAGTATTCCATGTAGACTTCATGGAAGGTGAAGACCTCCCTAAATGCTGCAGATAATAAGAATGGGAATATGCATTTTTTAAAATTAACATAAAACATTTCTAGATGTTTGTGATCCGTCTTACCATAGAGCAGGAAAAACAACGCAAAGAAATCCACGTGCATTTTTAACCAGTGATTGTTGGCAGGCTGGTGGAAGTATGCTGTCAATGGAAAGAAAGGGTTCAATTAATTACCTGCTTCTTGTACCACCTCATGCACATTTTGAAACATACTGCGTGTTAAAACAACTGAAAACAAATACTCACAGATACTGGCGTGTTGCTCCAGTGACTTCTCGAACTAACTAAAGGAGTAAGACTCTCCTCCCGTATATTCAAAAAGATTTACTAAACAAATGAGGTACATTTGCATTTGTCAGCCGACCAAAGACAATACAGTAGTTTATAGTTGGGTTTGGTTTTATTAAAAAGCAGGCAGAGGTGGGAGTAATTACTGAAAGTGCACATTCAAAACGTTATCAATTGTACACCTTTATGACGTGAATAGGGAACAAAATAGATTAAAAAAATTTAGAGATATCAATTTGAAACTTTTGCTGAACATTACTGATGTAAATGTGAGTAAAACTGTATTGCAAGTTTTCTGTCATTTTTCTGTTTTCATATACGATTAAGGGTCGTCTCATGATCGGAGGTTTGAGGGCGCGAATCCCAGCTCCAAAAGATACACACTGTCGTTGTGTCCTTGGGCAAGACACTTCACCCACCTCGCCTCCAGTGTCTCCAGTGTCTGCGTACACTGGGTATGAATACGTAAGAAGGATGGTTAGTGGTGCTTCTGTTAATGTTAATTGTAAGGATTTTGAATGTGCCTGGAGTGTGTAAAGCCCAGGGATTGTAAAGAAAGTTGTGACGGGGAAGACGGCACTTCTCTATGCTGAGAAATGATTTGATGACTATGTCTGTTACTGAGTGAGACCTTTCGTTAGAGGCCCTTGAGGTGCCATTCCTGTCAGGAGTATGGACATGTGGCTGCAGTGTGTAGGGGAGTGCCAAAGTGTGTGAGAAACTCTTACAATGGTACGCCTCAAGGATCTGTAATTAGTCCTCTTTATGACGGCACTATTTGGCATAGAGGTAAAATATTTAATTGGATCGAGTAGTGTAAATTCACAAACCAGTGGGAGAAAAAAGAAACCTTGGGGAGAACCAAGGTTGGAGTAACATAAAGATAGATTTAAGTTAATTGCTTTACCTGAAACATGGATAAAGAAAGGCAAGGAGGTTGGTCTGAAATTAAAGGGCTATGATTTGTCATAAATAATGGAAATTGTGAAAAAGACACACACTAAGTGACACACAATCGTGAAGTGAAATTAAATGTATACATGATTTTGAATTTTAAAAACAAACAGAAAAGTGGGATGTGCATAACATAAGTTCCGGCCCCCCTTTCCTTTTAGTGAAACAACTGTCTTCAGAAGTTGAATGAAGATTTCTGAATGATCACATGTGATAGAATCTACCTGTGTGTAATCTAATGTCAGTTCAAATACAGCTGCTCTGTGATGGTCTCAGAGGTCTGTTAAGAGACCATTGGGAGCAGACAGCATCATGAAGTCCAAGAACAAAGAGCACAATTAAGATCAAAATGATAGTTTACATGCAGGAGTACAGTGTAAATGATCTTTACACTACATGATATACAAAAAACAAAACAAAAAATCACCCATTGTCTTACAGTGTGTGTGGAGTATGAGAGAGCTGGAACACTTAACCAGGCTCCTGCACAGATCAAATCCAGTATGTGTGTCCTTAAAGCAGTCTCTACTTTAGAAAAACTAGACTAGATCCATTTCCATACATTTAAAGTGTCCCCCTCACAACTTATCAATTCCTATCCTTAGTGTGGAGGTTCTAGTGGCGTTTCATATTACACTTTGATGTATAACTCTTCTCATGGCTGGCTTGACTGTGATTTTTGAGTTGACTTATCCACAGATCCTGTCCTGAGTGCAGACGTTTGTGTTTCTGTAAGGTGGATTTACAGCTGAAGGTTTTCTCACACTCATCACAAGGGAATCTCTTTTCACTGTGAATGAGCTCATGTCACTGGTCACAGCGGTCGTCTCGTTTTCCTGTCTTTGGGTCGACTTCATAAAACTAAGAACTACAGTGGGAGAAGGTCAGGGCTTTAGCAGGACTACATCCAAATCGGGCCAAAGAAGTGAGTACGCTACTTCAGCAAAACATAAGACTCGAGCGCACCTCCTCCTCGCAGCTGGGTGGACATATAGGGCTGACCAAACACCTGTGGAGCCGCTGTTCTCCTGTCCAGTCCTGGCTTTGGGAAAAAACTCAGTGAATTAAGCGTTCTTATGAGATGGCGCGCTCGTGTTTGCATCCACATTTATTCAGCTTCAGCCACACCCGTTAACTCCTGCCATCACAAAAACAAACAAACATCTCAACGCTTGTATCTTCACATTTCCCACAAACGCAGATAAAACTGAGTCAAATGAATAATTCAGATATTATTTGGTTAGAGTTAGAGTCCAGACAGCGAGCTTTAACAAGTGTATTGACGACACTCTTTTGTTCACACGGGATAACGAGATCACAGCTGAGACGAGTGTGGGAAAACATTTGTCAAGTTTAAAAGCACATGAATGAACTTATTCACAAGGGCGAGAAGAACCATTGCTGTGACCAGTGTTGGATGGCCTTTGTGGACCAGAGCAGATTAAGTAAACACAAACTCACACACACCTGTGACAAGTGTGAGAAAAGCTTTAGTCATAAATCCAGCTTAGAGCAAGCTGCGGTGAGTGTGGGACATTTAAAAAGATAAATCATCTCATAAAGCACATCAAAGTCAGCCATAAGAATTAGAGAATTACAGATGTGAGCAGTGTGCAAAATGTTATACATAAATAAATGTAATCTGAACCTCTACATGAAGGATAGGAATACCTAAATACCAAACCAAAGTGTCGCGGATGCTCGGGCCCTTCATAACGTCTCGTGTCATGAAGACAACGGCCATTCTCACGCTGATTGGCTAAAAAGAGATTTATGTGATCTTGAGCTGTCAAGGTCTTACATTTTCCCACAGTCGATGAGTAAATAATGAACTGTTGGACAAAGAGAATCATCCTTTTACCTTGAGTCCTGTGTGAGCAGCATAAAAGGCCCAACCCATTCCTGTTTGTCTGTATGATATCTGTGATGAGATGAGTCCACAGCGCTGTGATCACATGTCTTCGGAAGTGAATTAATTAAAGTTTATTATCCATATGGGGAAATTTGTCCTCGGCATATACTGGTGAAACTCGGAAAATTAGATTATCGTGAAAAAGTTCATTTATTTCTGTAATTCAACTTAAAATATGAAACTAATATGATATAGACTCATGACATGCAAAGTTACACACTGTAACAAATTTCTGTAAATTTACGCCAAGATTTCAAGATTTTAGGTAAATGTTATTTGAAATACAGGTGGTAACATGCAAATTTAATTTTAGTTAGGTTAAAATACATACATTGGTGTGTTTTTACCATAATTGTAATGTAACTTAAAAAAAACTCAATCATACTGAAATAACATTACCATGTTGTATTTTTGGAATGCTGGGTGGCTCTGGGTCATTATTTTGCATTTTAGTCTAAATTTGAATTGTACATCCTATATAATAATTGCATGAGCTAATGGGAACACAAATCTGGTCCAAATTTAAAGTAAAGCATATAATCTAACAATACCCATCCCTGGAGAGAGCCTGAAGTGGGAAGTAGAGCATAAAAACATTTGATATATACTTATGTAAAATAAAGTATATTTTACATATACTTTATATGTAAAAAATAAAGTATTTATTCTATGTTTCAAATGTGTCTCTTAGTAGGATATATGAATAATTTGTTCTGACCACTGTTTTACATGGCAAACTAACATTTACTTCCTTTTGTTGATAAATTGTAGCCGTGGAGCTGGTGGTGTCGCCTCAAAGCCCTCTGTAAACAGCGGTCACCTTTTGGGAGGTTTGTATTTTCTATATGTTAAGAAACCTGGACGTATGTGAAATCTCACCAGCAACAATATGCTGTAAATAGAATAAGTTGACCTGTGACATTGCGTTCTGCACAGTCGTAGATAAGATCTGATTGTCACAGCAACGATCAAAATATAGAGATGGAGTAGGAGGTGATATGTGGGGCGAAGGCTGCTGAAGCGCTGAAAAAAGAGGAACTTGAAACCACAGACGGTTCAGAATAGTGTCCGCTGCTGAGCACAATGCCGGGCGCAGGATGGCGCGAGATATTGAATGACGCATGTGTGTCCGGGAGAGATCTCACCCCGAGGAGCCTGCTGCCTTGAGCTCATTTTCCTTTAAGCAGTTACTTGCGGACACTGAGCTTGGGCTTGTGTGAACGCTGTAGTTGTCCGATACTCTTTCCTAACTTTCTGATCAAAGCTTCATAGTGACCAAACTCCCCCTTGTTTATGCAACGCCCGATCTGAGCGTGGGATAATTATTCATTGTTCAGAAGTCTATGCGCCTGCCACTCGTAAGAGAGACAAGGCTGACTCTGCCCAGTCATTGAATCTCATTGCTTGGTGATAAGTTGGGTTTCCTTTCTGTCTGCAAGATCTATAAAATAAATAAATAATAATACAATTAAATAAATAAATAAAATCGCAAAAAGGCACAACCTGAGGTAAGACTCTTTTCTTTTCCATCTAAATTGGGGAATCTTAAGCGTGTACTGGTTCATGAGTAAGCCCAGGTGAGTGGTAATAAGGTGTACTGGATATTTTTTAATCGGTAACAAAGAAACGCATAGGGAAAGTAAATTTTGGAGAGGTCCGAGTCTTATCCGGGCCGGACCCTTTTCACACTATAATAAGCTGAACAGTCCATTTATCACAGACATTCAAATTCCACAACAGTATTTAATTTGCTGTTCTCTGGTCAGTAAAGGTATCCATAACTTCAGCTGCCAACGATCCTGATCTGGAGACACTAAAGTCAAATGTAAGTAATACTGGAGTAATACACTAAGGACACAATCACACAGTGTTGTATAATCTGTTGATGCTCTTTATGTGTTCTTGACTCCGCATCGTGCATTATAACTGTCTAATGCACGGCTCCTCGTTGTTTAATCCTTACATAATGTACACCTAGTCCGGAAACAGTTAAATAACAGTTAAATCACGTTCTATAGACCCTTTAATTGTTTGTAAACATTCCGGGCTTAGCTGGAGGCAGGAAGCTAGAGTCCTATCTATTTCCATTGTAGCTGTTGTCATAGTAACGATAAACAAATGTCTAACTGTTTAGGAAATATCAGATAAACCTTATTTTATCGTCTCAAATGTCTTTCTCTTGTTCTTGCACCTTAAGCCACAACAGGACCACATTTTTCAGTTGTAGTTTTGCACTTAAAATCGCTAGTTTTAGTTTAATCTTATTTCTCTTGATCACTTCCTGCCTCCAACTGATGTCACTGATGATGTCAGCAGACGGTCAAAATATGCGAGAACAAAACATAAAAAACTCTTAAAAACAACCCTCAATATTTCTGAAACTCAACAGAGAGTTACTGAAGCGACTTATTTCTCAGACTCATTAGCCAAAAATGCCGCACCTACTGCTAAAAAAGTAATATTTACTAAAGTCGTACTTCGGGGTTAGCGTTGCTGCTGCGCAGTGAGCATTTTTAACCGCTAACCCGGAAGTACCGATTTTGGTAAATATTACTTTTGTAGCGGTAGGTTCAACATTTCTGGCTAATGGCCTGATAAATAAGTGTGTTCAGTAACTCTCTGTTGAGTTTCAGAAATATTGATTGTGGTATTAAAGAGTTTTTTGTAGTTTTTCGCACATTTACGGGCCCGGAAGTAGAGCTGTGACGTCACCACTTAACACACGTAAATCACTCCACTGCAGCTGTTCCCATAGTAACGGTAAACAATTGAGCTGGAACTAGTTGCAGGTAAAACAGATTAAAAAGTGAAAGAACTCCTGCCCAGGACTTAAAAAAAATAAGCAAACAGGCCCCAATGAACAGTTTCAGTTCTCGGGACCATCGTATAAGCAGGATAATGCACTCCGAGGTGTCCATTATCAGAATAACTGGACTCCGCGGAAGCAACCGTCCGATCATCCAGTTATTTCTGATAATGGACACCTCGGAGTGCATTATCCCTCACATATGTCATTTTACTTGAATGACGGCCTTAATGCGGTTGCGTGGCATGTATGCTCTCAGCCTGTGGCTCTGCTGAGGTGTTATGGAAGACCAGGATGCTTCAACCAGAGGAATCTGACATCTGAAGCCCATGTCCAGGATCCGTCTGTGTGTGGAGGCTCTTGATGCACTGACTCCAGCCTCAGTCCACTCCTTGTGAAGGTCCCCCACACTTTTGAATGGCCTTTTCCTGACAGTCGTCTCCAGACTGAGCTCATCCCTGCGGCTTGTGCACCTTTTTCTTCCACTTAACTTTCTATTAATGAGCTTTGATCCAGCACTTTGAGAACATCCAACTTCTTTTGCTCTGACCTGTTGAGGCTTTTGTCAATGATGGTTTTCTGCACAACTGTCAGGTCAGCAGTCTGAACCCATGATGGTGAATTCTACTGAACCACTGAGAGACCATTTAAAGTCTCAGGGACCCTTTGCAGGTGTTTGGATTCATCAGCTGATGAAAGGAGACACTTTGAGCTACAATATAGTCCCTTTACACAATATTCTAATCTTTAGGATTGTGTGAGTGAATGTCTGAGCCAGAGACACTAGTACAGCAGTTTGTTTTTTCATTTGTTTTTATTTTCCATCGCAGCACAGAAAGTCATGAGCCCAGAGATATGTTTGCAGCTCGTATCAAAACTGCCGCATTTGGTCCTTAAGCATTTTAGTTATATTTACCACCACTTTTTGCATCACACTCTCGTCATCCAAAAATAGAGCTATCACAAAGTCACCTCCACGAAAACAGGATCTTTTTTTCCCCCGCTGGTGGTCGTTTTTCAGGGATTGACGGCGCAGCGAAGACGCAAAGTACATCTATATATTTGTGACATTATGTAAATGCTAGGATATTGATACTAGCACCTCATACATAGCTGGAATCTGGCTCACTTTTGCATGTGCTTTTATATATAGTGCTAAAAAAAAATAACGCCAAAGAAGATGGGAGAATTCAAACAGAAGCCAATGGAAATGAGAAACGTCAGTTGTTCAGCGTCAGTCTATCGATTGTGCTCGTCTTTTGCCTCGTGTTAAAAAGGCTGTAGCAAAACTTACAAATAATACGGAAAAAGCTCTAGTATATCTTTATTTCAGCATCTGCTTGTTGCCTTTTAGCGATTTCAGAAACGTGCTGCTTCTAGGAGAATATTCAGTGTTGTTCAGGAGTCGTCCATTTTAAATACGCTCCGGTTCTGAAAATCCCACATACTGTATAAAAAACAAATGAATCAAACCTCCTGACCACGAAACACACCATTTCAATGAACATTTTGGAAGGTTTTTTCAGAATCCCCCTCACTTAATATGCGACCGGTACAGTTAGTAGTTACTGACGAGCAACTGCCCAGCTTTTATAGACCCTTTAACTGCTGACATCATCAGTGACATCAGCTGGAGGCAGGAAGTGATCAAGAGAAATAAGATTAAACTAAAACTAGCGATTTTAAGTGTAAAACTACAACTGAAAACTGTGACTTAAGGCGCAAGAACAAGAGAAATGACATTTGAGACGATAAAATAAGGTTTATCTGATATTTCCCAAAACAGTTAGACATTTGTTTATCGTTACTATGACAACAGCTACAATGGAAATAGATAGGAATCGAGCTTCCCGCCTCCAGCTAAGCCAGAATGTTTACCAACAATTAAAGGTCTATAGACTCACTTTCATTTCGCTGGAAAAGCCATTGGCAAAAATAAATGTAACTTTAATGTCCCGAAACTGGGCCCTTTATACGTATTACTGCGGGAAAATGAATGGGTGCCCGTCCGGTGAAAAAGGTATTTTAATATGCTTGTCGTAGAGTGACGGGATTCGATAGAGAATATAACCATGACTTGCTTAAATTCTGCTTCCCATTGACTCCCATTCTTACGGCGCTTCCCTCAAACTCCCAGCACTTGAGTAAATACTAAGTAACACTTGCTTGGTTTGCCGTTATTGATACTCTGAGAAAGCCAAGCTGCGTCGCCTTCAACACCTGAGATGGCTTATAATGTTTGTTTTTAATACAGACTCTTTCAATACAAACATACTCACTCCCGATAAACAGTTTGGCATCTTTGGATTAACATGATGAAGCCAGACGGACATATTAAGAGTGTGATAATTTCACCCAAACACATTTTCCTCTTCAAAAATACATTTCATAATAGACGGGCCTCGCGGAGGGAGACGCCGCTGGTTGATTATTTCTAGTTTGACGGTAAATGGAGGGAGCGACGTGAGCGGTTTTTATTCTGCGCAGTCTCCGAAAGTGTCCTGCTTCTTGCGCTCCATCTCCGCGAAGTCGAACTCTTCGCCCGTCAGCCGTTTGTAGATGTCCTTGATGTCGTCGCAGGTCGTCTCGAAGTGGGTGGTGGCGTCGTACGAACGGGACAGGAAGATCTACAAAATGAAACACACCACTGAGAATTTGGTTCAGTCCAGATGTTGCAAAAGTGGAACAAAAGCCCTAAAGTTTTCTCGCAGAAAGGAAATGACCATATTTGGATTACAGCGACATCTCGCGTGAATGAATAAGCGTGGGAAAGTCCAGTTACACTTGTCAAGTTGTTTCCGGGAAATCTGGACTCAAACCGTCATCAAATAAACATTGTAAAAGGATAGTTTGTCTTTTTTTCACTCTAAAAAAAAACTTTAAACTCAGATGTTGAGGGAGAAAACTAACCAAATGTGCATCTGTTAGCGCCCACTGACCTGTTGTCATGGTGTGTAGTATCGTATCTATTGTAGTAAAGTATGTATCATATTAAAGTACCTGACTCTCAGAGCCGCAGTCCACGGGCGCGTAGTAAAGTATGTATCGTAGTAAAGTATGTATCGTAGTAAAGTATGTATCGTAGTAAAGTATGTATCGTAGTAAAGTATGTATCGTAGTAAAGTATGTATCGTAGTAAAGTATGGAGCAGTTAAGTATGTATCGTAGTAAAGTATGTATCGTAGTAAAGTATGGAGCAGTTAAGTATGCATCGTAGTAAAGTATGCATCGTAGTAAAGTATGTATCGTAGTAAAGTACGTATTGTGGTGTCCATGTCTCGCTACATTGGATCACGTCAGGGTCACCAATGTAGCGAGAAAGACGAGGACACATGCGAGCTGCAGGTGAGTTCTTTATTCTTTCAGAGCTACTATCATAATGGCCGGACAACAGGCCGAACAACAAGAAGGGCAAGGACACGCCCCCAAACCCGCTGGGTGAGAGACACCCCTTCAACATGGACACCACAGTATCATAGTAAAGTATGTATGGTAGTCGGGTACCTGGCTGTCAGACCCGCAGTCCTCGGGCGCGTACTGGTCACTGATGCTGATGAACTTCTGGTCGATGGGCTGCAGCAGGTCCAGCGCAGGCTTCACCTCGGCCTCAGGATTGTTCGTCTCCACGGTGGTGCTGGCGATGGCGATGTATTTCCCCGCTGAGGCCACGTTATGCGCAGACGAGATCATGCAAACGTAGATGTCTGAAAAACAAAGGGGAGATGTTGAGGTTCTACTGAGTGAGTCTATAGACCCTTTAATTGTTTGTAAACATTCTGGGCTTAGCTGGAGGCAGGAAGCTCAATTCCCATCTATTTCCATTGTAGTTGTTGTCATAGTAACGATAAACAAATGTCTAACTGTTGTTGGAAATATCAGATAAAACTTATTTTATCGTCTCAAATGTCATTCCTCTTGTTCTTGCACCTTAAGCCACGACCACATTTTTCAGTTGTAGTTTTACACTTAAAATTGCTAGTTTTAGTTTAATCTTATTTCTCTTGATCACTTCCTGCCTCCAGCTGATGTCACTGATGATGTCAGCAGTTAAAGGGTCTATTCAGCTCCGTTATTGGCCGCTAGACTCCGTGAGTTCACTTTTAGAACGGTAAAAATCACACAAGCTTTTCCCGTCTTAAAATTCAAACATGTTTGATTTACTGCGAGTCACGACCACCACTGAGAACGATCAAAATCAGAGTGTTTGTTCGATTATCCCAAATACGGGCATTTTCATTTAGATTAGGAGAGTACAATTTCCTCGAAAGATGACCAACAAATACATTGATTGATTATACATGATATAGATAGGGCTGGGTACCATTTAAAAACACAAAAAACAACATTGAAAAGAAGGGGGGAAAATTGGGGAAACTTTTTAGAAAAAATTTGAGGGAAATGTGGGAAAACGAACACGTCCTCACCGTGTTTCCGGTTGACCTGGTTCTGGGGATGATGATCTGGCAGGAGTTGACGTCGCCGGTGTTGCCGATGGGGTGGCTGAGGATGCAGATGACCCGGATCACCTGGCCCACCTTCTTCACTCGGTCCATGGCGTAACTGGGGTCACAGATCAGCTGCTTGCACCGGGCGATCTGAGGGGAAGCAACAAAACTTACTGCGCCGTCCAAAGTTCGACTGACATGGCCGATATGGAACAACCCTACTCACCTCTCCTTCAGACTTGACCCCCACCACTTTCCCATTCTCCATGACGATCTCTTCAATCGGCTTGTTCAGCATGTACGTCCCTCCGTAGATGGCACTCAATCTGAAACCGGACCAGAAAAGCGGTGAAGGAAGCGCTTTGGCGTCGATGTCAGGGATGTTCCTGCGGCGTTTACCTGGCGAATCCCTGGGGCAGCTCTCCCAGCCCGTACAGAGGATAAAGATATGGGCTTTTTCCGTATCGGGCCAGACTTTCACTGTAGAGCTTTATTTTGTTGATGGCTTCAATACACGGCCTGTCCAGGTAACTGCAAAACAAAAACACAAAAGAAGATCATGAGAATAGGGGTGTCACGATTTAAATGTTTTGAGTCACGATTATTGTGAGAGAAAATATTGCGATATTACGATTATCGACCGAATGAAAAGAACTGATATTTTAGTTCTTGAGATTGCTTTAAGATTGTTTTGCATTAAAATAAATAGGCCTACATTGAATAATACAAAACAATGTCAACTTTACTACTAATTATTTTACTATATATTATTAGGCCACAGTCTAGGCTAGGTTTCCTGTTCTCAAAGGTTAGGCTGTTGCTAAAATAATTTGTCAGACGTTTTGATGAACAGAGAATGAAACGCGTTTACAAAATGACTAAGGAGACTCTTTTGAACAGCTGATTTCCACATGTGCGCGGTTTCACAAAATGTAACTTGACCTGTTGAGATGTTTTTGAATTCAGTAAATATGACCTCCTAATTCACCTTATTCGCCCCGCCCACTTTTGCTTTGTCTCGGCACTTCCGTTGTCCTGGCACTTCCGGTCGAGCGTGAAGCCCTGTTCATTTAAACTGAGAACGAGGGAAAACGTTCTCCGCTCAAATCTGATGTTTAGTCGATTGCTTTGTGTAAAATGTTCATTTGCACCAGCAGTTCAACACTGCACCGTTTCTCTGCTCGCCGAAAATCAGCATTGTTATCGTGTAGTAACTGATTTTATCTGGACTTCTCCAGTCCATGTTAACTGATAGGAGAAAAGGGCCGGGCACAATTCATGGCGGCGCCAACGTGAACCTCCGGATTAAGGCGAGTAGGGCTGGCCGATAAATCAAATTAATTCAATGAATTCATGCTTTTAAAAACAGACGATGTGGAAAATAGCTAAATCGTAAAATCGTGTCCGCCTCACGTGTCCCCAATTTAGCGGCGTTTCAGACGCTCCGTAGTGAAATGACACCAGAGGAGAAGCTGCTTCACAAAGGTCGTGTGTTTTAAGAGTGCGCGGTGGAGTTTTCTTCCTTTCCCAGGGTCTGCTCCTGTGCCTTTCTCTCACTCTGCTCTGAGCGGAGCACCCTTTTAACTCCGCCCCTTTCCCCTTAAGTTTCCATGGAGACGGTTGTCAATCACAGCAGAGGCATGAGGATAAAACTAAAAGACTTTTGAAACTCCATGACTTATTAAGAAGCTTTACTTTTGAGAGCAGACAAGGAATATTTAAAACAGAAATAACCATTTTTAAATAAAGGGTTATCTTATCGGTGCTAACTGCAGGCTATATTATGAAATAATGAACAGGACTCTGAGCAGTTTTCTTCATATGAAAGATCAGGAGACTTTTTAAAGTTTATTTCCAATAAAATTGATTAAAATCGTAAAAATTGTAATCGATCAAACTGATTTTATTTTTTGGCCATATCGCCCAGCCCTAGTTCCTAATGCTGCAAATTCAACAAATGATCATTTTCAGTTCTTTACAACCTATAAAATGTCTTGAAACGCTGCTGTGCATAATCATTTGGAACATTACATTGTTAAAGCAGTACTAAGTAACTTGTTTACCTTAATAAATCCTCTCCGTAGTCCCTCTGGGGGTAATACAAGTGTTAATGGGATGAGTGGGGGGTCTTTCATCTCCCCCGGTGTCTCTGGCCAGAAAACCACAATTGCACAATTTCCTGCCACCGGGGCGGAGCAACCAATACACACTAATGGAATCACGAAGAAGAAGCTAACAGGCTAACGGGTAAAGCTAACTGCGGGCTAGCGCCACTTAAACAGTATTTACAGCCAAGTTTGAGTGAAAAAATATGATCTCCATTGTGTAACTGGATGAACAATATCCCTCTGTCCCTTTGTCTTTCTGTCAGCGTAGTATTTACTCTCACGGACAATTAATGACTAAAAAAAAAACGCAACATGCTACGACACCTGCAGTGGCGCTTATGACCTCTAGGGGCATGAGTTACTTGGTACTGCTTTAAGTCACTGGGAGGTTTTTTCAATCACATTAAAATGATCCTCTAACAGTTTAAGACTTAAATTATGCTGACAGTCATTTGAGTTGACAATTTTGAAAATCTAAGAACATTTTCATTTGCATAATAACTGTGTGTTAGGAACTGGGATGTGTAAACTTTTCAACAGGGTGATTTTGGCATTTTATTTTGTTACGGTGATTTGAAATGAGTTTACACATTATTCTCACAATGACCATGACCATGAGTGAAAGAAAGGTTTTCGTGTTTTCAGTCATATTCTTTGAGAAAACTTGCAATCCAAGCCGACTGCAGTAGTAGAGCATTGCACTGCAGTAGCACTCACTCGTCTGTGCGGTAGAGGGCGAGCGAGTGTCCCGTGAAGTCAATAACCTCCTGCCCCAGGTTGAACTTCTTGAAGATTTCCCTCATGATGGTCTTCTGTGGATCCACCCCCTGCAGCGTCTTAGGGTCGCTCTCCTCAAAGTTCGCCACGAAGCTCAGAAAATTCTTAAAACGGCGCTTCTCGAATAAACCCATCAGACCTGCGCAAAGGGAAACGCACAGAAAATGGGAGAAATTAGTATTAATGAATCGAGTCTCGGCCGGTGATTTTTCACACAGTGGTCAATGTTGAGCATTTTAGCTAGTTTCATCCCTCAACATCTTAGGAATAAATCAGGTATAGTGCCTTTAATATCAAACTCCAGCTTTGAATCCCCTCTGGGTGTTTGTAACAAATATAGAAAAAACACATTTATGGATAAGAAAATGATAAACATCATGTTGGGGTTAACATCAGTGGGAGAGTTTAGTAAAGAAGATCTATATCTCCTTAGAATATTAAGGGTAAGTGCTCTCAAGCTAATCACTATCAACTGGCTACAAAAAACAAGCCCAACTATAGATAAATGGAGGAAATTAACTGATAAAATTAAGGAAGTGGAACGAATAACTTTCAAAATAAGAGGACAGGAAACAATTGGTCTAGAAATGTGGGAGAAATATCTTAATTAAAAAAATAAAAAATAAAAAAACTGAATAAAAACTGGATAAAGCAGTCAAAAAAATAGGATGTAAAACCATTAACAGCCACTAAGGGGAGCACTTATCACTTACTGTTTTTTCTTATTTTTTTCCTATATTTTTTGCTGTTGTTTTGTTTACCTTTGTATTTCTTTATACATATTTTTATTTTTATGTTAACCTGTGGGCATACAACACTAATATAAGATACAATATTTCAAATAACTAACTTCTAAGTATAAAACTCAAAACAAAATGAAATACTGTAAAAATATGGCTGACAGTGGAGTATTCCCACAGGAAATATACAGATGCAAGAACGGTAAACATATCTATAATGTAAGAAACATAACATCTGTATAATCACTATAAGAAACACAATAAAATAAAAATTATATAAAAAAAGAAGAAAACAAATTTAAAGCAGTACTAAGTAACTCATGCCCCTAGAGGCCATAAGCGCCACTGCAGGTGTCGTAGCATGTTGCAGTTTTTTTACTCATTAATTGTCCGTGAGAGTAAATACTACGCTGACAGAAAAGACAAAGGACAGAGGGATATTGTTCATCCAATTACACAATGGAGATATTTTTTTTCACTCAAACTTGGCTGTAAATACTGTTTAAGTGGCGCTAGCCCACAGTTAGCTTTGCCCGTTAGCCTGTTAGCTTCTTCTTCGTGATTCCATTAGTGTGTATTGCGCCTCCGACCCGGTGCAGGTAAAGTTGCAATTGTAGTTTTCTGGCCAGAGACACCAGGGGAAATTAAAGACTCCCAATCATCCATTAACACTTGTATTACCCCCAGAGGGACTACGGAAAGGATTTGTTAAGCTAAACACGTTACTTAGTTTTATCCAATGGCCGCTAGCTGCTCTGCTTTGTGACCGCAAACACTGGAGGCCGCCATTGCTCTTCCATTGCTGTAGTACCTCCATTTGGCCGCTAGGCCCCCATTGAAAAGCATTGGACTTTAGACACGTTAAAAACAACTTTAATGCCTGGTTTCAATTTTTTCAACACTTAATATGGCTACATATTCCTCCTGAGATAACGCTGGGTTAGTCAAAAAAATAGAAACCAGGCTGGTTTTCGAAATATATTTTTTTTAATCTCCTACTTAACGGAGGTCGGACTGTTGGCATTGGAGCTGCGCGAGATACACGTCACGCAAGGGCCGAGTTTACAGTGAGATCCCGCCCTTATGCCCTTATTAGGAACATGCTTCGTCAGAGCTGGGGAGGAGGAGTCTGTAAATCCGCCATGATTTCCCCCTGGAAAGTGGTCATTATGGTAAACGGGGAGGAGTGAGGAGGAGCTGTCTATTCTTTTAACAGTCTATGGTTTTATCCCAATTTTACCCCATTTATCTAATATTTTTCAAAATGTTTTGCCAATTTCCCCCCAATTTTCTTTCCTCTTCAAAACTTTCTCATTTTCCCCACCCTAGCGCACCTATTTCCTCAAGCTTTGATGACGAACAGCATATTCTTTTCTTTGGTTCCTGCATTTCATTTTTTCGATACCGGACTAGTTTTGTTTAACGGTCCCCAGCTCTACTGTTCAATGATTTTCCCAATGACATTCAAAGCCTTAGATTTTGGCACAGTTGATGTAAAGCTTCGCCCTGTATTAGTTCATCAGATTCTATTATTTGAGTCCTGGACCTCCTGAAGGCACGTGTTGTTTGTATGTTCGTGTGTGTACAGGCGTGTGTACTTACTTGAAGCCAGCGCCTCCGTTTCGGTGGACGGGACTTTGTGGATTTTGCCGCCTTTGTAAACGAAGCTGCCCTCGATCACTTTGAAATCCAGGTACCGAGTGACCTGAGTGATGAGCAGCATCCGCACCAGCTGACCTGAAACCAGCCAGAACACACACACGTCACTTAGAGTAAACAACAATATCGTTAATGAATCCACACATTTTTAAATAGGTCGTGATCATAGTGCGAGAAAGATAATGGCTTAAAATCCACCAGAAAACCCCCGCTGCCGGTCCCTCTTGAAGAACCTCTGAATTAGCCCAATGCCCATCTCGACTGTGCATGCGTGGGTCAATCAGGCCCCTAATTTCAGCCCAAACAAACCACACCGCCATTGAAATCTGTGAGTTCAGGTAGTGGAGCGTGAACACTGAAGTATATTGAGCCATAACTGTGAACTATAAGGCTTACGGGCACTGGTTTACATAAGACTCAAGTGACATTTCTTGCAAATATTTAAGTTGTCAATATCTTGAAAGGGAAAAGTCAGGGCGGCGGCTCCGTAGGCAGGAGCGGACCATCGCGGACATGGGAACGACAGGACCTGGGATCAGCCCGACACAGACGCCCTCACTTTTTAAATCATTTGAATTCGTCTTGTAATCACAGGGAAAAGTTCCAAAACGGTGTTGATGTTAAATATAGTGGGTAAATTTCCGTCTGTCAAATTAGCGACTGATTAGCTCTGTTTAGGGATGTCAAGATTAACCGGTTTTACGATTACCACGATTATAAAAGGACGCGGTAGGTTTTCCGTAAGAATTTCAGAAGCCACAGTTTACCGCGGAAATTTTTCACGCTGACGCACGAGCCGCTGCGTGACATAAACAGCGTAAACTCACCATTGATTGAGCAAGGCAGAAGGACGCTCTCCTCCAGTGTTGTATCCACCCAAAAACGATTGAAGTCAGCAGAGTGGGACGTCTTTAGGATCCAAAACATGACCAAGGCTTTGTTGTTGTCGATGGAACATCCGTTATGCAAACCCTGTCGTCAGAAAGTTGCAGCAAAAGGCGCTGATATCGGGTACGTCGAATGAAACAACATCTTGGAGATAATCCTTCGCTGTAAATGTCCAGGTCAAGGTAACGAACTGCAGAATTCCCAAAAAAGTTGTCCAAATGTTGGGAAATAGCCACAACTGGCTCAGGATGTAAAGAAAAAGCTAACGCGCTCCGCTCTGCTTCAGCGTAACAGAAAGGAAAGTGAAACCGCGCACATGTGGAAATCAGCTGTTCAAAAGAGTCTCCTTAGTCATTTTGTAAACACGTTTCATTCTCTGTTCATCAAAACATCTGACAAATAATTAAGCAGCAGCAGAACTTTTGAGAACAGGAAACCCAGCCTAGACTGTGGCCTAATCATGTATAGTAAAATAATTATGATAATTATGGTCATTATAAAGAAGTAAAGTTGACACTGTTTTGTATTATTCATTGTAGGCCATTTATTTTAATGCAAAACAATCTTAAAGCATTTTTCATTTTTAGAAACAGTGAATGTTTACAAGTTTACAAGTATTAAAAGCTTTTTAAAGACAAAAACTAAAAATACCAGTTCTTTCCTTTCATTCGGTCGATAATCGTGAATAATCGTAAAATCGCAATATTTCTTTCACAATAATCGTGACTCAAAAAATTGAAATCGTGACACCCCTAGCTCTGTTGTTCCATCAGATCACTCGTAAAATAATAAAAATAAAGTACATTTAGATGGCAGAGCCTATACTATGTGGATCTCTCTGGTCACAATTAAGAAAAAGATTTTGTTTACTGTCCACCTCCTTATTGACAAAAATAAAGATGGATTCTATGTTTTTATTTCTCATTTCAGTTTAAATGTTGTGAATATCGGCGACATGAGGCCACAGTTTCAGACCCTGGACTTTGTCCAACAGTCGCTTCAAGGGTCACAAATGTTTTTCTCACATAGTTATTCCATAGTTATTCCAACTATATGAACAAGGACTGGTCGTCACTTTTGAAGCATCTCTTCGTATGAATGGCAGTTTGGTTTCTGTCTATCTCCGTACGCAGCCCTGGTTGTAAAAATAGACTTTAAGCTAATATTGTAACAGTCTCCATGGCGACGACAAAAACACTTTAAATCATCAACTTTCCAGCGGTTAAAACGGTCCAAATCAGAGCTTTCTTCATTGCTTTACGCTAACTATCATTATTGTTTGGTAGCCAAAAGACATTCCATTACCCATAATGCAACGGGCGAGCCGAGATGGGCATTGGGCTTATTATGGTGTTACGCCACAAGGGGGCGCCACTCCCCTCATCATTACAAGGCTTTGACAGAATGAGGGAGAAACGCTGCTGTCAGGGCGAGTGAACCAGTGAATGAGGTGGATCTGAATAACTCCACACTTTACCTCAGGAGAAAGTTATTGAAGCAAAAGAAAACTTAAACTGCTTTTAATGCTTTTGAAAATATGACTTATTTAGAAGGATAACATTAGTTGCATCATTATTTTATTTCAGTAAAGGAACAATTTTAATGAAGAAATGCTGGGCAGGAATTTATTATTTGACTTTAATCTACTGACAGGAAGTGACATAGATAAAAAGGTAAAGTTCAGTTTGACTCATTTCCCATTGAGTCGGCACGGCAACAGTTTTAAAATTGTTTGCCTTCATCGGTGTCACTTCCCGTCAGTGTCCAATAAGGAAGTGAAACTATAAAACAAACAAAGAGCTAAGTCTGTGCCAAGAGCTAATGCAGGTCCATCGGAGAGACAACCACCAAACATACACACTGAAGGAACAGAACAGGCTGAATTAAACCCGTCTCAGTCAGAAGCTTTCTCACAGTTTGTCATCTATACCAGGCAGCAGCTCATGGCTCTACTGTGGTGTTTTCTTCTGAAATGATAAACCAACGAGCTGCTGCTGACACGACCTGAGCCTGGATTTATTTTCAATGTGGTTCTTCTGCTTCATAAAGTGCCGTCTTATGAAAACAACAATGACTTTCTCTCAATTGTGGCCATGAAAAGAGCCGCTAGTTTTCGTTCTATATTTATAAATTTACTGCAAAACTTGTTTGGAGTTGAACTTGTTTAAATATTTACTTCATGCAGGTCTCGCTCAATACGACGTTTAAAGCAGACGATGAAGAGGAATATTTCATTACCCATCATTCCCATCATTTCTGGAGCTTCAGTGACATTTTTAAACCAGAGGCAAATATTTTGGCCATGATAAAGCATCAAACATCTAAGGAGAGAAAAAACATCGTGGTACCGTTTGCCATGAGGAATTTGGGGATGAGGTCCACGTTCCAGTCCCGGCCTTTCCCCATGCTTTCAGGCGGTGAGCCGGGGATATTGAAACGCTTGAACAGCTGTTGAACAGAGACATTTATATTCACAAACCGGACAGTCCAGAGCATTATTAGTGGGAACTGACTGACTGGAGGCGCTGTGGGGCCTCCTTAATATCAATTCCCGTCTCAAAATATTGACCTCTTTAATAAGATATTCCCCTCTGATCTGTGTCTCATGACCCTCACCTGAAACGAGCTTTTCTCCAGTTTAGCTTTACCCAAATCTAAAAGCTTCTTGAAAACAGCGTCAAAAATGAGACGTAAACGAGGATGAAAATGCAACAAAAATATCCGTTTAGATCAGTTTTGTAGTTCTTAGCTTTCAAATGAGGCGTTAAACTGGCCTGTTTCTCTGTGACTTATTTAGCAGCGTTTCAGACGCTCCGTAGAGAAATGACACCAGAGGAGAAGCTGCTTCACAAAGGCCGTGTGTTGTGTTTTAAGAGTGCGCGGTGGAGTTTTCTTCCTTTCCCAGGGTTTGCTCCTGTGAGGATAAAACTAAAAACGCTTTTGAAAACTCCATGGCTTATTAAGAAGTTTTACTTTTGAGAGCAGACAAGGAATATTTAAAACAGAAATAACCATTTTTAAATAAAGGGTCTTATCTTATCGGGCCTAATTTTCTTACCTCATCTTAATGGGGCTAATAGGTGGCGTTCACGTTATAGAATTCTATTTCAGTTGGAGGGCAGGTGTCAATACAACTCTATGGGAGAGAAACAGTTTTGAAAGAAATTTCCAAAAAGAAAATGTCCAAATGTTTTCTCTGATCGTCATGTGACAGTGATTGGATTCACAAACCTGACATGTGAATTTTATGTCTGAAAGTCCTTTCTACTGGCCAACATCAAGCACATGTTTTTGAATATTGTCTCCACTTTTGGACGCCTTTGTGAGGAAATAATTAGACATATGTTCATATGCGCTGGAAGATATGACTTTGAACTTTGTGACAGCTTTTGTTTCATGTGAATTGGCCCAGTCATTACAGAGAAATTAGCAATGATTTAAGACTATAAATCTGCATTTTGAGCGTTACTATGGTTACGGCCATGGAATTTTCAGTTGCCCTCCACCTCAATTTTAAACTATGGCTCTTTAGAATGTTGTGATGTCACGTGAACGCAGCCTATTGTAGGCTATATTATGAAATATTAATGAGCAGGACTCTGAGCAGTTTTCTTCATATGAAAGATCAGGAGACTTTTTAAAGTTTATTTCCAATTAAATCGTAATCGTCCAAACTGAGGAGTTGTTCATTTTTATACTCACTACTGCCACCTCTGGTCTTATGCGTAACTGCAGTCTCTATATTAAGCTCTTGCATGACGGCACTCCAGACCCGAGTTAACACCTTTGTGAGTGACAGTGCAGGATTTTAGAGGCAGTTGTGGTGAACAGGTCTGGGCTCATTCTACACATTAGGACATGGCTGGAACATGTAGGGGGAGGAACATACTTAGTTTCAACATTTTTAAACCAGCTAAATGTGCGGCCTTGTACACATACAGGCCGCACTGGAATACAAGCTGCAGGTTTTCATAGTGCCGTGCCTGTATATATTTGGCCACACCGTCATATCGGCCGCAGGGTTCAAAGCGTGGGGAAAAAGTAGCGACTTATAGGCCGGATATTACGGTAATCGATTAGTTGTTTCAGCCCTAGTTTAGATTTGGGTAAAAGTGTAGAAAAAGCGCTCGGCTTTTCTAATCGGGTGAACCTTGACGTGGCTCATGTGTTTGTGCTGGAGTCGTCTCTATAACTCACGTCCTCCAGGGGTGTGATGGACGCGCTCTCGCCTCCGTAGAAGGAGTTACGGTCCATGTGCAGCACCTTCTTCCCCTTCACCGACATGATGCCTGACAGAATACACTCCTGCACAGACAAAAGACAAAATGATTAGGGAAAAAAGTATTAGGAATACACAACAGCTTCACTTGTTTTCCATCTTCTCACAGAACTGGGCGCTTACAATCGGCCGTAAATGTTTGTATTATATCGGATCGTAGAAATGATCAGCAATAGATGAACAATAAACTCTTGTTTTTTCTGCCTTGCACCTAGAACTGGACACCGTTAACACCAGTCTGGTTTAGGTTCTACTGGTATCAAAACAAATGAAAGTCTCAAAAGCAGGAATATAAAATCTGTATATTCAAGTTTTTATGTTATGGTTCAACAGGACAAATAATTTAGTATAGGTATTGAAAAAAGTATCGTTAAAGTACCGGAATAAATGTAACGGTACCCAGTCCTACTTGCTTCCTTTCATGTTTATCTGCGCTGCAGTCGCGAAAAACAAACTCCAGGATCGTCTCACACATCTGCAAACTATTCTCACGCTCTAAACAAACAAGTGTTTCGAGACCCGCAGATCAGGTTGTGTCACAGAATCGTTTGTTCGCGGGGCGGTTAAGGGTAAAAAAATAATCTGATTGCTGTACACGTGTATCATTGTTAGGCCTGCCGCGATAATTACTATATCGACTTATCGCTCGATAAGTAAATGAAGGACGATAACATTTTTAGTCTCGATAAATGCACGTGCTGCGTGTGCTTAAAATAAATACAGAAACATGAACGCTATCACAGCGCTGAATGAGCGGAGCGTCCAGCCAACCCGTCTGCAAGTGCGTAAAGACAGCACTGAAGCACATCAGCCGTATCCCCGCACGTATCCAGATAAGCTATAGATCAGCGCTGCTTTTGGAGAGAGGCGGGGTGTAAACAAAGTGCCGTGCTTACTACGGAGAAGCTGATTCCGACACTTTCTGTGAACTTTATCGCGGAGCAAGAGGGGCTCGTGTGAAAACACTTGGAGTTCCAGCCAAAAGAACGCATTACGGAGAGAATAACAACATTAATGCGACTGCAGGTATGTCTAACATGAGAACGAAACGAAACCACCGCCCAGTCAGTGTGTGAGAAATTCCCATCATCCAAGGAGCCCCTGAACATACATATGGATGAAGGTGGATAAACCAAGCACACCTTCCCTGTTCACTCCGCCTCCACCACCTGCTGCTGATCAGCAATCATCAACCTATAAAGGACACTGAACTCCATTGTTCTGTCTTTTCCCTGCCTTCATGCTGAGCATGCGTCCTGTGAGTTTATGTTTCTTTTCATTTAATACTCCTATGTTCCTTTACCCAAATTTAGCCTAGTTTGACTCTGTTTAGACTAGATCTTATTTCTGCTACTTTGTTAAACCATATGTTAAACTTTATGTGACCACCTAATTGTTTCATCTCCTCTGTTTCAGAGATAAAACCATGTCTCATGCCCTAAAAGCAAAAAGATAAAAGATACCACGCTTCTAGCCCTAAAGGCAAAAAGAGCTGGACAGAACACAAGAGTGGAGGAAATAAATCTATTGAACTGATGCCTTGTCTCCTGCCTCTCTGTCCATCTATGGGTTTTACTATTACCAGATTCACAGAATTTAGAATGGTCCTTCGAGCTGGATATAAAACCCTATAGATGGACAAGGCAACACAGTTCGTTTCAACTGATCCTCCTCTACTACTGGGTACAGAGGAGCTGGATCACCAAGCTGAAGCAACAGCATTATCCGAACCTAATCCCACCACTGCACCAACCCAACATGGCTCGGACCTTGGGCCACAGGTGGGAGGTTCTGCTGTTGAACCCATCCTTTCCGTTCCATACCCACAGCTTGGGGCCAGGCCAAAACAAAACTCCACTTATCCTGCACCTAGTGTGAGAAGCAGCCGTAGGGAGAGGAGGATGCCTTCATATCTCAAGGACTACAAGGTCAGTCTGTACCCTGCACACTCTGATGATCACCAGCGCATCTTTGACCACGCAGAGTCGCGTTCTAGTTCAAGGACTTCTCTTCGCAGTCAAAGGCCTGTTGAAACCTTGAAGGAGTCTCTCGATGCGCCACAACTCGCGCAATTGGAGGAGCGATTAAGGCATATGGAGCTGGATGAACTTCGGCATCAACAGCAGGAGGAGGAAAAGGTCGAGGAGCATCTGAGGAGACTGGATGAGCAAGCGCGTGAAGCTTCCTTGGCCCGCGAGCACCTCTCCAATCGGATGACAAGGGATAGGAGAATACGGCAAGCGGAGCGGGACTTAGAGGAGGCAAAGATGTTGTCTCTTTACTTTGATGGCCCAGGTGCTAGCCTAGAACAACGCGTTAGTACCAGCTTGTCCAAAATACAGCCTGCAGATGGGGCAGCTTCATCCCTGTTCAGCTTGGGAGATGCAGGTCTGCCAGCACCTCTTCCCTCTGCTCCTCTAATGGCTTCTTTCCCTGTAACTACATCTGTGACAGCCCCTTCCGCTCCTCCTCGGTCTAAGCCACCCTATCCGCCCTCCTTGAGAACCCAGGATACAGCCTCCGGCCCTACAGCACAAGAAACTCTGCTATCCGACAGAGATGTTCGGCAGCCCACCGCCTCCAATGACATCTCCAACTACTACGTTCCTCCTGCCCCACAGGAGCGAAGACAACAAGCTGGCGGTGCTCCGACCATGGCGGAGCTCCTGATTTCTTCATCTTATGGGATTCCTAAGCCCCAGCTTCCCCACTTCGAGACTGGTAGGGAGAGTGACTTTTTGCTACTCAAATTGGCCTTCGATAGCCTTCTCAGTATCCATACGCACCTGTCCGAGCAATACAAATACCAAATCCTACTTGAAAGACTTAAGCATCCACCTGCGTACAAGCTAGCCAAGGCTTACATCCATCATCCACAACCATACACTATTGCGATGTGGGCTCTAAATTCACGCTATGGACAACCACGTCAATTGATACAGAGCGAAATCGCCCACATCCTCAACTCCACACCAGTAAGAGCTGGAGATGTGTCCACTTTTGAGGAGTTTGCTTTGGCTGTGCAGTCACTTGTGGGGTTGCTTCTTTCCATTGAAGGCAGGGGTGGCACTGAGTTGAACTGTGGGTCTCATGTAGACCGGCTATTGGGCAAATTGCCAGCATCTTTCCGTGATTCCTTTGTTGAACATTGCATACAGAGGGCATCCTGGGTGCTGACATTTCCCGTACCTATACATTAATGGACCTGTCAGCATGGCTTCAAACAAAGGCTCATGCTCGCCGATTGTCTCACAACACTGTTACTGCTTCTGAAGGGGACAGAAGAGAGGTGAGAAACAAGCCTAAACCACTTCTCAAAGATGTTGTTAAACCAGCCACTATGTATCTGTCTACAGAAGTGCCACCTTCCACACCTCAGAGCGTTGCAGCTTTTCCAGCAAAGAAGCCTGCCCGTAAACCCAAGTTTCAGCCTTACTGTCCTTTTTGTAACAACAAGGAACACTTCCTTAACAGTTGCTCGACCTTCAGCAAGATGACAGCCTCTGGAAGGAGCTCTTGGATACGTGATAACGACCGCTGTTGGAAATGCTGTCGGAAACATTCCCCTGAGGCTTGCACGCTGAAGAAGCCTTGCAGTACTTGTGATAAACTCCATTTGACCATTCTGCACGACAGTATACCTGCTGTTGGTAATGCTTGTATGATGGTTAGCCTTCCCACTCCAGATCTTTACCTTGACCGGCCAAACCGCTCTGCTCGAGTCATCCTGAAGGTGGTCCCTGTGGTCTTGCACAGTCACGACCGTCATCTTCAAACCTATGCCATATTGGACGATGGGTCCGAAAGGTCTATCATTCTCTCTCCTGCTGTCAAAGCGCTTAACCTTTCCGGGGAGTCTGAAGTCCTTAACCTTCAGACTGTTCGCCATGAGGTCCTTCAGGTGCAGGGGTCCAGAGTGAACTTTTCTATTTCACCTTTCGCTGATCACCTCATC
This sequence comes from Neogobius melanostomus, assembly GCA_007210695.1. Classification (NCBI taxonomy): domain Eukaryota; kingdom Metazoa; phylum Chordata; class Actinopteri; order Gobiiformes; family Gobiidae; genus Neogobius; species Neogobius melanostomus. Next base: position 556,877 of record VHKM01000420.1, read on the forward strand.
ACATATGAGGTGAAGAATGCCTTCACAGCGGACATCTTGAATCTGATGGAACATTCTTGTCCTACCGCTGTACTTCAGAAGCGGTACAAACACCTGAGAGACCTACCTTTATCCTTCCTCGATGGTGTTCAACCTCTGGTACTGCTGGGTTCAGATCATCATCATCTGATAGTCCCAATTGAGCCTGTGCATTTTGGTCCTTCTGGTAGTCCTTCCGGAGTCCGTACTGCACTTGGATGGGCACTCCAAGGTCCTTCCTCTGCCAACCTTACCTCTGTTCCAGATACCCAATGCTACTTCACTGCTACCCCTTTCTCAAACGAGTTAATGAGAAACGTGGTGAAACTCTGGCAACTGGACACTTTACCCCGGCAGAATGAAAAGGACGTGACCCGTTCAAAACATGACCAGTACGCCCTTGCGCTGTTGGACTCTAAGACCCAGAAAGTCAATGTTAAGGGTCAATGGCGATATGCTACCCCCTTACTCCGCCATCCTCAATCTCCTTCACTAAGTACAGACGTAGCTTCCTTTCTTCCTGCTCTGAAGCGGACCGAGAAACGTCTTCAAAAAGATCACATTCTTGCTGAGGTGCACTGCCAAGAGATTGAGAAACTTCTTGAAGCTGGTTATGTCCTTCCTGTAGATCCTGACTCTGTTTCTGGCTCTAGATCCTGGTTTCTTCCACATCATGTTGTCACCCAGCACAGCGGTAAACATCGGCTGGTGTTTAACTGCTCTTACCACCATAAAGGACTAAGCTTAAATGACTGTCTCCTCCCTGGTCCCATCCTTGGCCCAACTTTGCTTGGTGTGCTTCTCCGTTTCAGGCAGCACCAAGTGGCAGTCATTGGGGACATCAAGGCCATGTTCCACCAAGTACGCTTGCTCCCTGAGGATGCCCCCTTACTCCGTTTCCTTTGGAGAAACCTACAACCGGAGGAACCAAGGGTCTATGAGTGGCAAGTCTTACCTTTCGGTACCGCTTGTAGTCCTTGTTGTGCCATCTATGCTCTCCAACGTCTTGCCAAGGACCACCTCGAAACAGAGCATGATCTCCGCAAGTCCGTCGAGCATTCATTTTATGTGGACAACTGCTTGCAAAGTTTTCCTACAGCAGACGCCGCTCGACGGTTCGTTAATGACCTGCGTCCATTCCTCCTTACTGGAGGTTTTGAGATTCGCCAATGGGGAAGCAACGACCCTTCCGTTGTCGGACATCTTCCTTCTGCCGCTCGCTCCAGTTCTTGTGACCTCTGGCTCTCCCACACAACGAATGACCCACAGGAGCCGACACTGGGCCTCCGTTGGAACTGTCGCACAGATGTCTTCACCTACAAAGGAAAGGTTCCCCCGTCTCCCAGTCTTTCTCCTCCAACTCTAAGGGACATTTATCGCATTCTTGCCAGCCAATATGATCCCTTGGGATACCTACTTCCTTACCTGACCAGGGCAAAAATCCTTGTCCAGGACTTGTGGGCTTCGCCTAAGGGTTGGGATGATCCCATTGCGGACCCTGGCCTGGTGAAGCGATGGAACTCTTGGTACAGCGAACTCGAGCAGCTCCCCAAGTGGTCCTCCATCGCTGCTATGAGTCAGCCACTCTGGAGCTTTCAAATGTCTGTAGAGAGCTACATGTATTTTGTGACTCATCTGAAAGGGCTTATGGGTCAGTTGCCTACCTCCGTTCCGAAGATCATCTTGGACAAGTATCCATTTCCTTTGTCATGGCCCGGTCCAGAGTCGCACCTCGCCGCCAATTCTCTATGCCTCGGTTGGAACTCTGTGCTGCTGTGAGTGGGGCCCAACTGGTTACCCTTCTGCAAAAAGAGATCAGTGTGCCAATCCAGCGAGTGTGTCTCTGGAGTGATTCCACCACCGTACTGCAATGGCTCCAGTCTGACTCCTGTCGATATAAAGTCTTTGTCGGCACCCGTATCGCTGAAATCCAAGACTTGACCAAACCAGAGGACTGGAGGTATGTAGCAAGTACCCTGAATCCAGCTGACGACCTCACAAGAGGCAAGACCCTGTCCGATTTGATTCAGCAGCAACGCTGGAATCTTGGGCCACCATTCCTGCTTCAAAACCAGTCACAGTGGCCAGTCTTTCCTGCTAGAAGCAAGGAAGACCTTAGTGAGGTCAAAGTCACGAGGTTGCTTACACTTTCTGCCAAATCTGCAGCCACTACACTTGACTTATCCACCTGTACCACTTGGAAAGATGCTATGCACGCAGCCCTTTCCACTCTTGACACCTCAACGTTGCCTAACCCTGCCATCACTGCTGAGACTGTCCTTTTGAGGCAAGCCCAACTTGAAAGTTTCCCAGCTGAACTTTCTGCTCTACAGGCTGGGAAGTCTGTCCACCCTTCCAGTCAGTTGTGTCCTCTCTCACCTGAGCTTGATACCGCCTTACAGCTAATCCGTGTTGGGGGACGGTTGAGAAGAGCCGTTGATCTTGATCCGGATGTCATCCATCCAGTGGTCCTGGACTCCAATCATTCCATCACTAAACTTCTGATCCAGGATTTTGATGAGAAGCTCTTACATCCAGGCTCAGAAAGACTCTTTGCTGAACTCCGACGCAAATACTGGTTGATTAAGGGCAGGTCAGCAGTTCGACAACATCAACGACTATGCCAGGAATGTCAAAAATGGCGTGCCTCTCCTCAAGTTCCGAAGATGGCGGACTTGCCCCCGGCTCGGCTTCGGCTCTTCAAACCTGCTTTCTGGTCAACAGGTGTCGACTGCTTTGGTCCCTTTCATACCAAGGTTGGCCGGCGAACCGCAAAATGCTGGGGCATCATATTCAAGTGTATGACTACTCGATGCGTTCATTTGGACCTTCTTGAAAGCATGGATGCCGATGCTTTCCTCATGGCGCTCCGCAGGTTCATAGCGAGAAGAGGTCAACCCTATGAACTCTTTGCTGACTGCGGCACAAACTTTCGTGGAGGGTATGCAGAGTTGAGGAGGGCATTCAACGACATGGTCCCGGAGCTTCAAGAGCAACTACAGACTAAACAGATCATCTTCAATTTCAATCCTCCTGGTGCACCACATCATGGTGGCCTGTGGGAGAGAGAAATCCGATCCGTTAAGGAAGCCCTACGTGTGGTTCTGTCCAACCAGTCCGTGCCGGAGAATGTGCTGCGGACAGTTCTGATTGAAGTTGAAGGGATACTGAACTCAAAGCCTCTAGGATATGTCTCCACCGATGTTGCCGATCCAGACCCTGTAACCCCAAACCTGCTCTTGATGGGGCGGCGGGATGCCTCACTCCCTCAGGCGGTTTATGCAAGCAACCAGATTGTCGGCAAAAGACGTTGGCGTCATAGCCAGATTATTGCCGATCAATTTTGGTCGAGCTTCATCCGCCATCACCTTCCGGATCTCCAACCCAGACCAAAGTGGCAGGTGGACAAGCACAACCTTCAGTCGGGGCAAGTCGTGTTGGTGGTTGACCCTCACCATCCACGTTCATCCTGGCCTGTGGGTAAAGTAACCGAAACCTACCCAGGCAACGATGGTCGGATACGATCCGCCAAAGTTCAGGTCAAACGGCAAACCTACTTACGGCCCGTAACCCGCCTCATACCTCTTCCGGAAGTGAAGGACGATGATTGAAATAATTCCTAAGAGTAAAACCAAGGTTTTGGGGCGGCTGTGAGAAATTCCCATCATCCAAGGAGCCCCTGAACATACATATGGATGAAGGTGGATAAACCAAGCACACCTTCCCTGTTCACTCCGCCTCCACCACCTGCTGCTGATCAGCAATCATCAACCTATAAAGGACACTGAACTCCATTGTTCTGTCTTTTCCCTGCCTTCATGCTGAGCATGCGTCCTGTGAGTTTATGTTTCTTTTCATTTAATACTCCTATGTTCCTTTACCCAAATTTAGCCTAGTTTGACTCTGTTTAGACTAGATCTTATTTCTGCTACTTTGTTAAACCATATGTTAAACTTTATGTGACCACCTAATTGTTTCATCTCCTCTGTTTCAGAGATAAAACCATGTCTCATGCCCTAAAAGCAAAAAGATAAAAGATACCACGCTTCTAGCCCTAAAGGCAAAAAGAGCTGGACAGAACACAAGAGTGGAGGAAATAAATCTATTGAACTGATGCCTTGTCTCCTGCCTCTCTGTCCATCTATGGGTTTTACTATTACCAGATTCACAGAATTTACACAGTGTATCAAAGCTAATCAGCGCTACTGTTAGCGCTTTAGCCACTATCCAAATACAAGCGCGATGAGAACATATTACTGGTCCACACTTTTCAAAAGCCAGAGAAACGCTGCAGCAGTTTGACAAACAGTCACTAAGTTCCCCCACCCCCCAAAAAGCTGCTTTACTCCGACAGCCGTGTGTACAGGAGGTGAGATTTGAAAAGAAAAGGAAAAAACAAAACATATAGCTACTCTATTTTTGCAGTAATACAGTATTATCTGAATCCATACATTTAATATACATTTTATTCTAACCAGGTTTAATTCAACATAGAAATGAGTTTTTGTCGGGGAATATTTAACCAGACTGATGTAGATGAAATATCAATATTGTTATTGGGATATTTTTAAAGAGGACACTGTATATTGGCTATTTAAAAAAAATGTCATGACAGACCTAGTTCAAACACAGAACCTGGTGAGAGAGTAAGTTATGTTAAAAGGTTGAGAAGCACAGATGGATACAGTGTCCTAGAATATATCGACCCTTCTAGTTGGCACTTTGTTTGGTATAAGGTGTTAATATTGAATGCTAAAAGTTCAATACATTTCAATTAAAATAGTTGCTTACAGTTTTCTTTTTATTGCCTACAGTATTTGAATTATACTCAATATTATCGTTTATCGCGATATTTTCTGAGGCGATATATCGTCTTCAAAAAAAATTTATCGTGGCAGGCCTAATCATTGTATTAAACTGTGTATTAGGGGTGGGCCATATCGTATCGCATATCGTTATCGCGATATAATTTTTGATATCGTTGTAATTTTTTATATCGTCGTGGATACGATATAATTCATGTTACGCTCAGCTCCATCTGAGCAGCATAAACACTGACTCTAGAACATGGGGACAGGTGCTTATAAAGTTAAATGAAATGAAGGATCTAAACCACTGGAGTAGATCATATTCGCGAGGAAAGTAGTATGCCGTTAAAAAAAAAAGAATGAAATATCACTGAATTAATCTTCCCAATAGGCGTAAGGCTGGGATTTTGAAGTAATTTGTCCATTGTCAATAATATCGTCAAATACATCGTTATCGTGATATTTCCTTTTTATATCGTGATATGGATTTTAGGCCATATCGCCCTGCCCTACTGTGTATAAATTAACGTCTTTGCAGCAGGTTTGTGATGTAAATATGAGGCCTCTTGTAGATTTGTATCTTTTTACTGCATCAATAATTAAAGAGATATTTCAGGATTTCTGACATAAGGCCTCCTAGTTATCCAGAGTGCTGTTGATTTCTGGAGTTATATATTTTTTAATTCATGCAGTCCTAAAGGTGCTTCCACATCAACCGCGTAGTTGGAGGCTTGTTCTTACTGAAGTCAGACACTTGTCACAAATGTCACTGAGTGTCAAGACGCTCTGGCCGCACGTCAGCTCAGAGTGGGTTCGTAGCCATCTTGGAAGTAGCTCTTGCCTGAAAATACCTGCCGTTTGGGACAAACTAGTCTCCCTCTTTGCTACTACCGTGTCCTGTGGATCTTTAACTATATCCCCATGGTCTATGTGAAATCTCCCTAGTATTTAAGCTCATATCCAGCCCACACAATTGAATATGGGACATATTTTGTGCCGGTAGCAAGTGGCTTTCTCCGGTGGTAATGCTGCAACAGGCATCCTCGAGGCCCAAACACATTCCCAGCACAGATTCAGCCACTGAAATACGTTTTCTTGTTGCCGCTTTTAATCCTGGGTGTTTAGGTAAAAGAAACACTGATGTGTGTCTTTGTAAAAGTCCCAGAGCTGCTGTAGCTCCGGTTCACAATGAAGCTAATCCTCCGTGACTTGTTTACATCTGTGGGCCGGCACAGCATCTAACCGTGTTGGCTCAGCCACAACGTATGTCACTTTTGAGTAAAGCTCCTGATTGGTAGACGCTTGCGAACTTCTCCATAAAGTTAAACATTTCCAACTCTAGCGTCGGCCGCGCTGGTCGCCCTGGAGGCGCGTCAAAAGCTTACCACACGTGAAAAGCTTCAAAACTCGCTGCACAGGAGGCGTGTGACTCACTGCGGGACCTCTTCACGCTCCCTGAGGCTCCATGTATTTTCAATGTAAACCTGACGCTTGCCCGCATTTGTGTGGACGTACTTTTATATTTGAAGAGTTTAGAGGTGCTAGGCTAGCACATGTCTATGGTAACTAGTAGCCTGCATTAAAACCTCTTCAAAATCATGGGGTCGTCCTCCAAACGTTGCCATATCTGATTTGTAGAAAGCTCCTTTGTGAATTCCACGTGTAGTAATCCCGGCCGCAGGTAAATAAACTACTGTAGATCCGGTAACCGAGCAGATCACTCCGCCGCTGCGTAGCTTACAACCAGGAAGCTGATGCTGCTCAAATATAAAAGTTATTTTAAATGCAAAATGGTTATATTTCAAACATTATTCAGTCAACACAGACATTTATATGGTTAGTCTGGTGTTTATAAGTGATTTGCCTCAGGTGCACTGTGCTTGAGTCAGACTGTTTTAATGCAGGCTACTAGTTACCATAGACATGCACTAGCCTAGCACCACTAAACTCTTCAAATATAAGAACTACCATGATGTTTAACAGCCGGTTTAACGTTTATATGCAGCTCGATGCTCAATTACATGAGAAATAAACATTATTAGGCTATACATAAAATATTAAAATCACAAATTGAATTGCAATATCTTTTATTTTTGTCAGAATTATGCAGCTCTCTTGCCCGGTGAAGAAAATGTAGTGGAATTTCCTGAAAGCTGAAGGTTCTTAATGCGATTAGAGGGAAGTGTGCGCATCATGTGACACTGTGGACTTTAAGACTGGTTTAGTGGCATTAAACAGAGGGCGTTTTTATGAACAAACATGACATCAGCAACTACTGCAGCTCTCAATGAAAGACGACATTACATATAACGCTAAGAAAAGCTACATAATGATTGTGAGAACTAGGAGTGTCTCCACATTCCCTGAGTTCACCCTGTGTGTCTGAACGTCACTAATGAGAGGAAACACTTGGGTCTTTATATTTGTAGTGACCTCACTGATGACAGGGACATGGATCTGTGGAAACTCATGCGTGTTCTGTGGATGTTTAAAGCTTTTTCTTCTCCTCTACACTGCACAGCTGTGGTGAAGTTTACAAAGTCCAGCTTGAGGCTCACAGCTGCAGAACGACTCTGTGTCAGATGTTTGCTGACTGTGGAGTTCGCTCGTCCTGCTGCACGTCATCATTGTTATTTTAAATGTACGTGACTGAGAAACTGTCCTGAGATCAGCTCCATGAGATTCACCTCAATAATGTGGAATCATTGCACTCGTGCCCCAGTGTAAGTGGCAGCTCTTGAATTGCTGGTGCCTATAGTTTAGTTGCTGTATTTACTTGCACTATTTTCATCTTTTTTTACGCAACTAAGGATCATGGGTTTACACTTGTGTTCTATAAAAAATGGTTTAATGAATGAACAACACTGGAATTGAAATTGCAGTTTCAGAAATTGGATGAAGGTTTAGATGATAAAATGGGGGTGGGACTTGATTGAAATCTGCCTGCCTCTCTCTCTCCCCCAATCTTACAGACTATAATTTTAAAATGCAATCAACGCAATGTGAAATGACAAAAAAAAAACACCTGTGTCCCCACCCCCATTTTGGGAAACTCTACAACAGGGGTAGGCAACTTCAGGCCCTCCAGCACAGAACCTCTGGCCCTAAGGATGTTTTTTGAAGATATTACCTGCACAGTTTGCAGGTAAGACCTAGACCTAGACTTTAAGACCTAGAATTCCAAATTTAAGACCACACGCACCTAAAGATGACATGCCCAAATGTTTTTATGCATTTTATGTAAAATCAGTCAAATAATATTTGAAGTGGAAAAAATAAATTAAAAAAAACATTTGATTTGTATAAACTACATAATTTTGGGCAGAAAATTAACAAATGGTTATGGAATAAGTATTAGGGATGGAAACGTTTTCTTTTACATATTGCCTTAAAGAGCAACTAAACACCAAATCAAGTTTTTTTTACTGATAAACTGTCTCAATGGGCGATGCGCAATGTCTCATAGTGTTGTCCACTGGTCCCTGACATTATAGCACAAACATGTGTCAAATCCTAACTTTGGCCTGAAAACGAATGGGTTGCTGTTTAGTTACTCTTTAAATTGCAATTTTATACAGATTACGTATGTGTGCTTTAGATGCTATTCTATATGAATAACAATAATTTATTATTCCAAATGAATAGACTACGAGTTCACACTTCATGCAGTGTTCACCATGATATTAAAACAGCAGAAAGAATCCATCAGACTCTCGTGAATTAGCCAAGACCATTGTCTTTAACACCAGTTTGTCTCATGGCATTCACTATCTATCACTCCAGTTCACTCACGTTAAAGCAATCTTTGTCAGAACACCACTCTGGCGCAAAAGAAACACAAAACGAGTTTGTGCCGCTGCAGAATAGGGCTGGGCGATATGACGATATTAGACCGTCTCACGATCTCCAGAGCTGACGATCTGTCATTTTTGTGGGATCGTTTTATCACAGTTCTAAGCACTTCTGCACAGTTGACTCTTTTCACCGTCAGTGAAGTAAACCCAAGCCGTGCACTTACTGCTACATAATATCAGATGCTAATGTGAGCGTTTGTTAGCGAGCCGCTCCTCTACAGCGAGCCGCTCCTCTACAGCGAGCCGCTCCTCTACAGCGAGCCGCTCCTCTACAGTCACATACACGACCAGGCTCCTCAATCTGGAGCTTTTAAACCCAGCGTTCTGTCTCTATTTCAGCTGTATTTATGTCAGTGTCTTTCCCCCGTAACGCCGCTGCAACTTATTTTACTTTTTACATATTAGCCTATCGTAATAACTTCTGTGAGCTAGCCGCGTGATGCTAAGGATGTAGCCAACCCGATGCACCTTGTGCTGTTTTACACTGACCACGGCACCAGCCCTACTCATGAACAGACATCGCAAAGATGTTGTAATGTTGTAAAAGACCAAGGGCTGGACCTGCCACTTTTAGCCCAAAGTACAGGGCTAAAAGTGGCAGGTCCAGCCTTTGGTCTTTTTACAATGAAGAAAATCGGCCTTCCGCCAATTTGGACTGAATCAGGCCGAAAAAGAGGCCAAAACAGACCTAAAACAACTAGGGCTGGGGGAAAAAATCTATTTGATTTAAAATTTGAGTTCGTAGGTCAAATCGATTCATGTTTTCAAAAAAGAAATCTTTTTTTTTTTAGATATGTATTTTATTTTATTTTTAGCTCTCTTGCCTCTGCTTAGAGGAATAAGGTCCTGCTGTACAAATGTGCCTCAGGATGTTTGTTGTTTTATTGGCTTAATCCAAATACAGTATAAATAATTTGGATGTTTAACAATCTTTGTTGCTGCATAGTGACTTTTCAGTTAGAGAATGGGTTTGCCTTTGCAATTTTGTTTATGTTGGTTCACTTTAATTAAATACAATAAATATATATATTTAAAATATATTTATAGTTCGCAGATTTTTTGGGGAAAATTTTTTTTAAAATAATAATCGCCCAGCTCTAAACTGAACTAAATAATGACTAAACCAGTAATTCGTAAAGTGCCATCACTCCCCCCAGCGCACGTACAGGGAGTTGGGCCGTTTTGACCAACTCTTATTTTGATCAAACTTTAAGAGTAACATAGTGTGACCAGGGCATTTGTGTTTGAATAATTACTTTTTGACTTGAAACAGTTGAATATCAAACATACATTTAGCTCATCCTTCCTATTCTGTTGTTTTTTGGGGGCGTGTTGGAGTGGGATTCTGTTAGGTGGTCCTCAGAACAAAACTGCAAGATAAAGTGGTCCTTGGGCTGAAAAAGTTTGAGAAACACTGGACTAAACTAAAAACAACATCACGCCATTTACAGACCAAACGTTATGCAGCAATTCTACTAATACGGTATTGTGTCAATAGTTTTAAGATCTGGGTTTTTAGTCCGTTTCCAAAGTTAACATTACATTTCCTCGTGGGCTGCGTCTGACAGGAAGTTTAATGTAACCAATATAAACCAGAGGAGGCAAAGTCCCCTTTAATTTTTAACACTTGACGCTCGTAAACATCACTCTGTGAGAGACGGCACATGACTGCAGCGACAGCAGAGACTTTATTTACGAAGCAACAGTGGAATATAGAGCTCAAGAGTCGAAGAAGAAAATCCCCTTCAAAATAAAAGAGTGACAAAAATGCAACAAATAAGTGAAAAAGAAAAAACAAATGAGCAAATAATAGTACATCAAAAAAGCGACAAATGTAGCAAAACCATGACAAAAAAAGCCATGAAAAAAAAAAAAGAGTAATAGCCCTGCCTATAGGTTATTGTTAAGAGATAGAAGAGTAATAGCCCTGCCTATAGGTTATTGTTAAGAGATAGAAGAGTAATAGCCCTGCCTATAGGTTATTGTTAAGAGATAGAAGAGTAATAGCCCTGCCTATAGGTTATTGTTAAGAGATAGAAGAGTAATAGCCATAACCTATAGGGCAGGTAGGGAGTAATAGAGTCAACAGGAACTACTCTCTCCACTCACTCGCACGCCAACTTAGTTCCTAAAACTGTGGACAACATGGGAAATACATTTTCAGTTCCTCTGAGTCTGAATGGAGACACACCCGGCTGTGAGCTCATGCGCTGTCCCAAACCAAAATAACCAAGGCTTTAGTTACGTGGGACAGTTCTGGAAAATCCTACAAGGCCATTTTTCTGGGATAGCATTTGCGAATTAGAATCTTTTATCAAGATTCAGTTCAGAATCCGTTATGTACATTTTTCTTTTCCAATGTATGACCCAGCACAGCCTGTACGACGCTCTGAAACACTGGAGCGGTCATGGGACGCTCATGTCATGTCTCATCCACATTCAATTAACAGAGCCCTCCATATCAGTAGGGACTGGGTACCGTTAAACAATATCAGTCTGGTATAGAAAAAAACAGCGTGTTTTGGACCCACTAAAGCACTCGTGAAGCGCTCAGTCTAAATGTTGATTGTTATTGATAAGCCACATTCATTCATTGTATATATTTTCAATGGCCGGTAAATCTTGTCAATGGCCGACATTTTACGACCCAGCTAAAGTGTCCAGCGGATACAGGGCCATATCGTATCGTATATCATTATCGCGATATCATTTTTTGATATCGTTGTGGACACGATATAATTTATGTTACGCTCAGCTCCATCAGAGCAGCATAAACACAGTAAATAAAATGATGTGAATTGCTTGAGTAGATCATATTTGCGAGGAAATTAGTGCATCTTCCAAATAGGCGTATGGCTGGAATTTTGAAGTAATTTGTCTGTTTTCAATTATATCGTCAAATTAGGGTTAGGCGATAAATCTGCTCTGAACTCCGCCCCTTTCCCCTTGAGTCTCCATGGAGACGGTTGACAATCTCACTAGAGCTCGAGGCATGAGGACGACAAAACTAAAAACGCTTTTGAAAACTCCACGGCTTATTAAGAAGTTTTACTTTTGAGAGCAGACAAGGAATATTTAAAACAGAAATAAAAATGTTCAATGGGCCTAATTGTAGGCTACATTATTAATTTAAATATTAATGAGCAGGACTATGAGCAGTTTTCTTCATATGAAAGATCAGTCCAGAGACATTTTTAAGTTTATTTCCAATAAAATCTATTAAAATCGTAATCGTCCAAACTGAGTAAAAAAATAAAATAAAAATCGAGATTTTATTTTTTGGACATATCGCCCTGCCCTACGTCAAATATATAATTATCTTGATTTTTGTTTAATATTGTGATAGAGATTTTAGGCCACATCGCCCTGCCCTACTAGCGGAACCTCTGCACCGATACCAGTATCGGGTAGGGCTGGGCAAAAAAATCGATTTTATCGATTTATCATTTTGTAGCTAAAAACGATTTTTATTTTGCAAACTCAAGTTTTTTTTCCTCCAGTTTTTTTTACTTTTTCGCGTTTCGTCCTTGTGGGTTACCGTAGCGCAGTGTGAGCCATGCCCCCTCCCCCGCTAACACCGTCAAAACAACAACACGCGCGATGTAAAGTGATTACAGAATGATCTGAATGAAGTATGTCCCTGGAGTTGCTCATATTTGCGAAGAAAGGGCTCAGGATTTGCGTCTTGGATGAACTCTGACAAGTTGAACCACTGCCTTGCTAGCTAGTAGGGGTGTGAACGGTTACAAAAAATGGTAACCGGTTAACCGAAAAAATTGTAACCGGTTAACCGTTTCGACGCCGGTTTTCTTACTTCCGGGTTCCGTCTGGCTCGCAAGCGGACAAAATCATAAAATAAGCATCATGCGGGGTGGTTTTGTTATTTTTATTCTCTGACATGAAAACTAAGATGTAAAGGGAGGGAAATGATACAAATCTCCACTTCGACCACTGAAAAATCAATATTTTCACCTGCCGTGTCTCGCCTTAATTTCTAAATAAATAATACGTGTTCATTTTGACTTTTTTTTCGGTTATCGGTTACTGATTTTTCCTAACCGGTTATGATTTACTAACCGGTTAACCGGTTACTTGGTCACACCCCTACTAGCTAGCTAACTTTCCTAACTTTTAGCCTGACGCTAACAACAACACGGTGAAGAAAACCACAATGCAAACGCGGTTTAAGGCTAATAATATCCTTCTCATCTGGAGCGCTCACGTAAAGTCTCAGGACAAACTCATACGTACTTCTCTCTGTCCTCTCTCTGTCCCTCCTGCGTCTGTGTATCTGTGCGGCTGCCCCGATCGGGAGAGAGACGTGCAGACGCGAGAACTAGGGATATAGTGGATCCTTTGAAAACTATGAAAACTACAATAAATTTGACTCATGTTGCAGAAGCAAGCACATGCCCAAACACGTTAATCAACTTAATACCCACAACTCTATCCCCAGCCTGACAATAAAACACAAGTATCAACAACACAACACAATTATCTGCACCTTCATCTTATCTTCTGTGTTCTTCCAGGTGAAGGTAGAGATTTAAGTGAATTTAGATGAATAAAGAGAATAAAATAGCTGTATAATGAATTTACCCCATTGTATAAAAGGCTTTGATTTTTTTTTTTTGAGTATTTTGTCAGGTGTCATATCACCCTGCCCTAATGCCAGAGGCTCATTTATTTTGGGATTGTTTACACACTTTAACTCTTGAGGACAATCACAGCAATAAAGTGGCACTTTTGACAATATATCTGATATGCAGTCATTTTTAAGTGCATGAAGAAAAAAAAATCGAAATCGAATCAATCAATTTTTCTTTAAAAAATCGGAGATTTTCTTTTCAGGCAAAAATCGCCCAGCCCTAGTATCGGGTATATCTGCCTCATACATAAAATAATCCACAACCAATCATCTCCCCCACTCAGTCAGTTTGTCAGCATCAGAAACCCCACATCTTTACAGCGGGTGACCAGAGGAAAAGTGCCTTTAGTCAGAACACCTTTTCTGTAACTGCAGCCAAAGACTGGAACTCCATTCCAGCTAACATAAGAGATCTGTCCACCTACATACTGTTTAAAAAACATTTAAAGAACTGGTTCATTACTCCAGTCTTGCAGTCATTAACCCCTGTCTGTATCATATGACTCTTTTATTGTTTGCACTGTTTTGTATTTAACCTGTATAGTGTAGTGACTGTGTCCTACTTTGTATTTTATTGCACTGACCGTAATGTTTTATTGTCTTAGAGAGACTATTTACATCTGTCCAGGGACTACGGATGAAAAATAGCCTTTTGGCTAATTCCGGTGCATTTACAGAAATGTTGATTAATGTACACTGTCCCTGTCAAATAAATAAATAAATAAGTGCTGGTATTGGACTTGCCAATTGGCCATTTTTGCCACAACTGATCTGACTCCATTGAATTTGTTCCATTTCATTATGAAACAATTCCAAGTCTCTCATTGTGTGAAGATTTTTTTAAAGTTCCTTAAAGTGCATATGACACATTAGACACAATTTTTGCTAAAGATTATCCCAGTTTTCTTTAGTTTGACCATTTTTGTGATGTTTATGTTTTCACTTCCTTATTGGACACCGACAGGAAGTGACATCGAAGAAGGTAAACAATTTTAAACTGTTGCCGTGCAACCATGTAAGTCAATGGGAAATGAGTGAGTCAAACTGCTATGGAATGTTACCTTCTTTATGTCACTTCCTGTCAGCAGCTTAAAAATTCAAATAAAAATAACTTTTCTGCCCAGCATTTCTTCATTAAAATTGCTGCTTCAGTGAATAAAATGATAACTATGCAACTGATGTGATCCATCTGAATAAGTCATATTTTCAAGAGCATTAAAATCTATCATATGCACTTTAAGCTCCTGCCCAAACTTGAAAAAGGCCCGACTTCAGACAAAAGGACGCTGGGACAACTCAACTCCATTTGCAATATTTTTTTTTTGGTTGGTTTCATTTTGAACAACTGAAAATGATTTGAACAATTTGAAATGATTTCCTGGTTGAACTTGACACTTTGAGATGTACAGAAGCCACAAGTCAATTCTATTAGAATGTTTATATCTATGATAACCTCCTGACTATTAAAGTAAGGTTGTAGTCACATAGACCAGTTATCAATACGAGAACAAATACTTCAATACAATGTTGCTCAAGTGGAAGTAAATAGTACTGCATGACGAAACCACATTAGGAAGTGCATTTTCTCCAGTTCGGCTTTAACCAAATCTAAAAACTTCTCGACTGGCACTCACAGCCCATAGGCCAGTGTGACGCCTCATTTGAAAGCTAAGACCTACACAACTGATCGTAACTTTTATGTCGCATTGTCACCGCTTTATAGTTGCAATATTTAAGAGTGTTTTGTCGTGTTTTCATGGGGTTTATTTGTCATGTTTGTCACTTTTTAAATCGCTCTTTCGTGGCTTTTTTGTCGCTTTTCTAGCACGTTTTAGTTGCTCTTTTGCCACATTTTTTTGAATATTTTTTTTGAGTTTTCCTCTTTTTTAAATCACTATCATGTTTGTTTTCTTTCTATCAGCGCTTTTTTCGTCACTTTTTGTTCATCACTCTTTAGTCGTGCGTTTTTTTGCTTTTTTATTGTGTTATTGTTGCTTTTCTGGCACGTTTGTTTATAGATTTGGGTAAAGCCAAACTGGAGAAAATGGCTCGTTCATGTGGGGGTTAAGAGGTTAAAATCCATGTATTGGAGTAAACAATACTAATGCCTTACACTTTACAAGCCTGTATTACCATGTTTCCTCAAAATACAAACTACATACTACAAATACACGTATAAGTAAACCTAACGTCTCTTCATAACCGACTAGCAAATGTCCTGTTTTACGATCAGTAACTACCTGTTGCATTTACGCCTAGGCAGGAAGCTGGCATTTCCCTGCACTAAACGCCAGATTCTCTACAAAATGCACAACTTGCAACACTTTTGACAAGTCCATCTAAAACGTTATGGCAACGTTTAGCCCTGGGAATAGATTAAATGTACCTAAACACACCCGAAATAAACAAGTCTTCAAAAAGTTGACACACTGGCTGACGTTGGCTACAGGCTAATCATGCTTAATCTCTTTTTAGCCGATACAAGCTACAAAAAAACGGGGTCTGCGTCTGAAATATCGCCTTAAACCACCACAACAATACACGGACAATGTATAATATAAGATGGGAATGTTAGAGTAGCGTCTTAGACGATAAAGTGTGAGATTATCGAAAGCTAAAAGATGCTAACCGCAGTTTCCATTATCCGGCTATGGGAAAGCGGCTAACGCTAAGCTAGCTGCTAAGCTAGCTACTTAGCCTCTGTCATTAGGCCCGACAGAGGACCGCGTTTACTCTACAGGTTGCGTTTTTACTTCTGCGGCAAAAAACAAGCTTTTCAGCCGTTTCTTACCGTGAGGCCGGTGCCCAGGACAATAACGTCGTACTCTTCATTCATTTTGGAGGCCGGGGAGGTGTTTTTGAAGAGCGATGACCGGGAAAGTGGGTGAAAATAGGCTGTCAGTGAAAGAGCAGCGGCAGCAGCAGTTCCGAACAGGGTCAGGAGGAGGTTCAGGGAGGGGCAGCTGCTGTCAGTCACCGCCGCTGCTTCTATTTTTTTAAATGTTTATATGTGTATGCATTTATAGACAGATGTTGTGGATTATTTTGTATTATTATTATTATTATTTATTTATTTATTTATTTATTTTATTTACTGTTTTGGACGCCTAGACATAATGGATGATAACCGGTACAAGAGGAACACCTGTACATCAATATATAGGTATGTGGACAACATTTCAAACTCAATAAAAAGGCAAATAAATAGCTTAAGTGGAAAGACGTAGCAACCCCCATAGTATACAATAAAACGCGTGTGTATACGTTCAGTATGAAGTAAGTTACAGCGGTTTCTAGTTCAAAATCAGCATCCATCTTTTGTCCCACCCATTCCATTGAAACGAATGGAGATCAGTGTGGCCTAAAAAGAGAAATTACCATAACTTTTTAAATATTGAAGATTATTTAATCAAAATTTCAGTAAATTTTCAGTAGCTCCTTTAGTTCATTTAAACATTGGAGTTTGAATTAATTAGGCTATTTTCATTTGTGTCAGTGGACAGAGTAAACAAAACAGTAGTGGACAGAAAGTGGGGGAAAAACAAACAAAAGTGGAGCTGAGTAACTGAATGGTGCTGGCACTAAGGTTTACTGTATCTCTTCCACACGTGCATTGCAGGAGTAACAAAAACGATGGGGGAGTTAGAAAGTTCACAAAACTTTGAGAAGCAGACAAGATGACACTCTTCATGTCCACCTCCTTCTCCACAGTGTCCACAGTATTTGAAAGGTGTTCATTCAATTCTTGCGTATTGAAGTTAAAAAACTAATTTTGAATTTGCTACTGCGGTAGTAAATGAAGACCGATTCTCCCAAATTCTACACAAGACTGAAGACAATTATCCTGACTACGTGACTAGTGACTTACTGTAGAATGGCCATCTAATTTCAGCCAAACAGGCCATTTGCTGTCCCGCTCTAAAAATGATCAGGGCAAAACCCGGTCACAGATATTGGGGACAAAAATGGCAACTCCATTTTAGAAATCTCCACATACCTACAATATAGGCTACTATTACATGCAAATTAATGGGTTTATGTATGTTATAAGGCAAGGCAAGTTTATTTGTAGTGCACAATTACAAGAGGCATTTCAAAGTGCTTCACTGTTACATAAAGTTACAAGAAAACAAAGATGGAAACGCAACAAAGTGTCAACAACGCACGGAAAAAAATCAATTTAGATCCGTTTTTCCGGGTCTTCGCTTTCAAATGAGGCACTGGCCTATTTTCATCATAGGCCTTGTTGACAACAAAAAAGTGCACTATACCGAAATATGTGAAATATGGAGGTGTTTCGCTAGTACCACTGGCTCCAGCAGAATAACGTGAAGGTCCCGTTAGTTCCATCTCAGTCTCCTGACCTCAAAATTAGGAACATCATCTACAAAATCAGCTGTTAGGGCAGCTGGGTGGGGGTTTGATGAGGGGGAGTTACTGCCCTCTTCAACTGGCCCGCTCTACACCCTGGCTTTTTAATGCACCACACTATGCAGGGCTTACATCATACTTCACATATAACTCAATTAAACAAATATAATAATAATGATAATTAAACCCAAATTAAATTATATTGAGGATGGTAATGACAACTGGGAAGTAGCAAGATCTCAGAATATAATATGTATTAATGCACCTTTATAACATAAAAGTAGCACATTCTTTTTGTTTTCTTTATTTTGCTGTTGTTTTGTTTATTCTTCTTCATTATTTATTGTTACTTTGCCCTATGTTCCTTTGTTTATGATTTGCTACCTTGTAAATATTAAATGTAATGTTATTATTTTTATCTTGGGGTGGGCGCTTATAAGCCTTTGGCTTCAGCCCACTCCCTTTGAGCAGGTTAACTGCTCAAAGAAATAAATAAACTTAACTAAACTAAACAATATCATTGAACCACTGTGGGGAGAGCTCAAACTGTTCATGCAAGACAGTCCAGGAATTTACCGGAACTTGAGGCTTTTTGCCAAGAAGAATGGGCCGCTTTACCATTAGATTATATGCAGAACCTTCTCCACAACTACCACTAAAGACTCCAGGCTGTCATTGATGCTAAAGGGGAAATACACGGTATTAGGAACTGGGGTCTGTAAACTTTTGATCAGGGTCATTTTGGTATTTTATTTTGTTATGGTGATTTGAAATGAGTTCACACTTTTTTTTCACAATAAGTGGCTTCACAACATCACTGACCATGAGTTAAAAACAAAAAAGGTTTTTGTGTTTTCATTCATATTCTTTGAGAAATGGCAAAAAATAAAGAAAGAAAGAAATCCACCAGGGTGTGTAAACTTATTGGCACAACTGTAATAAGTCCAGTTCTACATATTTGAATGACTTTGTATCATGTGGTCAGTGACAGTGCGCTCTGAAAGGCCTGGATCACGGCCGGTTTGATGGCGAGCTGCTGCGGAGTCGTTCCGGATGAGTCTGGACAGTTCTTCAGTCCCAGCTCCAGGAGAACGCTCACCGCTTCAGCGTGTTGACCGATGGACGCCATGTGAAGAGCTGAGGACAGAGAGACAAACACTGAATATTACAGACACATTTTTAAGACAACAGACCAGGGAAACGGCAAGCGATTACAAGGACCAACTGAAACAGCTCGGCACGTCTGTTCTGAAACTCTGACCTCACCTGTTCTTCCCTTGGCGTCCTGCACATGAAGATCAGCTCCCAACTCCTCCAGCGTCCGTATAGTGGAGCTATGGCCTTCCTAACAGAAAGCAAAACAATTAACATCAACAATATTCAGTACAGAGCCGTGTAGCTACGAGGGACGGGAGTCTCTGGGACACGATGACCTCACCATCGCCGATCCTGCCACAAATTGCACTAAATCAACCTCAGATAATTCACTATTTTGGAAGAAACAGAAGTAATTTTTATTTTACCATGGTCCATATTTGTCATGATTTAAGTTGTTTTCATGAGGATTGTTCCCTTTTTTCTTAAATACATAAGTGAATAAATGATCCCCTGACTCATGACTTCATTTACTTTTAGGTACGATATCCTGTGTGTGACGCTTATAGTGTTGTCACGATACATCTGTACTGTTTTACCCACATTATAGAAGACTCACGATATATCAGTTTATTTTCACACTTAAAACTATGTATCAACAATATAAACTACTTACAGACTGGATTTGTCTCATGACCGTTACGTTAAACCTCTGTTTCTGCCCTAATCTCTTAACCCCCACTTGAACCGAGCACATTTTCTCCAGTTTGGCTTAACCCAAATTTAAAAGCTTCTTGAAGAAAAAAAAAAAAGAGTGACGAAGATGCGCCAGAATAGCAACAATAACACAATACAAAAAAGCAAAGGAAAAAAAGCGATGAATAAGCAACAAAAAACTACAAAAACGTGGCGATAAAGCAACAAAAAGTTACGATCAGTTTTGTAGATCTTAGCTTTCAAATGAAGCGTCACACTAGCCTAGAGGCTGTAAACTCCAGTCTAGAAGCTTTTAGATTTAGGTAAAACCAAAGTGGGGGAAAACACGCTCGGTTAAGGGTAAGAGGTTAAACAGTATTATTATACGGGTCTTCACAAAGCAAGTAGAACGCTCCATTGACTTGAATTTTCCAACGTTCTACCGGTCATTATTTCTGATAGAAGACCTCTGAAAAAAATAATGACCGCTGCCAATGGCAACGGAGTTCGTGCTTGTAATACAGGTCTTTCATATCACTCCACTCTGTCCCTGTGAGAGAAGTTGGGGGAATCGCTCGTGAAGTTAACGGGAGTCCGACTTTTAGGGTTGCCAACTGTCCCGTATTAGCCGGGACATCCCGTATATTTATCTAAATAGGATTGTCCCGTACGGGATGTCTTTTGTCCCTTATATTGAGTGTTGAAAGTTTCACACGCGGTCTCTGTAAACACTATGAAGAACTAGCCAATACCGGTGGAATACTCGGATATTCTTCGGTTTTTGGACGACTCCTCGCCGTGCGTTTATGTCATGGATCTAATGGTTTATGTACGTAAGGAGGACGCGATGCTCCTCAACGCGGGTGAGTCCATGTTTACACACGGTTCACATCTGTCCGGGTTCAGCGCTGTTGTTAACTTTGGCAGGACATAAACGACTCCTTTATGCTCTCATATCATTTGGGTGAATGCATTGTTAGGTAATCTGCTGTTTCATAGTCTGCTGTTTAAATTATGTCTGATGCTCTGGGAATAAGCGTTGTTTGTAATGCTTGTTCCGTGGGTATTCGCTGATATGTGGTTACTGTACATGCTTCTTTTTAGTCTGACAAGTGGTGGCAAATGCGTTTAGTAGATCTGATAGTAAAAATAAAAAAAGCATGAACACCTTGTGTAACAGCCCCACCTAGAGTTTACTGTATCAGTGTGTCCATGCAAGATGCAAAAAAATAATAATAATCTGAGATTAGTTTGTTGTTATTGTTTTGTATTGGCAATTTTAAAAATAACAAAAAAAGTCCCGTATTTGGTTGAGAGAAAGTTGGCAACCCTACCGACTTTCAACTTACCCAGAGATTCACCACCATTCCTCCTCTCCAACTGCACCTTCAACTAAGTCGCTAGGCTAGCAATAAGTAGCTAGCTGTGCTGCTACTAGCCTAGCCACACTGCCTGGAATCAACAAACGCTGCCAAGCAACGCGGAAACGTTTGGGAACTATTCGGCACTGAAATCATTAAATGAACCTTTCGGCCTTCATAAAAGTGTATGAAGTTTATTTGTGTGTGTACAGTTGGCAAATAGCCGTATAATAAACGGGATAATGTAAAGGACGCTGATCATTATTGGGAAAATAAATACCAACAGGGCGAAACAAGACTGGTTCGCCCTGTCGGTCCATGACCATGGTCCTGGTGAAAACTCGATTCTGATTGGCTGGAGGGTGCTAATTGACGTGCATTATTTTCATAGAAGAGGATCAAGCAGGCTGTGTTTGAATGGTCTTAATTAAATTAAATAAATAGGCTAATAATTTGTTAGCCCACGTCTGCCCTATTTGCAATGGTATTTCCCTATTGGAATTGCTTTTTTTGTTGTAATTTATTTAAATGTTCACTGTTTTGAGTGTTTGTACCCTATTGTTAATAAAATATGAGCGTTCCATTTCTCTTGAAAACAGATATGGCACTACTCATTATTTTCAGACCTACATAAATGATCCCTGCACTTAAGCATTTGGCTGGATTAGTAAAGTCAAACATAAAAGTTTCAGTTCGTTGGACCAAAGTATAAGCGACTCCACTGCAGCCGTTTCCATAAACAATTGAGCTTCAGCTAGCAATCTAGCTTCAGGTTAAACCGTGTAAAAATGAAATAACTCCTGCCCAGAAGTTTACTATCGGTGTTTACTTGGATGGAAAGGTGCAAGGTTAGTCCTGTTGTGTTGTGACTCTGGCGATGCAGCGTGTGCTGATGTTGTTTTGTTGCCTGACGGAGATCCTCGCTGCAGCGAGTGGATGGCTCGCTCTGAGACTCCGCTGCGCGTCGTGGTGTTCTTGACTCCGCGCCGTGCATTAAAACTGTCTAATGCACGGCTCCTCGTTGTTTAATCCTTACATAGTTTCTACTGTCATATTTGTAACAGAGGAATGCAGCATACAATGTTAAAACTGGCCTTTAAAATTCCTCCAAATATATATGCCCAAAATTCCACATATTTTCGGCGATAAAATCTGGACAATCTAGAGCCAGATTTAGATTCATGGTTTTATTTAGTGACATATTCAGAGGCGTTTTTTCCTTTTTGTCATTTTTACTTTTTCATAATCTTCCCGCCGGTCTTTTTTTGTCGTTATTTTTGCAATTTCTTTTACATTTTTCCGTAATTTTTCCTGAATTTTTTTGCTGGTTTTTTGGTCATTATTTTGTCATTTTTCCGTCACTTTTCTGTTGTTTTTACACCAACCTTAGCCGCGTAGAGCAGAGCCGTGAGCTGCAGGTCAGTCGCTCTTTCGTTCACGTCGACTCTCAGCTCTTTCACCAAAAACACCAGGGCGTCGTTCTGCCCCGTCACTGCCACCTGGTGCACGGGCCGCGCCCCCAGTCTGTCCACCGCCGTCGGACACGCCTACGACACAGATCAGGCACATCATAGGAGTGACATGAGTGTCTGTAACTGCCAGTGTGGAGGAAACATTCAATATTGTTAACTATATGTCATATGTCAATAGCCCCATTTCATGTGACGTGTGCTAAGTCAGGTGTTTGCGCGCGCAGGCTCAGTGCAAAACAACTGGAAAACTGTAGCAGCACCGCCACGAGATTGACACGCTTTTACAACACAATGCCGTCGTGTCGTGTTGTTGATAAGCAAATAAGGGTAACTAGGGTAATAAGGGTAACTAACAATCCAGGACATTTTATACAGTCAGGTCTAGGGCAGGGCGATATGGCCAAAAATCTGTATCACGATATTAAAAAAAAATCTCGATAACGATATATTTGACGATATAACTGACAATGGACAAATTACTTCAAAATCCCAGCCTTACGTCTATTGGGAAGATTAATTCAGTGATATTTTATTCTTTTTTTTTTTTTTAACAGTATACTAATTCTCACAAATATGATCTACTCAAGCAGTTTACATCCTTCATTTCATTTCACTGTTTAAGCACCTGCTCCCGTGTTCTACAGTCAGTGTCTATGCTGCTCTGATGGAGCTGAGCGCAACATAAATTATATCGTGTCCACAACGATATCAAAAATGACAACGATATCAAAACATATATCACGATAACAATATGCGATACGATATGGCCCACCCCTAGTCAGGTCCATAAATATTGGGACATCGACTCAATTCTTATGTTTTTGGCTCTATAAACCACCACAGTGGATTTGAATTGAATTTGGCTTTGGAATTTTTCTCGGTATAATCGTGCAACATAAAACATATAACACAAAATATAGATTAAAATAAGCTATAAAAACTTTAAAACTATAAGGCTATAAGGGCATGCATGTAGAAGATTAAAATAAATAAATAAAAAATACAAATAAAACAATGGGATTGTGTTCATGGATGTGCAGGTGTATTAAGTAATAGCAGCGGATCTAAGTCTGCTATTACAAGGAAATACAACCGTTTGTATGTGAGGATCCACTTTTTAAGGGACCAAAAGTAATTGGACAAAGCAACAAGTATGAATCAAACTTTATTACTTTTAATATTCTGTTGCAAATCCTTTGTAGTCAATTAGAGCCTGAAGTCTAGAAGGTATAGACGTCACCAGACGCTGGGTTTCATTCCTGGTGATTCTCTGCCAGGCCTCTACTGTAAATGAGTTTTCTTAAATAAGAGCCGCGTCCTCAGTTGACAAGCTTTCTACATACACTACCGCTCAAAGGTTTGGGGTCCTTGTTTTTGAAAGAAAAACACTGCATTTTTGTCAAATTAAATTAATCAGAAATACAGTCTAGACATTGTTAATGTTGTGATGCCTATTCCAGCTGGAAACGGGTGATGTTTAACCTCCTAACCCCCACCTTTTCTCCAGTTCTGTCAAGGCAAGTTTATTTGTAGAGCACAATTCATACACAAGGCAATTCAAAGTGCTTCACAAAATTACAAGAAAACAGATAAAATCAATAAATCAACATAAAGTTAATCAGTTACAGTAAAAGGCAAGAGTGCAGATAAAATACTTTCAGTTTTCATATGCACGGGTAAAAAGAGCTGTTTTCAGCCTGGATTTGAACATTGTCAGAGTTGAGGCCTGTCTCACATCCTCATGAAGACTGTTCCAGATTTTAGCTGCATGAAACTGAAACGCAGCCTCACCGTGTTTATTATTGACTCTGGGAACCACCAGGAGACCCCTCCCTGAAGTTCTCAGGGCCCGAGATGGTTCATACGGCTCTAACATGTCAGAGATGGACTTTGGTGCTAAACCATGAAAAGACTTGTACACAAGCAGAGCTGTTTTAAATTCTATTCTCTGAGTGACAGGAAGCCAGTGCAGAGACCGGAGCACTGGACTAATATGGTCGTATTTCCTGGTTCTTGTCAGGACTCGAGCAGCAGCGTTCTGGATGTTCTGCAGCTCTAACAGCTCGTTTAGAAAGGCCAGTGAGCAGCCGTTACAGTAGTCTAACCTGCTGGAGACAAATGCATGGATGAGTCTCTCTAAGTCTGGTTTTGACACTATTCCTCTGATCTTAATGTTTTTCAGATGGTAAAAAGCTGATGATCTTATTGCGTTGACAGCTTCTGCTTTACCCAAATCTAAACATTTCTAAACTGGAGCTTACAGCCTCATTTGAAAGCCAAGACCTTCAAAACTGATCTGATCTTTTTCCTTGCATTGTTGCAGTGTTGTCGTCACTTTTGAGGTTTTTTTTTCATCGCATTTTTGTCACTTTTTTGTTACTCTGAAGAAGCTTTTAGATTTGGGTAAAGCCGAACTGGAGAAAATGTGCTCGGTTAAGTGGTTAATGGAATATCTACATAGGTGTGCAGAGGTTCTAATGGTACGTTGTGTAATCCTGTTAGAGAGTCTGGCCTGGGTGACCCCAAACTTTGGAACCGTAGTGAACTATTTACAAGCCTAAGCAGCGGTTCATTCATCGCCATTAATCGAGCAGAACCTAAATAACTGATCCGTGATATTGGAAGCGCATGTTTCTGCACAGTGCACATCAGTCACATGTCGTTGAACTCCGTCTGCGGCCCGGCCTCATTCAGAAGCTTAGAAGCTTTACCTTGTGCTTCTCTAAAAGCCGGCGAGCCACAGAGATGTGTCCGTTTCTCACAGCGTCCATGAAAGGAGTGACCCCACAGCTGTCGGCCTGGTCCGGCCTGTACTCACACCTACAGAATATTATTATAGTTACCTGATGGGTCAGTCTTTTCAAGTGACTCGTCTTCACCTACCTCTCCAAGAGGATTTGGACCACGTCCTCACACCCGTGCAGAGCTGTGAAGCAGAGGCACAGAACGTTTCAGCGTGTGCTCCTTAAGGTTAGGTTATCGGTCATGCCTCGTGTTGTAAACTTCAGAATCTCCTGGATGTGCAGCTGCATTCATGCAGACGATAGAGTCAAATACAACCACTTGTTATTTCTCCAGCACTAACAGCACTTTTAATCAGTTTTAAAACGAGATGCTGCTGGGGAATAGGGAAACCTTTCATATTTAGGGGAAATCTATTTGAAACTTTTGCTGTTGATTACTGACATAAATACGACCAAAAATGCATTGTGTATGGCTCAGGCATTTGTTCCAGAGGCCTCGTAGACGATCCAGGACACGCTGGTGGGACTATGTCTCCGAGCTGGCCTGGTGTCGCCTCGGGGTCCCCCCAGAACAGCTGGAGGAGGTGTGCGTGGATCGGGAAGTCTGGGCATCTCTGCTGAGACTGCTGCCCCCACGACCCGGCCCCGGATAAAGATGAAGAAAATGGATGGATGGATATTTAGAAGTGGAAAAATCTGTACAGATTCAGATTTTGCCTTATTTATTTTCATTAAAAAAATCAATAAATCAGGCGCTAGAGATCAAAACGTCCCTCTGGAAAAACCTTCAGAATATTTGGAGTCTGTTGGTGGAACGCCTGTGGAGATGATGTCGCCGCATCAATGAGAGAAAATGCCTGTTGAAATTACTATTTCCAAAGAAAAATCTATGGAGAAACATTGACTTAATCAAACAGGTTATTGTGAAGATTAGGGAATTTTGTTAACAGGTGATAGTTTAGCCCTCCTGGAACCGCCACCTTAATGTGGTGGAGGGGTTTGAGCCTAAATGATCCTGGATCTCTGTTGTCGGGGGCTTCGTGCCCCTGGTAGGGTCTCCCATGGCAAACAGGTCCTAGGTGACGGGTCAGACAAAGAGCTGTTCAGAAGCCCCTTATGAGAGACCAACAGGCCCGGTTAGAACCATGAGGCCGTCCTTCTGTGGACCCACCACCTGCAGGAGGAGCCATAGGGGCTGGTGCAGCTCCAACAGCTGCCCCCACGACCCGGCAACGGACAAGTGGAAGAAGATGGATGGATGGAGGTGAAAGTTTATATGTTAGAGACCAGTGTCTCCTCTTGCCCTGTAGACCTGCAGAGTGAAGCCGTGTACCTGCCGTGTGAAGCGGTGTGCGTCCGGTCTTGCTCTCAGTCGCCCAGGCGGTCTCCGAGTGTTGGAGCAGCAGCAGCACCACAGCGGCGCTGCCCTCTCGGCAGGCGATGTGGAACGCGCTCCAGCCGTCTTTGTTCTTCAGAGTCACGTCGGCTCCGTGTAAGAGCAGCTCCTGGATCACAGAGAGGGTCCTCCGAGTGCAGGCCATCATCAGAGGAGTCCTGGGACACACAGGGACACTCCGTCATTACGGTCTCTAGTCCCGACAATGACTGCAAAGTTAAATGGAAGATTTAGGATTATTTCGTGGGGTAAATTAGAATTTTTTTTGTATTCTCTTTAAAACAAAGTAGGCATATAATAAAATTAAATCCACATGGAAAAAAACATGGGGAAAGTGTACATACATGCTGCGTTAAGTGCTACAATTCCATTCGAGGCTGACAATTGTGCATAAGAGACCATTTTTAAACAAAAAGACATGATCATAGGAGTGTACCAGCAAGAATGTTGATTACCAAGTTTAACTTCTTATTACAAAATGGAGGATACCTCGAGCAACATGCAAACCAGAAAGATGGGTCAATCCATCTGAGACTTTCTGACTGCAGCTGTGCATGCCCACAGGCGACGCCTCCATAAACACAAACGCCAATATCAGAAAACATACTTGGACTTAGCAGAAGGTCAAAACATAATCCCCAGTTTCTCCATTACATCAATAGTTACAGCAGACTTGTTATTAGTCACTGACTGACTTAAAGTGCATATGACAATTTTTGCTAAAACACAGTTAACACGATTATATTTAAGATTTTGCTAAAGATTATACCCAGTTTTCTTTAGTTGAGCATTTTTGTGATGCTTATGTTTTCACTTCCTTATTGGACACATGTAACCATGTTAAAGTGCATATGACAGATTTTAATGCTCTTGAAAATATGACTTATTTAGATGGATCACATCAGTTGCATAGTTATCTTTTTTTTTTCAGTGAAGCAGCAATTTGAATGAAGAAATGTTGGGCAGAAAAGTTATTTTTATTAGAATTTTAAGCTGCTGACAGGAAGTGACATAAAAGAAGGAAACATTCCATAGCAGTTTGACTCATTTCCCATTGACTTAACATGGTTGCACGGCAACAGTTTAAAATTGTTTACCTTCTTCGATGTCACTTCCTGTCGGTGTCCAATAAGGAAGTGAAAACATAAACATCACAAAAATGGTCAAACTAAAGAAAAATGGGAATAATCTTTAGCAAAATCTTAAATATAATCGTGTTAACTATGTTTTAGCAAAAATTGTGTCTAATGTGTCATATGCACTTTAAGTCAATGGGAAATGTATGAGTCAAACTGCTATGGAATGTTACCTTCTTTTATGTCACTTCCTGTCAGCAGCTTAAAAATTCAAATAAAAATAACTTTTCTGCCCAACATTTCTTCATTCAAATTGCTGCTTCACTGAAAAAATGATAACTATACAACTGATGTAATCCATCTAAATAAGTCATATTTTCAAGAGCATTAAAATCTGTCATATGCACTTTAAGCATAAACTTGAGCTTGGTTTGAAGTTACCGAACTTAGCTTTATGGATGAGATATTTCCCCAGTAAGATGCACAAGCTTACTAAGTGCTCTACTTTCCAGTCTGTATGTCTATAAAAAGTTATTACATTCGAGCACTGCAGCTGTTGTATAGAGATAGAAGTTTTTTGTCTAATTATTGTCTCCAGTTTGGACAATATGAGTTTTTGCAGTTAGAGAAGAGATGAGTGAGTCTCATCAACATCATTGCAAAAAGTAAATTTAGGATCAGTTTCTCTAAATTTTGAAATATATATGTTTGTTGGGTAAATGTACTACTTTCCAAAGTAGTTCTTTAATTTTATCACCTAAAGAGAGTTGGCCATGTTAAACGCCAACTGATGCTTGGAAATGTATCATTCCAATATGTTGCAGTTGGGAACCATTTTATTTAGGTTTTGTAAACAGGATTAAACAGGAACCACTCAATAAATGTCAAGTAAAGACTTTGGCCACTAGATGGAGCCTTCGTAACACGGTTAATTTGCTAAAACACAGCTAAACCATTCATTACATCCACTTATTACAACGCAATAACAACAATACAACAAAACACAACACTGGCCTTAAACCTCTTAACCCCCGCATTAACCGAGCACCAGTTTGGCTTTACCCAAATCTAAAAGCTTCTGTAAAAAAGTGTCACCATAGCGATCGAGAAGAAAACATGGATGAAAACACAACAAAAAAGCAACAACGACGAAAAAGAGACAAAATGTGACGAAAAAGAAACAATTAAACAAAAATGTGACGAAAAAGAAACAAAAATGTGACGAAAAATAAACAAAAATGTGACGAAAAATAAACAAAAATGTGACGAAAAATAAACAAAAATGTGACGAAAAATAAACAAAAATAAACAAAAATGTGACGAAAAAGAAACAAACATGTGACGAAAAAGAAACAAACATGTGACGAAAAAGAAACAAACATGTGACGAAAAAGAAACAAACATGTGACGAAAAATAAACAAAAATTTGACGAAAAATAAACAAAAATTTGACGAAAAATAAACAAAAAATAAACAAAAATTTGACGAAAAATAAACAAAAAATAAACAAAAATGTGACGAAAAAGAAAAACATGTGACAAAAAATAAACAAAAATGTGACGAAAAATAAACAAAAATGTGACGAAAAATAAACAAAAAATTAAACAAAAATGTGACGAAAAATAAACAAAAATGTGACGAAAATAAACAAAAATTAAACAAAATGTGACGAAAAATAAACAAAATGTGACAAAAAAAAACAAAATGACGAAAAATAAACAAAATGTGACGAAAAATAAACAAAAATGTGACGAAAAATAAACAAAAAATTAAACAAAAATGTGACAAAAAATAAACAAAAATGTGACGAAAAATAAACAAAAATGTGACGAAAAGAGACAAAAATGTGACCAAAAAGACAAAAAAGACATGGAAAAAGTGGCGACAACGCAAGGAAACATATCAGTTTTGTAGATCTTGGCTTTCAAATGAGGCTAATGGTCAATAACCTGTCAGCTCCAGTTGTGAAGCTTTTAGATTTAGTTAAAGCCGAACTGGAGAAAATGCCCTCGGTTCAGGCTAAGAGGTAAATACTGTGGCAGCGTTGGCGGATCATATTACAAAAAGGACTCTCCTTCGAGCCGGATTCGAACCAGCGACCTAAGGATCACCGCATCACCGCTACAGTCCTCCGCTCTACCAACTGAGCTATCGAAGGAGCTGATGCTACGTCGTTAGCATTTACATTTTATAGCCAAAAGGTGGCGCAGAAAGACCTAAAACTGTTATTACCAGTCCGCCTTCTTCAAACTATCCACTTTAGCGCCTTCGTGGAGCAGGTATTTCACGCAGTCCAGCCGCTCCATGGACGCAGCTTCGTGCAGCGGCCTCTTGTAGTCATTATTGTAGACTTCCACGTGTACACCGAGCTCATGGAGGTATTTAACCGCGTCCAGGTGTCCGTGTCTGGCGGCGTAATGCATTAAAGTGTCTCCGGATCGACCGAAGTGTTTGTTAATCACAGCCGGAACCGATCCCTGCCCGAGTGAGTGGATACAACTCTGCAAAGACGCGAGATCTCCCTCCTGAGTCAGCTTCACCAGGGGTTTAAAAGCGCTTTCGTCCATCTTTGGAGTTGAATACCGCTCCAAATCAAGGCGGTGTCCTGTTCGCTTTACTTTCCGAACTGCAGTGCTCCTAATGTGAGCGCTCCCGTCTCGCGAGCTGCCACATCCAGAGCCATGCCCGATGTGTTTTGATCTAATACATCCATGGTTTTGATTCTGCTGAGACGTCGCGCTTGTCGAGTAAATGTGACGTAGTTGCCTCGTGCGCAGGTTTGTTTAACCTCTTAACCCCCGCCTGTACCGAGCGCATTTTCTCCTGTTCCGCTTTCTTCCTGGGGGAAAAAAGCGTCAAAATAGCGACATAAACGAGACTAAAACTTTGATGAAAATGGAGCAACAAAGATGTGACAAAAAGCAATGAAAAAGTGACTAAAATATTTTTGTTGAACCAACTTAAAAATAAAAACACTAAATTAAATGAAGTTTATTTCACGTAGCTTCTAATCAGAATCAGAATAGTTTTTATTGCCATTGTTTGAGAACAGGTTCACAAACAAGGATTTTTTCTCGGTGCAGACGTGGCTATGCATAAGAATATTCAAATAAATAAGATTTTTAAAAAAACAAAAAAACAATTGACATAGAACATAGAGCTGGGTGATATAGACTATAAGTCATATACCAATATATTTAGGTTAAATTTCAATATACGATATATATCCCGATATTTTTTCCGCAAAGTGAGAGCTGTGAAATGAAATGTTAAGTCAAAGTCAAAGCCAAATACGAGTAGTTTTATCTAAAACTCACCATAAAATGTAAACATTAACACTCTATAACAAAGCTCCGTAAGGTGCACATTTAAAATATATATATATATATATATATATATATATATATATATCTTAAATAAAAATAGCCTAGAAAATATGTATTGCAGTGCAAATTTGAACTATATCTATATATGCGATATGGTCTAATTCCATATCTTATTTAAAGATATATCGATATATCCAACCCTAAAACAGTGGAATTGTATTTACAGATGTGTAGGTGTATAAAGTGATGAAGTGATAGCAGCGGATCTAAGTGTTGACACACAGACTGATCTTTTAAACTCAAATTAAATAGTAATTTGATTTAATCCAATTGGCTGCTTTACTCTTAACTTAAAAAGAAGCAGAAAACCAACTTAATATAATATTAGCTCTTTGCACTTTTAACCAGATGCCATGAGTGACAGTGACGTGACACTAAATACAGTGTAGTCTTGACTCAATACATATTTAGGAACATTAGTAAATTTGTTGCAGAAGATTTCTTATTTTATTTTCTATTCTACATAATCTGTTTTGACAAAACTAGCAGCCAATTGTTAACCTCTTAATCCCCACCTGAGCCGAGCACATTTTCTCCAGACCAGCTTTACCCAAATCTAAAAGCCTACTGTTAGAGAATGAAATTAAATCGCTATTTATCATACCGGGTCACGCAGTGAAGTCGTACTATCGCTGTCGTAGCCTTGACTGTGGTGCTCAGGCGCCTCAGCCGCTGAATGTTTTGCTTGCGTATCAGTATGACGCTAAAGGGTATTTATCGCTGTTCTGTGGAAGCATAGACAGACTTGAATGGTATAGGACTCGAGTTCATGTCTCCGGGTCTTCTCCTGCATAAGACATCCAGACTCCTGCTTATTTTTCATCTATCCTCTCGGACACCATTGTTTATACTCTAACACTTACAGCATATAGGCCAGAGTAACGCCCCATTTGAAAGCTAAGACCTACAAAACTGATCTAAACTTTTCTTTTTTTGTTGCCGCCTTATCGTCGCTTTCTTTGACATTTTTTTGTATCGCTTTTTTATTGCGTTTCCGTCACCGTTTTGCCACATCTTCATCACTTTTAGGTCACTTTTTATGTTGCTATTTTTGACTCCTTGTATACCTTGTTCAACTTCACTGCTCAGATGCTAACGTGTCAATTAACGGTTAAAAGGAAAATATGGAACTACACGTGCTTAACTATAACTGTATACGTCAATTACTATATTACTGTATTTTACAGGGCTGGAATGATCATAGTGTTTTAGAGCTAACAAGCGAGAACTCTGAACACACCACGGCCAAGTTCAATTATGAAATGTTTGGAGGCCAGTCATTTAGTCACTTAATCACTGTCTAAATGCCATGTGTTTTTTGGCTGGAGGGTGGGGAGCGTTGGGTCAAATGTTGTTGTTGTGGGGAGCGTTGGGTCACACAGACGACCACTCAGACCCCGCTTTAACCAAGCACATTTTCTTGGCTTTACCCAAATCTAAAAGCTTCCTGCCTTTAGAGCTTACAGCCTCTCGGCCAGAGTAACGCCTCATCTGAAAGCTAAGACCTAGAAAACTGATTGTGACTTTTTTGTCGCCGTTTTTTTGTGGGATTTTTTAAGCGTTTCTGTCGTGTTTTCGTTGTTGCCTTTTTATTGTGTTGTTGTTGCTTTTCCGGCGCGTTTTGTTGCTCTTTTGCCACTTTTTGTGCTTTTACATTTGGGTAATGCCAAACTGGAGAAGATGTGCTCTGTTAAGGCGGGGTCCTAATTTACAATCTAAACACAGAGACGCTACATCTGGACATGTTGACCGTCGGGCCCGTGGATTGGCCTTTTATAAACACAGGAAGTAGGCGTCTCCTTGTTGAAGAATCAATCAATGCCTTTAGAATACTCTTCTTCTGCGCGATCTGACTCCGCATTCTAACACACTGCCCCCCAGTGGATATCAGAGTAAAAACAACAACAATACAGCAAAATGTCAGCCCAATTCAAATCAACCCCAAAAGCACAGATTACAATCAACAGTTTCATATAATCATTAAAGCCTATTATGACAAAAACATATATAGAAATATTCAACATAACTTTTACCAAAATAGCAACATTCTATGAGCTTTCATCCAGCCATAGAGATAAATGTTAGTGTGTCAACCGTAAATCATTGCAGTAATTGAAGATGAATTGTGTTGAGTGTTAAAGCCTCATGATTTAGAGGTCTCGACACGTGGTTCTGGAGAGCGTGCAGACTTAGTATCAGACCAAGATGTTTGAAAGCCTTGGCAGTAAAGCGAAGCAATGCCTCATGTGGCCCAACCCTCCCCGCTCTGCCCTAATCTGAGTCATCTCTGTGAATGTCCCTGGGATATTACAAATGTACTTGGGAAGTAGTGGGCCAAACAATGACTCAAGTAAAAAAAAAATACTGTGGCTGTTTGAGCGAAAAAGTCAGATTTTTTATTTCAAAGCCATGAATTGTTTGAAGCAAAATATAAAATCCTGTGTAAATCTGTGGATATTTACAAAGACAATTCCAAGAAAAATGGCAGAAAGTACAGAAAAACTAAATCATTCTGAAGAACGAATGACATCTGTTCTATTTATCAAAATCAAGCATTTACTCCCCACTTTAGTGCATTTCCTCCAGTTCGGCCTTACCCAAATCGAAAAGCGCCTCATTTGAAAGCTGAGACCAACAAAACACCTTTTTTGAAGCGTTTTTGTCATGTTACAGATGAGTTCAAATCAGTTTCCAATATCAAACTCTCCTGAAATTGTGCCTCAGATATGCCAAGTGTCTCAATTCCTTTCCAACACTCAAAATGCCTCTCAGTCTACTGCTTTAAATCAAAGTTTTCTCACAGTCCTGCAAAGACAGAATGAAATAACAGAACTGTTAGTAAAGCAGCAGTCGTCCCTTCTGATTCTGATTCTGATTCCTTTGTCACGCCCCTGGGTGTGACTCCAGTCCTCCTGTGTTCCCCACTCCCCTCTCCGTGTGTGTGTGTGTGTGTGTGTGTGTGTGTGTGTGTGTGTGTGTGTGTGTGTGTGTGTGTGTGTGGTGGAGTCTGCTGGAGCTACACACCTGTCAGCCATCTGCAATCAAGCTGCTGCAGTGAAAGACCCAGCTCTCCAGACAGACTCTGCCAGATTGTTCCGTCAGCCATGGTGATTCTGCAGTAGGCTCCAAAAACTTACCTGTTTTGATTATCTGCAACTTACCTTATCTCCTGTGCTCCTAGTGCCGGTGTGTGAAAGACTCCGAGGACCTGAGACCATCCGCCTTGCTTGGACCATTCAAGATAATAAATTGTGAACTCTGACTCCTGTCGTGTGTCTGTCTTTGGGTCCGATAAAAATAAGCCATAACATCCTTGCCATCTAGACAGATGCCAACTTTCGATGGGGACCCACTACAGTACGGAACCTTCATGAGAGCCTTTGTGCAGGGTGTGGAGGAGCTGTGACTAATCCAGATTGCTTATATTATTTGGAGCAGTTCAAGATATGCAAAATTACAATCAGGTTAAAGGTCCTATATCATGCAAAATTGACTTTTTGGAGCTTTTAGCCATGTTGTTATGCCATTTCCTTCTCAAAACACCCCCAGAGCGGTTTTTGGCTTTATTCACGCAGTTCTAAGTAATCCTCCTGAATCCTGCTCTCTGAGCAGCTGCTCCGCCCTCTCCTGGTAAACCACTGAGCTGTTCAGTTGTGTCGTCACAAAGGAACGGAAGTGTTCTACGTCTGTAATGTACAATGCATTACGGCCTGATTTTAATTTATAAAACAGCTTTTTCATTATTTTTGTTGTAAGAGAGAAATAAAGAAAAGAAAAAAAAAAAAAAGCAACTCTCCGACGTGTCTGTGCTGTCCCACGAGCCTAATCAAGCGCACCCACGGCTGGAGGATCCATGGATCGGAGCAGAAGTGTTGTTTTTGAAGACTGAGCTCTTTCTAACCTACTCTGGACACGCCTGTTCTTTTTTCTTACCCAACGATAATGTCACGGATGCGCGTTTGGCTACGAGAGGAACAGGACTATTCAACCTTCCTAAAGAAGAGTGCTCTCGCCAGAAGTTGGAATTTCTTTCTGGGATTCAGCGACTTTATCAACCAACCTGATGGATGCTTGGTGAACCTCGGCCAGAATCAAAGTGGATTAACTTTTATAACCAACGCGATCTCATGGGGAGGCCAGGCTGAGCGGTGAGTCAATCCAGGGACTGCAGATGGAAAATAGCTACTTTGCTAAATCTGGTACAAATCATCTCTTCTTTTGTAAAGACTAATGGTTTTGTACACTGTCCCTGTTTCAATAAACAATAAACTAAACTAAATCAAAACGCATGTGTGTTAGCGTGTGTGTTAGCGTGTGTGTTAGCGTGTGTGTTAGCGTGTGTGTTAGCGTGTGTGTTAGCCATTTATGAAACTGTGTTGCACATGTCAACTCCTTATAACTGCATTATGTGAAGTAACTTCACTTTTTGCAGCGATATTTATATTTATAATACTGTAAATGTGGAATGAGCGGAGAGAGGGCGGAGTTAACTGAATCCAAGCGTCTTGTCTTCCGGGTAGGGAAAATACCCCCCAAAATACTTTCTCTCAAAAATGAGTACTCCATAGTGATAGAGGTACAATATATCATATAAATGCCTATACTTTACTTTGGAATGGCTAAAATAGCATGATATAGGTCCTTTAAGTTAAGGTAAAGCACATATATAGAAACATCAAGACATGGGAAATACACAGCACACGAGGTCACGTGTGGAATTTTTTCTTGGGGAGGGGAAGGACGACCGGCCATTGACCGGGGGGTGGGGCAGAGGAAACATGTTGAGGCAGACGCAGAACAACGGGGGCGTGGTTAGGGAGGGGGTATGTGTGTGCAGTTATTTACAGTCTGAAAGTCAGTGTTATGTAAAGTATGACCCAGATAGCTCAGTCCTTATCAGGTTTAGCTCCGTGGTTTGGCCTTGAAGGGAAGTGTTGACAGTGTAGGAGAGATAAGAGGTCCAGCTGCTTCAAACCTCCTCTCAGGAGGAAGAGAATTATTCCAGTAATAGTTCATAAATTTATAATGAATTAGCTTTTACTTGTCTCAGCATTAGTTCAGTTCTCCAGAGCAGGTAGTTCCCTTCACAGTTCAACCCTTTTCCTCCCAAAATATAGTCCAACTATTGTCCGTCTCCACAGTGAGCTGCCAGGTCGTATATAACAGTCCATCGCTGTGCGTTACTTTCCAGTGTAATTCCATCACTCGGTCACTCCCTGCTCCAAAGTGCTCGTTAATTTTAACGGAAAGCAGCGTGGTCCGATTGCAAACTGCTGTCATTCCAAATTTCCGATAATCCAGGGCAGTCCATCCAATAAGCAGGTACCCTGTTATCAAGAGTCCAAATGAGTAAATATCTTTGATGTCTCCGACCGACAGGACTGCCAGGCAAACGACATCCATCGCAAACCGAGCTGTGAAAATCCGGTCAGGGAAGACGACCTCCTCCGTGGCCTCACTTTGTGAAAAAAAAAAACGTATCAATTGCTCTGAGATTCCAGTTAATCAGTGCCAAAGTTTAGCGGTTCGGGAGGACAGCAAGCAGACGGTCCAAGAGGAAAAATAAAAGTCAGACAAGACACTCGCAGAGGCAGGAAAAAAGCACGAAAGCCAGGAGAAGTAAGAAAACACGTCCGCACTCGACAGAGACAGGAAGAAGAAGTAATGGACCACATCAAGTCTGTTCTCCCTCTCATCCTGGACCTATACCAGTTTGCTTATCTGCCCAATCGCTCAACTGAAGATCTCCACTGCGCTCCATTCAGCCCTCACTCACCTTGAAACAAAGGACTCTTACGTTAGAATGCTGTTTTTAGACTTTAGCTCAGCATTCAACACTATAATCCCACAGCAGCGAATACACAAACTGCTCCACCTGGGGATCAACACATCACTGTGCAACTGGCTGCTGGACTCTCTGACGGGGTGACCACAGGCTGTGTGCTGAGCCCCCTCCTGTTCACTCTGCTGACCCATACACTCCAAAGTACGACTCAAACCTCTTCATCAAGTTTGCAGACGACACAACAGTGGTGGGTCTCATCAACAACAGAGACGAGTCAAACTACAGGAGTGAGGTGAGAACAATCTCTCTCTAAATGTGGAGAAGACAAAAGAGATTGTTGTGGGTTTTCGAAGAGCGCGGGTCCAGCATGCTCCTCTAACAATCAACGGTGCTGCAGTGGAGAGGGTGACCAGCACTAAGTTCCTGGGTGTGCACATCACAGAGAACCTCTCCTGGACCATGCACACTACATCACTGGTCAAGAAAAGTAATCAGCGTCTCTACTTTCTCCGCAAGTTAAGAAGAGCTAGAGTCCCAGCCTCCGTTATGTGCAACTTCTACAGAGGGACTATAGAGAGCATCCTGACCAGCTCCATCACTGTGTGGCTCTTCTACAGAGGGACTATAGAGAGCATCCTGACCAGCTCCATCACTGTGTGGCACTTCTACAGAGGGACTATAGAGAGCGTCCTGACCAGCTCCATCACTGTGTGGCTCTTCTACAGAGGGACTATAAAGAGCATCCTGACCAGCTCCATCACTGTGTGGTTCTTCTACAGAGGAACTATAGAGAGCATCCTGACCAACTCCATCACTGTGTGGCTCTTCTACAGAGGGACTATAAAGAGCATCCTGACCAGCTCCATCACTGTGTGGCTCTTCTACAGAGGGACTATAGAGAGCATCCTGACCAGCTCCATCACTGTGTGGCACTTCTACAGAGGACTATAGAGAGCGTCCTGACCAGCTCCATCACTGTGTGGCTCTTCTACAGAGGGACTATAAGCATCCTGACCAGCTCCATCACTGTGTGGCTCTTCTACAGAGGGACTATAGAGAGCATCCTGACCAGCTCCATCACTGTGTGGCTCTTCTACAGAGGGACTATAAAGAGCATCCTGACCAGCTCCATCACTGTGTGGTTCTTCTACAGAGGAACTATAGAGAGCATCCTGACCAACTCCATCACTGTGTGGTACTTCTACAGAGGGACTATAGAGAGCGTCCTGACCAGCTCCATCACTGTGTGGTTCTTCTACAGAGGACTATAGAGAGCATCCTGACCAACTCCATCACTGTGTGGTACTTCTACAGAGGGACTATAGAGAGCATCCTGACCAGCTCCATCACTGTGTGGTTCCTCTACACAGAGAGACTATAGAGAGCATCCTGAACAGCTCCATCACTGTTGGTTCTCTACAGAGGTTGTTAGATAACCTCTGTTAGATGACAACAAGAATAATACTAAAGGCTTATGGAACATCTTAAATAGTTTAATCAGAAACAAACCAAGAATGATCAATTATCCACAATATTTCAAAGATGAGGATAAAACCATAAATAATATGAACGAGGTAGTAAACGCATTTAATAAATTCTTTGTAGATATTGACCCGAAACTTGCTGCAAAAATCGCAAATGTTGAGAACTATAATTGTGAGCTAATAGATGCAAATCTTATGTCTTTGTTCCTTAAACCTGTTGAGGAAAAGGAGATACTGGACGTTGTTAGAGGGCGTAAAAATAAAACCTCGACAGATTATTGTGACATAGATATGATAACTTTAAAAACTGAAAGTAGCAAAAGTGATTCCTCTGTTCAAGGCAGGAGATAAACATCTCTTTACAAACTACAGGCCTGTTTCCCTTTTACCGCAATTCTCCAAAATCTTAAAGGTTTTTAACTCTAGACTTGAGAGCTTTATTGAAAGTAATAACTTACTCTCTGATAATCAGTTTGGTTTTAGGAATAATCGCTCAACTTCACACGCGCTATTTGATATAATTGATGAAAGAACTAATGCTGTAGATAACAAGAAATATGCAATAGGGTTATTTATTGACCTGAGTAAAGCGTTTGACATAATAAACTATGATATATTAATCAATAAACTAGAACATTATGGGATTAGGGGGGTAGCTCTACAGTGGGTCACCAGTTATTTAAAGGTCCTATATCATGCAAAATCGACTTTTTGGAGTTTTTAACCATGTTGTTTTGCTATTTCCTTATCAAAAACACCCCCAGAGCGGTTTTTGGCTTCATTCACGCAGTTCTAAGTAATCCTCCTGAATCCTGCTCTCTGAGCAGCTGCTCTACCCTCTCCTGGTAAACGACTGAGCTGTTCAGTTGTGTCGTCACAAAGGAACGGAAGTGCTCTACGTCTGTAATGTAATGCCTTACGGCCTGGTTTTAATTTATAAAACAGCCTTTTCATTTTTGTTGTTGTAAGAGAGCAATAAAGAAAAAAAAAAAAAAAGCAACTCTACGATGCGTCTGTGCTGTCCCAGGAGACTAAACAAACGCACCCTCGGCCGGAGGATCCATGGATCGGAGCAGAAGTGTTGTTTTTTAGACTGAGCTCTTTCTAACCTACTCTGGACACGCCTGTTCTTTTTTCTTACCGAACGATAATGTCACGGATGCCAAAATAGCATGATACAGGTCCTTTAAACAATAGAAAACAATGTGTGAAAATGGGGGATTATCAGTCGAGTTGTCAAGAAATTGTGTGTGGTTTACCTCAAGGGTCCATTCTGGGTCCAAAACTGTTTAACATGTACATTAACGACATTTGTAAAACTTCTCAAATACTTAAATGTATCTTGTTTGCTGACGATACATATATTTTTACATCAGGAGACGATTTACAACAACTGTGTCGGATTGTTAACTTGGAACTCAAAAGTGTCAATAAGTGGTTCAAACAAAACAAACTATCTTTAAATCTGAGTAAAAGCAAAATGATGATATTCGGCAACTGTAATTCCAATGCTCAGGAAGCAATTCAGATAGAGGGTGTTGTTATAGAGCGAGTGCATGAAATCAAATTCCTTGGTGTTATTATAGATGACAGAATTACTTGGAAATCTCACATTAAATATATAACTACTAAAATTTCAAGAAGCATTTCAGTAATAGCAAAAGTAAAGCATATCTTAAACATCGAAGCTCTGCATGCTTTATACTGTTCCTGATTTTGCCCTGTTTAAATTATTGCACTGTGGTTTGGGGTAGTACTTACAAAACACAGTAAAACCAATAGTATTGCTGCAAAAAAGAGCTATCCGAGTAATTCATAAACTTGGGTTTTTGGACCACACAAACTCATTATTTTTAAAATCAAAGATCATGAAGTTTTGTGACATTGTTGAGTTCCAAACTGTACAGATGTTATACAAAGCAAGATACAAACTGTTGCCAGGCCAAATACAAAGAAGGTTCCAAGAACGTACTGGTCGTTATGAATTACGTGACGAATTAAACTTTAGGACTCAGAAACATAGCTCAACTTTGAAAAGTTTTAGTCCGACAGTTAATGGGGTACAATTGTGGAATAAATTGGAGATGGAGTTGAAACAATGTCCAAACATCAACCTGTTCAAATATAAATACAAACAAAAGACTTTTGAAAAGTATAGGGAAGAAGAAATGCATTGCCTCTAGGGAAGCAGCAAGACCTAATTGCATTCAAGGGTTGTTGCTCTGAACGGTTGTCACTCTATTGCTCAAAGATACAAAAAAAAAAATATATTAAAAAAGGCATGAATCTGTTGAGAGGGACCCCCCCAATGGGATCATAAACCTCGTCTTTAAATGCACCACACAGCATAGGAACATCATCTACAAAATCAGCTGTTAGGGCAGCTGGGTGGGGGTTTGTGGATGAGGAGTTACTGCCCTCTTCAACTGGCCCGCGCTACACCCTGGCTTTTTAATGCATTACACTATGTAGGGCTTTCATAATACATTATACATGAAAAAAAGAGGAAAATTGTACACAAATTAAAAACGGTGGCCTGTTCCTTCAACAACAGTATTTATGTGTCAATAACAAATAAAAGACGACAATAGACCCAGTAATGACTATGGCTAAAACCTCAGCATTTTTTATTTTAGTCTAATTCCTCACTGCCCCCACATTACCATTTAACTCTGATTCACTCAGATAGAGATTCGACACACTTGCTGTTAGTTCCTGTTCCTGGCCCAGAGTCTCAGTTTTTTAGGCTAGCTATAACGCAGGTTAGGGCTAAACTGCGAGGTTGACATTAGTTCACATTTGGTTTAGTAACGGTGCCGCCTTTTGCAAAATAATGAAAAGATTAGTATTGATAGCTTGATTTATTATGTGAAAGAAAATGTGGGTTTACAGTGTATGGTTACGTGAGCGTTTACATGATCCAAGTCTAGTTACACAAAATTAAAATTTAAATAAGAAATTTAAAAAAAGAAATGTAAAAAAGCGGTACTATATTGTAATAATGCCTTAGGAGCACTTCGACGTCCACGCAGTAAAGTGAAGATATTACTGCACGGATGTCGAAAGTGCTCCTAAGGCATTATTACACCTGGGAGAGGCCAAATGCTAACAACATCTTTGGTCTTTTTGCGTGACTGAGCGCACGCGTAAAGACCAGACAGTTACGCATCAACTCGTCAAAGGTCAGGTAAGAACAGATCTCAGTCTGGAAAAACGGTGGCCTGTTCCTTTAACAACAGTATTTATGTGTCAATAACAAATAATAGACAACATTACACCCAGTATTGACTATGACTAAAACCTCAGCATTTTTATTTTAGTCTTACCAGAGAATTCCTCGCTGCCCCCACATTACCATTTAACTCTGACTGACTCAGATAGAGTTTCGACACTCTTTCTGTTAGTTCCTGTTCTTGGCCCAGAGTCTCAGTTCTGCAGCGGTCGGTGACGGAGCAGCAGCAGCAGCAGCATCAGCAGCAGTGAGTGACCCCAAAATACACAGTGCTTTTCTTTCAGGTGCTTTTCATCCACAATTTAAATTACAGACACGCAAACACATACATGGTGAAAAAGGTGACAGTTCACAGGGCCGTGGCAGAGCGTGACGGATTGCCAAAATGTTCTTATGTTCATCATTATATGATAATTTGACTTTTGGTGGTGCAAATATGATTAATAAATAGGGTTCTTAAAGGATCACACTCTCTTGACATTCAACGCTAAACTTAGTAGACTTTCATTTTGTTTTAGAACTGTAGTTCTACTAATGACTTACACCTCCTTTGCACCAAGTACAAAGTTGCAAAGATTTCAGCCATAATGAATAAATGTAAATATATCATTGACAACAAAGCTCTACATATTATATACTGTTCACTCATCCTTCCCCATTTAACATATTGTGTAGAGATCTGGGGAAATGCGTATAAAAGTAATCTTGACTTATTGTTTAAAGTTCAGAAAAAGGCAATACAGTAAGAATAATCCATTTAGCTGGATACCGTGAACACACTAATCTATTATTCTTTAAATCAAAAATAATGAAATGTGAGGACCTTATTGAATTTAAGATGGCTCAAATCATGTTCAAAGCCTCACAAAAGTCACTTCCTGAAAGTATACAAGACATGTTCTGCAAATGAGAAGTCAAATACAACCTGAGAGATAAGATGAGCTTCGATAAACAGTACTCAAGAACAACCATGAAAAGCATGTGTCCCACG
The DNA here is from genome assembly GCA_007210695.1 of Neogobius melanostomus. NCBI lineage: Eukaryota > Metazoa > Chordata > Actinopteri > Gobiiformes > Gobiidae > Neogobius > Neogobius melanostomus. The sequence goes on from VHKM01000420.1 coordinate 599,294, forward strand.
AGACGTGATGTAGAAATATGGAATAATCTAGATCAAAACATCAAACTTTGCAATAACCTGATACATTTTAAAATAGTTTACAAAGAGTTTATATTTCTTAGATATGAGTTGTAGCACATTCTTTAGTTGTTGTTTCTTTATTTTGTTTTCTTTATTTTGCTGATTATTTATTTTGCTGATTATTCTGCTAATATTTTTCATTCAAGTGTTTTATCAATTTGATCCAAAGTCATGCACTTTGGATCAAATTGATAAAACACTTGAAAGTGAAGTGATGCAAATTTAAGTTGTTTTTCAACCACAAATTTACTTTACAATACCAAATGAAAAAAATAAATAAGCGGGCCTTGTATAAATTTGTGCCTTGCTTCAACTATGGCCCACATACACTTTTTTCAGTGCCGGTGTTTACTGTGAGGAGGCTAAATGCTACATGCTACCGCTAACGTCTGGAGCAGCTTAAACTCTGACTCTGCCCGCGGTTCTGTTGCCATGACAAATAACAATGGTGGAGCAATGGCGGCCTCCAGTGTCGTGGTCGCAAAGCAGAGCAGCCAGCGGCCATTGGAAAACAACCTAAGTCTCCTGCACTGGCTTGTGTTTGTGTTCATAGTCTCGGGTCAGACTCAGAGGGTGTTTATGTGTGTCTTGTTTTGTGTGTTGACAGGAGCTGTCGCAGATGGAGCCTCTGTTCTCTCTCCTCTTTCTGCTGCTTCTTCCTCGTTCTTCATGGCTCTACTCTCTGCACAACTGCTCCATAGAGTCCATAGATCCACAGATAATTAACTGCAATGGTATAGCAATGGCAATGACGTTATCCAGCATTCCCTCTGACATTCCTAAATCCGCTGTGTCTCTGGACATAAGCAGCAATAAGATTCGGTCGATCCAACAGAATGATTTTTCTGGTTTCACAGAACTCCAGATGTTAAACCTGGGTGAAAACAACATCTCTCACATCGAGGATGCAACATTTTCACATTTATTGTCTTTAATTGAGCTAATTTTGTCAGAGAACAGTCTCACATACCTCACAGACCACATGTTCACAGGGCTGTCCAACCTCACTGTGCTGGATTTAAGCAAAAACCAAATCACAAATATTTCAGAATTTGCGTTCGTTCCTCTGACAAATCTACAGGTATTAAGACTGCAGCATAATCATCTCTCCAGCATCAGTGACATTGTGAACATAGTTTCACTCTGTCCGTTGTTAAACTTAGTCCTGTCAGGAAACAATCTCACTTCATTTGAATCAGATAAGTTTCCATTGAACATCACGTTCCTGGATCTGAGCATGACTCCTCTGAGCAGGTTCTCACTTCACTCTGATGTGTTTCCACATTTACAGACTCTTGATTTATCGAACATCCACAATGATCTTCAATGGGACGTATCAGATAAAGCCTTTCTCCAAAGTCTGAGAACTCTGCATTTAAGTTCGACTAATTTTACTGGTGAAACATATCAGCTAATCTTCCAGAGCCTGGATTTGCTTGAAAACCTTCATCTCAGAGGTGTTGATCGTTTGGACAGAGGTCTGTTGGACTGGGCCTGTGGGATTGAGAATTTACAAAGGTTAGATTTATCGTCTAACTATATTTTAGTTTTATATGATTCCTTTCTTCTCCCGTGTTCTAATCTCACTAAACTGGATCTTTCTCAGAACTCCCTGAGCAAATTAGGCACTTCCTCTCTGCAGATGTTGACCCGTCTGTCCAGGTTGAACCTAGGGAATAATCTTCTGACCAAAGTCCCTCGGACCATCAGGAACATATCGTCCCTCACGACTCTGTCACTTTTTCGAAACAAGATCAGTAATCTCCTCTGTTTAGACTTCTCTGGTCTGCATCTGTTAAAGGTTCTCGACCTCAGTATGAATGAACTGAGAGATCTGAACAGCTGTGTGTTTCAGGATCTCCAGAACCTTCAGGATCTTAACATAGGAAACAACTTTTTTCACCATCTTGATCATAGCATTGGGGAAACTTTGCCCAAACTGATGAACCTAAACGCAGATTTTAACTTTATTGAGGAACTTCCAAAAGGAGTCTTTGGAAACATGACACGTCTGACTGATTTAGCTTTATCTATTAATTCTGATTCTACACCACAGATGCCAGTGTTTGATGGACTCATGAACCTAAGATCCTTAACTATCACTCTGATTGACTTCCCTTACCCTCCTTCTGCAGGTGTAGCACATCAGTCCAGCACCAGTGGGCGCTCACAGCTGCAGCAGGTCTTCACACTTCCGTCACTGCAGAGGCTAAAAATCACTAAAATTGATCCAAGTTGTTCAAGGTGGCCACAAGATATCTTACAAGGTTCGGATGCTTTAGAAGAGTTGTCTTTGTGGCTTAGTGTCTGTGAGTCTCCTGATTCAAAAATGTTCCGCCACATGCCGCATTTATCAAATCTGGAAATTAAGGGTGGTAAAAACTGGCTTCCAGTTCCAGAGTTATTTAAACCGCTCACGGTCTTAAAAACTCTAGTTCTGTATTTAAATGGTCTCAAATCTGTGGACTTTCTCTCTGAGGCCAATCTGACGCAGCTGCAGACGCTGAGCTTACACAGCAATGATCTGTCTGTTATAAATGAGAGAGTGTTTGAGGCGCTCCCTTCACTGAGATACCTAAATTTATGGGACAACCCATTTGCTTGTGACTGCTCTAATGCTGGTTTTATTGACTGGGTCATCAGGAACACACAGATTTATGTGGACGGGGCGTTTGATTACACATGTACGTCTCCTGAGTCACATCGGGGAAAGCTCCTGTTAGAGTTTGACTACCGCTGGTGTTGGGAGTCTGTGGGGCTCTTCTGCTTCCTCTGCAGCTCTGCTCTGGTGCTTCTCACGCTCTTCCTCACCTTCCTCCATCACTTCCTGCGCTTCCATCTGCTGTACGGCTTCTACCTGCTGCGGGCCTTTCTGTACCACCGGCAGCAGAGAGGGCGGGGCTGTGCCGAGATCTACGACGCTTTTGTGTCCTACAACGTCCACGACGAGGAGTGGGTTTACAGAGAGCTGCTGCCCGAGCTGGAGGGACGGCAGGGCTGGAAGCTGTGTCTGCACCACCGAGACTTCGAGCCAGGTGACTCCACAGCTCCGTTAAGACAAAGTGCACCAAAGTGGAAGGCAGGAGCAATCAATGACCCAAGTGCCAGAAAGTGCTAAATGCCCAAAAATAAAGATCAAGAACTACTTAAGTACCCCTGATTGGAGAAAGGATGCCCACTTTAATATTAAAAAGTGGTTTGAATAGTAAAAAATGTTTCTACACTTTTGGTTTGTTTATCAAAGGGGCCTCAATATCTCTTGTACCACATTTGGTGTCTGTATATTCGCCATGAATATAAAAGGAAGCCATGACTTTATTTCATTCAGACTTAAGGGTCATATATTTTCCATGATTCATAACAGTCAACATGGACCTAGAGCCTGAACTAGGACTGTAAAAAGACCAGATGGAGCTTTGAGGGTCCTGATCTGGCCCCTCATATTGGTGATCACTGATGTATAACGATATAATGGATGTGATGTTTCTTTTCCACTCAGTTTGCTCTTGGTCGTCTGTGTGTGATGTTTTCCAGGGAAAGCCATCATGGAGAACATTGTGGACGCCATCTACAGCAGCAGGAAGACTCTGTGTGTGATCAGCCACCAGTACCTGCTCAGCGAGTGGTGCTCCCGCGAGATCCAGATGGCCAGGTGCTGCTCCTCTTCACACACGCTTTCTCTTGTTATCGGTGAAGTTCATTTCAGTCATAAAAGGATAAAGCTGTGGTTTCTCTGACCTGGTCCTCGTCTCTGGTGCAGTTTCCGTCTGTTGGACGAGCAGAAGGACGTGTTGATCCTGTTGTTCCTGGAGGAGCTCTCGTCCAATCAGCTGAGCCCGTTCTTCAGGATGAGGAAGCTGATGAGGAGCCGCACGTACCTGAGCTGGAGCGGGGCCCGGGCCACAGGGGGCTGTTCTGGGAGAGGGTCCGCCACGCGCTGCAGTCTGGGGCCCAGCTGCCCGCAGACGACCCACTGCCCACTGACGACTGACCCACTGCAGACGACCCACTGCCCACTGACGACTGACCCACTGCAGACGACCCACTGCCCACTGACAACTGACCCACTGCAGACGACCCACTGCCCACTGACGACTGACCCACTGCAGACGACCCACTGCCCACTGACGACTGACCCACTGCAGACGACCCACTGCCCACTGACGACTGACCCACTGCAGACGACCCACTGCCCACTGACGACTGACCCACTGCAGACGACCCACTGCCCACTGACGACTGACCCACTGCAGACGACCCACTGCCCACTGACGACTGACCCACTGCAGACGACCCACTGACGACTGACGACTGACCCAGTGCAGACGACCCACTGCCCACTGACGACTGACCCACTGCAGACGACCCACTGCCCTCTGTTTTTCACATTACATATTTTTATTTGGAACAATTTCACGATGTTTCTTTGTTTTCTTGTAAAACCAACAATAATCATGTCTGTATTTGATGTTTGTGATTTGTATTAAGTTCCACCAAGTCATTTCTGGGTGGGTTGGATCTCGTGCCTACGTACAAAAAAACAAAACAAAAAGATTCATATTTTACAAATTATCAATGTATGAACTTGCTTTTTTTTCCAAAACAAGACTGTTTATTCTCTCCTGTGGTAAATACCTGGCCTACGTCGTATTATTCATCTGCAACTCTATGAGCTAAAAGTGCTATATATATATATTGTGTTTACTTAAAGCAGTACTAAGTAACTCTTGCCCTAGCGGCCATAAGCGCAACTGCAGGTGTCTTAGCAAGTTACGATTCTTTTACTTATTAAATGTCCGTGAGAGTAAATACTACGCTGACAGAAAAGGTGAAGGGAGAGAGGGATATTGTTCATCCAGTTATACAATGGGAATATTTTTTTTCACTCAAACTTGGCTGTAAATACTGTTTAAGTGGCGCTAGCCCGCAGTTAGCTTTGCCCGTTAGCCTGTTAGCTTCTTCTTCGTGATTCCATTAGTGTGTATTGGTGACTCCGCCCGGTGGCAGTCAAGTTGCAAGCATGGTTTTCTGGCCAGAGGCACCAGGGGGCGATGAAAGACCCTCCAATCATCCCATTAACACTTGTATTACCCCCAGAGGGACTACGGAAAGGATGTATTAAGGTAAACAAGTTACTGCTTTAAACCTTTGTATCTGTTTCAAAGGGTTTTCACTTCTTTCTGCATTGACATCAATAAAAGAGAGAAAGACAGAAAGTGTGATTATTGGGAGTGAAGTCCTGCAATAAATCTAAATAGAAATGGAACATCAAATGAACAGACAAATAAAACATTAGCATACGTTAGACCGTAATACATTTAAGTGTGACATCACACACAGTAATAACTACTTTATCTGAATCTCCTGCTGAACTACCAGCAGATAAAAGGTCATAAACTGTTTCGCTCCTAATTAGAATAACATACCTCACCATTTCTCCAGGCAAATTTAAGATAGTTTATACTTAAAATAAGCCTTCATTAGTTGTGTTTCAGAGAAAATGCACATCTGTCTAAAATTTGCAAAATAAATGTGAATAACAAATGCTAATTTTCATACGTGTCGACCAAAGAGATTTTGCGGATGACAGCAGTGGTTTTCATGGATCCTCGCCGCAAGACTTCATTTGGTCAGTCTGCATTTACGTTTAAAAGTGCAAAGTTGTGGAACTCATTACCCACTGAACTTAAAACCATGACTGAGTTTAAAATGTTCACTTCTCCAGTTAAGTCTTGAAATCGAAAGAAGAATGTACCCATTTGTAAATTTGTAAATAGCACTGAGTTTGTGTGTGTAAATGATTCATACGGTGTAGAAAGTGTAGAAAGGCCCAACCAGGGACTGGAGTTGAAAATTAGCTCTAGCTAGCTACAAGCTTGTTTGTACTAAGTTGAATTGCAATGTCCCTGTCAAATAAATGAATAAAACATAGATCTGTGCTACTAACGTTACGCCATAAAGTCCTTCACCAATTGTTTGTCTGGAACAGCTTGTGCCCATTGAAGACAAGTTACATCTGGAGAGAAGAGGAGAGGGAGGGAGAGGGGGAGGGGAAGAAGGAGAGAGAGAAGGAGAGAGAGGGGAGAAGAGAGAAAGGGAGAGAAGAACAAGAGAGAGAGAGAGAGAGAGAGCAGCTTTGGTCAGAAGAATTTGTGTTTTAGGAGGCGCAGCATGGAGAGGAGAAACCACACGGCACTTTGAAATGAGCCGCACACCTCGGACTGGTGAGTGATTACACATTCGATAAAGTTTAAATTAACACTACAAGCTAAAAATGTTGTCTTTGGTAGTTATTAGACACACCCCCTTTCTATACAGTCTCCATACGGTCTCTCTTTTTGTGCAAATGGGGATTGTGTGTAAAAACTGCACTGAAGTTGGAAGCGAAAAATACTAAAGAACTCAAGAGATTGAAGTAAGTAAAGTAAATGATTGTGAGCCCTTTGCCAAGTAGCTTTTTTTTTTCCCGTATTTGTTATTTGTTGGTATCACTTTAGATTACAGCCCCGGAGGTCCATCTAATAATACATTAAAGTGCAAGGTTGAACCTCCTAACCCACACCTGAACCGAGCACATTATCTCCAGTTTGGCTATACCCAAATCTAAAAGCTTCTCGAAAACAATAACACAAAACACGACTAAAAAGTGATGAAAAAGCGACAAAAACACGGAAAAAAACATGAAAACATGACAAAACACAAGAAAAAACGCTTCAGAGACGTGAACGCGGCGACAATGCAACAACAACAAAAATACAATCAGTTTTGTAGGTCTTCGCTTTCAAATAAGCCATTTACATTTGGGTAAAGCTTTGCACTTGTGTTGTACTTACATGTGTAAATGCTTTCTTGTTACCCGTACCTATGGAACTTGGGGATGTCATCTAAAGTGTTACCAAAAAGGAAGTCTGAAATGACATAACAGGTGTAAATGAGCAGAACTGTAGAAATATTTGTGCTACAGGGAAATCACAGTCTGAAAGCATCTTCATTTATCATATGGGCTCATACTGTATATCTCTGTGGTACTGTCATGATTCCATAATGAATAAACAGTATACTCTTTTACTCAACTTTACTCAAGTTGTCTTTCATTTTCATCCTGAGTAGAGATATTGTTACATGTTGTAGTACTGCATAATGCTACTTCGGTATTCAAAATGGCCACCATAACAACAAAGGTCACATGACTGAAAGGCAGGCCAGAGTAACGCCTCATCTGAAAGCAAAGACCTACAAAACGTTTTTTGTCGCCACGTTTTCTTAGTTTTTGTGTCATGTTTATGTTGCTTTTTCATCACATTTTTGTCGCTCTTTTGTGGCAGTTTTGTTGCTTTTTCATCACTCTTTAGCAAACTTGCCAACTCTCCCGATTTTTAACCCTATCTCCCGCGGTGCTCCCGCTCAGTCATTTCTCCTCCCCTCAGTGTTACTATGGAGACATTACTCACGCCACATTTGACTAAATTATATATTTTTTAACAGCTTAAAGTGCATATGACACATTAGACACGATTTTTGCTAAACACAGTTAACACGATTATATTTAAGATTTTGCTAAAGATTATACCCAGTTTTCTTTAGTTTGACCATTTTTGTGTTTATGCTTTCACTTCCTTATTGGACACCGACAGGAAGTGACATCGAAGAAGGTAAACAATTTTAAACTGTTGCCGTGCAACTATGTTAAGTCAATACGTTTGTTAAGTGGTGACGTCACAGCTCTACTTCCGGGTCTGCAGATGTGCGAGAAACTACAAAAAACTCTTTAATACCACAATCAATATTTCTGAAACTCAACAGAGAGTTACTGAACATTAGCCAAAAATGCTGCACCTACTGCTATAAAAGTAATGTTTACCTACATCGGTACTTCCGGGTTAGCGGTAAATGCTAACGGAGCAGCAGCTACGCTAACCCCGGAAGTAGCGACTTTAGTAAATATTACTTTTTTAGCAGTAGGTGCGGCATTTTGGCTAATGAGTCTGAGAAATGAGTAGCTTCAGTAACTCTCTGTTGAGTTTCAGAAATATTGATGGTTGTTTTTAAGAGTTTTTTATGTTTTTTTCTCGCATATTTGCCCGTCTGCCAGGACCCGGAAGCGCAAGTCGTGACGTCACACTTAACAAACGTATGGAATGTTTCCTTCTTTTATGTCACTTCCTGTCAGCAGCTTAAAGAGGGGGTATTATGCTTTTTTCAGTCACATAGCACCAGTCTATAGCATACTACAATGATGACGTAACCTTCTGTTGCTCTGTATATGCAGTAAATTAAAATAACTGCCTTGAATAAAATTGCTCTCTCAAAATGGCTGTACTGAACGTCTTGAAATAGGCCTCTGTCTCTTTAAGAAGCTTTCCGACACGCCCCCTTCAGCACACTGCTGTGGCATCTAAACAACACTACTGTGCGGGGAGGGGGCTCTGCTGAGCTGAGGAGCAGTGGTTGGTGGCTTGGCTGGTGACGAAAGGTCCAGAGGCGTCTCCAGGAGGTGGGGGCGTTCCTAGGAGGACTGAGGCATAGCTACACCTAAAATGGCTGCCGTCTAAGTTTTTACTGATTACTCAAAAATATGTGAATGAGCCAAGGCAACACTCCAGGCATGTGTTTAATGAGGGAATGACATAATAACATGATATAAAGCTTGAAAAAGTCGATTTTACATAATACCCTCCTTTAAAAATTCAAATAAAAATAACTTTTCTGCCCAACATTTCTTTATTAAAATTGCTGCTTCACTGAAAAAAATGATAACTATGCAACTGATGTAATCCATCTAAATAAGTCATATTTTCAAGAGCATTAAAATCTGTCATATGCACTTAAAGGCCTGTGTGTAGACCTTACAATCATTAGATGATAACATGTATAGTCTAATTTAGGTATATCATATTTTCTGTTCCTATTTTGCAAAAGTATTTAATTTAATCGAAGATTGTTTTAAATATCTATAGCCTTTTTTCCATAGGTTTTTGTTCTCACTTTTGAGCTCAAGTGTCCTACTTTTCATTCTTAACTGGTCTTATTTTTTTCTTTGTCCTCAATGGTAAACAGAATATCAATGGAATGGAATATCAAAGAAACAATATTTCCAGCACAAGTTTCCTTCATCAGGAAAATACAAAGTAAGAAATGACATCAATAATTACAAAACACACCTGGCACGATACACCGATGAAAAAGAATCTCCCTATTTTTCACAACCCAATGTTGGCAAGTGTGCTCTTTAGTCATGTTTTTTGTTGGGGGGTTTTTAATCGTGTTTTTGTCGCTCTTTTGTCACTTTTTCCATGAAGCTTTTTTGATTTGGGTTAGGCCAAATTTAAATTAGATTGCCCTGTGTGTGGCTACAGCTGATTGGCTAAGCTGATTTGGATGAGTTCGGACCCGGCGCTGGTCATTGTCTGTTTTCTGGCTCTGGCTGAAGCTAAATGTTTCCAGATGTTTGGAAACGAGGCGAGGAGTGACAAACAGAGCGAAAACATGTGGTCAGATCTGACACAGGAAATGCACTCTCGGTTTGTAAGATACATGTGAGCCTGCTGCCTTTTTTCTGTGAGCTGCATTTGTGGTTTCTTTTCCACATTGTTTTACTGGATGCTTTTGTACGTCTTTGTGGAGATTCAGTGGATTGTTTTACTTTAAGAGCCCGTAATGACCATAAAGGAAACCGCTTTTTAACCTCTTGGCTTTTGGAGCTGACAGCCTATACAGGTGAAACTCGGAAAATTAGAATATCATGGAAAAAGTTCATTTATTTCTGTAATACGACTTAAAATGTGAAACTAATGACATGCAAAGCGACATATGTCAAGCCTTTGTTTGTTATCATTTTGATGATTATGTCTTACAGTACATTTTCAAAATATTCTAAATTATCTGAGATATTTTATTGTGTTTTTTACAAGCTGTGAGCCATAATTATCTAAACTATAACAAATTAAGGCTTGATATGTCTCACTTTGCATGATGATTTGGCTCACAGTTTGTAAAAACCCCAAATTCAAATTCAAAAGGGACTATATTGTAGCTCAAAGTGTCTCCTTTTATCAGCTAATGAATCCAAAACACCTGCAAAGGGTCTGTGAGACTTTAAATGGTCTCTCAGTGGTTCAGTAGAATTCACCATCATGGGTTCAGACTGCTGACCTGACAGTTGTGCAGAAAAACCATCACTGACAAAAGCCTCAACAGGTCAGAGCAAAAGAAGTTGGATGTTCTCAAAGTGCTGGATCAAAGCACATTCATAGAAAGTTAAGTGGAAGGAAAAGTGTGGAAGAAAAAGGTGCACAAGCCGCAGGGATGAGCTCAGTCTGGAGAGGACTGTCAGGAAAGGCCATTCAAAAGTGTGGGGGACCTTCACAAGGAGTGGACTGAGGCTGGAGTCAGTGCATCAAGAGCCTCCACACACAGACGGATCCTGGACATGGGCTTCAGATGTCAGATTCCTCTGGTTGAAGCATCCTGGTCTTCCATAACACCTCAGCAGAGCCACAGGCTGAGAGCATCCATGCCACGCAACCGCATTAAGGCCGTCATTCAAGTAAAAGGCCCAAACCAAGTACTGAGTACATATGCATGATTATAGCTTTCAAGGGCATTTATCTGTTTAAATTCATGTAATATTCTAATCTTCTGAGATTTTGAATTTGGGTTTTTTACAAGCTGTAAATAATCATCAAAATGATAACAAACAAAGGCTTGACATGTGTCACTTTGCATGTCATGAGTCTATATCATATATTAGTTTCACATTTTAAGTTGCATTACAGAAAAAAATGAACTTTTTTCACGATATTCTAATTTCTGAGTTTCACCTGTACATCACTCTTTTGTCCCTTTGTTATTGTTGCTTTTCCAGCACATTTTTGTCGCTCTTTTGCCACTTTTTTGTTTTCAGATTTGAGTAATGCCAAGCTGGAGAAAATGTGCTCGGTTCAGGTGGGGGTTAAGAGATTAAAGTAAACAAACAGCAGCTTATGAGCTAAAGACATGTGAGACCTACACATTTCTTCTTCCGGAATACTGAAGGTGCACCAAGACTAGGGCTGGATAGCGTTTTATTGGTTTTCTATACCAATACTTTCTCTACCTAACCATAAAACAGAGTAATAATACTCATTTATTCATTTTTCTTCCATTTCATTTATTTTACATTTGTCATTTATTTGAGGTGAAACAACCAAGAAACTTCCTTTACGACTAAAGGGAGGAGGAAAAAACATTCACAATTTTTAAAAAATGTTCAATTTTTTCACCTTTACTCACCTATTTTCTCCCAATCACTGAGGTCCAACCTTTAGCAGGACTCCTGTTGTACCTACTGCTCTTGTTGCTTTTATCATGAGCTCATGCACATGAGGAAAAGGTCGACATTGCAACATATTACCTCCGCTTTGTTTACTTTTCACTCCACAAACCCAGTGTAACTCTATCTTACCACAAAACTTAAAACATGAAGCGGATTGTTGTCAAATAAAAAGTGTCTAAAAGCTAGAGATGTGCTGACTATATGGATGAGTTTAACCGCTTAACCCCCACCTGAACTGGGCACATGTTTTCCAATTTGGAAAAGCCTTTAAGGATCTGTATCCTGCTATTTTAGCCATTCCAAAGTAAAGTATAGGCATTTATATGATATATTGTACCTCTATTACTATGGAGTACTCATTTTTGAGAGAAATATAAGCATTTTTGGGGGTATTTTCCCTACCCGAAACACAAGACGCTTCGATTCAGTTAACTCCGCCCCTCTCTCCGCTCATTCCACATTTGCAGTATTATAAATATAAACATTGCTGCAAAAAGTGAAGTTACTTCACATAATGCAGTTATAAGGAGTTGACATGTGCAACAGTTTCATAAATGGCTAACACACACTAACACACACGCTACACACACGCTAACACACACGCTAACACACACGCTAACACACACGCTAACACACACGCTAACACACACCTAACACACGCTAACACACACGCTAACACACACGCTAACACACACACTAACACACACGCTAACACACACGCTAACACACACACTAACACACACGCTAACACACACGCTAACACACACACTAACACACACGCTAACACACACACTAACACACACGCTAACACACACGCTAACACACACGCTAACACACACGCTAACACACACGCTAACACACACGCTAACACACACACTAACACACACGCTAACACACACGCTAACACACACACTAACACACACGCTAACACACACACTAACACACACGCTAACACACACGCGTTTTGATTGACTCACCGCTCAGTCTGGCTTCCCCATGGGATCGTGTTGGTTATAAAAGTTAATCCACTTTGATTCTGGCCAAGGTTCACCAAGCATCCATCAGGTTGGTTGATAAAGTCGCTGAATCCCAGAAAGAAATTCCAACTTCTGGCGAGAGCACTCTTCTTTAGGAAGGTCGAATAGTCCTGTTCCTCTTGTAGCCAAACGCGCATCCGTGGCATTATCGTTGGGTAAGAAAAAAGAACAGGCGTGTCCAGAGTAGGTTAGAAAGAGCTCCGTCTTCAAAAACAAGACTTCTGTTCAGATCCTCCGGGGGTGCATTTGTTTAGCCTCCCGGGACAGCACAGACGCATCGGAGAGTTTTTTTATTTATTTTTTTATTTCTCTCTTACGACAGAAATAATGAAAAAGCTGTTTTATAAATTAAAATCAGGCCGTAAGGCATTACATTATAGACGTAGAGCACTTCCATTCCTTTGTGACGACACAACTGAACAGCTCAGTCGTTTACCAGGAGAGGGCGGAGCAGCTGCTCAGAGAGCAGGATTCAGGAGGATTACTTAGAACTGCGTGAATGAAGCCAAAAAACGCTCTGGGGAAATAGCATAACAACATGGCTAAAAACTCCAAAAAGTCGTTTTTGCATGATATAGGACCTTTAAAGCTTCTTGAAAAAAAAAAGTGTAAAAATATCCATAAAAACAAGGACGAAAATGCAACAAAAAAGCGGCAAAAAGTGCGACAAAAAGTGATGAATAAATGATGAAAACACGACAAAAAAGTCAAATGAAGCGTTACTCTGGCCTGAAAGCTGTAAGCTCCAGTCGAGAAGCATTTCGATTTGGGTAAAGCCGAACAGAAGAGAATGTGCTCGGTTAAGGCGGTTGGTAAGAGGTTAAGTATGTAGATGTCAATAGCTTTATGATTAAATATTACAGTCCCAGTGCCACGGTATCATGAATGAAACTGCTTTCGTATCATAGCAACCCTCTCTAATGTGAGCTGTAAACCACCCCACATGTTGTGCTCCTGTTTCACTTTACCTTTTTGTTTTGCAGATGAAGAGGCCATTATGAGAGATGGCTCTGCTGAGGAAAAGTAAGTCCGCCCTTTGTCTTTCCGCAGCTTTATAAACTAAACTGGGGCCTTTGCGTGGCTACGTTTACGCGCAGAACAAACATCTGACCATGATCTGATTTCTGGACTTGTTATACCCCATGTGACAACTAACCCCTCAGTTTTTGTGACAAATAACCCTGAGAGTCCACTTTACCAACGACGTAAGCTAGCTAACAAAAGGATGTAGCATGTTAGCTCTAAAACGGCTCAAATCGAAGCTAACGTCTCTGTCTTTCAGATCAGTGTCTTTTGTTAAAGGCATTAACAAAAGGAAAGCTCCCATTACAGAAATAACCCAGACATTAAAGTTTGGGAAAAGGCATAAACACAATTCAAATGTGCCCTCAACTCATGTCATGAAAAAATATAATTGGAAGAGAAGAGGAATAGCAGTACGCATATTATATATCAGTACCAGCATATAGCGCCCTCTAGTGTGGCTATAAAAAGCAATGTGACAAATTACCCCGCGTGACAAATAGCTCCGCTCTCCTCTTAACAAACACATTACAGTCGGAGTGAGACCATTCAAGCTCAGCACACACAAACACACAGAAATTCTGTCCATAAAGGTAAGGAACAGAACCGGAAGTAGAAGACAACCTGGGGCAAAGCCCAGCCAAACAGGAAGCGGAAGTGTGGGAGACTGTTCTTTCAGTCTTTCAGTCAAGGCCTGGAACATCTGGAATCATCCCTCTCACTATAAGAGAATGCCCCACGTTGCATAATTATCATTTTATTTCAGTGAAGAAATGTTGGAAAGAAAATGTATTTTTATTAGAATTTTTAAGCTGCTGACAGGAAGTGACATAGATAAAGGTAAAGTTCAGTTTGGCTCATTTCCCATTGACTTAACGTGGTTGGCACAGCAACAGTTTAAAATTGTTTGCCTCTATCGATGTCACTTCCTGTCGGTGTCCAATAAGGAAGTGAAACTATAAACATCATAAAAAATGGTCAAACTAAAGAAAACTGGGCACAATCTTTTGCAAAATCTGAAATATAATTGTGTTAACTATGTTTTAGCAAAAATGGTGTCTAATGTGTCATATGCACTTTAAATATGTAGCCTACCATGTTGATCAAGTTACACATTTTAACTTTAACAAATGCACTAACGATTTCAAATGTGTCTAACTGTAACTCTGTGTGGTGCTTCAGTAAACCGCCTGCTGGTGGTGCTGTTGCTGCTCCTGTTGTGTCTCCTGCTCCACTCCGCTTTGCTCCGAGGAAACTCACTGCACAGACGCACAGGCAAGAACCATTTTACTCTCTCTTCACTTCTTACCAAGTTTAAGAATGATGTCGTTTCCCATGCTGTGACCCGACAGAATAAATAAGATACATAAGTGCATTTGCTGTGACATCACCTGCATACCCTCTCGTTCTGATGAACCGCAGAAAACCACAGAGTCCTGGATGTTTCCCGTGAAGACGCCGTGATCCCGGTGCTGCTGTGCGCGTCGGAGGAGAGGCTGGGCGCTGCCATGGCAACCGTCAACAGTATCCATAGCAACACGGACGCCGAGGTCTTCTTCTTCATCGTCACGCTGCACGACGCCGTCGGACTCACCCGGTACATGTCCACACGACGGGAGCGTTTGTGTAAAGGAGGGAATTGTTTGTTTGTGTTTTGCTTTTGGATTTTGGAATGCAATATCATGGCGATTTTTTAAACGTGACCAAAAATGAAAAATAAAATCATGACAAAAAAGAAACAAAAAGCAGAAAAAATTACAAAATGCGACAAAACAAGGACAAAAAATGAGCAAAAATCTATATATTTTTTTTAAATGACAAAATTGACAAACACGTTACAAAAAGCAACAAAAAACATAATAAAAATAATAATAATAAAATCGTTCAATGTGTTAAAGCAAGGGTGGCGAACTCATTTTGGGTCGTGTCCCAATATTCAGCGAGTCACGGAGAGCATATATCGTGGCCTATAATAAATAACAACGGATTACACTTAACTTATTGACTGCCATGTTTTTCAGTGGGAACGGATGCAGTAAAGCCTCGTGCAACTTCCATGTAAAGATCTTACTTGTAGACATTATTGTATTGAGTCAGCAGGTGGCAGCAGTGCTCTTTGGATGCCTGATCACAGGTAGAAGTAGAAACCGCAGCTGCTACTTTTAATCTGAGCATGATCTCAGACGAGGGAAGGACGATGGAGTAGAAGATCGAGGGGAATAGCGAAACGTAAGTTAAAGTACAGACAACTTACACTTGAACAGGGTCTGGTTAGCGGTGGATCTTGTATCGTGGTGGAGGAGGAGGATCAAGGAAGCAGACAGGTGTTACATCCATGGTTCAACCTAAAAAAGCTGCCGACAAGCTGCTAAGGATGACCGGACATGCTTCTCTCTCACACGAGAGAGAAGCAGTTTGCTGTTTTATAGAAGGAAACCACTGTTCAGATGTTTTAGGTGTCACTAAAGCAATAAATATTAGTCCAAGTCACTGTCACAAATAATAATAATAATAATAATAATGCATCGTTTTTATATAGCGCTTTTCTGGACACTCAAAGACGCTTTACATTGCACTATTCATTCACTCCATACTTGATGGTGGTAAGCTACTATTGTAGCCACAGCTGCCCTGGGGTAGACTGACAGAAGCGAGGCTACCAGTTTGCGCCATCGTCCCCTCCGACCACCACCAACCACTCACTCACTACATTCGCTAGGCTTCCTGGTGTTACCAAACGGTCTCCCATCCAAGTACTAACCAGGCCCTTCCCTGCTTAGCTTCCAAGATCTGACGGGATTGGGCAGAGCAAAGGCGGCATACCGCCAAGTCACACATCAAGCAGATGTTTCTTTTTACAAAAGCTCGTTTTCTCAGATTTTTGGACAGAAACAGGCGTTTTCAGTGAAATTAACCCATATTCAACTTTTGATTACGGAAGAACGAAACAAGCTAGAAACAAACTTGTTTTACTTTTTCTCACTCTCCCCTCTCTCTCTCTCTCTCCCCTCTCTCTCTCTCTCTCTCTCTCTCCTCTCTCTCTCTCCTCTCTCCCCCTCTCTCCCCCTCTCTCTCTCTCTCCCCTCTCTCTCTCCTCTCTCTCCCCTCTCTCCTCTCCCTGCCCTCCTCTCTCCTTCTCTCTCTCTCCACAGACAGTACATAGAGAAGACCAAGCTCAAACATATCAAATACAAGATCCTAGAGTTCAACCCCATGGTCCTCAAAGGAAAAGTGAAGCCTGTTTCAGCCCGACCCGAGCTCCTGCACCCTGTGAGTCACAATCATCTGGTTTGCTTTGCTTGTTTCCCTCTGATGTGCACAAGCACAGAAGAGCGAGTGTACAGGAAGTCAGAGGTAGGGCTGGCTACCATTAAACGATACCAGTCTGGTATCGGAAAAAAGGAAAGTATCGAAAGCTGGAAACCGAAAAGAATATAAAATGTAAATCTTAAGAAAAACACACTGATCCTGTTTTCTGTTTTCCAGCTGAACTTTGTGCGTTTCTACCTCCCCTGCTGGACATTAACCACAAGAGACTCATCTACGTGGACGACGATGTCATTGTGCAAGGTTTGAACCAGAAAATCAATCATGGAGTTTAACTTATTCTATTTTAGTCGAGGCAGGCGCCGATACGACTCGACGAGAGAAAAACAGAAAATGTCCAAATGTTTTCCCTGATCATTATTCGACAGTGATTCGACACACAAAAAATGGGGGGAAAATTAAAGAAATGGGTTAAAAATCTGGAAAACATTTTTGAAAAAAGTGGATAAATATTGGGGGAAAATTGGGGGGAAAATGTATTAAAAAATAAAGCAGGTTAAAAATGGGGGGGGGGGGGAATAGGAATATGGTTCTAGATAACGAATATTTTAGTATAGGTATCGGTCCAGGTATCAGTATCAAAAACCAAGTATCATTAAAGTACCGGGATCGGAAACATATAGGTACCCAGCCCCACTGACCAACATCACACTCATGTTTCTGAATATTGTCTCCACTTTTGACGCCTTCATGACCTGGAAGAGAGGACTTTGCACTTTGGGACAGTTTTGTTTCATGTGAATTGGCCCAGGAATTACTGGAAAATTAGCGACAAACTAAGACTAAAAATCTGCATAAAGACAGTTACCATAGTTACCGCCTCAGTTTAAAAGTATAGGCTCTTTTGAAGGTTCTGATGTCACGTGAACGCAGCCCATTGTGCGGAGTTTGATGTGAAATGACGGTGGATCTGATATCGTCAAGTAGAGTCCAGGGCCAATGTCAAAGTTGTTTGCCCAGGGCCAATGTTAGGGTTCGGGTTAGGCTTAACATTGGCCTTGGACTCTATGTTTTTATTTTAGCAATGTTTTTAGGTGGTAATAGGCCGCTGATGTAATGGACTAAACATGACTGTTAAAATTCAAGTCTGAGTCCATGATTACCTCTAGATTTCTAACTTGATTGAGCTTCAAGATGACCAATGACAACCTCTCTGTGTTTTTGTGATTCAAAGACAATTATCTCAGTTTTATCTGTATTTAAGTGGAGGAAGTTAAAAAAATGACACAGTGTATCTACGGGCCCATGTTCCCCGCTGTCAGTGAAACATAGCATTGATGGATTGACGCTGTATGTTCTGAGGCCACTCTCGCTGTTCTCTGCCTGTGGAGCGGTCGGCCGGACTTCAGACTCTTTTTCTCTACCCGTCTACTCTCGCCGATCATCCAGGCGAGCCACGAATGCATCTCGAACGAGCCTATTGTTTGAATTTAGCACATGTAATAACGGGGAAGTGTGTGTCAGAGACTCTCTTTTTTGGCTCAAAACCAGCGTGATATCCTCCAGATCGAGGCAGAATGGGTTGCAACGTGCAGCGGAGGAATAACCTTTTGGTGAAAGAGTGACGTTGATGTTTTTAGGTGACATCCGAGACTTGTTCGACGTTAAGCTGGAACCTGGACACGCTGCGGCCTTCGGCTCCGACTGTGACCTGCCCTACTCTCACGAGATAGTGCGCAGTGTTGGAATGCAGGTACTGAACAAACATCAGCATCATTTCATCGTTTAGGCGGGCCCGAATCAGTCAGAGTGTTAGGCTGCATCTAAGAAGTGTTAGGCTGCATCTAAGAAGTGTTAGGCTGGTCAAGAAGTGTAAGGCTGCATCTAAGAAGCGTTAGGCTGCATCTAAGAAGTGTAAGGCTGCATCTAAGAAGTGTTAGGCTGCTCTAAGAAGTGTAAGGCTGCATCTAAGAAGTGTTAGGCTGCATCTAAGAAGTGTAAGGCTGCATCTAAGAAGTGTTAGGCTGCATCTAAGAAGTGTTAGGCTGCATCTAAGAAGCGTTAGGCTGCATCTAAGAAGTGTAAGGCTGCATCTAAGAAGTGTTAGGCTGCATCTAAGAAGTGTAAGGCTGCATCTAAGAAGTGTTAGGCTGCATCTAAGAAGTGTTAGGCTGCGTCTAAGAAGTGTAAGGCTGCATCTAAGAAGTGTTAGGCTGCATCTAAGAAGTGTAAGGCTGCATCTAAGAAGTGTTAGGCTGCATCTAAGAAGGTGTTAGGCTGCATCTAAGAAGCGTTAGGCTGCATCTAAGAAGTGTAAGGCTGCATCTAAGAAGTGTTAGGCTGCATCTAAGAAGCGTTAGGCTGCATCTAAGAAGTGTTAGGCTGCATCTAAGAAGCGTTAGGCTGCATCTAAGAGTGTAAGGCTGCATCTAAGAAGTGTAAGGCTGCATCTAAGAAGTGTTAGGCTGCATCTAAGAAGTGTTAGGCTGCGTCTAAGAAGTGTTAGGCTGCATCTAAGAAGTGTTAGGCTGCATCTAAGAAGCGTTAGGCTGCATCTAAGAAGTGTTAGGCTGTGAAGAATATACTATTCCTAACAATGCTGTCCACGGATACATGTTAATAACAAATACATCTTAATGCCTGTTGCCTGTAAGTTTTTACCGTATCCGGACAGCACTGCGTATCCATGACTGGAAGAGGAGTTCAGATGCATCGTCAACACTGAGCGGTCAGCTAATTAACACATACCAGTTATAAAGATGACCACGGATTCAGAAGATTAACTCACGAAGATTTATTCCCTAACAATTCATCTAACACATAGTTCTGCTTCCCCATTTCCTAACCAGTTCTCCTTCCCCATGGAAGAGAGACTGACCTCCTCCCCGGGGCAGCCGAGCAAACGTCACATTTTCCCATCATGCCTTAGACTACGTCTCGTTGTTTCCATTGGTCCCCAAGCCGTCATGTGACGTTTGGCTCCGCCCTTGGCGGCCATTTTATGAGTTCGTGTGTTAGAGACGGTTTTCCTGTCATTTTGAAACATTTGTACAGACTGTTGATTAACATTTCTCAATAGCTAAAAAGGCATAACTTCACATAAAAATATTATAACTTTTCATACCCCCTTCTGATCTTCTAAGAGATCATTTAAACCATAATATTTTTAGTTCACAAAAGTACAGCTCAACCAGCCGCTCGGTGGTTTCAAAATCTTCTCTTCCCAGGTATAACTTCCGCTTATTAGTCTTTCCAGGCGGAACTTGGGTGGTTTGTAGTCCATGTCGATGATACATTTCGACTTTTCCTTCCCCCTGGTCCAGGTCGTTCCATGCATAGTTCAAGGCTCGCTGTACTCCTTTCAAGTACAGGCTGGGACCGCCCCTTCTGGCGTTTCACTCGTCCCGAACTCAGTGTCCCCCTGGTCCGCCCCACTCCTTGCATAGATGCCCCAGTGGAACCAGGAGTAAGGACAACCATCCAGCAGATTACAATCAACACAGTGTCATATTACCCTTAAAGCCTATAACAAAAACATATATAAAAATAGCCAACAATCATCCTTTCAACGTCTCTTAATATATCGCAATCAAACTGAATATTTATCATGAAATTACAGTTACAGATGAAATGTTCTTGAGCTAGTCATTGGTTGTTGTTGCCTCTGTCGTGCAGCTTCAGCGTCTGGGCTATAGAATTATACTCATCACTGGGGTGTTTTTTATTTGGTATGTTTTGTTTTGCACCTTTAATCATTTTTAATCATTTGGGTCAACTATTCTCATAATTACAACCACTTACTTGCACCCACAGAGGCAAGGAACCAAAACCGAGTTCTGTAACAGAAACATAAAAAAACAGACATTAAAAAGGTTACACAAAAAAAATTCTCATCCAGATCGCTCACCGTGAGCGGAGAACGACCATGCCAGCTAATTATAAAATATGGCTGTACTCAAATTTAACTATTTAACTTGATTTATCTGTTGGAATGTTGTTGTCAATTTTATCTGAAAAATTCAGGGATATAAGCACACAGGTTTCATTAATCCTAAATTTGTAGAGAATAAACTCCTTTTAGCTTCTGGTTTTCCACATTTGCACAATTCAGTGTCGACCCAGAACTGCAACAAATGCCGAAAACAGAGCATTATAAAATGTATCTATATCTGAAACGTATGTCTTATATCGTAGTTTGCCATAAAATTTTAGATAGATTTACCATATTTGCGTTTGTTCTTTCCCATACCCAAAATAAGCCAAATTATAATCGTCCCACAATTAACACCCCCCTCTTGGACTGAGAAAAACTCAGTCCAACCAAAAATCATTGTAAACATGTAAAAACAACCTTCCATAGATTAGACCTCTATCCTTTATCAGGAAACACAGCAAACCATCCCCAAAGTTCACTGGAGATTAATGCTTCCAGCATCTGCAAAAACTAACACAATACACATATCAACACAAAGAAAAAATGAATAAAAACTAATAAATGTTAGGGCAAGTCCATGGAGATTCTATTTGGCTTTACTGAGTCACTGTGTTTCAACAGGGCGAGTGATAGGTGTGGGACCACTTGTCTGGTTTTCTCTGGGACCTTGGCAACATCGTATTAGGTCAGTCCATAACTCCAGAAACGATCAGACCCACTCTGTTCAGTCCAATTCCTGCCCAGATTCAGGCAAGGTTGGCAAGGAGCATTTTCCGCAGCTCCCGGGAATGACAGCAGAGACGTCATTTTCTGGGTGAATAAACTTAAAAAACTAAATCAGTAAACGTAGTTCCAATATAACATACAATCTTGTCAAATCAGGGTCCTCTTTAGTCCCATGAGTAAAGAGGAGCCGGATCCAGGCATCAATCGGCCAGTAAAAAACTCATAAGAGTAACTGGTTGACTAAGCACCGAGAACAGAGCAGCAGTAAGGGCCAGAGCCCAATTGATTTCAGTCTAAGACCATTTAGGCAATTTATAATTATAGAGTTCTATTACTCCAACATAACAATGCCCTCTAAGGCTTCACATTTAAATTTTGTATTGAGCTATTCTAATCTTTTAATTTACTTGTAATTTTAAAGATAATTGATTAATTATTAGTAAATAAGCCAGCATCATCAGGTCTTAAGGACCACTATATATTTGGTGCATTTTAAAGATATTTTTCAGCTAGTGTAAATGATTCTCCACCACCATTGTGTCGTGGAATGAATTGGAATGTTGAAACAATGGATACAAGTCTAGCATTAACATCTAAAAAAAAAATAGGAAGACACAGATTAAGAGCACAGGACTTTTGGAAAAGTCAAAAGATGTTACAAAACTTTTGTTTCACTCAGCACTTTGACCATGGGGCCTAATTTTAGCCTGTTTGCCCAGGAGAGAGAGCAAATGAGAATCAAAACAAGACATTTCATTATCATTGTCAATACAGGTGTAAACAATTTGCAGTCACACCGTGTTTACCTTTTGCAATTTTGTTGGTTTAAGGTAACATTTACGTCCCTTCAAGTTAGCCTTAAAAGCTTCTCTATATACCAAATCTTAATTTGTCATAATAAAATTGTTTGTAGCAGTTTACGGGTGATTAGGCGGTATGCAGAGATGATTTGTGGTGGGTCCAGTTCAAGCGTCAGCAACCACGGTCTTACGGATGTCTCAAGACATCCATGTCCCTCATTTCCAAGGACAGAAACAGTAATCTTTAAGGCTCTAATTGCATATGTATGCTAGAGTCCGTCCTGCGAGATTATAGGCACTGGTTAGGTGGCAGCTCACAGACCCTGTGGTTCTTCCAAGAAGCCCACTAATATGGTGTCTGGTAACATTCTTATAGTTCAGATGTGTTTCACCTGTCTGCACCAACATGCCAAGAGAGATGTCTGTTCACTGGCAACAGTTTCTGCCATGGCTGTACACCTACAGCCAGCATTGTTGCAACCGCCTCGTTCTCGAACGTTGCTGGTCCAATTTTGGTTCTGGATCGCCGTCTGAAAACACCTTAACCACAATTATCATCAAAACCACCACAACCATAAATCGCTCCACATTTAGGTAAACTTTTTAGATTTTTTCTCTATTAAATTTTGTTGCTTACTTCTTTAAGCTGCATCTTTAAAAGTTGCACTTAATTTTCTTTATTTTTAATTCAGCTTGCTCTCACTCCGGGTCAATGGCGTACACCATATTATGTACCATAAATGTATTCATTAATTTATTAAATCTGTTTATTTGGTCTCCTAAAAATAACAATTTAAAATTTTGCATATTGCTTCTTCATAACTTTTAGTAATGCATCCAAGACGGTGCCTAAACAAAAAAACTTTAAATGGATATCGGTCTGTACTCCAAATCAATGCCTCCAAAATGATAACCTATAAACACTTTTGTTCTCATTCCATGTCACCACAGTGGAGAGAGAGATTCTAATTTTTCAGTAACCTCTCTTTCAGGGGCCTAAAATGTTCTATTCACCACAGACACACAAAAAAATAGCATCTATCACACATTAGTTAATTTTTGATATTTCAAAATAGCAATTTTATGCTATTGAGACATAGCACTGCCTTCAGCAGAAATGTCTAAAAAATAACTTCGTTATTATTCATTTTGGATGTTTTTGTTTGTTTTTTAATAGGGGGAGCTATTCCCTCCACACCTCCTTTACATAGGTGCCCGGATACAGAGACGATTGGCCACTCCTCAATGTATCAAGACTTCCCGTTTAATCATTTCTCAGTTTTCTTTCTTTGCTCCATCCACACTAATGCAGATAGAGCAAATACAACCTCTTTTTTTTCTTTTTTTTTTTTTTTTTTTTTACCCGTGTAACATCTCTAAACTTTCACATGCACAGATTTCTTCTGAGCAAGGAACTCCCTTATTTTATAACTTTCCGTCACTTGCAACCACCTTCATTTCCACCTTCATTTTTCCACTTACACACACCTTATTAAATAGCCAACCACATTCAATGCCATTTCAGCATCCACCAAACACTTTTCAATACTTTCCAAATCTCTCTCTCTTGCCTCCACGCCACTCACAAACTGCTTTTCCGTTACATACAAATTTTCATTTCCTCGTTTGTTCACACAAACTCCACACTCGTCACACACTCGTCACTCCACAATAAACACATAACGACAACAAGACAAGACACCAGAATTTTACAATAATCCCAAATATCTAACCTGACCATACAAGAGCTCATTTGCATTTGACCAGTAGAATATTCGCAGATATCATAACATAATTCTTTATCATTTCAAAAAACCGAACATTAATTCACCAAATTAGTAGAATTTAAAGATCTTAGATTTTAGATCTTAGGGACTCCAACCACTCTTATATTTCACCAATTAGTAGAATTTTAAGATCTTATTCGATCCTATGGCCTCCAACCAGAGTTTTAGACAGCCCCCAAGTCCTGTCAACGACTATTTCAACGCTTATTTTCAGTCCGCGCGTCCGCGTCCTTTGGGAAGTCCTACCTACGTACTTTTCAGCTTTTAAAGGGAAACACCCAACGCGTAGTCCTGTACTTAATTTGGGCCTTAAACCCAGTGTCAATTATTAGAATTTAAGGACCTTATTTCGATCCTTGGGCCTCTAACCCTTTTGGAGACTCTAACTCCAGCGCACTTTATCTTTAAGGATTCCCAATCCTAGGCCTTTAACCACGACACACTTAACTGTAGAATTTAACTTTACTTTATTTTCCCGTTCGGTATCTTTTTATATTCACCAACAATCTAGGGCTGAGCAATGTGACATCAGACCGTCGTACGATCTCCAAAGCCATCTGCTCCGATTAACCTTTTACACAATAAAAGACACAGTATGTTATATTCTATTTTGTCACCCCTACAACAACACCCCACAAGACAAAAACAAGACACAATAAAACACAAAAGACAAAACAAAAACAAGGCAAAAACAAGACAAAAACAAGACAAAAACAACACAAAAACAAGACAAAAACAAGACACTTCTCACCCTCCCTGCTGGCCTCCAAGAGATTGAAAATCAAGCCGTGATTAAAATAAAAACGCAGAGCTGCTTTTTCCCAGAGCGCGCGGGGCTCTCTCTCCCTCTAAACGCAGCTTCACTGATTCACTTGTATCAGTGCCTAGCTAGCTACAGTAACGTCCTAGTCACTAACAACCACACGGGAAAGAAAACCACGATCCAAACACGGTTAAATATCCTTCTCATCTTAAGCCGCTCTTTAACTTTAACCGTAACTCTCAGGACGAGGACGAGCCCGTCCACCTCTCCTCTCTCCCCCGCGCGTGTGTCCCTGTGCGCGGCGCGAACCGGCAAACACCGTCCGCGGTTTATTATTCTTAACGTTAAAAGAGAGGGCAACCAATAAGCTCCATTAACACCCCCGCAGCACACACAACATGCAGCTCACACACAGCCCATGTCCCCAAAAATTGCCTACAATGTGAGATTAATTCATTAAGGACAAAAACAACCCATGACGGATCCATTAAACCTGCCCGTCAAAATTAAGGAGAGAAATTATCCCAAGCGAAACCACTGCTCACAACAAAAGCCAAAATCAAAAAACGGACTGGATCCGTAAAAAACACGGACTCGGACTGGATTACACAGACTCTCTATTGTGGCAACTCAAACCCCGAAATGGATTTACGGAATGGATTTGGTTTAGTGGCCGTATGTAATTACTACAAAAAATGGCCGCGGTGTGTTTGGACTACAAAGATGGCCACCTCCGGTATTACTGTATAAACCGCAACAGAGAAAAACAAACGATGCTTCTTTAATTCTCCACACCCAATATCCAAAGCGATGACAAAACAATGTACACAGGCTAATTCTCCGCTCAGAATGAATTCTAATGTCCAGCTACCTATTAACACTAAGAGCTTACAGCGAAAGCTAATGCTAATGTTAGCCTATTGTTCTCAAGCTAGCTTAGCAGCCTAGCACCCTAACCAAACATGCTTTGACCAGATAAGCACCTCGAACAATCATCAATAAAGCCTTTAACCACACAAAGCAGCCATCACAATGATCACACACGAAGCTACGCCCAACACATGTGCTTAACACCCGGTTTTTAAATGCTTTTTATCAACTATGAGATGCTAGCGATCGCCGAGCTAACGCGGCTAACAGCTAACCACAAGGCCTGACTAGCCTGCACAACATTTGAACAGAAATAGACTTAAGTACTAAGAAATATTCTACACAGACCATCAATTCACAGATTTCCACCATTCAACAGTCAACTTCGTTAAAGATTAATCTAAATTTTGGAAAAACATGCCCATAGACGCCCTTTGAGAGTCGTCTTACCTTCATCTGGACTTCCATCTCTGGTATGCCTCAAAAGTTTTCCGCAAAGTTTTCAAAAAGACGGCTCCAAACTGCCCCCTTCAGCATGTCGGGGTCACCACTGAAAGAATATACTATTCCTAACAATGCTGTCCACGGATACATGTTAATAACAAATACATCTTAATGCCTGTTGCCTGTAAGTTTTTACCGTATCCGGACAGCACTGCGTATCCATGACTGGAAGAGGAGTTCAGATGCATCGTCAACACTGAGCGGTCAGCTAATTAACACATACCAGTTATAAAGATGACCACGGATTCAGAAGATTAACTCACGAAGATTTATTCCCTAACAATTCATCTAACACATAGTTCTGCTTCCCCATTTCCTAACCAGTTCTCCTTCCCATGGAAGAGAGACTGACCTCCTCCCCGGGGCAGCCGAGCAAACGTCACATTTTCCCATCATGCCTTAGACTACGTCTCGTTGTTTCCATTGGTCCCCAAGCCGTCATGTGACGTTTGGCTCCGCCCTTGGCGGCCATTTTATGAGTTCGTGTGTTAGAGACGGTTTTCCTGTCATTTTGAAACATTTGTACAGACTGTTGATTAACATTTCTCAATAGCTAAAAAGGCATAACTTCACATAAAAATATTATAACTTTTCAGCTGCATCTAAGAAGTGTAAGGCTGCATCTAAGAAGTGTAAGGCTGCATCTAAGAAGTGTAAGGCTGCATCTAAGAAGTGTAAGGCTGCATCTAAGAAGTGTAAGGCTGCATCTAAGAAGTGTAAGGCTGCATCTAAGAAGTGTAAGGCTGCATCTAAGAAGCGTTAGGCTGCATCTAAGAAGCGTTAGGCTGCATCTAAGAAGTGTTAGGCTGCGTCTAAGAAGTGTTAGGCTGCATCTAAGGAGTGTAAGGCTGCATCTAAGAGGTGTAAGGCTGCATCAATAACATGTTAGGCTGCATGCAAGAAGTGTTATACCAACCAGACAAATATAATCCGAGCACCTGCACAAAGGTGAGAATGTCTTAAATAAACAACATCACTGTTCAATTATTACTGATATTCACCAAATCCTGTTCTTTAGTTCACACAGCTCATGTAAATGATCCATGTGGTTTAAGTTTAGTTCTTAATGTTAACATAAGTGCGTGATGTTTCCATAAATTCATAGATTTCCTGTAATAAAACGTTCCGGTGCTGCTGTGGCTCTAACGCTGCATTACCTGCTTTATACTTTCACAGCTTTAGGACAAAGCCCATGTTTTTATTTTTTTGAAACATCACACAGAAAAACTCCATCATTTCACATTTGTGCAGAAATCGGAGAGTTCAGAAACCTTCAGGAAGCAGCAGTGACTTGTGGGATTGTTCTTAGCTCCTTATGACCTGATGAGGAACATCCAGAAGTTCCTCTACTAAAGGAGGTATTAAAGGAAACATGCAGCTCCTTTAACTCCCTCCTAACTCCACTGACACTTTTGGATGCTCCTCACGGCTGACGATTAGGCCCGATGAGGAGAAGAAGAAGGTTCCTGAGATTATTTACACTTGTTAGATGCAGCCTAAACAAGCTTATCTCCGTGTTATAAATGGGTTGCTCTGCCACATAGGAGTCTACCAACTTCCTCCAGTGTGAAGGGTGTATTCCCCTCTTCAATCAATCAATCAATCAAGCTTTATTAAGGACACTGAATCCTGGTCCATAGTATAAAAGAAGAAATAAAGTGAAAGTGTGTTTTTCCCTCGTTTGAATATTCCCTCAGACGACGTACATGGGTTTCCTGGACTACAGGAAGCCGGAAGTGAGAGATTTAGGAATCAACCCAAGCCAGTGCAGCTTTAACCCCGGAGTGTTTGTGGCCGACGTGGACGAGTGGAAGAGGCAGGCCGTCACCAAGCAGCTGGAGCACTGGATGCAGGAAAACGTCAGGTACCATGTTGCTTTTTTGTTGCACTTCTGTGGCTTTTTTATTCTGTTTCTGTCACATTTTTGCCACTATTTTGTTTGTTGTTCTGTTTTTGTTGTTGTTGTGGCCTTTTGTGGTAACTTTTTAATACTTTTTTGTTGTGTCTTCATCCTTGTTTTCCTCTCGTGTTCGTCGCTGTTTTGACACTTTTTCAAGAAGCTTTTAGATTTGGGTAAAGCCAAACTGGAGAAAATGTGCTCTGTTCAATTGGGGGTTAAGAGGTTATTAAGGGGAGACACTAAATGTAATAATAATAATAATCTGTGTGTGTCGTAGGTCTAACCTGTACAGCAGTGCTCTGGTGGGAGGAGTGGCCACGCCCCCCATGCTCATGGTGTTCCACGACAAATATACCAGACTGGAGCCGCTGTGGCATGTCCGGCACCTGGGTGAGACTCAGACCTCGGCTGGTTCAGCTTCAGGGCCACAGCGGGAACCAGATGTTTACATACACTTCGTAAAAAGACACATTTGTATTTTTTCTCACTGTATGACATGAAACCAGAATACATTTTCGTTTTTTAGGTCAATTCGAATTTTCTAAATTATTTCTATTTGCTAAATGCCAGAAGAATAAGAGGTAGAATTTAGAAATGTTTTTGGTGCATTTTTGCTTCCTTTCTACCCTGCCTTCATTCTATTTGTCTTTGTGGGAAATGTACAAGTACAGAGATGCTCTTTGCGAAATTAAAAGAGAATATGTGGATGAGCATCATGGAGCGCTTCTTTCACTGAGTATTTTCATGAAGCGCGAGGTCTGGACAGAACAGCGGCTCAGATGTTTGGTCAGCCCTTATTTATTATGTCTATGGTCAGCCCTCTGTCTGCTTAGGTGTGAGCTTAGGTGTAAGCTTCTGACTTTTACATAATCAGAAGTTTACATACACTAAGATTACTTTACCTTTAAACAGTTTGGGAAAGCTCAGATGATGATGTGATGTCCTTTGAAGCACAAGTCTGGTTCATCCTTGGGTGTAATTTCAAGACACTTGAAGGTTCAGGTTCATTGGTTCAAACAATGATGGAAATGTCCAGTCATCATACAGATCAGAAAGAAGGCGGGTTCTGTGTCCCAGAGATGAACGTGATGTGTCTGAAATGTGAATCAACCCAAGAACAAATGCAAAAGACCTGGTGAAGATGCTGAACCTGGTAAGAGTTTGTCATTATCCAGAGTGAAACAAGTCCTGTCCCGACATGGGCTGAGAGGGAACTCTGCCTGGAAGAAGCTCTGACTCCAAAAGAAACACAAGGATAAAGACTTTAATGTTTGGAGACATTTCCTGTGGTCTTGTTTAGCCATAATGACCATGGTCACGAGGAAAAAGCCTGAGAACACAATCCCAACTGTGAAATACGGGGGGGGGCAGCATCATGCTGTGGGGCTGTTTTGCTGCAGGAGGGACTGGTGCACTTCACAAAAATTCATTCATTTTTCATTTATTTCAGGCAATGGCACAGAAAGTACAAGGTAGACAAAAAATAATTAAGTCATTTGTGCAAAAAAGGAATATACAGTGTGTAAACATGACGATCCATTTCTACCTGAAAGGGAGTGGGCAGAAGATAATTTATTTAATTCCACACCCAGTTCCCCATTCAGAGATTAATACATTCAGCTTCACTGTTACTTTGTTCAAGGATTATTATACAAATGTTATATCATGGTGGCATTACCACAGGTAACAATAATTATTACATTGTAACAAAAATGTATACCAACAATGTAAGGAGAATGAACAATGCCAACAATGGTACTGGACAATATACCAACGATAGCAAGGAAACATTGAGCACTTATTAACACTATGAGACAACAGCAATTTAAATTAAAGACCCTCATCTCTATATTATGACCAGACCCAATGTTTATATAACAGTTTGAATCGATGGACAGATTGGCATTGCTTGTGTTGTAAATGTTTTGAGCTCTCGTCAATGAAAAATATCCAAAACCTCAAGTTATGAGCTCGCACTGGAGTTATAAAAAACATTATAGGTTAGGTGGTAATAATTTGCTGAATGCTTTGTATAAGACTATTGCTGTACTATATTTTACAAGGTCATCAAATTTTAACAACTTTGACTGCATAAACAGTCAAAGTTGTAACCAGAATACTGGTTACAAAGTGGCTTAAGGAAAACAAAGTCAATGTTTGAAGTGGTCGTCACAAAATAATTATATCATCAAATATATCGTTATCGTGATATGTCTTTTTTATATATCGTGATAGAGCTTTTAGGCCACGTCGCCCTGCCCTGGTGTAGGCTCTCAGTCGTTCAACAATTCCCCGTCGTAGTTTTTCAAATGGAACTCTGAGTTGATCCAGGCTTTCCCGTTTGTGACCCCCAGGTTTCAGCCCGGACACGTCGTACCCCGAGTCTTACCTCCAGGGGGCGCAGCTGCTGCACTGGAACGGGCCCTTCAAACCCTGGACCACCCCCTCCGTCCACGCCGAGCTGTGGGAGAGATGGTTCATCCCTGACCCCTCCGGAAGGTTCAAGGTGGTCCGGCCCGGAGAGGGAGAGCAGGACACGGAGGAGGAGGAGGAGGAAACACGCTAATAACATGCTGAGAACACGCTGAGAACATAATGTGAACAATCTTAATCTTAACAATACGTTCAGTCAATAAACAGTCTGCACTTTCTCCGATTCCATTGGTCTTTTCTTTTTTTATCATTTCATCATAACGTCATATTTTTCCAAAGTTTAGACTGCAATAAAAGTCATTAATGGCACAAAGACTCTCTCCTTTTTGTCGACTAATGAACCTCTTAACCCCCGTCTGAACCGAGCACATTTTCTCCAAAGCTTCTTGAAAAAAAGTGTCAAAATAGCAACAAAAATGAGACAAGAACTAGGATGGAAAAAGCAACATAAACGTGACAAAAAAGCAAAAGAAAAGAGACAAAAATGAAAAGAGCAACTGTGATCAAAAGTGGGAATGTGGAAATATTTCTATACATATTTTGTCATACTAGGCTTTAATGATTATATATGAAACTGTTGATTGTAATCTGTGCTTTAAAGGGGGGGTATTATGTAAAATCGACTTTTTCAAGCTTTATATCATGTTATTATGTCATTCCCTCATTAAACACATGCCTGGAGTGTTGCCTTGGCTCATTCACATATTTTTGAGTAATCAGTAAAAACTTAGACGGCAGCCATTTTAGGTGTAGCTATGCCTCAGTCCTCCTAGGAACGCCCCCACCTCCTGGAGACGCCTCTGGACCTTTCGTCACCAGCCAAGCCACCAACCACTGCTCCTCAGCTCAGCAGAGCCCCCTCCCCGCACAGTAGTGTTGTTTAGATGCCACAGCAGTGTGCTGAAGGGGGCGTGTCGGAAAGCTTCTTAAAGAGACAGAGGCCTATTTCAAGACGTTCAGTACAGCCATTTTGAGAGAGCAATTTTATTCAAGGCAGTTATTTTAATTTACTGCATATACAGACCAACAGAAGGTTACGTCATCATTGTAGTATGCTATAGACTGGTGCTATGTGATTGAAAAAAGCATAATACCCCCTCTTTAATAGAACGAGTCTCCATCCTCTCTCCATATAAAAAAATACGCCAACACAACAAACAGAGATGAAAAAAAGTCAAAAAAGTGATAACAACGCAGCAACAACGCGAGGAAAAAGATCCGTTCAGATCAGTTTTGTAGGTCTTATCTTTCAAATGGCCTGTAGGCTGTAAGAAGCGTTTAGATTTGGGTAAAGCTGAACTGGAGGAAATGCGCTCTGTTAAGGTTAAGGTCTGTTTTTACAGAAGCCATTCCCTCTAGGGCGCCATCTGCAGGAGGGGGCGCCGAATTGCGCTTTCATTTCTAAACCCCAGGAGGTCCATGCTCCCGCCATCTACAACCTCGGAGATTTTGGGACATAACTTTGGGACAGAAAGTGATAGAGACTTGAGTTTGTTTGTGTTGGAAACTAGAGATTTTAAGCTTTCAAAAGTAAAGGTTCCTCCACCAATAAATGCATTTATTTATTTATTTATTTTATAAATAGATAACTACAATATCGTAAAATAAAACTAAAAAAACAAACTATAGAACGCTATTTTGGGTCAAGAAAAAATAAGACATGCAAAAATGGAAATAATTGTCTCTACGTATATATTATTTTTCAGCAAAAAATAAACGTATTTATCCTTTCAAAATGTTTTTTTTTTTCTTTCAACGTACATGTTTTGTGGATTAGCTTTGGGACCTTTTTCCTCTGTGGCCCCCAAGTGACTCCAGCCCTCACTTTGGGAACCTCTGTCCACAGCGTTTGACCATGTTACTCTACTCCTTTCCCACTCGGGGGCGCCACTTACCCATGACCCAGCACCATACTTTCCAACACTGGGTTGTGAAAAATAGGGAGATTTTTTCTCATCGGTGTATCGTGCCAGGTGTGTGTGTAATTGTTGATGTCATTTCTTACTTTGTATTTACCCGATGAAGGAAACTTGTGCTGGAAATATTGTTTATTTCCATATTATTCTGTTTACCATTGAAGTTTTATTGTTGAAAAAAAGGACCAGAAGTAGGAAGACCAGTTCTATAAGAATGAAAAGTAGGACACTTGAGCTCAAAAGTGAGGGTCAAAATAGGCTATATTAAAAAATTTTTTTTTTCGATTAAATTAAAATACTTTTGCAAAATAGGAACAGAAAATATTATATGCCTAAATAAGATTATTATTATTTTTTATATATAATTTAGTCAAATTTAGTCAAACGCTGAGGGGAGGGGCTGACTGACCGACGCTCTCGTTCCGTTGTGTTAATGAAGTACAAAAACACACAGAGCGATGAATGCGTGTCTCTTCCCCCCGAGCGTGAGCACTGTAGGGCTGTGTGCGCTGTAGGGCTGTGTGCGCTGTAGGGCTGTGTGCGCTGTAGGGCTGTGTGTACTGTAGGGCTGTAGGGCTGTGTGTGCTGTAGGACTGTGTGTGCTGTAGGGCTGTGTGTACTGTAGGGCTGTAGGGCTGTGTGTGCTGTAGGGCTGTGTGTGCTGTAGGGCTGTCCTGTCGGACCGCTCACAGTAAAGGCACAACGTGCGAAGCCAAAGTGGATGTTGTCTCCCACGGCGGCTGTGGTGAGTCTAAAGCTGTCGTTCCACATAGAACGACCCGGCCGCGCACGCCACGATCTACGTGCACGTATCGACTCTACCCCGCAGACCTTTCTGTTTCCACCACACACACACATGCATTTGTTGTGGGCGGAGCCGCATAGAGCCGCACGCTTTACTGATCGTTATTAAAAGTGTTTAGAGCCGCGATGAGAACAAATGTGGACAAATGCTGTCATCTGGTGGGAGTTATGGAATCATTCAGAGGAGCCAAGGTGTATTAAAACGGAAAATAAACCACTAAATACAACTATGAAGGTAAGCTACATGCAAATGTTATGCTAACACCAGCTAAAGCTGCGCTAACAGCGGCTAAATGCTAATATCAGCAAAATCCCCTTTTAGCACAGCGGTATGATGTTGTGAAATATCAAATCCATATGACCTGCGTGTCAATAGTGAGGGCTGTCCACTCTCTCGTCAGAGGCCAGAGTCTGTTCACGTCACATCAGACACGGGTCAGCACTTTGGCCACAGCCAGAGGTCGGGCCCAAAACCTATACCTGGTCGGTTTGGACTGGCCTTTGTTATGGAAAAGCTCGACAAAGCGAGTGAAAGAGCCATTCGGCTGACACGCGCCTGCATGTGGAAAAGAGCCTTAAATGAATCAATCAGCTCTGAGTAGAGCGCTGACAGAGAAGCAAAGGAGAGATTCTTCTCAAGGGTAGGGTTACCAGATAATGCAAATACATCCCCCACAATCTTACTTGTTTCCTTCACTGTAAAATCGGGAGATTAGCGGGAGAAATGACTGAGCGGGAGCACCGCGGGAGATAGGGTTAAAAATCGGGAGAGTTGGCAAGTATGCCCAGCACCTCCCTCACATCACATCACACAAGCTCTAAACCCTGAGGTCCATTAGTCGCTGAGGGAAATATGAAGCTATGTCTGTGTTTATGCTATCAGCAGGAGTGGGGCTTCCACGTCACGACTTTAATGAAACGTTTCATCAAAGCAAAGGTCGACATGTTTTCATAAGTGGGTGAATGATTTGACTGATGATAACACATGTTTGTCATACCTTACATTTCAGAGGCAGCGGCTGAAGCCCGAGCTGGAGTGTTTGAAGATAATGTGAAATATAATGATGTTGTTCCCTGGGTTTTTCTCTGACGTACCATTGGATTACCCATTCTTTAGAAGATCAACTAAGTAAACTATTAAATCTGAAAACTTCTTGAACAAACAGAAACAAAAACGAGGATGAAAATGCATCACAGCTAAAGACCTATAATATTACATAGAGGTAAAATTATTTTGTTTTGGAGGAAAGTTTTGGTCTTGTACAGAGAGATCATGGACCCAGTGACTGATAGTAATGATCATTTTTGTAATTCATACATTTTCTTGTTAAAGTGTAATGCAGTTCATTTCACCAAGGACTTTCTCTTCTGTTCATCTGGGCTGTAGTTTATCGCTCCGCAGTCAGAGAGAGCTTTGGTCGGGTCCAGAGTTCAGATCCGAGGTCCGCCGTTTAGTGACCTCTGTTCTAGAACGTGGATGCAACCAATAGGTGGCGTTCATGGTTTAGAATGTGATGATGTCATAATGTCAGGTGGAGCTGGAGCCAATTCAACTCTATGGGATAATTATACCGTTTTTGTAAGAAATCTCTAAAATGAAAAGTGACAAATGTTTTTCCTCATCATTATTTCACAGTGATTGGATTCACAAACCTGACACATTATTTTTATGTCTGAAAGTCCTTTCTACTAGACAACATCGCGCTCATGTTTTCGAATATTGTCACCACCTATTGACCTTTCAGAGAAAATAATTGAATATTTGTTCATATGTGCTGGAAGAGGAGACGATGAACCTGATGACAGTTTCAGACCTGCCAACATTGAACATTTTTTATGAGTACAAAAAAACAAACAAAAAAACAAACAAAAAAAACCTGTGAACCCAGGGGGCGATGAACGTGTGAAGAGGCAAGCTGGATATGTTGAGGCAAGGCAATCTCTCCCGATAACTGTCAAGAACTGTTTGTGGTTTCCAAGTGTTTAATATTGTTTACAAAGAGAGGAGATCGCCAGATGCATTCAGACATGCAAATACAGTGAAAAAGATGGCAGAACACGCGGTTCGCTGGAATTTTTAACAGAACACGTAGATTTAATGATTAATGAACTCCACTTTTTTCCACTTCCACTTTTTTTGTAGCGCATATGATTAACAACTATAATGACTCAACACTAAACTTTTTTGTTTTAGAACTGTAGTTCTGCTAATGGCTTCAGTTTCATCACAGAGTGGTCAGACAATAAAGGATTTGTACATAACGTTAAATTCCAAATCAGTACAATTCTGTACATCAGAAGATACTGTCTTCTATTTGAATCATGTACATAAAAAAAGGATAAAAAACATTACATTTTCGTTTTTGAAATATAGATTTTAAACTTTTGACTATTTATAGGAATAAGGCCCATACACTTCAGAATATGCCATTACCATAAAAAATAAAATGGTATCAGGTTTTTTCTGGCTACAGCTTAATGGTTTGGCATATTTTAATAGTTGCAAGTCCAAAGAGAGTAAACTTTGGTTCAGGTTCAGTAAACCTGCCAACGTTAACATCTCTGATCAGCTGGAACCACGCCAGAACCGCTCATATCTGTGAGCACCCAATGACCACACGTTCCACCTGGAGAGGTCAGCCCTCTCCTCACTGACGCAACGGCGCACTGAGCCATGGGCACTTGCCCGGTCAATTTGGCCTCACAGTAAATAATAGCTATTGTCAAATAAAGCTACAGTCATCACAAAACTTGGATTAGTTTGGTGCACAGTGTCATGCACAGCTGCACGCTGTAACTTGTTGTTGTGCAGACTGATGCATTAGCTGCTACCGCTAGCTACTAAGTGCAGTAAAGGTTCACATGTATACAGCGGTATAACTTTCACCTCACCGTGCGATGTCTCATAGGTTCATCGCCCTCAGTGATGCGTCTGTTGGAGCAGGGTTAGCGAGTAGACGAGGCTACAGTCAGCCGGTGGATGCGGGCGGCTGTTGCGCTGCCCAGGTGAAGTGAGCGAGTGCGGGGGCAGCGGGGCTCACTCAGCCTGGAGCTGGAGGCTCCTACGGCTGCAGCCACGGGGAAAGTGGCATATTTGACATAACAGCACCAGTGAACTTTTACAAGCCTCAGCCTGTGGATAGTTTATTTACGCGTTACACACGTACAGTACGCACAGATCTCTGCTCAGTGGCAGAATGAACTTCAGTGATAACATCTTCATAATGCGTAGTTTAGAACATGAACTGATACAAGCGTACTAGGAGGTCAAAATGCGTGTCCGCTACGCAAAATGCGTACATGTTGGCAGGTCTGCAGTTTTTGTTTCATGTGGATTCTTCCAGTAATGACTGAGATGTTAACCAAAAACTAAGACAAAAAAATCTGCAGTTCAACAGTTACCACAGTTTCCATAGTGACCGCCATGGAATTTTCAGTTGTTCCACCTCAGGTTTACACTATGGGCTCTTTAGAACGTTGTGATGTCATGTGAACGCAACCTATTGATGGGTTTCAGGTGACATCACAGTGTTCTAAAGGCCTATAGATACAGACAGCATTGCGTCATAGAAGGGGGCGTGGCTTCGCCGAGGGGGAAAATAGAATCTTTTGGGAAACACGATTTTTCACTCTTTTTAGCCATTTTCTGGTGGAATATGAACTTATTTATCACACATGAATAAAGTCAAGTCTAAATCAGATGTTTATTCACAGCAGATTGTTCAGTAGAAGCGAAAAAACGGCAGTCACAGCTAGCGATAGCTAGCGTTAGCATTAGCACGCTGCTAACATGAAGCATCATGTTAGCATTCTCCATTATTTATGTATTTATGGGCTGTTGAACCACTTTTCTCCTTGTCTTTGTATCTTTATTTAGTAGAAAACTATATCAATAATTCAGCATTTGTTAAAGTAGTTTTTAAATAATTGGAGAAAGTTTAGATTTTTCGCTTCTTTCCCCCTTAACTGTTTTCAAACATGACCATATATGGGCAATTCCAGAGATGCCGTCTGCATCTCCATCCATCCATTTTCTTCCACTTGTCCATTACCGGGTCGTGGGGGTAGCTCCCAAATCACATAGCACCAGCCCCTATGGCTCCTCCTGCAGGTGGTGGTCCCACAGAAGGACGGTCTCATGGTTCTAACCGGGCCTGTTGGTCTCTCATAAGGGGCTTCTGAACCGCTCTTTGTCTGACCCGTCACCTAGGACCTGTTTGCCATGGGAGACCCTACCAGGGGCACCAAGCCCCCGACAACAGAGCTCCAGGATCATTCAGGCTCAAACCCCTCCACCACGTTAAGGTGGCGGTTCCACGAGGGTCCGTCTGTATCTATAATGGTTAAATTATTTTGTTTTTGAGGAAATTTGGTCTTGTACAGAGAGATCATGGACCCAGTGACTGATATTAATGATAATTTTCATAATTCACACATTTCCTTTTTAAATACGCCTTGTGCAGTTAATAGGAAAAACTGGCTCCTCCCCCCACTGGGTCCTGTGACGTCATCACATTCTAGAACCTGGAAACTACCAATAGGTCGTGTTCGGGTTCTAGAATGTGATGTCATAATGTCAGGTGAAGCAGGGGCCAATACGACTCTATAGCCCTATTCGCTCGGGATTAGTTTTACAAGCTTTTGTGACTAGAAGCGAAACGTCCTCAACTTTACCCTAACCCAGTCCAGTCGATGATTTAACCTTTTCTACAAAACAGTAGGCTATATAATTTGTGAAATCCATTCAAATATTCAAAATCAACACTTTTTAACTTCATACAATGACGGTCCCGGAGTTGTTTACGTGTCAGTTTTTGGGGTTTAGCTAACCACTCATACAAATACGCACTAATATCAACTCTTTTTTTAACATGAAAAGTTGCATAGTGCATCTTTAAAAGTTCCTCTGTTTGATGAAATGTTTGCAAATCTTATAAAATTATGGTACGGCGATTTGTCTTTCTTTTGTCTGCGTTTGTAGCATTAAAATATAGTGTTTGGGCTTTAAAAATGGCATTAAAAGCATTACATTTGACCTGAAGATAGTGATAAAGATGTGTTTGAGTTTTCGAGCTGCTCATGTGACTTTGGTCCAGTGATTTCTGGAGGATGTTATTGCAGAAGGGAATGCGTCAGAGAGCAGGGTCACAGACCGGTGTAGGATCTGTAGTTGTGGAGCTGGTCACTTATTGACAGGAGCAAACGCACACGCCATAACCGTGTGATGTACACGTGACGTCAGACAGATGTTTTGTATTTTTAACGTTCCCGTTCTGCTCCAGTGTCCTGCTGTTGAAGTCGATGGATAATGTCTGCGGCAAAAAGGACATGAGGTTAAATATAAACCAACAATAAACACTGTCTCTGTTTGATCCCACTGTTCCACCTGCTGATGTCATGAGGTGGTACTGAGCATAATTATTTCAGCGCTAGAGCTGGGTACTGTTAAATGATATCAGTCTGGTATCGGAAACAAAAAAACAAAACAAATCTTCTCTCTTTAGATCCAAGTTTTGATGCTGTTGGTCCAGAGCAGGATTAAAGGAAGTGACTTAATTCTTTCAGCTCAAATAAATGATTTACCCACAATTTTTTATTTCTTTTTTTTTTGTGATCTACTTTTATTAGGATTTTTTCTTTAAGTTTGGGAGTGTATACATTGTTATTGTTAAGAATAGACATTCATTTTAACAGTATATTCATAAAAACAACAGAAACATGTGTATGTGAATACACTCACCAATAAAAACCCCACCCACCCACAGTCTCCCTCGCTCCAGGACCTACACCCCCCAGGCTGTTAGCATGATAAGAAATGTTTCAATGTTGCTATTACCTTATCCCAGCTTCAGACATTCTTAATTTGAGCTCCATGCATTTTTGAGACCCATTGCTCTAGCATGGCTATATCCAGGAAGTCCAGGAGCCACTTTTGTTGATTCACCTGCCATAGGGTCCTCCATCTGCACGCTAGGAGACATTTTGCAGCTGTTAGACCAGACAACAGTATTTGTTGCTCTGGGAATGTGAGTTTCAAAGTGGAACTATCATTAAGAAGCATTTCTGGCAAGCATGGTATTGGTTTAGATCAGGGGTCACCAACCTTTTTTCAGCCGAGGGCTACTTCAAGAGCATTAAGTTGTTCGAGAGCTACCAGTTAAAAACAAATCCTAAAGACTTGAACGTACATTGTTTACTTATAGGTTATTGACCCCATATTATATCAAAATAGCTTTATTTTAAACTCGTACTGAGTCACAAGAACAGAAATAACTGTATTTTTAAGAATCAGATTAAAGAAAATTAGGTGTTTTACACCTTAAAAAAGTCTCAAGGGCTACTGGGCATGCCCCAAAGGGCACCTGGGTGCCCGCGGGCACCACGTTGGTGACCCCTGGTTTAGATAATATTGAGAGAGTGTGTTTGATGCTCCCTGCCACAAAGAATTAGAATTTGGCATTCCCATACTAGATTTTTTTATTTCTCAGTTTCCCAACTTTATTTTATACCCAATTTATTCCCTGCTTTCCCACATTTTCCCCAACTTTTCTTAACATTGCAGCTATTGTAAATTGTAAATTATTTTGTTTATGATTCTATATGACGAATATAAATACAAACATTCTATTGCTCAAAATTGCAAATTAAGAATTAGGGTAGGCGAGCTATGGATCTGTTGAGAGGGACCCAATGGGCTCGTAAACCTCGTCTTTTAATGCACCACACAGCATAGGAACATCATCTACAAAATCAGCTGTTAGGGCAGCTGGGTGGGGGATTGTGGATGGGGAGCTACTGCCCTCTACAACTGGGCCGCCCTGGCTTTTTAACGCACTACACTGTGTAGGGCTTACATCATACATTGCCAATATAAAAAAAAAAGGAAGGAAAATTTGAAATGACAACAAGATCACGGACAATATGTTTATTAATGTGCCTTTTAACATAAACTAGTGACTTTCGGTAACATGCTGAAAAAAATGTATTAATGATCGCCTTTTATTACTTGCTTTGTACTAGACAGCGTACATGAAACAAGGCAGCTGTTGTAGTTGTGCTTCCTTTCTACCTTTGTTTAAAGGTAATCAAAATGCTAGCTTTTCAGCTAAACCCATTTGAGACCTACACATTTCTTCTTCTGAGACACTGAAGAAGCACCAAGACCCCCCACAGCTGCAGCACAGTGTAGGCATCACAAGAGGAGCTACAGGAAACAAGTAAGGGACAAACGAGGAGATGGTGAAAGACTGTTGTGAACCGGAGGGAGCGGAGGAGGAAGAGGAAGGAGGAGGTGGAGCTGACCAGTGCAGGACACCACGCTCTGAAACAGGGACAAACCCAGGAGGCGCGGCACCATTTCAGAGGAGACAGAGGCAGCCAGCCAGGTTTCTTCCGAGTGCTACAGTTTCCCCGACCTCCAAGGTCATGCGGGTCAGGTTGACACAGTGGCAGCGCGGCTCAGCCGCAGCAGCTCAGGACTAACACCTGAACACTATTTCATTGTACGCTTGTACAATGACAATAAAGCACTTACTTACTTACAGTACTTACTTACTGTTAACTGACCTTTCGCAAAAAGTCCCGCCCACTTAGTTACTGTTGCTACGTCCGTCAAACCTTCTGATGCCGCTGCTCAGGACCGCAGAGAACGTTCAAGTTTTTAAGAGCAGGCTCAAGACCCACCTCTTTAGCTAAGCTTTTAAGTGTTGATAATTTATGATATTAGTGATTTTTTATATTTATGTCTAGCTTCCTTAATTGCCTTTACTTCTGGATTTGAAACTCTTATGAGTGTTTTTAGATTTTTAGGCTCTCCCAGTGTTTCCCCTGGAGGGGCCCTCTGCCACGGGAGCAGTGATGGGCTGTGAACGTGAAGGTGGGAGTGGTTCCTGATGGATTCTCGTGTATTTGTAAACGTTCTTATCATCTGTACTTCGTTTTAGTGTTGAGGACATTTCGCCAAAAGGCTTCGTCAGCAATTGATGATCTTTTAACAGCAGGCAGAATATGTAGTGTAAGTGGGAGGGGTTTACCTTGTTGTTGGTGCCGCTCGTCTTGTGTAATTGTATTTACTGTAAAGGGACTAGATGCAAGTTGGTCATTTTTATACTCACTACTGCCACCTCAGGTCTTACGCGTAACTGCAGTCTCTATATTAAGCTCGTGCATGACGGAGCTTCGGACCCAAAGTAACACCTTTTGAGTGACAGTGCAGGATTTTAGAGGCAGTTGTGGTGAACAGGTCTGGGCTCATTCTACACATTATCATTGCTGGAACATGTAGGGGGAGGAAAATACATAACATTAACATTTTTAAACTCTGTATAGTCCTTTTAAAACATTCTAAGTTCTCGTTCTGTAAAACCCGTTTTCCGTCGTCTCGTGACTCAGCTGAAAGTGTCCCTCTGGCTACACACAACGCCTAGAGATTTACAGACAATTAAAGTCAACTTTAGAAACCAGAGCAAATACTACACGTGTTTGGACAGAAACAAAAACAATCAATCATTATCATTGTTCCAGTAATCTGACTTTTACTGACTTCCTTCTCGTACATTGTTATTGCGTTTCTGCGGCAGGGAGATACAGACATTATAAAACTCTTTAACGACTGTTTGTTATCACTCAGATTTGTTAGCACTACTGCAAGCGGGTGTTGTAATTTATAGACATAAACTTAATAAAGTTAAAGGTAATTTTGTCCAACCCTGTGAGAAAAAAGTAGTAGTTAATGAGTTTACGTTAAAATAAATGTATATTGGGTATTAGTAATTTATTTGAGCTAGCTGTATAATTGTATTACAGAGTGCGTAACTATGGTATCTGCTAAGTTTTATGTTTTATACATCCTAAGTTTATTGTTGAAGTGAAAAGTTTAAATTGGATTTATATGAATGATTGCACATAAAAGTAATGAAATTGTGAGCATAGAATGTCCGTAAATACTGGTGCGCAAATCATGGTAATGCTTCATCAGATATTTATGCTTCTTTCCAAGTAACATAGCAAACCTTGATTGTATTACACATGTACAGCATAAGAAAAGTTAAAATATGCAGACGCAGCCATTTTCTACCTTTTTGGTTTATACCTAGCCTGGCCTTAGCCATCCGTAAACTCCGGTCAATTATATTTTCCCTGCATGTACGTCTGGGTTTGATCTCAGTGGCTGCGTTTCATCGGTTGAACCTACAGTACCACTCGGCGAGCGGGGAGGCGGGTGTTGCCCGGTGCCTAATTTTTTGGAACTGAAACTACAGCTAGATATTCCTCCTGTGATTACGCTGGGTTAGACACAATCAGAGGCACCGGGCTGGTTATCGTAGGATACATTTTAGAAATCTCGTACTTAATGAGGGTAGGACTGTTAGCATTGGAGCTGCGCGAGCTACACGTCACGCAAGGGCCGAGTCTACAGTGAAGATCCCGCCCTTATGCCCTTATTAGGAACATGCTTCGTCAGAGCTGGGGAGGAGGAGTCTGTAAATCCGCCATGATTTCCCCTCGAACGTGGTCATTATGGTAAACGGGGAGGAGTGAGGAATGATGGTCTATTAATAATATGTCTATGGCTCAGACCAGTGTTAATTTCGTCGACTAAAATATTTAGTCTTAATTTTAGTCAAAGTGATATTTTTGACGACTAAAATTGGACTAAAACTAAATTAAGCGTTTTCATGAGACTAAAACTATGACTAAAATGTCCAGATATTTTAGTCAACTAAAATAAGACTAAATAAAAATGAAAAAGAGAGACTAAAATCATCCAAACTTCTATTGACCGTCTGAAAGAGCCTCAGATCATGTAAATTCTCTGTCAAAGGATCAGC
Organism: Neogobius melanostomus; assembly: GCA_007210695.1. NCBI lineage: Eukaryota > Metazoa > Chordata > Actinopteri > Gobiiformes > Gobiidae > Neogobius > Neogobius melanostomus. The sequence continues at coordinate 642,262 of VHKM01000420.1, forward strand.
TCTGAGCTTTGTTCATGTGGGAGCAGCTCCAGAGGACCTGATTAAATATGATTATAATGAACATTCATTCATTCATTTTCTTCCACTTGTCCGTTGCCGGGTCGTGGGGCAGCCGTTGGAGCTGCCCAAATCACATAGCACTGGCCCCCATGGCTCCTTCTGCAGGTGGTGGGTCCACGGAAGGACGGCCTCACGGTTGAAACCGGGCCTGTTGGTCTCTCCCAGGGGGCTACCAGTGTACGCAGACACTGGAGGCAATGTGGGTGAAGTGTCTTGCCCAAGGACACAACGACAATGTGCACCTTCAGGAGGCGGGATTCGAACCCCCGACCTTCAGGTCATGAGACGACCCACCCTACCATCTGCGCCACTGTCGCCCCAGCTATAATGAATATTATTAATGCAAAGTCGACTAAATTTGTCTTAAATTTAGTCGACTAAATTTACTTGCAATTTTAGTCGACTAAAACTAGACTAAAATTGAAGATATTTTTTGACTAAATCTCGACTAAAATTGAATTACATTTTCGTCAAAAGACTAAGACTAAAACTAAATTAAAATATGTTGTCAAAATTAACACTGGCTCAGACAAACGTTCTTATCATCTGTAGTCGTTTTAGTGTTGAGGACATTTCGCCAAAAGCCTTCGTCAGCAACTGATGATCTTTTAGCAGCAGGCAGCATATGTAGTGTAAGTGGGAGGGGTTTACCTTGTTGTTGGTGCCGCTCGTCTTGTGTAATTGTATTTACTTTAAAGGGACTAGATGCAAATTGGTCATTTTTTATACTCACTACTGCCACCTCAGGTCTTACTCGTAATTGCAGTCTCTATGTTAAGCTCGTGCATGACGGAGCTTCGGACCCTAGAGATTTACAGACAATTAAAGTTTACTTTACAAACCAGAGCAAATGCTACACGTGTTTGTACAGAAACAAAAACAATCAATCATTATCATTGTTCCAGTAATCTGACTTTTACTGACTTCCTTCTCGTACATTGTTATTGCGTTTCTGCGGCAGGGAGATACAGACATTATAAAACTCTTTAACGACTGTTTGCTATCACTCAGATTTATTAGCACTACTGCAACACTATTTTTCCTTCTGTTGTGACTATTACTATCAGACACGTGCCTCTCTTGCTCCATGTCCCAAGTGCCCTCTTCTCTCCATACTTTTGTTTATTTGTATTATATTTTATTTATCCTTTACATCTTTAGGAAGTTTCATCCACCTAGAACCTGTGAAAACGCAACCACCACTGCTGCTTTGTTTACACCGAAGTGACGTCGAAGAGTGTCTGTGTGGACCTGTGAAACGACGAGGAAACGTGATAATCGGATACAGGACATTAGGCCCTGTTCCAATCCCAATATTAGTAATTTATTTGAGCTAGCTTAATCATTTAAAACTAATGGAACGACTCGCCTCTTTTTCAATGAACGAACCTGTGGCCCCTTTAATGTTATCTGTAACTGAGCTAAGCTAAAACCTCCACCCGGTCACATGCACACTATACAAGATGACAGTAGAAGTAGAAAACATTGTTTAAAAAGTCGCCTCAACTTTGAAGTTTTTCTGACACTGGCCTCATAGTTAGGCAGCTGGTTCTCTCTAGGAATCATTTAAATGTTGACACCTTCGTATTTCTGCCAGAACCGTCTGCGTTGTCAGAATTTTATTCCGGACACCGATGCAGAAAACTGAGCCGGGCTGAAGCCGCTTCAAGGGGCGTGTCTGAAAGAATTACGCAATGTTTCCCGCACGGACCTCTCGGACGTGTCGAGTATAATCCCAGTTTCCCGCGGCTCATGGTGGTTCATCGCTGCCTCATCCCCACGACGTATTTTAGTCACAATATCTCAGCTCTATATTCTCAACAACAACAAAAAAGACAAAACTTGCGCCCAGACATTCTCAGAAGTCCTGTACTTTTCTTAAGAAAAGAGACGGACGTGTTCTGCAGGGAAACTGCAGAGACTCGATGCCCACATGTTTAAAAAATATAGGCACCTATAACACAATACATGAAATAACAGTAAGCTTTCCCAAATGTATTTTTAGCTCCTAAAGCTCCTCTTATTTTTGAAAAAGAAAAAAATAATTTTAAATATTACCGGTAGCCAGTCTATATAATAAATCGCAATCATGGGGTGGGCGGGGCTTAAGGTCCATTGATCGCCGCCATTTTTATTTCCCAGAACTCTGCGGGCGGCCCCCACGTGACCCTCCCACCAGCCACGGGCATTGGCCACGGGTCAATATAGTAGACCACAATGCATTGCGATACTGCCGTCGGAGGAAAACCCAGCGTCACAACAACACGAGTGAATGAGATCTGACTGCCATGTGTGTGTGTGTGTGTGTGTGTGTGTGTGTGTGTGTGTGTGTGTGTGTGTGTGTGTGTGTGTGTGTGTGTGCGTGTTGTGTGTGTGTTCTTGTAATTACGACATTGTGAGGACCAGTTTGAGTTTTTAACCAACAGAGTGAGGACATTTTTGGAAAGTGAGGACATTTGGGTGGTCCTCACTTATTTGAAGGACTGTTTGAGGGTCAAGATGTGGTTTTAGGGTTAGGGTTAGAATTGGGTTAGGGGCCCTAACCTTAGGGTTAGGGTCTGGGTAATACATTATGTCTATGAGTGTCCTCACTAAGATAGAAGTACACGGATGTGTATGTGTGTGCGTGTGCGTGTGCGTGTGCGCGTGCGTGTGTGTGTGTGTGTGTGTGTGTGTGTTCAAAACCAACTTATTATTTTTTATATTGTACTTGCACCGTGATGCACCAAACTGCGGGTCCTGCACCGTGAACCGAACCGTGAGAGCTGAACCCCTAATTTTTATCTATAAATATTCCACTGTCTCTTGAATTTATTCCTGAGTTTAACCTATTGTAGATTGATTGATTTAGTTTAGTTTATTTATTTGTTTGAGCAGTTAACCTGCTCAAAGGGAGTGGGCTGAAGCCAAAGGCTTATAAGCGCCCCTCCCAAAATAATTGATTAATTGATTGATTGATTGGATTTATTTGAGTGATTTTTAACAACAATTATTACAGTGCAGAAAACAAACAAATCAAGAAAGAAAAATAAAGTCAAAAGGAGTAGGCCGAAGCAAGAAAGCTTATAAGTGCCTTATAAGCTTTTACTTTTTCTTTTCTTATTCCTCATTCCCGTTCACATAATAACCATTTCCAATCATTACTTATGAACACCAGTCACCATTCTAGTAATTGAACATTAATTTAGTTATAATAAGTATTACATAGTCAACACGACCCATTATTATTGTAATTCCCATTTCCACTGTAAAATATTGGTTGTGATTGTTTTATTATTTTGTTGTTTGCCTGTTCAGTGAGTGGCCAGTAGGTAGAGGGCAGTAGCCCCCCACCAGCAAGCCCTCACCCTGCTGCCCTAACTGGTTGTTGTTGTTGTGAGGTAGTTCTGAGCCCTATACTGGGTGGTGCTCATTCTGCTGGTGCTCTGGACAACGGGCTCACTACTTTCTGCATACTGCAGCAAGTAGGACACTTATTTTTTTGTAATAACTCATAATCTCAGAACATGAAATGTGAAGACTAGCTGTGACCAGTCGTATAAATGGGTTGGAAATCAAAATAATGTGTCCGTCATTATAAAATGTATGGGGAACAGGCACAGTGGGTTGGAACGGTGGGTTTTTTGTTGAGCCTCTGCCCCTCTGTAGCTCTCTGTACGGCCCTTGTTACTAACTCACTGATGCTTCTACTTGGACCAATATGAAGCACACACAGCTGCAGACACGTCCCTCCTGCACGTCTCTGTAAGACGCTGCCACACATCCACTTGCTGACCTCAGGAGAATTTCCAGCTTTGCAGAATTATGACTTATGGCAGTAACACGTCATCGAGAAAAGGAGAGAGAAGAACCAGCACGTCCCAGGAAACAGGTTTGAACTCGGCCCGTGCAGTAAGTTTGTTTGCACATCTAAATTGCACACCTTCCCTTTTGAAACTAGGCTTAGTGAAGCCTTGACCTGATTCCCATAGGAAGTAATTTACCCTACATAAGCCAAAGACAAACTACAACTGTATTTATCCCACTGTGAGTTAAACACTGGCAGAGAAAGAGAATATAGCGCTGGGTTCTGTACACGACAGACGTGATCAAAACAGGTTCTGCTGCGTTCCCCGACCCACGGAAAACAATCCAGTCCGGTACGCAGAGATGGCAAAGATACTTGATTTCGATACTTAAAGAGGGGTATTATGCTTTTTTCAATCACATAGCACCAGTCTATAGCATACTACAATGATGACGTAACCTTCTGTTGGTCTGTATATGCAGTAAATTAAAATAACTGCCTTGAATAAAATTGCTCTCTCAAAATGCTGTACTGAACGTCTTGAAATAGGCCTCTGTCTCTTTAAGAAGCTTTCCGACACGCCCCCTTCAGCACACTGCTGTGGCATCTAAACAACACTACTGTGCGGGGAGGGGGCTCTGCTGAGCTGAGGAGCAGTGGTTGGTGGCTTGGCTGGTGACGAAAGGTCCAGAGGCGTCTCCAGGAGGTGGGGGGCGTTCCTAGGAGGACTGAGGCATAGCTACACCTAAAATGGCTGCCGTCTAAGTTTTACTGATTACTCAAAATATGTGAATGAGCCAAGGCAACACTCCAGGCATGTGTTTAATGAGGGAATGACATAATAACATGAATATAAAGCTTGAAAAAGTCCATTTTACATAATAACCCCCTTTAACAAACGTATAGTCTCCGTCACTAGTGCTCACAACGATAGCCGTCGTTCAGATGTTCAGCACAGTCTTTTAAACAGTCCAGATGACTGTATGGTTCTTATGGTGAGGGGGAACCTGTTCCAGGCCTGGTGGGGCTCACAGAAAAATGAATTTTTTTCAAGGAAACCCAGCAAAGCCGTAAATTAAAACGCTCCGTGCTCCTGGTGCTGAGTGAAGCTACAGTCTGATCCACAGAGGTGTGGGGAGGAGGGAGTGTCTGAGTGCAGCGTGCAGACAGTCACGTCCAACTGTTTCCAATGGGCTTTGACTCACACAGATGGCGTTACTGCTGCAGGTGAATAGGGGAAAATAATAAACGGAGAGATATCAATTCAAGACTTTTACTGAACATTAGTGACATAAATATGAGGAGAAAACGTATTGCAAGTTTCATTTATTCAAATCTGAATAATGTCAGAGCCAGGTTTAAACTCTAACCCCCACGTGAACCGAGCACATTTCTCCAGTTTGGCTTTGACCTAAAAGCTTCTCGACTGGAGTTTATGCCTCTCATGACATGGGTGTCCCATGTCATGAGAGGTGATCTTGGGAGAGAATTGTTACAGGATTTCAGATTAGCAGGAGAGGGTCTCTCCCAACTACCGATGTCTAGCTGACAAAACTGGCCTGAATTTACGATCAACTATCCACCAACCCAGGGGAGAACGAAAACGACCCTCTCCCTGCGCGCAACACCTTTGCCTCTGGATCATTGTGCGCTCTTTTGGTCCGGGGATTACAAATCGATAGGCCTACTACTGTAAATGCTGAACTTATGAATTCTTCAACTTGTCGTAAAAGTCAATATGCTAGATAAAGTTATAGGTCCTCTGAAAAAGACTTCTTTGAAGTCTCCTGGCTTGCCTCACACCGTTGGATCCAATTCCCTGAGGATGATGCACGTCTTTCTTTCTCACGCCCTGCTGTCCAGAACCGTGCACAGAACTATATCATTCTGGTTATGAATTCAACAAGAACCACCAGGTCGGAGTATTCCTTACGCCTTGAGTGGCCCTTTGCCATTTAGCCTACAGGAATAACATGTCTGTTGGCCAACACTAATCTTAATTCTCTGTATTTAAATCCAATTTGAAATAAAGATAAATTAAATTCCCCCATTCATGCTCTTGACGGGATGGGTGGAAGCGCTGGAGCATTTCCAGATGATCCTGGTGCTTGTCCATGCGCGCTGGTGCCTCTGACACAGCGCTGCTTCAGAGTGGGGAACATGCGTAAAGGCGCACGTAGCTGTTTGGGGACAAGTGATAAAATTCACCCGGGGTTGGTGGATATGATCGTAAATTCAGCCCAGTTTGGTCAGCCAGACAGCGGTCGGGGAGTGAAAAGGGAGAAAATTGAGGAAAACATTTGAGGAAAAATGGGGGGGAAATTGCAAAAATGTTGGCAAATTTGGGGGGGAAATTAGAAAAATTGGGAGAAAAATATGAAAAAAAGCGTGAACAGATTTTGGAAAAAACTTGGGGGAAAAATGTTTTTTTAAATGGGAAAAGTTGGGGGAAATTTGTCTGTGTAAGTTCTCAGTCGTACAGGAGTTGTCCATCTTCAAAGAAGGTACTTGAGTCATCTTCTGTACTCGGTAGTTGAGGTCTCCAAACGTTTCGCCTCTCATCCAAAAGGCTTCGTCAGTGAACAAGATTACACTCAGCACACAGCGTAGATAAACACCAGTTGGGAGGAGTTGGGGTTGGCCCGGCTCCTCCCCTCTAATCACAGCTACTCTCACCTGTGGGTAAACACCTTTGAAGTAGAGCGTCTGTAACGACCTGCTCCCCCCAGTATCGGTCAGTCCTGTCCTATTCATAGATGATCACTGCTAATTACCTGCCTATTGTTCTTTTGTTAGCTGAGGTATCGTCTTCTTGGACTGGCCGTGTCCTGTCGGTTTTCCCCGAAGCAGATTGGAGTAAAAAGCAGAAAGATTAAATCTGAGTCCACCATTTCGGTTCATGGAGGGATTTTCTTTCCTGACAAAAATAGCTTCTTCTACTCCTCTTTCAAACCAACGTTCTTCTTTAGCTAAAATTTTGACCTCCCCGTCCTGCACAAGCGGCCCTCAGTCGGCTGTGCACCTTCACCTTAAAGCCTCCAATCACTCCTTTGAGGACGGGGAGGTCAAAATTTTAGCTAAAGAAGAACGTTGGTTTGAAAGAGGAGTAAAAGAAGCTATTTTTGTCAGGAAAGAAAATCCCTCCATGAACCGAAATGGTGGGCTAAGATTTAATCTTTCTGCTTTTTACTCCAATCTGCTTCGGGGAAAACCGACAGGACACGGCCAGTCCAAGAAGACGATACCTCAGCTAACAAAAGAACAAGAGGCAGGTAATTAGCAGTGATCATCTATGAATAGGACAGGACTGACCGATACTGGGGGAGCAGGTCGTTACAGACGCTCTACTTCAAAGGTGTTTACCCACAGGTGAGAGTAGCTGTTATTAGAGGGGAGGAGCCGGGCCAACCCCAACTCCTCCCAACTGGTGTTTATCTACGCTGTGTGCTGAGTGTAATCTTGTTCACTGACGAAGCCTTTTGGATGAGAGGCGAAACGTTTGGAGACCTCAACTACCGAGTACAGAAGATGACTCAAGTACTGAAAGTATTTATCTGCACTCTTGCCTTTTACTGTAATTGATTAACTTTGTGTTGTTGTTTTATTGATTGATTTTAACTGTTTTCTTGTAATTTTTTCTGCAACTGTGAAGCACTTTGGAATTGCCTCGTGTATGAATTGTGCTCTACAAATAAACTTGCCTTGCCTTGCCTTGCCTTACCTTCTTTGAAGTTGGGGGAAAATTGGTTAAAAATGTGGAAAGGAAGTTGCACCTCAAATAAATGGTAAAGAAATTAAATGGAAGCAAAATGAATAAACTAACATTATTAACCTGTGTTATGGTTCTATATGACCAATAATTTAGTATCGGTATCGAAAAAAGTAAAATTGAACGGTACCCAGCCCTACTGACCACAACAACTGCAATATCTTTTCCTTTAAGGTGGGGTATTATGTTTTTTCAGGCACATAGTGCCATTCTATAGCATACTCAAATAACTATGCTACACAAAATTGTTTGGAAATGCAGCAAATTTCAAAAACAACTTTAAATAATTTTCCCTCATAGCAACACTGTTCCTGACAGCCTCATTCAGATTTCCATAGCCATAAGCCACGCCCCCACAAATTCTGATTGGATGTCATATCAAATGCAGCTTTTTCAGTTAGCTTTAATAACTTTCAACAGGTTCATAAATCTTGTCTTTTAAATGCACCACCCAGTATAGGGCTCAGAACTGTCTCACAACAACAACTAGTTATAAATGAATAAACAAAAAGTTACTTATTACTTTTATGGACAGAATTTCAATACAGCCAGTGACTGGAGGGTGTCCAGGATCTCATCTCTGCTGTTTGCAGATGATATGTTCTGTGAGCTTCATCAAATCAGGACCTTCAGCTGCTCTGGTTTGCAGCCGAGTGTGAAGCGGCCGGGGATGAGGATCAGCACCTCCAAATCTGAGGCCATGGTTCTCCACCAGAAAAAGGTGGTTTCTCCTCTCCCAGTCGGTGGGGAGTCCTTACCTCAAGTGGAGGAGTTCAGTATCTCGGGGTCTTGTTCACGAGTGAGGGACGGATGGAGCGTGAGATCGATAGACGGATCGGTGCGGCGTCAGCAGTTGATGCGGTCGCTGTATCGGACTGTTCTGGTGAAGAGGGAGCTGAGTCAATCTACGTCCTTACCCTCACCTATGGTCATGAGATCTGGGTAATGACTGAAAGGACAAGATACAAGCAGCCGAAATGAGTTTCCTCCTAGGTGAGCTCAGTCACCTTGGAGGAGCTTGGTGTAGAACCGCCGCTCTTTCTATCGAGAGGAGTCTGCTGAGGTGGCTTGGGGGCACATTGGGAGGGACTATGTCTCCCTGTGGGCCTGGACCTGGTGAATACGTCTCAGGAGAAGCTCGGGGAAGTGTTCTGTTGGAAGATGCTGCGAAATCCTGCTTTGAGTGCGTGTGGGCGTCAGCCAGTACTTGACCATGGGTAAATTGGAAGAAAAAGGGATGGATGGTCAATCCAGATCTCAGATTTGCGGATGCTGATTAGGTTGAGTAATGCCAGTAGATTCTTTGTGCCGTGTAACGCCCGAAAACTGAAGTACGAATTTTGTTCAATACAAATGCCCACTCCACTATGCAGCCAGCTAACCACTGTGATATGAGAAAGAATATGGCCTTCAGGCGATCCTCTTAGGTTTGTTTTCTGTTTTTGTCAAGCTATCTCACTTAGTTTAGTTAATGCGTCATTATTAGCAGTGTGACAATTTTAACATGTACATAAGAAAATTAGAATAACTTTCAGAAAGGCTAGATAAATAGTTAAACCTGTCTGTTAGACTGCCACCTGTGGATTTTGCCAGGACTAGTAGCACTGTAGTTACTTTGGGTTGACCTCTTCATGTGTCCTGTTATGCTCTATAAGCGCTCAGATTTGTGACTTCATAGGATGTGAAAAAAAAACTTTATTGAAAGGCCTTATAAAAAACTTATAAACAATTTACTAATCAGTAAAAAAGTAAGGACTGTATTAGTT